>JAQPPZ010001844.1:4248611-4855555 GCA_028583015.1 Wollemia nobilis | reverse complement strand
CTAGCTATTAATGTTCAGAAATTTACTTGGATGTATTTCAATTTGTTTGATCCCTGGATGGAAAGAACTAGCTGCTTCATAGTTACTAATTAATGCATTTAATGGACAATGATGTGGCTACAGAGTATGAAATACTCTAGAATCTATCTCAGAGATGATACCTGATGGAATCAGAGGATATTTGAAGGTGTTAAGAAGATGATGATGCCATCCATGTGGTGGTATGAATGATCTTTCCTGACTAGGCATGGATGACAGAGGTTCTAAATTTTTTTCCTCTCATTTCCAAAATAACCGATGAACAATAATTTGATCATCAGTTAGTCCTTCTGATTGTAATGTTTCAATCAGGATAGTTTCATTCTCGAATATTTCTCTTTTTTGTGTAGTGATTTCCTCAATATGTAACTTCACTACAACTGTAGCCAAAGTGGCAATGGTTTCTTGTTCTTCATCAGATTCGGGATACCAAATTTGTCCAAAAAATTTAGTTGATGGTTGAGTTGGTGGATACAAAGAAATTTTCTTCAAGTCAACACCATTAGAAATGGTCATTTACCCTAACCTGCAGTCTATAAAAGCAGCTGCAGTAGCCAGCCAAGGTCATACTAGAATGATTGGGTATACATTGACTAAATTTCTAGGCTATAATACTAAGAAGTCTACTGGATATTCCCAAGAAGAGACTTCAATGGCTACATCTTCTAGGATACCTTCAGGTTTAGTAACTCACCTATCTACCATTTCCAAAACTGTGGTGGTCAAAATGAGATTTTTGAGCTACAATTTTTGCATTGTGTCCTTAGTCATTACATTAATTGTAGCTCCAAAGTCAATTAGCACATTAGGAATTTGCATTAACCCAATAGTAATTGTAACTATTGGACTACCTGGGTCACTATACTTGGGAGGGACTAGTTTCCCAGACAATAAATCAACTAATTTTCCTTCTACCTGAATAGTTTTAGGAAAGGCCTTCTTTTTTTTACCAGGTTTCTTGATATATAACTCCTGAATAGTATTTTTCATTAAAGGCATATCCCTTATTGCTTGCAACAAAGTGATAGAAATTGACATATTTTTAAGTTCTATCACTAATTCTGATTCAGGGGCAGTATCAATATGATAAAATATTTTAAGGTATGGTAATGCTACTGGAGAAGATTCCTACATTTTTTTTGTTATTTCTTATTTTTTTTTTGTTGCACTGTCTCTTAATTTGGAGGTTCTTATTTCTCACTAATTTCTTCAATGGTAGGTGGAACAGGTTCAGGTAAAACCTTCCCTGAACGCAGCTGGATGTTACTACAATAAAGTACATGAACTGTAGCAGAGTCTTTAGACTCAACCTCATAAAAAAAGGCTATTTGTCTAGTATTATTTGGGTTAGTCAGAGGCTAAGCTGGGAGCGGAGGTTATTTCACTGGTTGTGTTTGTTGATGTTGTGCTCTTCTCTAAAAATTTGGATTAGGAGCGGGCAGCAAGTTTTGAGCTTGCCCTTGATACCTTTGTTGTCCTTGATATGGTGGGTATTGATGTCCCCATATTTGTCCTTACTATGTCCATTGTGGATGAATTGTATACCAATGTGGTTTCATCCACCTAGAATGTGACCAATCTAGAGGAGCTATCCAAGGTTGGTTCCAAGGTTGTGCAGAGACTTCTACATGTCCCCATGGCATATTCATATTCCAAGGAGGTTGTCGCCAATTTGGAAACCAAGGAGCATTGAGATATTGTGCATAGCCACCATCAGATCTCTACCCAATAGCATTAAGTTCTTCTATTTGGGTGCCCAAAATAGATTTTAGATGAGGCAACAAAGGACATCTATCTGTTGAATGTTCCTTGGAACAAATTCCACAAATATAAGTTTTGTTTAAAGGTCAATCTTGCAAGGCATGCTTATTTCTACATCTCAGGAAATAAATTGCCAAAGGTGGTGTAGAATTGAGTTTTATGTTTCTCTCACCTAATGCAAAATTAAGTTGAACAAGGATATCAATTTTTAAATTAGTCATTTCCTCCATAAAGTCCTTTATGTCACTATTGCCAGAATTTTGCTTCTTTCTTCGTTGGTGAGTGTGGGAATAATTTTTGCATAACTTCACAATATCTTCAATGTCAAGTTGATCTATGTCTCCTTTTCCCATTAAATATAACACTTCCCTAAATTCATCCCGCAATCCTCTTAAGAATATAGGCTTTAAGAAATATGGTTCTACAGGACCACATCTCTTTTGGACAAAGGCAAAACGATCAAGATAATCCTCTAAATTCTCATCTTCTTCTTGCTTGATCTAAAACAACTCATCTTTCCTATTTCGTACTCTACAATAATCTTGATATTTATGTAAGAATGCAATCTCCATGTCACCCCAAGTATGGATTGAATTTGGTTCAATATTACTCATAAAACATCGGAGAGTAACATCCTTAAGTGTGGAAGGAAAAAATTTCAATTTTTGATTATCATTTATGTAGTCATAAGTTTGAAATAACACTTTGAATTCAAATAGAAATTGATCAGGATCTTCTGAAACAGTTCCCCTAAAAATTGGCAATATGGATGAAGAAATAGTTTTCATGGGAGCACCTAGAGCTAGATCCAACTATATGGGGTATTCAAAAGTCTTAGGAGGATCATCAGCATACCCTCCTGGTGGTGGTGCTACTACTTTCGTGAGTCTGATGTGGATTGTTCAGGCTTAGGGGAATGTTTAGCAGAAAGTGCTTCAAAAAGCTCTTGTTCTAATATTTCCAAAGCTTTAGTTGATGAAGAAGATATTTCTTGTATAGGAAATTCTTCATCTTATCATGAAGAACACCTTGGTGGTTCAAAACTAGTTCTGATAAACCTCCCTCTTTCATCTCTTGGCCTATGCATTCATGTCTATTAACTAAATAAACTAAAATATAGTATTTCAAAAATTGTAACACAATTCTTGACCTGTTTCACTTTTCCTAACAACACCGTTTGTTCCCCGGCAACGGTGCCAAAAATGATGAGGGTCGTTGATCATTCATAATTTAGTAATTATATGTCAGTCCGGCGGTGTCCAAAGGCTATATACGATAGGAGGTGTCACAGTTGTAGGTTCAGTTTATCCAAGAATAGGATTTTATTGGTAGGTCTGTTAGTAGTGTTGGGGGTTGTTGTATCTTCCTAATTTCTAACAAAGGAACTCAAATTGCACAATCTAAAGCTAAATTTAAATTACAAGAAAATAAAATTGCAGAATCTGAAATTGACAAGAAATAAAATGTTGTTGAATTGACCAAAAAGCAAAATTGCAAGAAATTAAACTACAGAATGGAAATTCACACACACACTTGTAGAAATTAAACCAATGATAAAACTCACAATTGTCTGAACATAAGTTGAATCTAAGAAACCAAATTAATGTTTATTACAGTAAAATTGAAAATGACATAATTTTGGAAATTATAGAAAATGCTAAAAATGATGTAATTCTAGAAATTGCAAAAAATGCTAAAAATGATGCCATTACAGGTCAAATGCTAAATATTGTTCTAACACATGATTCAAAATATTCTATATGCTATGGTGCAATTCTGAAATGAAACTAATTCTATAAATAAATGTTGACAAAATTCTGCTAATCTACTATAGCAAGAAATCAACAAGAATTTTATGTTACTATGTTGCCCTTCCTCTGATCTTGCAAGTGGTCCTTGCTTCCAAAACTAGAATAGGGTGAAGAATTATATTAGGTAAATTAAATTTGCACTATAAACCATCAAATGCCAATAAAATTTGAAGAATACACCTTTTATTCCATCTGAAGTTGCATTACAGTACTACAGGAAAAATCTACAATTTACTGTAATGCTACAAAGACTTTATCTTCTGCTAATAACTATCTCCTATTCCTCTATATATCTATTATGCTCAATCATGCTGAGAGATTTATTTATAAGACAAAGTTGATATATCTGTTTGTTGATTTTTAGGTATTTTCAACTGTTTACAAAATAGTTTCCTGGAATGCAGGGTTATAATTTGTCAACCTTTATCCCTTTATCCCAGCTGGTCCGCCTATGGTGAAGGAACGAAATCCAAATAGGGTGGACTAACTACTTGGTCAATTTACAATCAAAATTTCCACAATTTTGGTGCATTTTGACCATTTTTGGTTATTCCTGCACCGCTTATTCCTGCGCTGCTCTAGAATAACAGGCAGGTGACAATTCATTGCTTATCTATGCTCCAAACGCATAGGGAGGAAGTTGTTGACCATTTGGATTGTTTTCCCTTATCTTTTATACCCTTCTGCATTGGTGGCACGTGTTGAAGTGACTGATTCCAAGCCTTGTTGTATATGTACAGCTGGCTAGAATTGTCACAATCACAACCTATTTTTCGGAATAATCAGCTACAGTGGACAAGTTCTTGGCACATTTTTCCATTTGAATAAGTTTAAATAGAGGAACACAATATTGATAAGCATTAGATATTCAACAAGGTCTATGCTATGATTCTAAATTATTACAATACTACTGATTAATTAACTAAAAATAGGTGAAATTACAGTAAAAATAGTAAAACAAAGTATATGCACTTTGTCATTTCAAAATATGCAAACACCATTATATAATGCATTTTACCCATAATTAACATAAAAACATAGTAAAAATGGTGAGTCAAATAGTTATAATGTATCAAAAAAATGTCCATGGATGAGGCAATTCCTGGCCTCATCACTTCCTACATCCCTAATCTCTCTTTTGGAAGGGAGGTTATCGGGTGAACACTAGGAACGCAATCCAGACCCAAAACCTAAGAAATCAGCCACAATACCACACCAAACTTGTCTAAACAGCCCCCTAGGAGGTTTTGGACCCATCCCACTTGGATTGGTTCCAAAACCAAGTCCCAAATAGTGGACGTCCTGCCATCGGGCACCCCTCGCACTGCTGTAGTCCTAATCGCCCCACCCTAGAGTGATTAGAAATCTATACTTTATTTCTTTACTTTTATTTTTGAATTATGTTGTATTTTATTCACTTATGTTTCTATTCAAGTTTCATTGCATTTTGACTTGATTTGACCTTGTTTTATCATTTTATGTGTTTACTAACATATAGGGAGTGCCTTTGGATATAGGATAATCTAGGTAGAATATACAAAATCTGACCTTCTGGGTTGTCTCAAAATGCCACTTTTATCCTAACCCCAAGTTTAAAATATTTTTTGAGGCATCTGGGTAGGACATTTGCAAGGTCACTCTTGCACATTTTATGATAGTCCTAATCGTCCCACCCCGGAGCGATTAGAAATCCATGCATGATTTCTTGACTTTTATTTTTTCAATGGGTCCTTGATGATGTATGGATGGTTTTATTAAATTTTGGGGTCATTATGACATGTTTTGACCATCGTTTCATTATTTTATACATTAACTAGCCAGAGGCCTTGGGGATTGCATGTTTTCCTATATCCGCATATTCTATTAACTGTGTTGTTTTTATGAGCATAGGATCCCACTACCAGGAATACTATAGGGGCATCAAGGAATGACGAACACATGGACACAAGCGGTGACAACCTTTGGCCAGCCCATTTTGAATGTGGGCATGCGGAAGACACTAGAAGCGTACCATCCATTGATGTAACAAACTATAGAAAATATTCAAAGCCCTAGAAGGGGGACGTATTGTAACTATATTGAAAGCAAACATTAATAAAAGAGGCCCCGCTTTATTTTTCTTACATCTCATTTATGTGTCATTTCCTTCATGCATTGCTTCTCGCATTCGTAGGACTTAGCATCTATATTGCATCCATTTTGTTTGCATCATATCTAGCATGTCATCACTGTACATTCAGTTTTCATGGACCTATGAATAATTTTCTATGTAATTAAGTCCCCTTTCATTGGGATGAATAATGCCATCAATCCTTTGTATAGATCAAGACTTATCTAGCAACGCCACTAGTATTGGCTCCACCAAGACTAGACATACCATTTTTACTATATATATCAGCTACTAATTTTACACTAGGTACCATGTTAGCCAAAAATAATGAACAAGGTAAATAGCAAGCCATATATTACATTAGTCACACCTTAGTGAGCTATGATCTAGGATATGCGTATGTCAAAAAATTATGTATAGTAGTGGTCTTTACAACTCGAAAGTTGTGACACTACATGTTGAGCCATACGACCTACGTCATATCAAAACAAAATCCTTTGTCGTACATTATGAGCAAGACATATCGCAATACATATACCAGAAATTGGATCATATTATTGATGGAATTTTATCTAGAGTTCATAAGCCAAAATTCCATTAAGGGAAAAGTCATAACATATCAATTAGTAGAGGTGCCTCTTCAAGATAACAAGCCTCTCACCATAGAGTTGCTTGATGATGCGGTCTTTACATTATCAGATCTGCTAGAGCTTGAAGAACCTAATAAATAAAAATACATGTCATTGTTCTTCTATGGTTTGAAGTTTGAACAAGGAGGGAGAGTAGGGATTGTCTTTATCACACCGCAGGGTGCTCCATTGCCTTTATCATTCAAACTAGACTTCCCATGCACAAACAATAATACAAAATATGAAGCATTGATCTTAGGACTCAAAACAATCGTAGATATGGGCATTAAAATATTGAATATCTTTGGTGACTCCTTGCTCATAGTAAACCAGGTCAAAGGACTCTTCTAATGCAGGTACCCACTCCTAAAGACTTACAAGGAACTTATTGATAATTACTTAGCCCAGCTGGAATGGTATAACATCGAGGTAATCCCTCCTATGTAAAATAAATTTGCAAAAACTATGGCCTCTTTGGGATCCTTAATCCCTTAGAATATGTCTACTAATTTTACAACCGTTCGTGTGAAAGTGCTTTTGCACTCAACAATATGCCGCAAAGCTTTTGACAATCAAGAATCAGTCAACATGATCAACATCGAACCAAATCAGGACTGGTCCTTCGTAGCCAGGAGTTTCTTACAAATAGCACCTTCGAGGTCTTTGATCTCCAAAGGACCTATAGAGCATGGTGTGACCATATACCATAGAGTTGTTTCTCAATTTGTGTTCACTACCTCAAAAATATAGGAAGAGCAAGTTGTCTATTCTATAGAGACTATGGCCTATCAAGATTGGATTTCCCAATTGTGGGACTTCCTGAAGCTCAAAATAATACCTCAAGTTTTATTACAGACATAAATTCAAAAATTTAAATAGATAGAAACAAGATACATTTTTCTAGGAGAAATCCTCTACAGACGAGGATATGATGGAGTATTGATCCATTGTCTTGAGCCCCAAGAAGCATCTTGGGCAGTTTCACAAGCTCATGATGAAACATGTGGAGGCCATTTAAGTGGTATGGTCATCATTAAGCGCATCTTGATAATGGGTTATTATTGGCCCATAATGGAAAATTATTGCTATGAGTATGTCAATAAACGTAGTAAGTGCCAGCATCATGCAAATCTAACACACTTACCATCGCAAGCTTTGCAGCCCATCCAGGCAGCATGGCCATTCTCGTAATGGGAACTAGACCTGATTGGAAAGATATCACCCCCATCCTCATGTTGAAATACATTCATTATAATGACCACATAATACTTCACTAAATGGGTAGAAGTGATCCCCTTAACATCAAAAACTAGACCAAGGATTGCGAAGTTTTTACTCCACAATATCATAAGTCGTTTTGGGGTCCCTTCTAAGATAATATCGAATAATAGGCCATTTTTTAAGAACAAAAATATGCATTCTTTAATAAACAAATATCATATTCAGCATAGTTTTTCAAAATCGTATTATCCACAAGCAAACGGGCAAGTAGAAGCCTCAAACAAAATAATGGTCTCCATTTTGAGGAAGACAGTGCATGAAAATCACAAATATTGGCACATGCAACTGCCTCTTGTGCTATGGGTATACAAGACTAGTATACGGATGTCCACTAGGGCAACATCCTTTTCACTAGTATATGGCACTGAAGCCATCATGCCTCTAGAGTTGGAAATCTTGACTCTACACATAGCACTAAAGGACTTCATAGATGATGAAGCTGCATGGCAAGTCCGCCTTGATCAATTGATGCTTCTTGATGAATGTTGATTCAATTATTTAGAGCATCTCCATGTTTACCAATATCGTCTAGTGCAAGCTTACAATAGTAAATTCCACCTAAGGAAATTCAAGGTTGGAGATATAGTGCTCAAATAAAACCAGTATAATTCAAATCTATCACCACATCTGTGAGATAAGTTTGTGGTAAACTGGATAGGTCCATACATGATTTCATAGAGGGTTGGACCTAAAGCATATTGCTTTATATCATTAGATGGTGTTGAAGAGCTTGAACCTCTCAATATCATTCACTTAAAGGCATTTTATACATAAAACACAAAAACATTCAAATATGTCAAAAACATAAAAACATTCAAATATTTCATAAAACACAAAAACATTCAAATATGTCAAAAACACAAAAACATTCAAATATTTCATAAAACACAAAAAAAATCAAATATGTCAAAAAAAAAAACAAATCACAAAAACATAAAATTCAAAAATTCAAATCAAAGGCTCCAAGGGTAATTCATACCACTTGGTCAAAAATCAAATCAAAGGCTCCAAGGGTAATTCAAACCACTTGGTAAAAACCAAAATCAAATCAAAGGCTCCAAAGGTAATTCACACAACTTGGTCAAACATCAATTCAAAGGCTCCAAGGGTAATTCATACCGCTTGGTCAAAAATCAAATCAAAGGCTCCAAGGGTAATTCAAACCACTTGGTCAAAAACAAAATCAAATAAAAGGCTCCAAGGATAATTCACATAGCTTGGTCAAACATCAATTCAAAGGCTCAAAGGGTAATTCATATCACTTGGTCAAAAATCAAATCAAAGGCTTCAAGGGTAATTCATACCACTTGGTCAAAAATCAAATCAAAGGCTCCAAGGGTAATTCAAACCGCTTGGTCAAAACCAAAATCAAATCAAAGGATCCAAGGGTAGTTCACACCACTTGGTCAAACATCAAATCAAAAAGGCTCCAAGGGTAATTCACACCGCTTGGTCAAAAATCAAATAAATAAAAAATCTCCAAGGGTAATTCAAACTGCTTGGTCAAACACAACAAAAAAAGACCCAAAGGCATAATAACCCTTTTGGTCAAAATAATCAAAAATACAAAAACAACATAAAATCAAAAATACAAAAACAATTGCACTTCACATTTTCCATCCACATAATTGCATTGCATTTTCACATACATTACAAGATATGTCATGAGAGTCTTAAAAATGATACCACAGTTTGTCGGACAAGTCATTCATATCCATACCTCCATCCACATGTGTGTAATTGTATTTTTCAACACAACCATTATTTGTTGCTATACATAATTACTAAGGCTTTTTGGTTAATCAACCAAATCTAGTAATCTTACCAAATTTTGAGGAAAACAACTTTGATTAGTAGAAATAAAGGCCTAGAAGTGATAAATCCTTGGATATTCATGATCCCATCACTAATTGAAACACTAAAATCCTAGATGGTACAAGGAAAATATGAAAGTCGCAAAGCGATCTAGGTTACCTTAAGTGAAAAGGTTTATCCTTGCTTATCCCCCTGTGCAACCGGTTTAAAGGTGCTGAGAATTGAAAAAAGGACAAGCTTTACCCTATCAAAATCCCTTTCTTAAATCAAAATAAGCAAAATTCCAAAGCAAAAGTACAAATTCAAAAGGCCAAGCATACAATCCACATTTCAAAAGCAAAAATCCGATACACAAATCATATATTCAAAATACAAAAAAATCAAGCTCAAGAAAAAATAAAAAATAAACAATGATTTTCATCACTAAGAATGAGCAAAATAAACAGTGATTATCATCACTACAAAAAAATCCCCACTCAAAGAATCAAAATAAAAATTAAACAGTGATTTTCATCACTACATATGAGCAAAAATCCAAAGCCAAAAGAAGCCAAAAAGAAGGGAATGAAGCATGAATCCGTGGAATTCTCAGCATTGTACAAAATTGGAAGGATAAATCCTTACACATGATGATATGTCTATTACAATTGCTTCATGCATTTGTGTAGACCAATGTTTGAATGTGGATGAGCTAGCTTAGGTAACCAAATATTTCTTGGTGGTATAATCCAACTAAGTCCAACATAAGGATGAGATGAACACTTGAGGATCCCTGATCTTAGCAATGGGATGAAAGAATCCCGCTTGACATCGAAGGAAATGCTTGAGTTCTACCTCAAAATATACAATCACATGCACACATAGAGATCATGAAAAAATAGGTCCATGGTAAAAGCCTTACCTTTCAAAAGTCTAAGTGGTAAGTACACAACTTTTGATAGGGGAACTAGAGTGTAAATCCCTAAAAAAAAATTACATAGCAACAAAAATTTAAATCATCCACACCATCACTTTCTTTATAAGATTCTATAAATTAGGGGGTATCAACATAGTAGGACAGATACTGCATATATATTAGAAATAGGATATAGACAACCACTAACTACTTTATATATTTTAATTTATCGAAACTTATTAAGAAGATACATTACACACAATTACATCTCATTTATGAATACTTCATCAATTCTTATGATAGAAGTGATTATTTAAATTCATGATCATTTTTAAACTTTTTGTGGTATCACCCATTAATATTGTCAATGTCATATGCATTCCATATGTTTTAAGTGATTAGAGCATATAGGTTCATTTATACCATTCCACCACATAAGTTAGGTGCATATAATTAAAGCAAATATTAAACATACATTTAAAAATAACATTTGCATCCACGAAAATAAGTCATTAATCATCCATAAACCACATCATAAAACATACAAGCAATATCCATATGCATATCATAAATTCATCATTCATCATCAAAAAAGCATTGCATCATATCATAAAATCATATAAGCATCTACACATCCATATAAGCATCTTCAAATATCATCTATCATCTAACATATCCATCAAATCATCATAATATCATCATCACATCATATCATAAAACAAAATAACAACAAAAACATAAGTAATAAATGATACACATAATGAGTCACAAAAGGCAAATCTATCATAAAAATGTGTGTGTCAAGTCCAATGGATATACAAAAAATCCCATGGGCTATAGTCATGTAGGTCAATCGACCTCAAAAATGGATCAAGAACCAAGTAGAACATCAATCTAGTGTTGGGCCTAAGCCCCCTGCATCACCTCCTCTAGTGCCACCTCCCCCTATGGTAGTGTCATGATTTGAGTGATGTGAGCCTATAGGTCTCTCTGTTCGAGTTTGGATCCACTGGCTAGGATGGGTGGAAGACTACCCTGAGGTAGAGTGCCCGCTAACCTATGAACCACCTGCATCTGCTAGATCCTTAGGGACAATCCCATGCCTCTTGAGCTGCATATAAAGGAGGGTAACATGATCCGTAAGACCCTAGATTTGAGCCTCATGCTCATCCAACAAGGAATGAAGCTATCCCACCTCTACCCTTGAGACTACTACTGGAACCTCATGTGGTGTAGAAGCAGGAACAAAAAACTACATCCTAACATCACCACCCTCGATAGTAGCCTGCAAAGCCTATATCTATACTCTAAGCTACTAAATTGTAGCATCTCACCACTATACTTGGATATTAGTAGCTTGGAGCTTAGCCTCAACCTCGTGCAACTATGTTCTTAGAGGATAGTCTCTCTCCTCAGGCTCTAACTCGTCCTCCTCCTTAGGAACATCAAGATCCTCTACTACCACCTGCTCTGCCTGCTGGCCCCATACCTCGATCCTGGCTTGAACCCTATGTCCTGTCGGATCTGTGCCATCACCCTCGCCATCATCCTCACACTCTAGGATACTGATGCCATGCCATATCTGATCACCCCACCACTAAGAGTAGGCCTATGTAACTCCCCCAACCACTATAGGGTCTACGACTAGGGCATCCTCCTCATATGCAAGCTTTGTAACATATCATGGAGGTAGATCCCTCTCTACTGTGAGGTGCCTATACAAGAATGGTACCAAGGGCACATCCTAATGCAATCTATACTAATAAAGAACCTGAGAGTAGAATAAATACTCTTGAATGGCAATCTTACAGCCAATAAGCCATCGCTAGCACCATGTCCTAGCAATAAAACTAGTTGGATCATCTCAAACTAGACATTCATAGTACGACTACCACGTGACATCCCTGGCCAATAGTTTGGTGAAAGCATTAGTATAGTGGGATATCTCCCCTATAATAGTGTGGCTCTTATGCTCTTCATGCTCCTAAGCCCATATGGTAGCATAACACTATGTCCGAGCCTCAATAGATGTAATCTCAGCTGGGAGCCCCTTAGGGTGATCTACCTTAATGTGCTCCCATACCCAAACCTGTAAGAGCAAACTACAAGCAATGCTAACGCATCCCTATCGATGAATGTGGTACAACTCATCATAGCAATGAGCCAATAGCGATCTACCCCATGCATATATGATAGGCTCCTCACTATCCAGTAGGTCCTACACCATCACTAGGAGGTTCCAATGGAACATCAAACCCTAGAAATCTAAGATAAGAACATTTTTTATCACCATCAGTAACACAACATGCCTCGTTGTGAAAACACAAGCATCATACCAAGTCTTGATAGATACTCCTCTAGACCCAGTCTCTTAGAGAGCCTATGTATAACACGCCCCAAACACCCTATCATAGATGGCCACATGATCATTAGTGGTTGATGAAACAATGGGCACCCCATCGAACGAGATTCAAAAGATCCTATACACATCCTCTGGTGTGATAGTCATCTCACAAGGTGGAAGATGGAAGGTGTTGGTTTGTGGGTCCCAAATGTGGGTTAAAGTTGTAAGATAATCCTGGTTTGTTATAATGTGGGGCAACCTGATAGCGTACTATAGCCCACGGGCCTTAAGACACTCCCAATCAGTGTCATCAAAGCCAAGAAGCAAGTCCAACAGGAGCTTTGGGTCCTGAGCTCGAGCAGTGAGGATCTAAACAAAGCAGAAGAAAAAAAATATATAAATACAATTCATCTAAGGTGTAATTCACAATAAACATGAAAACGGTGCAAAAGAGTATGAGTTACTCTAAATCTAAGAAAAAGAAGCATAAATTGCACCTAAGTAAAGAAAAAATTCAAAAGTAAATAAAAAATCATAAAAAAAATGCACAAAATGCAAAAAACAGGGCTTAAGCTTTAGTAGCTATCGCCTACAGTGGCTGAAACCTGGCCACTAGAGGCAGCAGCATCCAAGGCCCAATGATCAAATTTTTGACATTGGGATTCAAGCTTGGCCACTCTGAGTGACAGTGGCCAAGGTGCGACACGACAAACTTGTGAGCCCTTGGCCAAAAGAAAAAAAAAAATTACAATTGAAAAAATAACTTAAGCAAAGCAACAAAAGGGAGGGAAAGCAAATAAATTGGAAAACAAATCCCCTACCCAAGCATCGAAACTAAGATAATTTTGAGAATTCCCAAAATTGTGGTAACAAGTGAATAATGGAAAATTTTCAAAAACCCTAGGCTAAAGCAACTGACAGATTGCAAATTTGGGGACCAACCCATCATGGCAAAAAGGAACCTAAGCCTAATTACGGAGTTTTTTTGTTACCAATAGGTTTAGTGAGGTTCATTTTGCTCATTTCTTAGTGAAGTTCAATTTTACTTAGACAAAGAAAAGAGAGCTAGGGTTTTGAAGAGAAATTATATCGCTCTAAATTTTTTGCATCCTTACCTTCAGGCTATAGGATCCGTGCCCGGAAGAGGGATGGGAAAAGGATGGCGCGATACCTTAGACTAAGAGGCCTTGCGAAGGTCCCACCTCTCGGGGGAGGTGTATTATGGTGATTTTTTGATGGATGGTGGGTTCATCAGGAAACGTTTGAATGGCAGTTTCCATGCCTAGGTTGGGAATGTGTTTAATGTGTTCAGTTTTATCTTTAAACATTCGAGTCCTAGGTTTGGCCAAATGAATCTAAGTTGTTCTATTATGAAAATGCAGGCTAAATGAAATACAGAAAATAGATTTTAAACAAAAAAACAGAGAGAAAAATCTAAATTACAGAGCCATACCTGATCCAAATGTCTGATGGAGATTCTGATTTTTGAAGCAGACAGGATCATCTGGAATTTGACAAGATTTTCTTCGACCTGCAGGATCATCTGAGATCTGATGAATTCATCAGAGACCTACAAACAGAGAAATAGACACAAAATACAAAAAATATAGCAATGCTAATAGAGGATAAAGATGTAAAATGACAATAAAGATGCTAACAGATAATCCTAAATAGGAATGCAAGCAAATTACAATGTTTTAATAGTTAATCATGATTTCATTATGCAATTAGACTACATGGGTGAACTCCAAGATCCAGAATAGCAGAAAATAATAAATAAAATGACTAGATGCAAAATAGAATAGGATATGAAAAGAGAAAAATGCAAACTCTGGGCACTGATTGCCCCCAACGTTGATTGTAGTCGAAATCATCTCAGATTGGTACAAAATTGTCTCGAATTGAATAGGATCATCCACAAAAAACTAAGCTTGCTCCGGCTAAAAAATACTAAGGTTATTGCAACAAAATTTGGATAGGACTAGTGCAGATAGTAATTTGGGATGTTTCAATGCGTATAAAGTCAATTTACAAGAAATATCAGCCAGGGGTACGTTAAGGGGAGGGCCTAAGTTTAAATAGGCTTAGAAGAGAGGTTAGGATGTTGAGGATCATCCTAATTTGGAATATCTCCAATGGGGAGGGTCTCTAACGACACAGACACGCTTCTGCCTGGATTAGAGACACCGTTGGAATAGAGGCTAATTGAGAAAAATCAGTTTTGTGACAAGATCATCTAGATGTCCTAGTCCAAACGAAATTGTTTGATCTAAGGTGATATTGTCTGATCGGCGACGATATCATCAAATGGTCAAAAAAAACTTTAAAAATGGTGCGGTAAAAGAGGAAACGGGTTAAACGACGATTTGGGAGCGATTTTGGGGGTTGAATTTTGAATTTGAATATTTACTAGAGTAATTTTGATTATTGCTAAGTTTTACTGCGCCAATTTTAGGGTGCTACATTTTGCCCCCTCTTTAGCAAATTTTTTGTAGAAAATGCATTAAAGATGAGTTCTTCTCGATCTACGAGAAAGCAAAAATTTATTTCCATTTTTAGGCGACGATTCTAGGTCGAATCGTATGACAACTTACTATGGTGCCCCCTCCGTGTTTTTACCCAAATCAAACATTTGAGGTAAAAACATGAAAAAGCAAAATTTTAAAATGTTTTTAATTGTTTTTGAATAAAATTAAGAAAAATAGGATAAAACCCTAATTCATTTGTTACTATTCATTTTCCTAGTTTTTAGAGCTCTGGAGACAAGATGGTCGAGACAGTGCACAGATCAACAGAGGTCCGATGCGGGCTACGGATAAGGATCTAAACTTAGTTTAGAATGCTTTAATTTATAATTTCATGCTTTGTAGATTAGATTTGATTGATTTTTGAGCATCATGGCCATTTTTGGGCCATCGATGTCATCGAGACGAAATTGTCTTGATTTCGTCAAAATTTTCTCGATATCGCCAATTTTTTCCAGAGGCAAAATCAGCGAAATGGGGATGATTTCGTCAAAAAGGGGACGATTTCAGCTGGCAAAATTAGAGAAGAATTTGCTCCAATTTGGGACGATATCTTCCAATAGTGGACAATATCATCATTTATGAAATTGAACTTATTTTAACTTGCATTTTTAATTAATGATTTATTAATGATTTTTATTGTTGATTTTGTTTATGTTGCAGAGAGGATTACTAAAGAGCAGAGAATGGAAATATGGTGGGTTGAGGGATTACTTGGTCGCCCTATCTTAGGCAGAGCAATATCAGCTAGCTCAGGTCAGCTTACAGCATGTGGCATAGATGCCATGGGTTTCTACAGATATGGGGCTATTGATAGCCTTAGCACAGAGGTGGTATCCGGGATCTTCCTATTTTCGATTACCGATAAGGGATATGACTCCCACACTGGAGGATGTATGGAGGATTTTGAGGATCCCCATACAAGGACGGTTGATCACTCCCATGGCCAATCAGGGCCACGTGATGATGAGACTATGTGGCGATCTGAGCTTCACCTTGAAGAAGGGCAGAGTGAATATCGAGTCGCTACATTGAATTCTTGGGGCATCTAGACTCACACGGGTTTTGGCTGGGGTGGTAGGTGGACTTCTGCTATGCCACCAGAGCAGATGCAGGGTACCATGGGTACTAACAGATGTGGTCTATGACATGAGAGACCAAAGATACAGATTTTCTTAGGGGAGCTTTGTACTCTGCCAGTTGTATAGGATCCTTCATGGGGTCGTATACAAGGGCGATCGATGTCTAGTTATGACATCACTACTGCAGGTTTGGTGTTGGGAGCACATTGCGGTGTGGAGGCCGATAGGGCTCCCACTAATAAGGATTTATGGGAAGAGGCCTCGAGTTTTCTATTGGTGGCTCCGAAGAGGGGCACAATGGTAGATAGATCTGCCAATGTCCTAGAGACTACTTGATGACCTTGTCTCTAACCAGATCACCTAGAGGCCTTGGAGAGATCATCCAGGGTGAGCCAAGGATGGACAGGAGCTGGCTCACATCAGGTGAGTCTATTGGCTGAGGATGAAAAGGGGAGAGGTGGAGCTCCACCGATATGACCGAGTTTTGAGGCAGTTCGACCTACAGTAGGGGATCCCATCTCTGAGAGACTATGATTTTTCCTAGACTATCTGGGATAATACTATAGTTAGCGGGGCTCCAGATATGCAACGATTCTGGAGTCAAGACGTAGATGATGCCCCCATTTATCTAGTGGATGGGGATGATCCTAGGGTAGCTGATGGCTATGATGCCTGGTACATAGGCATCCGCCCTCCTCAAATGATGAGGGCTCAAGGTTCGATTCACGCAGTTGTGTGTCAGATGAGGAGGCGATGCCAGGCAGCCATTAAGGTAGCACAAGGTTATGGTGAGAGAGAGCAGAGGAGGCCATAGGCTCAGTAGAGGCCATGACAGTGGGAGAGGAGGAGAGACCCCCTTCTTCATAGAGAGAGAGGCCACCATTGCCTGATAAAGGCAAGGGTGTTGACATTGGGGAGAGCAGCAAGACAGCGACTCTCAGAGCTGAGGTTGCTCGCCTGTGGGCTCAGGTGCAGACATTACAAGATGAGGCTACATGGATTAGAGCTCAGGGTAGAGGAGCGAGCACTTGGGATTTAGCACATGCTATTACCCAGGTTACATTCTATTAGGCTCTATATTACCAAGTGATGCCAACAGAGCAGAAGGTGCCATTACCAACTCATATTGCAGAGCCTATCATGATGGGGTCATCTAGGACATCATCATGATCGACATCCAGGACTCATGAAACCACATGAACTAAGATGGAGCCACCTCCTCCACCTCAGGGCAGGGGAGAAGATGAGGCTGAGATCTCGAGGGGTTCTCGAGGTGAGGCTACTGCACTACACAAAGATTGTATATGATTGAGAGGATTGAGTATGCCAATATGTAGATTGTGGCATACCAATCTATTTTTGATATGATGTACATATATTTGATATATATATAGATGAGATATTTTTTGATCATATGACTTGTCTTATGCGTTTGTATGATGCTTTTAATGTTTTGGTGTGATTGATTTGATGATTCATGTAATTATGTCGTTGGAAAATATTATGGTTTAAATGTCATGCTTTAAAAATTTAAATGAAATAATCTGATGTAACAAATTGGTTGTTGTGATGATAATTTGATAAAAAATAAAAGGGACTTTTAACAATAATTTCAAAGGACATTGTCGCTATTATAGACCATTTCATGGAGTTGCTGCTCACTCGATCATCAAGCTAATCCCAGTATAGAAATATTACTAAAAGTAAAAGGGTGCTTAAGAGAATGTCTTAAGACTTTGGTGTGATGATGCAAATGATGATGATGATGATTTTGTTTTCAGACTTTTTATGAAAATATTATGCATGAAATATTTTAAAATGATTTTTGCTAGGCATAAATTCCTAAGTGTGATAAAATGTTGAATAATTCCTTAGAAATTATACCATGGTTGCAAATTTGCATATTGATATAATGACATGAAATAGTGATAGGTGTTTTTTTGTTTTAAAGCATATTTGTATAACATAATGATTTAAGTCATATGGTTTTTATGATTTTTAAATGAATGGGGAATAAAATTAATACCATGGTTTGTGCTAGGCATAGAATATGTAGGTATAGACTTATACCATCATCACGAAATCCAAAGAAAAAGTTGATATAATAGTTTTATTGTATGGTTGATTTTTAATTATTGAAAATAAACATAAAATATGAAGAGGAGGACTTGCGCTAGGCATAAAATTCCAATTTTAGTTTTGGAACTATACCATCATCGCGAAAGTCAACAATATATATATATATATATATATATATATATGTGTGTGTGTGTGTGTGTGTGTGTGTGTGTGTGTGTGTGTGTGTGTGTGTGTGTGTGTGTGTGTTGATTGTATGATTTGAAAGAAATTTTGATTTTTGATTATGTATGTAGTTGTCTTTATACTAAAAAACTGTACTTTAAAGAAGAAAATGAATTTATTCCAAGCAATTTGCAAAAATATTTCAAAGTATATTAAAGACAAAATTTAGATTTATAAGGAATCCCATGTGTGTATGTGAGTTCATTTCCAATCTTGATTTATCATAATGATACACAAAATCTCTCAAATACAAATGTGTGTGCAATTGCATTGTTCATTTACTAGTTTGAGCAAGGTACTATGATACAAGTGATTTGAATGAACCAAATAAGTGTTCATTAACCATGATTTAGATGCATATAACCACACCAGACTACTATGTAAGTTGGATTATCAAGAGCTAGCTAATCCATAAGCAGACATAGGTCTGTACAAAATAAGGTCGCTAATGTGATAGACATATCGCCACGCTAGGAGTTACCCAAGGCCAAGTAGGTTGGGCACAAACCACCTGTTATGGGGCTTACGTCACAGTTTTTGAATAATTGAGAATTCCAGGGATTCAAGCTCATCAACCATTTTTTTCTTTTCAATGGGTAGGGAGAGGTATTTTATTGCTTTTGCTTTTGCTTTCTTTTGTATTTCTTTTGTATTTTTGTATGATTTTTGAGATAATGCTTGAAACATTGCTGTAATGATATAAAATAACATTTTTCTTTTTCTCTTTTTCTTGAACTTTGATTTTCTTCCTATGTTAGGGATACTTGCTCGAATTAGCTGTAGAGCAAGGGATTTTTATTTTGGGTAGGGGTGAGCTTGTCCTTTTGCCAATTCTCAAATATTCTAGACCATGTGCATGATAGGATATTAGGGGAAACTTTTTGCTCAAGAAACCACTTCTGCTATGTAGCATAGCAAGGATATTACAAATATAATCATTTTATTGTGAAAGGATGTGCTTGGTTTAAGTAAATAACAAGATCAATTCTCTGTGCTCAAACTTTATTTAATTGAATTTTGTGGACTTTGATATAAGAGAGATTAGTAATCATGCCAGATAAAAATTAAGATATTTATTTTGTGTTTGTGAAAGTGAGGGATTCCAAATAAATGCTAATTTATCCAAAATAATTTGAAATATATAACTGCAACACTTGTAAGAATATATACAAATACTTTTTGGAGAAGTTTGAGAATGTTGACTCTCTCTTTCTTCTTTATTTTGTTTTGGTTTCGAAAGAGTCAAGAATATTGTTGTTTTTATTTTTTATTATTTTTGTTTGTTTTTGTTTCTGTGTAAATAGTTTGATATATTTTTAAAATAAGACAACATGCAAAATATGTACAAATTATGAAATGACTAATTTTTGTTACGCATAGTAACGTTTAAGATGCAAAATGTTCATGGGTTCTTTAAGTTCTTTACCATCTAAGGTAGATAATTTATATGCTCCTGATTCAAATTTAGCAGTGATAATGTATGGTCCAAGCTAGTTGGGCTCAAATTTACCTTTAAGGTCTTTAGTTGCATTAGTATTTTTTTTATTTTCTTTTAAAACAAGGTCATCGATTTCAAAGGATCGGTGACAAACCTTTTTTAGCATATGATCTTTTAAGATTTTTTTGGTAGGCATGGAGATGCTCCAAAATATTGATGCATTTTTCATCTAGGAGTTCCAGCTGACTGAGTCTCCCAACTCGATATTCATCTCCTACTTCGGTATCTTGAAGTAGTAGAGCCAAAGAAGGAACTTCTAATTCAAAGGAAAAAACAGCTTCAGCACCATAAACCATAACAAAAGGTGAAGTTCCAGTGGGGGTTCGAACACTAGTTCGTTAGGCCCACAAGGCTGGATATAATTGAATGTGCCAGTCATGGCCATATTTATTGACCAATATTTTGAGAATTTTGATTAAGGTTTTGTTAGATGCTTCTACTTGGCCATTACCTTGAGGATAATAGGGAGTGGACCAGCGATGTTGAAACAAGTTCCATTATCAGAGATGAGATTTGCAGGAATTCCTAACCTACAAATGATTTGATTAAAAATAAATTTAGAAACTTGTGTGCCAATGCAGGAAGCTAAAGGCATATCTTCAACCCACTTCATGAAATACTCGGTGGCGGTTATGATGAATTTGTGTCCATTAGATGACATAGGATTGATTTTGCCAATAATTTCTAAGACCCATTTTGAAAAGGGCCAAGGAGATGAAATAGCCTGTAGCTCTTGTGCAGGGGCATGGACAAGGTCAACATGTTTTTGGCACTTGTCACAATGGTGCACATACTTATGTGCATCATTATCCATGGTAGGCCAAAAGTATCCTATCCTAAGGAGCTTTTTAGCAATGACACTACCACTGAAGTGTCCTCCACAAGATCCATCGTGGACTTCACTCATGGCTGATTTGGATTCTTCTAAATTCAAACATCTTAATAGGATACCTTCAAAAGATCTCCTATATAAAGTATTGCCAATGATTACAAATTGACTTGCTCGTCTACGTAATAACCGACACTAGTTTCTATTAGAATTGGTAGGGAAAGTCCCATTTTGAAGAAAATCAATTATATTCATATACCAAGGTTCAGGAGTAGTTTCATTGATTAGAAACACATCCAAAGGTTCTAAGAATGACTTATTTGAAGCAGGTTCCTAGAGTCGACGAATAATGATGGTGGCATATTCTTCATCTAACTCCAAGGGTAGAAGAGATGTAGCTACGGCCATAGCATCAGCCGCACGGTTGCTAGTTCGAGGAATAGCTTCCAAGGAAACTTGATCAAATAGAGACATTAATTGTAAAACATAGGCTTTATATGGGCATAATTTATCATCTTTGGTCTGATAAAATTCATTAATTTGGTTTATGACAAGTTGAGAATCACCAAAAACTAATAGATGTTTAATTTTTAGTGCCAAGGCAGCTCGTAATCCAAGGATTAGAGCTTCATATTCAGTAGTATTGTTGGTGCAAGAAAATGTTAATTTGAAGGATAGAGGAATGATGTGTTTTTGTGGGGATATTAAAATAATACCCACACCAGCCCCACTCATGCATCAAGCTCCATCAAAGTATAAGGACCATTGTTCAATATGGTCTGCCTCTAATTGAAGGCATTCATCAGGAAACTCAATGATGAGGGGATGGGTAGACTCTAAGGGTGCAGCAGATAGTTGATCTGCTATGATTTTACCCTTAACAGACTTATGTCCTATGAATGTGAGGTCAAACTCACTTAGAGTAAGAACCCACTTGGCTATACGACCCGATAAATAAGGTCGACTCATGAGATACCTCAAGGGATCATATTTAGCAATGACATAAGTTTTTTGACTAAGCATATAATGGCATAATTTTTGCATAGCAAACATGACTGCTAGACATAGTTTTTCTAATGCTGTGTAGTGGGTTTCATAACTGATGAAGGTTCGACTAATATAATAATTAGCATGTTCTCTCTTCGCATCATCAAGTTGATCTAACATAGCTCCTAAGGTAGAATCTGAAGCTAAAATATACAGGAGAAATGGGCGATCAGGTTTAGGTGGAGAAAGCACAGGTGGGTTAAGGAGGTATTGTTTGAGAAGTTCAAAATATTCTTTACATTCATTGTCCCAATTAAAAGGGACATCTTTCTTAAGGAGTTTAAGAAAGGGACCGGTTTTGTCTGCCAAATTATCAATGAAGCGACAAATAGCTTGAATCTTACCTTATAAACTTTGTAACTCAGATATATTGGTAGGTGCAGGCATATCAATGATAGCCACAATCTTGAGAGGGTCGATTTCGATACCACGTAAAGAAACTATAACCCCTAATAGTTTACCGGACTTAACTCCGAATATGCATTTGGATGGATTTAATCGAATAAGATATTCTCTTAATCAATTAAAAACTTTTCTCAAATCATCTAAATGGTTATCTTCATTAATAGAGCGAGCTATAATATCATCTACATAATCATGTAGGATATCATGCATCATATCATGAAAAATATAAGTCATAGCTCGTTGATAGGTTGCACCTGCGTTCTTTAAGCCGAATGGCATAACTTTCCAACAAAAGGTACCCCAGGGGGTAATAAAGGCTATTTTAGCCTAATATTCAAGAGCTATCCTGATCTGATTATAACCGGAGAATCCATCCTTTAGGGATATCATTACACTCTCGGTAGGAAAGTCAATGATTTGATCCATGTTTGGAAGAGGAAAATCATCTTTAGGGCATGCAATGTTAATATCTCTAAAATATGTGCAAACCCTAACTTTGGTAGCTTCTTTCTTGGTGACTGGAACTACATTTGAGATCCATTCAACATAATCAATAGCTTGTATAAAAACAACATTCAGGAGTTTTTCTAACTCCCCTTTGACTAGCAGGGCCACTTTGGGATGCATTTTTCTAGGTTTTTGTTTAATAGGTTTAGCATCTGGATGGACTACTAGATGATGCATGACTACGGAAGGGTCTAGACCTAGCATATCTTCCTATGTCCAAGCAAAGACATCTTCATATTCTTTAAGGAATTCAATGTATTGCTCTTGTTTTTCTTAACTTAATTTTGACCCAATATTGATTATGTGAGGATTATCCTCAGTTCCAATGTTAACTTTAATGATGTTTTTGACCTCCATGTGTAGATCTCTGTCAAAATTAGGTGGGGTGGGTGGGACGCCCAATTCTTGTAATTATTTTAAGGTTAAGTTGGATAATTCATCTTGAGGATTAGTGGCCTCAAGCTGGGCTATAGTTGGCATAGAACCATCAAAATAAAATCCATTGTGTAACATCTCTTCAATGGAGACATCGTGGAAGATAACTCCTTCCAACTCATCATTGGATTCAACAATCATTTTAGGGTAAGCTATGGATAGCATGTTACATGTAAATGGCTAATTTTTTAGAGGCAAATCATCACGCCTATCTAAATAATCTTGATAACATATGAGTTGATCATCATATTCAAAAGGAAAGGGTTGACCCTTACTAGGAAATAGGCCCACACCACAGCGGGAAGGCCACGGTTCTACCTCGAAATGTTCTTTCATGCCATTTTGGAAAGGTCCCAAGCCTTTCCCTTTATATCCCATTTTAAGCATTATAGGTTTAGCTTTAATATACTCATTAGTAAAATAACACCGAGCATATCCCTCATGATGAGTTTTGACATTTCGAGGTATTCTTCCCCAGTCATATCCTTTATAAATGAAGGCACAACTATCGACTTGGTAAGTACTTCCCATAGGTTGTGGGAGGCCCAAAGTACGAGGATATGGTGGCAAGTTATTTAAAAGAATTGAATTTTGCATGAAAGCATTTGTTTTTTCTAATATTAAGATTGTGGATAAATCTGGTAAAAGTTCATCAGAAAGAGCATAAGATGTAGAAGGATCATTCCCTATATCTTTAGATGTGGAAGGTATGATAGATGTTGATAATGTGGAAGTGTTAATAGATGGGTCTATAGGTTTTGAAATTATAGGGATAGAACATGAAGGATTGTTTGCGGATTGAAGATCTTTTTGAGGTTCTAGAGTGGGTTGTTTAGAATATTGTTGATCTATATATGAGGGTGAAACGAATGGAGGAGAAATAGGTGAAGCTATGGGTGTGTGTTTCATAGTTTTAGATGAAAAATAAGAATTAGGATGTGTGGATGACAGAGCAGGGCAAAATTGAACTCCAAGAGGTTCTGCCAAAGCACACATATCAAAGGGTCTAGGATCACCATGGATAGTGACCAACTGATTTTTAAATTTGAATTTAACACATTGGTGTAAAGTGGATGGGACAGCCTGCATTGCATTGATCCAAGGATGACCCAAGAGTATGTTGTACGATGCAGGGCAATGTACAATAAACACGATTGTATCTAAGGTTCTAGGACCAACTTGGAATGGGATGGTAATAACTCCACATGTTTCTTGTGTTTCGTCATTGAAAGCTTTTATGATCATGTCAGTTTTCTTCATTTCATCACTTCTAAAGCCAAATCATTGGTAGAAGTCAAAAGTACAAATGTTTAGAGATGAACCATTATCAATTAGGACTCTTTTAACAGCTACATCTCCAATTAGAGTAGTAATATATAAGGGATTATCCTTATGTAAACTGTGTTGTGGGATATCTTTATCCCAAAAGTCAATACAATCAACTTCTCGAGTGATGATAGTATTGGCCATGGCTTCAGGTTGAATGTTTTGAGGTACCATCATTTGGCTTAATGTAAGCATCAACTCATCCCTATGGGTAGGAGAAGATCTTAATAAACCCAAAAGGGAAATTCTGGCTATAGTATTAGATAATTGCTTATTAATATTGTAAGGGGGTTTAGGTTGAACATTGGGAGGATGATTCCATTTATTGGGATTTTTCAAAACACATGGAGCTGATCCATCATTCTGGTTTGGTTCTTGTTGAGAATTTTGAGCCTGTTGTCGGTTAATGACTCCAATGGTACCTACAATGTTATATTGAAGATGCTAAACTGGTCTCGATTGAGCGTTTATGGCTTGTTCATTAGGGAGGAATTGATTAGAAGAGGGTCGAGTAGTAACTCTTCTAGGAAATGGTTCTTCTGGAACCATAGCATCTGTGATGGGTTGAATAGGATTTGATTCATTTTTAGAACTATTCAATTGGTTTGAGGTGATGTCTATTTCACTTTCAGTATCTGATTCTACATCACTAGGATCTAGAGTTTGAAAATTATGTAGGGGCCTGGTTGTGACCAGGGATAAGGTTGTGTCAAATTTTTGAGGATCATGAACTGGTAATTGTCCGCTAATAGTTCCTACATATCGGGTAGGAGGAGGAAAATTATGATGCTCAATTTGATTGGCCACCTCTTTACCATGTCTTGGTAAAGGATGTTGAAATATGTCTAATGATTGATTAGCATTTTGATTTTGATTTTGGGGAATGTTATTTTGAGTGTTATTAGGAGCATTTTGTTTATGCTGGAAGGCTTGCACCTCCATTTCATTATTATCAATCAGATCTTGTATTTTATGTTTCAACCTTTTACAAGCATTGGTAGAGTGTCCAGGTCCTCTATGGAAATCACAGTGTAAATCAGCTCTGTATCCGGGTATAGTTGGATCAGGTTCTCGGATAGCTGGTAATTGGATCAAACCTCTTTCAAGTAATTGAGGTAAAATAGTTGATAATGGTTGATTCAATCTAGTAAATTCTTGAGGAGGTTTATCAGGAGGTTTCAATATAAATTTTTCTGTTGTCTTCGTTGCATTGATATTAGCAACATTTTTGTTGTCAGTGACTCCGTCACCTACGACTTGTTTGTTTTTATATTGATTTTTGGATGTTTTTTCATCATCCTTCTTCCTAAGTTGGCCTCTCCTAATGAGGGCATATTTTACTCTTCGAGCTAAATCTATAGCCTGATCGAAGGCAGTTAAAGTAGCAGTTGATAACTCATAAGATATTTGTTCTTGCAAATTATTGATAAAAATGTTCAACATTTCCCTATAAGGTAGCACAAAGTGCGGTTTTCCATCAACTGCCTCCATCTAGCTAAGAAATCAGCAAAACATTAATCTTTGTCTTGTTTTAAGTTGTATAAATCTTTAATGGTTACATGCCTCTCGATGTAGGCACTAAATTGATGGACAAAATATTCAGCTGTTTCTTCAAATTTTCTCAAAGAATGAGTGGTCAGTTGATAGTACCACTCTAATGCCATTCCACCTAAACTTTTTGGGAACATTTTTAGTAATAGCAAGTCATCATGTGATATATCATGACATGCTATCCTAAACATGCGAAGATGCTCTATGGGATCTTCAGTTCCTTTATATATAGGCAGGATGGGCATGGGAAAATGCTTAGGGTATGGTTGTGCTACAACTATGGGATCCAAAGGTTGACTACATATCTCTCAATAATTGTACGAGGGATGGTAGGGATCTATCTGGTCCATGCGGGAAGCTAACTGCTTCACCATGGCTTCTAGATTACTAGTTTGCCCACCATATTGGTTCGATAGGGCATTAATATGAGATTTGTGAACATATGGAGGGACATGAAGATTAGATGCTATGTTGCTATTGTGTAAATTTTTGGTAGGAAAGGTGTTATGAAGGAATTTTGAAGTTGTATTATGTTGTATTCCAGATTGTTGAAAATTGGTGTTTGGCTTCATTTTAGGTTTTTGTTTACTTGAAGCATATTGATCAATAGTTTGGTGAAGTAAAGCAGTGAAGGAAGTTTTCTTTTGTGTGGGCATGATTTTAGGCTCAATAACAGGTTCCTTAGGAGGTTGGGTAACCTATTTTTTTGGCATGTTCTGAATCATAGTGACCATATCTCTATTGGATGGTCCAGCCTTATCACTTTCTTGATCAATAAAAGACAAGGGATTAGTGTGCACATCAAACATATGTTCCATGGCTGCTTGAGTGTCACTAATTTTCCCTTTATCAATATGAACTGCCATATTAAGAGCACCAATGTTATTATTGAAAAAGTTATCAAAAGCAATAGTTCCATCTCGAGCTATTCTAGGGGATGAGGATCCATCCTCTTTAACATTTTCTTCTTGTTCATTTTCTTCAGCCAGGTCATCTTCTAGTTTTTCTAGAGTTTTTACTTTCGGAATTGATTCCTCAGGAAGGACATTTGGGTTTTTTATTTTATCTTCTAACCAATCTTCTTCTTCTCCTTCAGTTTGTTTACCATTCCTAAATTTAGGCATTGTGCTTAAATTAGATTTCAGCAAATATATATATATATATATATATATATATATATATATATATATATATATATATATATATATATATATATATATATATATGCAACAATCTTAAGAGGTATATATTAATTATATACCTACTACAATATTTAATTTTGTAATAATATTGTAAAGATAACAAACAACACAATAAATGCAAGAAATAATAATGAAAGCAATGATCTAGTTTTCTATAAATAATTTATAAATGTCATTAATGGGCTCAAGTTCTTCAAGAGTCATGAAGTGTTCTTCAAATTGAAAATTTTCTTTCAAGAATTTAATGAAAAGGGCTATAGTGATATTATCTGTCTCAGATTCTGGTTGATAGAAGTAAAGCTCGTGGCAATACTCTCGATATAACACAGCTCAAGGAACTCTATTCCATATTTCCCTATCTGTAAGAACGACCTATTGGTCTTCTACACGACCTAGGAACTGGTGTATAGTGGCTGCGTTCTCGAGGTATTCATCGATGGTGAACAATTCTGAAGACACAAGAGCTCTCCTATAAGCTAACCATCTATGGCAAGCTCTCTGAAGTTCATGATAAAAGATGAGTTGATGAGGATCCAGGATTCTATCTAGGACAAGCCTCTTGATTTGTTTAAGTTTTGTTGACCTAGATGAAATGACACCTAGTCTTCTATAAAGTTCGTCCCATAAAAGTTGATTTCTATCTGTTTCTGGCACACAAAGCATAGAATTGATTTCTATGGCTACTAATTGGTTTTCAACATTTATAGTAACTGCTAATATTTTCTTAGGAGCTACCATATAAACATGATATGCAACTTAGTAGTTTCTAATGATTTTAAATGCATCTATGTTTTTTGTTTTTGTTTTTGTTTTGTTTTCAAAATGTTTTAAATGCATTCACGTCGGGTTCACCAAAATGTATCACTCCAAATTTTTCGCATCCTTATCTTTAGGCTATAGGATCCATGCCCGGAATGGGGATGGGAAAAGGATGGCATGGTACCTCAGACTGAGAGGCCTTGCGAAGGTCTCGCCTCTCGGGGGAGGTGTATTATGGTGATTTTTTGACGGATGGTGGGTTCACCAAGAATTTTTTGAATGGTAGTTTCCACACCTAGGTTGGGAATGTGTTTAATGTGTTCAGTTTTATCTTTAAACATTCGAGTCCTAGGTTTGGCCAAATGAATCTAAGTTGTTCTATTATAAAAATGTAGGCTAAATGAAATACAGAAAATAGATTTTAAACATAAAAATAGAGAGAAAAATCTAAATTATAGAGCCATACCTAATTCGGATGTTTGATGGAGATTCTAATTTTTGAAGCAGATAGGATCGTCTAGAATTTGACAGGATCATCTCCGACCTGTAGGATCGTCTAAGATCTAATGAATTCATCAAACGAATTCGTCAGAGACCTGCAAATAGAGAAATAGACACAAAATACAAAAAATATAGCAATGCTAATAGAGGATAAAGATGTAAAATGACAATAAAGATGCTAACAGATAATCCTAAATAGGAATGCAAGAAAATTACAATGTTTTAATAGTTAATCATGATTTCATTATGCAATTAGACTACATGGGTGAACTCCAAGATGTAGAATAGCAAAAAATAATAAATAAACTGACTAGATGCAAAATAGAACAGGATATGAAAAGAGAAAAATGCAAACTCTGGGCACTGATTGCCCCTAATGTTGATTG
This sequence comes from Wollemia nobilis, assembly GCA_028583015.1. NCBI lineage: Eukaryota > Viridiplantae > Streptophyta > Pinopsida > Araucariales > Araucariaceae > Wollemia > Wollemia nobilis. The sequence continues at coordinate 4,826,516 of JAQPPZ010001844.1, read as the reverse complement.
CAGTCAAAATCATCTCGAATTGGTATGAAATCATATCGAATTGAACAGGATCATCCACGATGAACTGAGCTTGCTTCGACTAAAAAATACTAAGGTTCCTACAACAAAATTTGGATAGGACTAGTGTAGATAGTAATTTGGGATGTTTCAATGCGTATAAAGTCAAGTTACAAGAAATATCAGCTAGGGGTAGGTTAAGGGGAGGTCCTAAGTTTAAATAGGTTTAGGAGGGAGATTAGGAGGTTGGGGATCATCCCAATTTGGGAGATCTCCAATTGGGAGGGTATATAACGATGCAGACACACTTCTGCCTGGATTAGAGACGTCGTTGGAACAAAGGCTAATTGAGAAAAAACAATTTTGTGACAAGATCGTCTAGACGTCCTAGTCTAGAAAAAATCGTCTGATCGGCGACGATATCGTCAAACGGTTAAAACAAACTCTAAAAATGGTGCGAGAAAGGAGGAAATGGGTTAAACAGTAATTTGGGAGCTATTTTGGGGGTTGAATTTTGAATTTGAATATTTACTAGAGTAATTTTGATTATTGCTAAGTTTCACTGTGCCAATTTTAGGGTGCTACAAAAATACCCAAGAAGCTATGGCTCCTCCAACAGCTAATGTCTCGCCCTATGCAACCATATCCTTAGCAACAAAAAGTTTTGAAGTTGCAACTATCACCGTTGCACCAGAGCTTTGAAAATGAAATCTTGAACAGTGAAAATGATAGGTCAAAACCCTAGAAGTGCAAGTTTTATATTTCCTTATTTATGCCTTGGTCATTGCTAACGTCAGTAACTCGAGCTTCTTGGCCACTCAAGGTGACAACGACCATAAGAAAGAAATCAGAGGCCATTGGACTTGACAACAACCAAGCCCATAGGTCAAAATTAAGTATTTCCTTCAATGAGGGAATAACAAAAACAACAAATAATCACACTTTTATGGTTTAGGATAATCAAAATGTTCAAAAAAACAAAAAAAATTCACACAAAATCATAATATTAAGCAGGCCTCATATCCAGTTACCTACTCTATCCACTTGGCGATTGCAGTGATTTAAACTCCATGTATTTTGATGATATGAGTAGGCACACATAAGGCCACTTGGGGCAAAAGCAACTCATTTTGGAATTACGATATGTTACCCTTCAAACCCGAAGAAGATCAAGATGGTCAAACTACTCCACGGGTGTGAAGGGATCATTCTAATTCCCCTATGACATAAAAAACATTAAGTCAAAGTGATACAATCTAAACATAAATAGAATCACTCATCCTAACTCCCTAAGAAGGCTATTGATAGTTGGACCGCTCCTCGGGATAGGGATGGATGATTATCATAAGTAATTGGAATCACACTTGGATGTGGGATTGCCCATTAAAAGTAGCAAATGCTAGAAAGGAACTAGATTAGTCATATTGGTCAAGCGACTTGTCACTTCATTCATTGTCATTTCTTCACCAACCCATTGTGTGAGGAAGGAGTTCAAAACTTCAACTTAATAATAATAAAAATCAACAAAATATCACTCAATCATAGCAAAAATCATGTTCGTCCTTCGAATAATTGCATACAACAATAACAAATTTCTCTTGTTTGTTTGGAATGTAAGTAGACATGACATATTCAATTGTACCTCTCCTATCGATCGAAATTGTTGTAGCAGCTGAAGCTACCCAATTGATTTTGAGGAATGAATGCAATTTAAAATGCAAAATCCACTAGGCTAAGTCCAAATTTTGAGGAAATTATTCAAGGAATGCGTGCCATCTTGCATTATTGGGCCATCCGACGTTGATCAGACCATTGATCACCATACACCCTACAAATAGATCAGTCTACATTTTTCTCAACGTTGTGTTTTCCACATAGCGCATCACAAAAAGGGGTATTTTTAGACACCTAAATCATGTCATGTTTAGGGGAGATACTTACATAGACACACTCATAAGATCATAATACATAATATTGGACTTTCCAAGCACCAATAGTGGTTCTCACCACTCATTTGGGGCCTTTTTAAGCTACCCAATCTTGGTCGCTCAAGCCAAGAGCAACCATATTCTAGCCACTCAAGCCTAGAGTGGCCAGAACTTAGTTGTTGTAGATGATAGTGACCAAATCATAGTCACTGCAAACAATAGTGGATAAGCCATAAGAAGCAGTTTGTCGATAAATAGGCCCAATCTCGGGAGGAAGTGGTAGTCTACATGCAATAAAGGTGAGCAGGAGTGACTTTGCATTTCTTTTCACAACCAGTTCACATAGGAGACTTAATTTTGCATTTAGAATTAAGTTAACTGACCTTCAAGCATAAACAAAGGACAAAATCTTCTCATTCTAATGAACAATTCACATAGAATACTCAAGCGGGCAGTTAGATTTTAGTTAACTAGCCTTCAAATATATACAATAGACAAGGGCTTCTCATGCTAACTTGCACTACACATGAGAAATTCATTTCTAGGGCTTGGAAATATACCTAGGGTTTCACACTATAAAAGGTGCAAGCCTAAGAGCACCAAGAGATCCTTATGACATACAAGAAATATTTTATCACATCAGAGAGAGACATCTTCTTGAGGAGAGCTTTCAAGACTTGGAGAGTTCTCTTTGAGAAAATGTGTATGGCGAAGCTTTGACAAATCGAAGAGCATAATACCTACTTTATTCAACATCAAATCATAGTCTTTGATCCATATCTTTGGGGAAAGGAGAGCAAGGTTTTCTTTAGTGGTTGTTGTCTTGGATAGTAGCCCACAGGCTTAGCTTAAATAGACAACATATTTTATCTTATTTTCTTATATCATTAGCTTAGATTTACTTGATTCCATGGTATCTTTTTATCATATTTTTGTTACATTCTCTGATTACTAACAACCTTATCCGAGGAGGCAATCTCAAATAGCTAAATGTGCATTATTGTTTGAATTACATACAAGGCCACAGGTTCACGAGACATAATCCATGACATACGAGAGCAATAGGATCAATCCAAGAGAAATACCTGGAGAAGGAGGCATCTATAATCCCTCATACATTTCTATGTGTGGAACCAGGAAGCATTTTAGAGCGTACCACCCTTTTGCAAAAGGGGACATCTCTTCATCCACTTGTAAATCATTGTATCAAGATGGGTATCCCTAAGAGGGACCGACATGTAATCCGGGTTCAATATTAATGAAAGATCCATTCTTTGTCATTTTTGTGTTATATGTTTTCTCGTAATATTTTAGCTTCATTTTTGGTATAGTAATAACATCGCAAGTAGAGTCAAGAGTGGCGCATGCGCCTTGGGGTCGCTACATGGACAAGAAATGAAAATCATTTCAACATCGATAACAAGCTTAGATTCATATCCTTGGAGCAATAGAGATAAGTTTTCATCTTAGCGACCACTTTCTTGGACAGTGGCCCACTAGCCTTATCTAGGGTTCTTTGCATTAGTTTATTTCATTTAGCTTGTTACATGTTTTTATGCCATTAGCATAGATTTGGTTTATCGCATTCACTAGCATTCATAGAATTAGTTTCTATTATCATGGAGCATATTTCTATTTATAATTAGGATTATTGCTAACAAACTCATATGAGGAGGCAAACTCAGACAGTTGAGCATTTGTTGTTATTTTCATGCTTGTAAGATTACAGGTACATTTGATAGGTTATCAACATATGAAAGCAAAAGGATCCCTCTAGGAACTAGACCTAGAGAAGGAGGCATCTATAAGCCCTCATATAGTTCCATGTGTATCACCAAGAAGACTACAAGAGTGCATCACCCCTTGTGAGTGAATACCATAATCCGATGCCCTGCTTTGTAAAATTTATATTAAAAGAAGGGAATCCCTTAGAGGGATCTATATGTAACCAGAATTGAGAAAAAGCAATAAAAAACTTTATCTATTCATTTTCTTTGTGTCCTAGTTGTATATTTTATCTAATGCATGATTAAATATGAATAAGATAAATAATATTCATAAATAGGAGAAGTGTATGGTGCACCGCTTTCCCAGGGTCACTAAAAATTTCATAAAATGACCCTTTCAAAAAGACACTTTCTACTTCTCAATATTGGAAAAATTAATGCAATAAACCAATTTTAATTTCCCAAGGTAAAAGGAATATTTACCCTAGTAATAGTTCATTTACCACATTGGTAAATAACCTGACCAATTTCTCCTTATATCTCCCTCACCTTAGAAAAGAAATGAAATAAAAAAAATTTCATTTACCACCCTTATTACTCCTTAACCTTCGAACATTGAAAAATTAAAAATCAAATTTATAAAAACCTTGGCAAAATTCACATTCTGCAATTTGTGAGATTTGATCTTGTGCCCTCTCCCTTGCTAGCACCTTGGCCATGACTAGCCATCCATGTGAGCCAAGCGCTCCACATGCAATAAGGAAGCACCTTATGTGCTTTGTCTTCACCATAAGACCTTAGAGCCCTTGGCTCTTCCCTTCACTTACCACATGCTCTTCAAACGATTCACTCACTCCTTTGTCTTTGTTGCATGAACTTTTTGTTGTCTCCATGATTTTGGATATTGATCGAATACCTAAGGTTTGCTTTCGCAAGGGTTTAAGTACCCTTTTTCCTCCTTTGACTTGCACGTCGGTAGGTGCAATAAAATTTTACGTCGTCGCTTAATAAATTAATTTTATAACCTTTTGGATTTTATATAAAATCCCTTTTTGATCTTACCACTTTGTATAAATAATATTTACTTATAAAATTTAAACTCAATTTGAATTTAAATGTTTTATAAAATAAATATTAAAACCTCCTTTAGCTTTTCAAAAAGATTTTATGAAAAACCTTTTATTTTGCTCATCTATGGTTTTAATAAAAACCTACCTGTAGCACCCTAAAATTGGTGTAATTAAACCCTTAGTAAAAAGATAAAATTTGAATTTTAACCCTAAAACTTCTCGTTAACCGCTCACCCCATTTTTCATGCCATTTTTAGGAGTTTTTTTGATCGTTGGATGATATCATCGCCGATCAGATGAAATCATCCCAGATCAGACGAATTTGTCTGGAACAGAACATCCAGACGATTTCATTCCAAAACCAAATTTTCATAATTAGATTCTATTTCAACAGCCTCTCCAACTTGGGCAAAAGCGTGTCTACGTAGTTGGAGATTCCTCCGCTGAGGATCTCCCATATTGGGATGATACCCAACCTCTTAACCTCCCCCTAATCCTATATAAACTTGGGATTTTCCTAGTTTACACCCCTGGCTGATCATTCCCCTACAATTCTAGTTTTGTTGTATTAGAACATCCTCACCCCTATCATTTGCATTTTGTATTTTCAAGTTTTTCATTGCAGGTTTTCACTGTGCTTCGGCTAGAGGAAGCTCGGATCGTCGCAGGCGATTCCAGATGATTTTATATGATCTTGTTGCAGATCGATGACGATCTCGTACGATTGGAGGTGATCTCGATAGCAGTTCATATTGGGGGCAACCAGAGCCCTGAGTTTTCATTTCTCATCTTTCTTCTTTATTTTACTATGCATTAGCTTGATTTATTTTCATTTTGCATCCTGGAGTTCACCTCATCTAGCATAAATGCATGATAAATTTAAAATAAGTTATTAAAACAATGTATTTCATTTAAATATGCTATCTATATTTATCAATTAAGCATTCATACTATCATTTCCATTATTTTGCATTATTATTATAGTAGCATTTTTGGTTTTTGGTGTCTCTTTATGTGATTGCGGGCTTATGATGGATTCATCTGAAAAATTCGTTAGATTGACGATGATCTTGTATGATTTTAGACGATCGACTGTGATCTGAGATGATTCTGTTCAATTGCAGATGATCCTATCATATTTGAGACGATCTGAACTCATACAAGCTTTAGAATATTCATTAGACATCTGAAATCATGTGCATTCTTTCTTATTTAAGTATATTCCTGGTATTTAGGATTCATTCATGCTTTTTGTATTCATATAAATTGGCATTTCATATAGAATAGCTTAGATTCATTCTGGCCAACCTAGGGATATGAATGATTAAAGTACAAAATGAACACATCAAACCCATTCTCAACCTAGGCATGGAAAGTGCCACTCAAAGTTTCTTGGTGAACCCCACCATCCATCAAAAATTCACCTTTATACCCCTCCCCCGAGAGGCACAACCTTCAAAGGGCCTCTTAGTCCGAGGTATTGTTTCATCCTTCTCGCATCCCCCTTTTGGGCATGGATCCTTTAGCCTGAAGGTAAGGGCACAAAAAATTTGGGTCGATACATTTTTGGTGAACCCGACGTGAAAACTAAAAACCTTTTGAAAACAATCCAAAATATATATATATATATATATATATATATATATATATATATATATTATTATTAAGTAACATCTAGAATCATCAAACAAACAATTAAAGTTGTATATCATATTTATATGGTAGATTATAATAAAAGATGAGTTGTCACCATAAATTTTGAAAATCAATTAACAGCCATAGATATTACTTCTGTACTTAGAGTACCTCAAACAAATAGGGTTCAACCTTTGTGGGATGAACTTGACAGGAGATTGGGTATCATTGAATCTAGATCTAAAAAACTTAGGCAAATTAAGAGGTTTGTCCTAGATAGAATCTTGGATCTTGATCAAGTAACCTTATATCATGAAATTTAGAGAGCTTGCCATAGGTGGTTAGTAGATAAAAGAGCACTTGTGTCTTCTGAATTGTACACCTTTGAAGAATACCTTGAGATTGCAGTTGTAGTACATAAGTTTCTATCTCATATAGAGGATCAAGAAGTCATTCTTAAAGATAGAAAAATATGGAATATAGTTTCTAAAGCTATGTTATATCGATAATATTGCCATGAAATTTATTTCTATAGGTCAGAATCTGAGACATATCATGTTACTATAGCACACTTTGTCAAATTTTTGAAAAACATTTTTAATTTGAAGAGGAGCATTTCATGACTCCTTATGAATTTGATCCCATCAATGATATCCATAAACTATTTATAGAAAAATAGGTCATTTCTGTTATTATTGTTATTTCTTGTAACTATAATGCTATTTGTTATCTTTATAATAATATTATAAAACACAAAAACAAAAAAAAACAAACATAAACAAAAAAAAAAATAAAAAAATTTCCCTTTTAAGTATTATAGTAGGTATATAATTAAAATATATACCTCTCAAACCTATCACATATATATATATATAAGTATATATATTTGCTGAAATCTAAGTTTAAGCACAATGCCTAGACTTAGGAATGGGAAACAAACTGAAGAAGAAGAAGATTGGTTAGGAAAACCATTAAATAACCCAGATGTCCTTATTGAAGATCAAATTCCAAAATAAGGAACCCTAGATCAGCAAGAAGAAGACCTTGTTGTAGGAAATGAACAAGAAGAAACTAATAGAGAGGAAGGATCCTCATCCCCTAAGATGTCTCCGGGAGGAGCTGTCACGTTTGAAAACATGGATCAATTTTGGAAGTTCATTAATACTAATATTGGTGTTCTTAATAGAGCAGTCCACATGGACAAGGATCGAATTAGTGAGACCCAAGCAACTCTAGAAGATGTATTTCACACACGCACTAATCCCTTGTCCTTTATTGAACAAAAGAGTGATCAAGCTGGACCATCCAATTTGGATATGGCTACTATGATACAAAACATGCAACAACAACATGTTACCCAACCATCTAAAGTGCCTGTTAGCAAGCCTAGGGTCATTCCCGCACAAGAGAAACCCTCATTTACTACTCTATTTCACCAAGCTATTGAGAAATATACCTCAAATCAGCAAAAACCCAAAATAAAACCAAACACCAATTACCAACAATCTGGGATACAACATAATACTACTACAAATCATCTTCATAATACTCTTCCTACCAATGCTTTGCATAGTAGCAATATAGCATCTAATCCTTATGTCACACCGTCATACACTCATGAATCCCATACCTATGTCCCACCAAACAAATATGGTGGACAAACTAGTAATATTGAAACCATGGTGAAATAGTTAGTTTCCCGCATGGATCATATAGATCCCTACCGTCCCTCGTACAATTATCGAGAGATGTGTAGTCAACCTCTAGATCCTATAGTTGTAGCACAACCGTATCCTAAACATTTTCCTATGCCTGTCTTGCCCATATATAAAGGAACCAAAGATCCCATAGAGCATATTTGTATGTTTAGGATAGCATGTCATGATATATAGCATAATGACTTATTATTGTTAAAAATGTTCTCGAAAAATTTAGGAGGAATGGCATTAGAGTGGTATTATCAATTACCCACTAATTCTTTGAGGAATTTTGAAGAAACTGCTAAGTCTTTTGTGCATCAATTTAGTGCCTACATCGAAAGGCATGTGACCATTAAAGACTTGTACAACTTAAAACAAGACAAAGATGAATTTTTTGCCGATTTCCTAGCTAGGTGGAGATAGTTGATAGGAAAATTGCACTTTGTGTTACCTTATAGGGAGATGTAAACTATCTCATGAATTATCAACTACTACCTTGACCACCTTCGATCAGGCTATAGACTTGGCCAGACGAGTGGAAGATGCTCTTATTAGGAGAGGTCATCTTAAAAAGAAAGATGATGAGAAAACATCCAAAAATAAATATAAAAATAAACAAGTTGTGGGTGATGGAGTCATTGATAGTAGAAATATTGCTACTGTTAATGTTGTGAAGACAACAAAGAAGTTTATACTAAAACCTCCTGATAAACCTCCTCAAGAATTTACTAGATTAAATCAACCTTTATCAACCATTCTACCACAATTATTAGAATGAGGTTTGATTCAATTACCAACTATCTGAGAACCTGATCCAACTATACCCGGATATAGAGCTGATTTACACTGTGACTTCCATAGAGGACCTAGACACACTACCAACTCTTGTAAAAGATTAAAACATAAAATACATGACCTGAATTATAACAATGATATGGAGGTACAAGCATTTCAACCTAAGCAAAATCCTCTTAATAATACTCAAAAGAACATTCCTCAAAACCAGAATCAGAATTTCAATCAGTCATTGGACATATTTCAACATCCTTTACCAAAGCATGGCAAGGAAGTGGCTAATCAAATTGAACATCATAATGTTCCCCCTCCTACCCGATATGTAGGGACTATTAGTGGGCATTTACCTGCTCATGATTTGGAAATATTTGACAAAACTTTATCCATTGTTACAACCAGGCCTCTACATAATATTCAGACACCAGATATTAGTGATACAGAATATGAGACTGAGAGTGATATGGAAAACACCTCAAATCAGTTGAATATCTCTAAATATGAATTAGATCCTATTCTCCCTATCACACGTCATATTGTCCTAGAAGAACAATTTACAAGAAGAGTCACTACTCGACCATCATCTCACCAATTAATTTCTAATGAGCAAGCCATAAATGCTAGACCAAGACCCATTCATCATCCACAAAATAATATTGTGGGTACCATCGAAGTTGTTACTAGACAACAGGCTCAAAACTCTCAACAAGATCAAATGCAGAACAATGGATCAGCCCCATTTGTTTTTAAAGTTCCTAATAAAGGGAATTAGGCACCTAATGTTCAACCTAAACCACCTTATAATATTAATGAGCAACTATCAAATATTACATCTAGAATTTCTCTTTTGGAACTTTTAAGATCTCTCCCTACACATAGAGATGAATTAATGCTCACATTAAGCCAGATGATGGTACCACAAGATATTCAACCTGAAGCCATGGCTAATACTATAATAACTCATGAATTTGATTGTATTGACTTCTAGGATAGAGACATACCTCAACATAGTTTAAATAAGGATAACCCCTTATATATTATTACCTTAATTTGAGATGTAGCAGTTAAACGAGTCTTGATTGATAATGGTTCATCTTTAAACATCTACACTTTTGACTTCTACCAAATATTTGGGTTTAGAACTGATGAAATTAAAAGAACTGATATGATCATAAAAGCCTTCAATGATGAAACACAAGAAATGTGTGGAGTTATTACCATCCCATTATAGGTTGGTCCAAGAACCTTGGATACGACTGTGTTTATTGTACATTGCCCTGCATAGTACAATATACTCTTGGCTCGCCCTTGGATCAATGCAATACGATCCATTCTCTCAACTTTACATCAATGTGTTAAATTCAAATTTAAGAATTAGTTGGTTACCATTCATGGTGATCCTAGACCCTTTGATATGTGTGCTTTGGCAAAACCTTTTGGAGTTCAATTTTGCCCTACTTTGTCATCCACACATCCTAATTATCATTATCCATCTAAACATGTGAAACACACACCCATAATGCCATCTACTTCTTCTCCATTAGTTCCACCTCTACATGCAACTCAGCCATCCTCTAAAAAAACCACATTAGGACCTTAGAAAGATCCTAATACCACAACCAAGGCTTCTTGATCTACTCCTATAACTTCTATACCTATAATAGAATCATCCATCAACATATCTACAACATCTACATCCACCAAAGGCATAGTTTCCACATCAGAAGATGTAGGAAATGTTCCTTCTACCTCTTATGCTCTTACTGACGAGCTCTTACCCAATTTATCTAAAATTCTTATATCAGAGAAAACAAATGTTGCTATGCAATATTACCTTATTTTAAATAATTTGCCACCATCTCCTCATACCTTGGGTCTCCCACAGCCTATGGGAAGTATTTACCAATTTGGGAGCTACGGTTTTATTTATAAGAGATATGACTGGGGTAGAATACCTAGAAAAAACAAGACTCATTACGATGTATATATTTGATGTTATTTTACTAATGAGTATATTAAAGCCAAATCTATAATGCTTAAATTGGGATATAAAGGAAAAGGTTTGGGACCTTTCCAAAATGGTATAAAAGAAACTTTTGAGGTAGAACCATGGCCTGCCCGATGTGGTGTGGGCCTATTTCCTAGTAAGGGTGTCTTTCCCATTTGAGGATGATGACCATATCATATGTTACCAAGATTATTTAGATCAATTTGATGCTTTGCGTTTAATGAATAAGCCATTTACATGTAATATGCTATCTATAGCCTACCCTGAGATGATTGTTGAATTCGACGATGATTTGGAGGGAGATATCTTCCATGATGTCTCCGTTGAGGAATTGTTACATCATGAATTTTATTTTGATGGCTCTATACCTAGTATATCCCAGCTTGAGGCCATGATTCCTCAAGATAAATTATCCAAGCTAACCTTGGAATAATTACAATAATTGGGTGTTTCACCCACCCCACCTAATTTTGAGAAAAATCTACACATGGAAGTAGAGAATGTCATAAAAATTAACATTGGAACTGAGGATAATCCTCACCTAATTAAGTCAAGAAAAATAGGATAAATATATTGCATTTATTAAAGAATATGAGGATGTCTTTGCTTGGACATATGAAGATATTCCAGGATTAGACCCTTCTGTAGTTATGCATCACCTAGTAGTCCATCCGGATGCTAAACCTGTTAAACAAAAACTTAGAAAAATGCATCCTAAAGTGGCCTTACTGGTCAAAGGGGAGTTAGAAAAACTCTTAAATATTATTTTTATACAAGCCATTGATTATGCTGAATGGATCTCAAATGTAGTTCTAGTAACTAATAAAGAAGCTACCAAGGTTAGGGTTTGCACAGACTTTCGAGATATTAATTTTGCATGCCCTAAAGATGATTTTCCTCTTCCTAATATGGATCAGATCATTAATTTTACTACTGGGAGTGGAATTATATCCTTAATGGATGGATTTTTTGGTTATAATAAGATTAGGATAGCTCCTGAAGATCAGGCTAAAACAACCTTTATTACCCCTTGGGGGATGTTTGTTGGAAAGTGATGCCATTCGGTTTGAAGAATGCAAGTGCAACCTATCAATGAGCCATGACTTATATCTTTCATGATATGATGCATGATATACTACATGATTACGTATATGACATTATAGCTCATTCTACTGATGATGATGACCATTTAGATGATTTGAGAAAAGTATTTAATCGGTTAAGGGAATATCTTATCCGATTGAATCCAGCTAAATGTATATTCGGAGTTAAGTCCAATAAATTATTGGGGGTTATAGTTTCTTTACATGGCATCAAAATTGATCCTCTCAAGATTACGACTATCACTGGTATGCCCACACCCACAAATATATTATAATTACAAAGTTTACAAGGTAAGCTTCAAGCTATCCGTTGCTTCAACGATAAGCTGACGGATAAAACCAGACCCTTTCTTAAGATTCTTAAGAAGGATGTATTTTTCCATTGGGACTACAAATTTTAGTAAGCATTTGAACTCCTCAAATAATATCTTCTTAACCCACCTGTGCTTTTGCCACCTAGACCTGATCACCCATTTATCTTGTATATTTCTACTTCAGATTTTGCCTCAGAAGTTGTGTTAGCTCAACTTGATGATGAGAAGAAAGAACATGCTAATTATTATATTAGTAGAACATTAATTAGTTATGAAACCTGCTACACAACATTAGAAAAATTATGTCTAGAAGTCATATTTTCTACACAAAAATTATGCCATTATATGCTTAGTCAAAAAACCTATGTTATTGCTAAATCTGATCCTTTGCGATATCTCATGAGTCGACCTTATTTATCTGGTCGCATAGCAAAGTGAGTTCTTTCCCTAAGCAAGTTTGAACTCATGTTCATAGGAAAAAGTCTGTTAAGGGTTAAATCATAGCAAATCAATTAGCTGTTGCACCCTTAGAGTCTACCCATCCCATCATCATTGAGTTTCCTGATGAATGCCTTAAACTAGAGGTAGACCATCCATAGAAATGGTCCTTATACTTTGATGGAGCCCAATGCATGAGTGGGGCTAGTGCAGGTATTATTTTAATATCTCCATAGAAACATCTTATACCTCTGTCCTTTAAATTAACATTTTCTTGTACTAATAACACTGTTGAATATGAGGCTCTAATCCTTGGCTTATGAGCTGCCTTGGCACTAAAAATTAAAAATCTATTGGTTTTTGATGATTCTCAACTTGTTATAAATCAAATTAATGATGTTTATTAGACCAAAGATGATAAATTGCATCCATATAAAGCATATGTATTACAATTAATATCTTTATTTGATCAAGTTACCTTGGAAGCTATTCCTTGAACTAGCAATCGTGCAGCTGATGCTATGGCTGCAGCTACATATCTTTTACCCTTGGAGTTAGAGGATGAATATGCTACCATCATTATTCATCGACTCTAGGAACCCGCTTCAAATAAATAATTCTTAGAACCTTTGGATGTGTTTCTAATCAATGAAACTACTCTTGAACTTTGGTACACTGATATCTTCAATTTTCTTCAACATGGGACCTTCCCTAAAGGTTTTAATAGAAACTAGCATCGGTTATTGTGTAGATGAGCAAGTCGCTTTGTCATAATTGGAAATACATTATATAGGAGATCTTTTGAAGGTATCCTACTAAGATGTTTGAATCTAGAAGAAGCTAGATCAGCTTTGAGTGAAGCCCACAATGGATCTTGTGGGGGACACTTTAGTGGTAGCACCATTGCTAAGAAGCTCCTTAGGATAGGATATTTTTGGCCCACCATGGAGAATGATGCACATGATTATGTGTGCCATTGTGACAAGTTCCAAAAACATGCTGACCTTGTCCATGCACCTGCACAAGAGCTATAGGCTATTTCATCTCCTTGGCCCTTTTCAAAATGGGGCTTAGACATCATTGGAAAAATCAACCCTGTGTCATCTGATGGACACAAATTCATCATAACCGCCATTGAGTATTTCATGAAGTGGGTTGAAGCTATGCCCTTAGCCTCTTGCACTGGAACCCAAGGTTCCAAATTTATTTTAATCAAATTATTTGTAGGTTCAAAATTCCTACAAATCTCATCTCGGATAATGGAACTTGTTTCAAAAATAAATATGTCAAGAAATTATGTCAAAAATATAAAATTCAACATTGTTGGTCCACTCCCTATTATCCTCAGGGTAATGTCCAAGCAGAAGCATCTAATAAAACATTAATTAAAATCCTCAAAATACTGGTCAATAAATCTAGTCGAGATTGGCACATTCAACTATATCCTGCTTTGTGGGCTTATCAAACTAGCATTCGTACCCCCACAGGAACTTCACCTTTTGTTTTGGTTTATGGTGCTAAAGCAATTTTTCTCTTTGAATTAGAAGTTCCTTCTTTGGCTCTACTACTTCAAGATGCTAAATTAGGAGATGAATATCATGCTGGTAGATTTAGTCAGCTAGAACTCCTAGATGAGAAGTGCATCAATGCTTTGGAGCATCTTCGAGCCTACCAGAACAAGATTAAACAAGCATACCTCAAGAAAGTTCATCATCGATCCTTTGAGATCGACGACCTTGTCTTGAAAGAAAATAAAAAAATACTAATGCAACTAAAGACTTTAAAGGTAAATTTGAACCTAACTAGCTTGGGCCATATATCATCACTGCTAAATTTGGTTTGGGAGCATATATATTAGCTACCTTAGATGGTAAAGAGCTTAAATAACCTATGAACATTATGCATATTAAACGCTATTATGCATAAAATCTGGTCATTTCATCATTGTATCTATTGTTATTTTTCCTATTGTTTCATTTTAGTCATCCATATAAAAATTTCAAAAAAATAGTAATGTTATTTATTTTTTCAATTCATAAATCAAAACCAAAAAAAAAAAAACATAACAAAATCGAAATCATCAAAATCTTCAAAAACATATTTTATTTTCACACCTATTAATTCTTGAAGTATTGCAGTTATATTTTTAGTTATTTTGGATAAATTAGCATTTATTTGGAATCCCGCACTTTCACACTCACATGAATAAATATCTTGATTTTATTTGGTATGATTATTAATCTCTCTTATATCAAAGTCCACGAGTTGAATTAAATAAAGTTCTGAGCATAAAGAATTGATCTTGTTATTTATTTGAACCAAGTATATCTCTTCACATTAAAATGATTTCATTGCAAATTTGATATGATGCTACATAATAGAAGTGGTTTCTTGAGAAAAAAGTTTCCCTTGCTATCCTATCATGCACATGGTCTAGAATATTTGAGAATTGACAAAAGGACAAGCTCACCCCCGCCTAGAATAAAAATCCCTTGTTCTACAGCCAATTTGAGCAAGTATCCCTATTATAGGAAGAAAAAGAAAAGTCAAAGAAAATGAGAAAAAGAAAAATATCATTTTGTACCATCGCAGCAATATTCCAGCATTAATACAAAAAATACAAAAAAAAAAAAGAAGCAAGAGAAAAGAATAAGCAAAATGCAAATAAATCCCTTTCCCTACGTGAATGAGCTTGAATCCCTGGAATTCTCAATTATTCAAAAACTGTGAGGTAAGCCCCATAACAGGTGGTTTGTGCCCAACCCGCTTGGCCTTGGGTAATTCCTAGCGTGGTGATATGTCTGTCACATTAGTGACCTTATTTTGTATAGACCTATGTCTGCTTATGGATCAGCTAGCTCTTGATGACCCAACTTACATAGTAGTCGCAGTACGGTTACATGCATATAAATCATGGTCAACGAACACTTATTTGGTTAATTCAAATTACTTGTATCAAATTATCTTGCTCAAAATTGGTAAATGAACAATACAATTGCACACACATTTGTATTTGAGAGATTTTGTATCATTATGATAAATCAACATCGACAATGAACTCACATTTGCACATGAGGGTTCCTTATAAATATACATTTTGTCTTTGAGATAATTTAAGATATTTATGCAAATATTTTAGAATAATTTCATCTTTTTATTTGAGAACATTTGCTTAGCATAAAAACAATTAAATACATTTCTTTCCAAAATCCAAAATTTTTCTCTCACAACATCTTCAAAAATCTGGTAAATAAAGTCACATTTATATAATAATTTCGACTTCTGCAATGATGGTATAGTTCCTAAAAACCTAAATTGGAATTTTATGCTTGGTGCAAGTCCTCATCTTATATATTTTCTATTTATCTCAAAATCAAAAACCAATTATGCAATAAAAATATTTTTGGATTTCGCGATGATGGTATAAGTCTATACCTATAATTCTATGCCTAGCACAAACCATTGTTCTAATTTTATTTTCCATTTATTTAATTTGTAAAAACATATGGCTTATATCATTATGTTACACAATTATGCTTTAAAAAGAACGAACACATTTTTCTATTTTATTTCATTATGTCAACATTCAATTTTGCAACCATGGTATAATTCCTAAGGAATTGTTCAAAATTTTATCACACTTAGGAATTTTATGCCTAGAAAAAAATCATATTTTTAATATTTCATGCATAATATTTTTATGAAAATCTAAAAACAAATCATCACCATCATCATTTTTCATCATCACAACACAAAGTCTTAAGACAGTCTCTTAAGCACTCTTTTACTTTTAGCAATATTTCTATACTGGGATTAGCTTTACGACCTAGCAAGCGAGGACTCCATGAAATGGTCTATAATAGTGAAAATGTCCTTTAAAATTATTGTTAGAAGTCCCTTTTATTTTTCATCAAATCACACCACAACAACCAATTTGTTTACATCAGATTATTTCATTTAAATTTTATGGCATGACATAAAATTATAATTTTTTCAACGACATAATTACATGAATAATCAATCAGCAATTCCAAAATTGAAGCATCATCAAACATATGGACAAGTCATATCACAAAAATAAAATAAAATCATATATATATATATATCAAAATATATATACATCATATCACAATTGGATTGGTATGCCACAATCTATACCCTGGCATACTCAATCCTCTCAAAAATATATAGTCTACCCAAAGAGCAGCTAGTCTCGAGAAGCCCTCGAGCTCTTAGCCTCATATCCTCTCCCACCTTGGCATGGAGGAGGTGGTCCCATCGAGGTCTGTACGGTATCATGGGTCCTTACAGTTTATCATGAGGATGTCCTCGATGATACCATCATGACCGACTCTACAATAGGGGCTGGTAGTGATATCCTCTGGTTCTCTGGAACCACATGATAGTACAATCCCTGATAGAATGCAGTCTAAAAAATATACCATGCTAGATCTTGAGTGCTCACCCCTCTGCTATGAGCCCTGAGTCATGTAGCCTCATCCTGCAGTGTCTACACCTGAGCCCGAAGGTGGGCATTCTCAGCCCGAAGAGCTACCATCTCACTACTCTTTCCCACCTCGATACCCTTGCCCTTATCGAGCGATACGTGCCTATCCCTCTACTAAGAAGGGAGTACCTCCTCTCTCCTCTCTGCTTGCTATGGTCTCTCTAGAGACTGTGGTGCTCTCTGACATCTCTCGTGAGGAGACTATCGCTGCTCCCTCCCTTCGTGACCCTTCGTTGCATTAATGGTAGCCTGGTGCCACCTCCCCATCCATCACACAATAGCATGCATCAGACCTTATGCCCTTGTCATCCGAGGAGGGCGGATGCCTGCGTACCAGGCATCATATATTTCTATGACCCTAGCATTGTCCCCATCCACTGGCTAAATGGGGGCATCATCCACATCCTGACTCAAAAATTGCTACATATCTAGAGCCCCACTTAGTGTAGTACTATCCCGAATAGTCTGGGAGTACTCGTAATCCCTGAGAGAAGGGATCCCCTATTGTAGACCGAACTACCATAAAAATTGGTCATAGCGGTGGAGCTCTACCTCCCCTTGCTCCATCCTCATCCAGAAGACTCACCTAATGTGAGATAACTCCTATCCATACTCTCCCACATTGGGTGCTCTCTCCATGGCCTCCAAGTGATCTAGACAAGGATGAGGTCATCTAGCAACCTTTAGGACATCAACAGATCTATCCACCGTTGTGACCCTCTTTGGAGCCACCAATAGTAAACCCAGGGTCTCTCCTGATCAACCCCTATCAATGGAAGCCCTATCGACATCCACACTGTAATGTGCTCCCAGCATCAAACCTATAGCAGCAATGTCAAAACCAAACATTGACCTCCCTTGTATATGATCCCGTACAGGATCCTATACAAGCATCATAGTACAAAGCTTCCCCAAGCAAATCTATAGTTGTGGTCTCTCATATCACAGACCACATTCGAGAGTAGCCATGGTAACCTGCATCTATTCTGGTGGCATAGCAGTAAGCCATCCACTACCCCTGCCAAAAATTGGGTCAATCGATATGCCCCAGACATTTGCCTTAATGTCTTGATGTTCACCCCGCCCTTCTCCAGGGCGAAGCTAGGATATCTGCATAGTCGCATCATGGTGTGGCCTCGATTGGCTATAGGAGTCATCAATCATCCCTGTATGGGGATCCTCAAGATTCTCCATACATCCTCTAGTGTGGGATCCATCTCCCCTATTAGTAACTAAAAGCAAGATGACCCTAGATACCACCTCTCTGCTAGGGCTATCAGTAGCCCCATGTCTGTCGATATTTGTGGCATCTCTACCACATGCTATAGCCCAACCTCTGATAGTCAGCCTCACTTTGCCTGATCGAGTGTAGCTACATCATCTATTAGACCCTCGTATTTCCATTCTTGACTTTTTAGTAATCCTCTCTACAAAATAAACAATCAAAAAATAAAAATCATTAAAATCAATTTCATCTTATAAAAAATTGATGATATCATCCACTATTGGACGATATAGTCCTAAACTGAGTCAAATCATCCTTTGTAGGATGAAATCATCTCCAATTTCTCAACTTGGAGATCACACCTTGTTGTATGGGATCGCCCCTATTTTGTCGATTTTGCCCCTAGACGAAATCGGCGATCTAGAGACAATTTCGATGAAATTGGGATGATTTCATCCCAATTTTGTTGATGGCCTAAAATTGGCCGCGATGCCCCCAAAACAGTTAAAATTTCAAATAAAAATTACACAAATCAAAATTAAAAACATAATTCACCAAGTTTAGATCCTTACCCGCAACCCACATCGGACCTTTGTCGATCTGTGTGCTGTTTCCACCATTTTTTCCTGTAGAGCTCTAAAACAACCAAAATGAACAATAAAAATGAATTAGGGTTTTACCCTATTTTTCTTAATTTTATTTTAAAAACAACATTTTTTTTTAAATTTTTCTTTTCCACGCTTTTACCTCAAACGTTCACTTTGGGTAAAAACTCGGAGGGGGCACCATAGTAAGCAGTTGTACGATTCGAACTAGAATCATCATCTAAAAAATTGAGTAAATTTTTGCTTTCTCGTAAAGCAAGAAGAACTCATCTTTAATGCATTTTCTTCAAAAAAATTTCTAAAGAGGGGGCAAAATGTAGCACCCTAAAATTGGCGTAGTTAAACCCTTAGTAAAAAGATAAAATTTGAATTTTAACCCCGAAACCGCTCGTTAACCACTCACCCCATTTTTTGTGCCATTTTTAGGAGTTGTTTTGATCGTTGGATGATATCGTCGTCGATTAGACGAAATTGTCCTAGATCAGACGAATTCATCTGGAACAAAATGTCTAGATGATTTCGTCCCAAAATCAAATTTTCATAATTAGATTTTGTTTCAACAGCCTCTCCAACTTGGGCAGAAGCGTGTGTGCATAGTTGGAGATTCCTCCGTTGAGGATCTCCTAGATTGGGATGATCCCCAACCTCTTAACCTGCCCCTAATCCTATATAAACTTGGGAGTTTCCCAGTTTATACCCCTGGCTGATCATTCCCCTGCAATTCTAGTTTTGTTGTATTAGAACATCCTCGCCCCCATCATTTGCATTTGTATTTTCAAGTTTTTCATTGCAGGTTTTCACTATGCTTTAGCTGGAGGAAGCTCGGATCATCACAGGCGATTCCAAATGATTTTAGATGATCCTATCATAGATCGACGATGATCTCGTATGATTGGAGGCAATATCGATAGCAGTTTAGATTGGGGGCAACTAGAGCCTTGAGTTTGCATTTCTCATATTTCTTCTTTATTTTACTATGCATTAGCTTGATTTATTTTCATTCTGCATCTTGGAGTTCACCTCATCTAGAATAAGTGCATGATAAAGTTAAAATAAGTTATTAAAACAATGTATTTCCTTTAAATCTACTATCTAGATTTATCAATTAAGCATTCATACTATCATTTCCATTATTTTGCATTATTCTTGCAGTAGCATTTTTGGTTTTTGGTGTCTGTTTCTGTGATTGCAAGATTCTAATGAATTCGTCAGATCGACGATGATATTGTATAATTTTAGATGATCAAATGTGATCTGAGATGATTCTGTTCAATTGTAGATGATCTTATCATATTTGGGATGATCTGAACTCTTACAAGCTTCAAAATCTTCATCAGACATCCGAAATCAGGTGCATTCTTTCTTATTTAAGTATATTCATGGTATTTAGGATTCATTCATGCTTTTTGTATTCATATAAATCAGAATTTCATATAGAATAGCTTAGATTCATTCTGGCCAACCTAGGGATATGAATGATTAAAGTACAAAATGAACACATCAAACCCATTCTCAACCTAGGCATGGAAACTACCACTCAAAGTTTCCTAGTGAACCCCACCATCCATCAAAAATTCACCTTTATACCCCTCCCCCGAGAGGTGCGACCTTCAAAGCACCTCTCAGTCTGAGGTATTGTTCCATACTTCTCACATCCCCATTCTGGGCACAGATCCTTTAGCCTGAAGGTAAGGGCATGAAAATTTTGGGTCGATACACTACCTTCATATGATTCCACATAATACTAAAGATATTATGAATCTCTTTTGAAATTAACCTTTGCATTGTTCCTTGAAATATTCCTTGACATCAATGACAACTTCATTCCTTGACATTAATGACAACTTTGACTCAAAATGTCCAACAATATGATCTTCAAGGGGGAGCCTCTTCCAGACCAAGATAAAGGGGCTATGTATTCTTTCCTTGCTTACTATATTTATGATATTGTATATATGTGCCCTGAGTTAGTATCTACTATAGAAAAATACTATGACCCTCCATCTAGGTCTATGAGAACAGCCCATGATAAGGTTTTGTTCCATATAATAGAGAAAACCTACTGAGACCTATTCATAATGGGACAAAAAATCTTCTTTACCCCTTAGAGAGTTTAGCTTAGAGTAGCAAGAAAAATTTTACCCTCTAAAAAACCATGCACAATATGGAAAGTATTTTAGAACCTAGGTATATGGCCAATTCAAGAATATTAAGTCTAGTCAAGCCCTGCCCACGATTCCTATTCCTACCAACGAGTTTGTAGAACCAAATCTCTTCTCCATATTTGTGCTTATAGCAAGCCTTAAGTTAGACATAGATGTAAGAGACTAATAGTTGGCCACCGTATATTACATATTCAACATTAGTATGTATACCCTGTAGGTAGGTGATAACAACAATACCCCAATTTACTTCAATTGGGCAACATTTCTCTCCAAGAATATGCATGAGGAGCTAGTAGATATGAAGGACAAAGAGGAAAACCTAGTATTCATACATTGTTCCAACTTGATTTGGATGTTCTTTAGTGCTACTAGGAATGAATATCCATGGATATCAATGGTCGATAAATATGTATATGGACATGCATTGTTAGTATATTACTGTAAAAGGGTTATGAACAGAACATAGTCATTTTATACTTTCAATTTTGAATTCCTTGGACTAGCTCTATGAGTTATGTATGGTGACTATCCCAAGTATAGCTCCAAATATTGAAAAGAAAATCAAAGTAAAAGGTGCAGAAGGAGACTAGTATATCCTAATTGAGGGCACTATCATAAGATTATATGGTTTCATAGAGAAACCTTTCTTGTTGCCTTATTATGTCACCCATCACTTATTTGCACTAGAATATTGTAGGCAGGTAGACTATATAAACTATAGGTCTGGTTATGGAAACAAAAGAAGAGCAACTATGGAATATGGTTTCAATGAAGGCGATATCACTGTATGGAAGAAGTGGTAATTTGAACAATTCACAAATTAGACAAACTAGGTCTTAGATAGCTTTCGTAGAGATGGGGATATGATCTAGATGACTTTTTGTAGAAATAATTAAGGAGCTACATGGAGAGAAAACAGTGTGAAATCCAAACACACACACATGGAGAAGCACAAAAATAATAGAGAGCAGTCCCCCATCCAATGGAATGTAAGAAAAATGGAACCACTTCCACCATGGAGATATTTCTATGTGCATGCAAATGACTATGATCCAACCAAGGTCTCTCATTAGCTTAGTGATGTAAAAGAAAAGGAAATGGAAGAAACCCACAAGTGGTCTATGACCAAAATCCTTGAATGGTGGAAGATGATAGTTGAGAGAAATACAATGAAAAGCAAGTATCCCACTCCCAAAATTGATGAAGAGTTCGATAGAATATATGACGAACATGTTGCAACTTGGAATGCTAAAAAGAAAAAGCTTAGCATTAGTTCTAGAGAAAATAGAAATGAGTGAGGTTGTAAAAGGTAAAAAAAAAGGAAAAAGGCCAGAGCAGCCAAGAAATCACATGAGTCCACTCCACCGTTTGCTACTCCATTACAACAAGAGAAGGAAAATTTGAAAGAAGCAAGGGCAGCAGAAGATAATTCAAGAAGGAGAATATTTGAATGCAGAGCCAATGAGGCTAAAACCCCTGTAAAAGAAGATCAGAATAAAAAAGGAAAAGTCTTAGACCTCACTACTGTAACTCCCTCCAAGAAGAAGGGTAAATCAACTCCAATTATAAAACCTATAGAAGCACTTCCTCAATAAATATCATAGCCAAATATTCCATTCAAGAGGAAGGTGAAGGGTGTTGTATTGGAAATTGATACAGAAGTTCTAAAGAAATAGAATTTGGATAAAGCAGAGGATGCAACACAATATCCCACTACATATGGTTGGCAGGAGATTCAAGAAGACTAGCAGAAGAATTCTAAGGAGATTCTTGGACAATCTACTACGGTAGGCTTAGGTATGGTTTTTGATCTCTTTCCTCCTTCTTCTCCTACTTATTACCCAAATAAATCTCATTCCCCTTATCATGATAAAATTATAGTACAAATATCCTCATCAGAACTAGATTCTCCAAGACCAAGGTGAAGCAGGTCATAAGAGAAATCCTATACGAAATCTTGGATAGGTGCTCTAGAATCGAACACATATTCAACTTCATGGATGAATTCATTGAGGTGTTAACAATAGCAAAATAAGTCATAGAAACCATCACCAAAAAAATATGGCCAATTGATCCTAAGGTCAATAAGCTCCTCAATTTTTTTGAGGATAAGCGTAAATAGCTAGGTAAGCCTATTCCCAATAAATATTGAAACACCTAAAGAATTGTAGAGGAATAGTTTACCTCAAAAGGGGTGGCCATTAATTGAAAAAATAGATGATGAGGTTTAGAAGATTATTGATATCAAAACATAGATGGTGCAATGTGGTTTCAATGAATTTTGGGAGGAGAATAATCTAATGATATCAAAGGAAGATTTATAGAAGAGCATACAAGCATTGATTGAAGGTGAATTAGAAATATATGCATGGTAGGAGTCAATCAACCAAGGTAAGGTCACTTAGTTGATAAATAGCTCAGATAGATTGAAATATATGATGATAAATTAGGTAGAATGGGGAACTTCCTCCTCCTACAATACAATGACAAAATTGTGATATATCCATTGATAGCTTTTAGAAATTTAAAATCCCACACTAGAATCTTGGAACAAGGCCATGGATATCCTAAACCTAACTAATCATATTCTAGCAAGAGAGATTGAATAAAAGGAGTCTAAAGATAAGGAAGAGCACCAACATACAAAGGAAGCAGAGGAGGAAGAAAAACAAGATCAAGGTGAGTAGGCAGAAGACCAAGAGGGAGAGGGAAATGAAGATGAGGAATAGAAAGATACACATGAAGAGGAATATGAGGGAGAGGTTGAAGGAGAAAACACAACCATAAATATCTCATATGAAGAGGTAGTAGAATATTTTATCCAATATCAAGACCATCAATAAAGGTAGAAGTGCCAATAATTTTTTTGTAACATATTTCATAAGTTTTGAATAATAATGATTAGTAAATTAAGATGTTAAGGTAGTTTTGTAAGAGCATTTTTTAGCTTGACAATATTAGAAGGCAATAAATTTATAAGCCTATATGAGCATGAAAAATCTATGAAACTAGGGATTATTAGGTGTATAAAGGAACATGCTCCTATATGTTTTGAGTATAGAAATAGTTGCTTCTAAGAATGGTTTCCATGTGAACTGTTATTATCTGAGATTTCAAACAGTGACTTAAGAGAGTGGGGTTTGCAAGTAATTTGTTTTTGGAAGCATAGTTCATGATAAAATAGAGTGAGTTCCACCTGCTTGTAGGAATATCAGTCAGCAAAAGTAAAGACAATGGATTGTGGAGGTACATGGTCGTGGTGCCAACCTTAAACATCATGTTTTTTGAATCCAATGCCCAATGGATAATGATATGATTTTGTGAGCCTTGCTAGAAATTCTCCCTAGGAGGCACCAAAATGTAGGTCCAAAATACCACATACTTAGAAATTTTGTAAAATTGGCTAATTGTTCAAGAAAAAACTCCTAAGCAATGTTAAATTTTGCTAGAGTGTAGAATTCATGGTCAACATGGTCAAACAGTGCCTAGAAGAATTTGAAGTTGTTGAATTCAGAACAGCGATACTAGCACAAGATAAATTTTCAGGATGAAAAATCACAAGCATGTCAATTTTTGGTGAAGATGCTACTAAGTGTTGAAAAGGTTAAAAATTTACTAGAAGGTGAAATCCACAATCAGTGTAGTCAAACAAGGCCAAGAAAAAATCAAAGCTGTAGATTATGAAAGTTAGGAGGCAAAGCAATGTAAAGTGCACCTTAAGCCAATACAAAATTGAAAATATACAATAAAACTAATCAAACTTGACTTAATTAAAACTGAAGTAGTGGATTATGAAGAAGAGAACAATTCGATGCCAAATGATCATTTTACAGTCAACTTAGTCAAATTCAACCTAGTAGAAAATTAAGTAGCGAATTTTACAAAAAATCGTCAAAATCCATAATAACCTCATTTTTATGGTCAAAATAGTCAAACATATCCTGGAAAATTTTAGAGTAGCAGATTCAAAAGAAGAGGAGAATGCAACATAACCTAAGGAAAGTAGCAGAAGACTAGAGAATATCAAACATCACTGAAATCTAGACTTGCCTGTATTTGTAGTCGTAGATCAATGATGAAAAGTCTTCTCAAGAAAAAGGTGTGATCTATATTGACCTATAATAATTACAACTATGAAATTTAGTTGAGATCCAAACCACTTACAGAGCTCAGAATTGCAACATCAATGGATTCCAACTCCATATTTTTTCTTGAAAACTAATGAGAGGATGCCACCTCAGTATTTTGCTGATCTAGAAAGAAATTCCTTGTAATGTTTCTAGTTTTTTTATATTATCATTGTAAAATCTATATAAAGAGGTAGAACCCTCATGTTTAAGGGTTGGATCTAGAGTTTTTTCCTAATATATTACTATTATTGTTGTGATATCAATAGGAGCATTACTTGGATGTTTACCTCTAGATTTTGTCTTCATCAATTGTGAGTTTATTCTGTGAATGCATTTATGCTACTATTATTAGAATTTGTCAATTCTTTTGATATTGGATTGCTAATTTGGAGTAACTTAGAATGGTTCATGCCTAAAAAAATTCTATAGAAGACTTCTATTTATATCAGTCTAAGTGTTGACCTAATTTTTCTATTTGGATTATTAGTATTTTAGATGTTTGAAATAGTTTTATGAGTATTTCATTATTTTAATGGTGAAGATAGTAATTTTTGATTGCTATTAGTCTTAAGTGTGGCATACTGGAAATGTGATCGATCGAATCTTGATATTTTTCAATGATGTTAGTTGTACCTGACCATTATTTTCTCAACCATTTTCTAACTCTTATCTCATTTCTATCCCTAAACTTACACATTATTTTGAGCTTAATTAATTCAACACCTAAATTAGTTGACAAGGTATACCAGCCTACTCTGGATGTTAGATTTAAGTTAATCTCTAATCCATCCAATATCAGGTCTTGAGCTATGATTAGTGGGTATATGCCTCCTAGAAGTCAAATATTCATAGTCATGTTTCAAGTTTACCTTGATGTCAATTCAGACCCCAACAAGAACATATCCAAACTTTTAAGAACACATTTTACCCATCTACTTACCAAAGTGACCTCATGACCAAATGGTTTAGGTTGAGGTAAGCATACAATATGTTAGTTTTAGACTACATTTTTTAATTCAATAGGCTAAGGGTTCTTCTTGGTGTAAAATATTCAAAAGAGGATTTAATCAATAAATTTACTAGGGGGTTGCAAGATCATATTTTTAGGGAAGTAAAATTCAATTCCTTCCCTACTTTGTAAGTGGAATTCAAACATGTCATTTTAGTAGAGGAGAAAGTTGGTGCATCTTTCAAATCATGATCTTCTTCATAGGAACACACTTCCAAGGGATCAAATCAGTAGCAAAAAAGGATGAAGAATTCCTCTCACACTTCTTCTTCTCCTTCTTCTACTCCTCCCACTTCACCCAAATTCCATTCTTCTTCTTCTACTTCTAGAAATTCCTCTTCATCATTGTATTGTGATTTTTGTAAAAAATAGGGCCATAGCAAATCAAGATGTTATACATTTCAAAATATGAAGAAGAAATCCCTACTTGTAAAGCCTACAAATGAGGACCCAAAATATGGTCCCATTGTGGCTACAAGGATAGAAGAAGAATATCATATTTTTAAGGGTAAAATCAATAAAGTTACCCTCATAAAAAATGTTTCTGCACAAGGGGTCATTACCATTTATTGATCACTTGATCCAACCCCACACATAACTTCTATGTAGATTGTATTATAGATAACAACTTGTAGAAAAATATAATTTCGAGGACCATTATCAAGAAGTTGAAGCTTCCCTTGAAGCCACATCCTCAACCCTATGCACTTGGGTGGAAGGATATAGGGTCTACATCCGACATCACACACACCTACACTATATCTTTCTATTTTGGTGATAAATTTATGGATAAGGTGAAATGTGATGTCACTGATATGGATTGTTGTGGAATGTTGCTTGGTAAGCCCTATAAATTTTATAGAAATATGGTATATCATGCTAAAAATAACACATACACCTTGGATTTGAACAATAAAAATCATTTGGTGGAAATAACTACACCTATATCAAATTTTATACTAGGTTGTAGGTAAAATCGTAAGGTAGTAAATCAAGCACATGAATTTTCTCTTACTTTCATAAGACCCAACAAGATAAAGAGCAACCACCTCTAATTATATATGCCAAACAAGCTTCGCTTCAAATAATTTTACAATCACATCGGTTTGTGGAACCCATCATTCTTCCTCATTATAGGAATATCAATCATACCATTGAAATCATTATGGGTGCATCTCTTTCAAAAGCACCTATGAAAAAACAACCACTTGCTCCATATGAGTTACCTTTAGAATTTCCTCTCCCACCACTACACATATGGAGAAATATTAAGATAAGGAAACCTCTTTCATTCAGTATTTGTAGAGCCTTTAGACCAAGGTGACACAAATATTGTAGAAGACTCAATAGTAGAAGAAGAAAGCAATGGACAAACATTGAGTACCTCATCCATTTTATGTTGGAGATAAAGTATAGCTCCACTTGGATAGATGATATTTTTTAGGGAAGGAATATAGAAATATTATGCCTCTGTGCTATGGACCCTATACCATCATTCTATGTATCTCTAATAATACCTTTTTTTTGGACCTTCCAACATACCCTGGTATTCATGATGTCAATGCAGACCTTTTGAATCCATATCAGGACTCTACCTTGGAGACTAAGCTTGATATCAACCACCCAGCAGATGTGGTACCTAAATTTTAGCTTATGTTTGATATAGATAGAGTTTTCAACATGAATACCCATCACACTTGATAGGGTTCTTACACTTCCTACCTTGTCATCCATTGTGATCAACTTACACGCTAGGCTCATTGGATCTCTCACCATCAGATGGCTTATGACCTTCTCTATGTATTGAGAGCATTGGGGTCGAATGCTTTTATGGTTGGGAGGAGTGATAAGACTATTATACCTTAGGATTAATTACAAGCCTAATATAATTTATTTCTTATATTGCATTGTACTCATGTGAGGTATAGTATGCCCATGTTGGATATTGATTTGTTAGTGGTCAGGATGAATGGTTATGTTGTTGAGTATTTATTTTTACTCTAGCATGTTGTTATTTTGGTTGCATCCATGTTTTTTATAGGTGGTTTGCCTTGCATGGCATATTGTTACAACCTTTATAACCACATTTATTCCATTGTTGTACTATTTATATAGTTATGCATAATGAATATCTAGCTTCACGTTTTGATTCTATATCAATGCTCCAGCCCAATACTCATTATGCATTAAAAATTCAATTCTTATTAATACTAAATTTGAAATATCTACCCCACAATGTTGACATTATTTTACAAAGCTACATGAAGGTTTCCTCCTAATATTTAAAATTATGAATAATATTTACTTATTAAATATGCCCTTTTGTGAAATATTAATTTAATAAGGTTATTATTTATTTACTAATATTATTTTAGCAAAGGTATTAGTAGCTAAATTATTTACTCATTTCATAGTATAAAATTAATTAATATTATTACTAATTTCTCTTGTCTAATGCTAATATTAATTATTATCATTATCATTAATATTTTTAAGTATTAATAATGATAATATTATTATTAATACCTTACTTGTCAAATAACTAACCAATTAAGTTATATATTTTGAAACATGAGTATTAATGCGTCTTAATGATAAATTAAGAGCCTAAGCAACACAAGGGATCTTACCAAAAGTTATCCTCACATAAACTAAGATGCATCTTGTAGACACCCAAAAGTCACACATTGCTACTTCTACATATCCATAGGTGATTCCAGACATCCCTAGGCTATTGTAGGCTATCATAGTCATGTGTAGTCATACGTAGTAATATGTAGATTACCATATTTTGCCATAGTAATATGTAGACTTCCATGTATCACTCCATTGGCTTTCAGGTCCTAAACCCTCATAAGCCTTCTAAATCACATTCGGTGCATTGGGATATCATTCGACGGTCTATTCGTATGCAATTGAGGCCCCCACAAGGTATTAATTGACCAAAACAATTAAAAAGTTAATTACCAAATTATAATTTAATGTTGACTTCACTTAAGTCACCTTTTTAGGGCAAATTTGATTAAATGAACCCTTAATCTTGATTAACACTAATTACATACTCTCACATGTGTGAAATTAGGGTTTTTTGAGATATTTATTTAATCATGTCCTAAATTGACTTGACACCTCCTAATCAAGAGTAGCCCTAATCCATCCTCACACGTGTGAGGATGAGATTTTTCTCATGAGGAATGTGATGTTGCCACACTGCATTTCTTAACCTAACCCTAGTCAGAATCAAACCTAGGTTTAGTTTATTTAACCCCCTCTTACACCTTGCCTTTGCTTATAAATAGCGGGTCCTAAAAACCAAATTAAAAATCTCACATGAAGTTAACAAAGTACTATTTCTATGCTAAAATGGAAAGTAAACATTTAAAAGTCATTTCTCAATGTACACAGTCCGATTTTGATACTAGAAAGAGGCACACCAGTTGCCTAGGGATCGACCCACCAAATCAGATTTGTATAAGGGACCTTACAACTCATATCACCCCTTTCTAGCTACCTAGGGATTGACCCACCGAATAAGATTTGCAAAAGGGACCTCATATCTCAGATCACACCTTACCCCACGAATTCAGCCCTAATTTGCCCCCTAGGTGGTGAAGTGGGTCTATAGTGTCCAGATTGATTCAGATCTAGTAGGTAAGCTCTATTTTGGTGTTTCATGTCCTTTTATATCATTTATTTTACTTTCTATCATGTTTTTATAGTCATTTCATCTTATTAAACATGGGTCCTGACTAAGGCAAGCTCCTCAACACAATAACTCTATTTTGTAGGTTATTCAGTAGATCTTGAGAAGAATAACATCAAAAAATAAGCAAACCATGTGGTGGCCCATATACAAATAATCTCACCTTCATTGAGGGATGACCAAAGAAGGCATCGTATTAGTTGTAACATTTTTGGAAATAGAAATGGATAAATGGAAACATGTCCCTCTTGTAACACATTTTTATTAATATCAATGGAACACAATTTCTCTGTTTAATGCATGTTTTATCTTATGTTGAATTATCAAATGTCATTTTTTGACCATTTCATTTTGGCATGCCCAGTGGGACCCCCACAATGGACAATGCTAGGTTAATTTTTTCAAGTAAATCTAACTTTTTCCTTTGTTTCTATGTCTTGTAGGTACCAAAGTTGTCTACCATAGAGACCTCAAAAACCCTAGGAACCACCTTGGGTCATCAGAGCCCTGATTTGAAGCCTTTGTAGCTTATTCACCCCCCACCTCATGAATTGTCTGTCAATTCACCCCTCGAGTGGTGAAGTGCATTCTATATCCCCAAAATCTAAAGATATTATTGTCTCAGACCTCCCTGCAACCCAAAAATACCCTCTGGACTATTAGATATTATATCCGAGCCTTCAAAACCAAATTCATTTCCCACATGGTGATTTGAGTACAGAAGACTCAAAAACCCCCAAATAAACTGGGGTGATCTTTTTAGGGGCCAATAAAACCCCCACTTAGCATTATGATGTAGGTATTTTCATATTTTATTCCTCTATTGCAAGTTTTGGAAACAAAAAATTCACTAACTAGTTAAATAATCATTGCTAGATATAGTTTTGCTTTCATTGCAAAGTTGTCGAATCCTTAGGGTTTCTAAAATTTTTAGGACCTACAACTTTCCAGTGACTTGCATAAATTTATTTCTCAAATAAATTTGCTTTTCTCTTTGTACTTTGCATGTAGCATAAACCTAAGTTGTTCCTCCTTTGTTGATAAGCTTCCATTGCTAAAAGGAACTTTACATTCTAAAGTAAAATTAGGGTTTCTAATCCCCTCTTACATTCTCTGAAAGAATTTTGCATTCTAAAAGTTCAAGTTAGGGTTTCATAATCCCCTCTATTCCAAAAAAAATTGGATTTCATGTTTCTATGTTTTGCAAAGTAGATTAATTTGCTTTACAAAGGCATTTAGGCTAGACCATTTATTTACAAATAATACAAGCTATATAATCATTTGATTTCAAAAAGGCATTAGGATTAGTTTTCTTTTGAAAATGCAATTAGTTAGTTTCTTACCTTGCAAACACCG
Organism: Wollemia nobilis; assembly: GCA_028583015.1. Taxonomy (NCBI): domain Eukaryota; kingdom Viridiplantae; phylum Streptophyta; class Pinopsida; order Araucariales; family Araucariaceae; genus Wollemia; species Wollemia nobilis. The sequence goes on along the minus strand of JAQPPZ010001844.1, from coordinate 4,795,104 downwards.
TTAGCAAAACACAAACCCACACACACTCACATGGTATTTAAACAAGTGGTGATATTGGAATTCATCCCCAATCCATCACTCGAGACTGGTGTGAATCGATTTTCACTTTCCATAAGCTCACCCCCCTAGACACCTAGAATCCCTACAGGAGCAGTTTTATGGATTTCATCATCAAAAAATCCCCCACTTTTGTGACTGGGCCCTGTATTTCATCACCAATGGTTACCTGCAAATTGGGACAAGATTAGCACCTTCATCCACAAGGCTAGTATAATTTGTGGAATTAGTAATTGTCATTCTTTACTAAACCCACATAAGGGTGAAGTGAAAGCATGGGTATGTCAATAGCAGGTATTAGATAGTGCCACCTCTCTTTGTGAGAGGAATTTGTGAACTCACTTCAGCATAGTGGGTTCTACCCCTTTAGGATATCATTTTATTGTACCTTCCATATAGGTCACCATTGGCACGTTGCGATAATATTCTATTATGTGCATATTTGGGTGTTGCAGGAGGTTTGATATTGATGATATTCTAGATTTTCTAGATTATCCACTTCATTACCCTTGATTCTACATAGAGAGTATCAACATTACAACACACAAAATGAACAAAATACTTTTACGTTTTGAGCAGTTAGATTTGTTCCTGGTCTACCATTGTTTGCATGATCATGGAATAGTCTCAACACATTACACCATATATTTTCTTGCTACACATAGCATGTCACTTAATTCACACTCACATTAGACACAGTTGAGTTTACATCGCACAGGTTTTATTCTTAAAAATTGCTTTTACACATGCTCCTATACCTATGGTCACCCATAGTAGAGCATGTGATAAATCATGCTCTATGGAGGAATGGCCTCCCCTTAATCTAGTTAATCCACTCTTAATCCTTCAATTATGAAGTGGAAGACCATAGACACATCTGATTTGTGCATAGAATTTGATGTGCAACTCACACACATGATGCCTCGTGAAGAGGTGTCAAACTTGAGTGAAGCCCTTGCTACTTCACTCGTAGAGGATTACCCACTCCTTTTAGCCCCATCCTCACATAATCCATAGACAATGTTCTATGATCATGTAATATACATAGTACCAGGACAAACTCCTCCATTATTTACCATAGATGAGGAGGTCATGCCCACTTCACCCACATTTGCACATTCTTTCTTCCAAAATCTATCTCAATCCCTTTTTTAGAATGATTTATCCCTCCTAAACTATACCCGTATTGAGGTCGCATCATTCACCCCTACCATAGGAATGGTGTCTAACCCATCCTCCTTCATTGTAGGAAGCTAGAATCCATCCTTTAAAACTGCACAATAGATACCTTATCAAAAGGAACCGTAAGCATTCCCTCAAACCTCACACCCATATTCTTCACAAGAGTACCAACCATCATCTTCCCAAGAGCTATTTTTCACCATATCTAAAGGCACCTCCTAACAACCCCTTAGGATACAAGATGCACAAACCCAAGAAGGAGTGTACACATACACTTTCCCCTTGACCCAACCTCCTACCTCGGTAGCTTATCCCACATTTTTGGTAGCTTTCCCGCCAATCTCCCAAGTATCTAGACTGTATGATACCCAAAATTTGGAGCCACCTTTGCCTACAACAATCATTAGGATACCACCACCTCCTCCTTTTCAGGCTACCACTACCAATCTCCATCCTACCTATGGAAAAAAATTGGTAGCATACCCACCCACTCAGCCAGGCTATTCTACATAGTGTAGCCTCCCTACTTCTTACCCTCCAAGGCAAATACAAATTCCATATTTTGATACCTTGTCTTGATCACCCCTAGAACCAGTAGTACCAACACCTACACTACCACTAGCTGCACCTATCTTCTTTATGCCTCCTCCAGTTTGGTCATCACCACCCATTGTCCAACCAGTACAACAGGCTCCAAACCAAAAAGTACCCGTGCCACAACCACATGTTGCCCAGTCACAATCCTATTATACTCAATAAACACCTACCCCACAACCTAGTGTGCCCATAGAAATGACAACACATATCGCCTAGTACCCTCCTTATCATGATCAGGCACAATAGTATTCCCTATAATATTGTGAAGAACAAAAATACCAATATCCACCACATCCATAGGGTTAGCCTACCATAGCCAAACCCTCGACTCCTATGACACTTGAACTTCAATTCTTGCGAGATGAAGTCAAAATTTTGAACCTGCACACCTCTAGCTATGGGCCATAAAAGTATTGTTATGATGAACTATGCAATGAGCTAATTCACCCATTAGTCCCCATTCCTCCCTATCCCTATCACTTTTAAATACCAAAATTTGACAAGTATAGAGGTAAGGAAGACCCTAGAGAACATGTGAGCAACTACCGCTTGTCCTACTACTAGCTTCATAGTAGTAACCCTCTTATGTTGTGTACCTTCTACCTATCCCTTGATGGGCCAGAACTAGATTGGTACAACATGCTCCCATGCCACAACCTATATACCTTTGAGAAGCTGGCCAAATCCTTCCTAGAGCACTTTACCATCAACATCAACAAAAATACCACATTCTATGATATCTACACCTTATGACAGGTATATGATTAACCCATTACTAAGTTCATTTCCATATGGAGAGCAATTATCCATGATCTTACCCATAGCCTCCCCACTTCGGAGCTTGTAACACTCTTTTCCAAGAGTTTCCACAAACACATTTCCACATCCCTCCAACTTCACCAAAGTTGTACTTTTAAAGATGCTATCTCACAAGAAAAAGTGATTGAAGACATTAAGGTTCAGTCTGGGAAGATTAAGTTGAGATCCAAATCCAACTATAATTCAAATTTTTGCTTCAATAGACCCACACCAAATCAACCTTACCCACAGCCACCGCAAACCAACCAAGTCATAGCTACTACCCTAGCACTAGTACCGACTCCTCCACCATATACACCGTAGCCACAAGCATTCCAAGACAATACTCTGACTCCACCTCAATTGCAATAATACTGAGGCATGCGCACACAAGTTCCACCGTGCACCTTCACACCCTTATTCAAACCATTACTAGCCTTATTCCATAGATTTTACGAGGGCAACCATCTCGTTCTACCTAAGATCTACCCATTGGATCCAAATTCACCCAAGACTCCTAACTATAATGAGTATCTCTTCTGTCCCTTTCATAGGTAGTGTGGCCATAATATCTATTCATGTCATTCCTTTTGAGGACAAGTTCAAGATCTAATCAATAGAGGCATTATTCAGGTAGCAAACCCTTTAGCCCCACAAAATAAAAACCAAGGGATTTTCCAAAACCCTCTATCGGATCATAGTGGACCCAATCCCCCTAGAAATCCAAACAATCTTCAAATGCCACCTCACCAAGTAAAAAATATACAACATGATCCTCCATCACATGGCATAGTGGGCATGATCAACATTACTACGAGGAACCAACGATAACCATCTCACCAGACTACACCTATCATTTCTTTGCCATCTCAGTTCACATCACCACAAGTACCACAAACACCTAATACTATACCACCACCACCTCAAAATGTGATCACCATTTGTAGTAGCCTAACCCATCAATTACATAATGCCCCCATGTGGCTATCCATATTCGATATTATACAACAATATTAGCCCCTTAGTGAGGTGTTGAATGACATCCTGCATTCCATCAACTTAGAGACACATGACACCAATGCCTTTGTATATTTTATTGGAAATATCTTGTGTTGCCTCCAACTCTTGATTAGTTTCCATGACCATGAGATAACGAAACTCGAAGGAGAAGAAGCAGATCCCCCTCTCCACATACAAACCAATATCAATGATATCACCTACAAGCAGGTACTCTTTGATACAAGCTCATCCATTAGTATCATATCCACAGTAGCTCTACATCACCTGCACATCTCGCAAGCCCATTTTACCATACCTTCTCTTGATCTATGTGCTTTTAATGGTTCCATGAGACCTACCATAGGATCCATAGTCTTACCAATCTATGTAGGTATCTATACCATTCCCATCCTCTTTCACATCATTCAAGGAGAAATGCAATACAACATTCTCCTCGATCACCCTTGGATTAGAGATATGTAGTGTGTCCCATCCACACTACACCATTACCTTAAGTACATCCACAACAGACTAGTTCATTGTGTCCTAGCCGATGGAGACCCATTTAAGTTTTGCAATGCGATAGATCTTCTACCTACACCATAATTTTCATCATCCCAACTATTCCCTGTATCTTCTCACCAGTTAGTAGGAGCATCGATATCCTCCTCAACCTCCACCTCAACATCCCAATGTTCATCAAGAGCACAAACCTCGAGGTTTGCACCATTAACGCCATATTTTAGGGGATCCAAAATCTCTACCATACCTTTTTCACCACCATCCTTATGGCCTCCACAATCCTCCCAAACTCTATCATTTCAATTTTTGTCTATGGTATCGCAACCACCATTGCCACCCACTACACAACTAACTACATTACCTCCTCCACCCTTGCATATAGAAGACCCAATCCTTTCCACACCGCAAACACTTCTTCTCCCATTTCAATATAAACCTAAGATATTCACATCTCTACGTGTCCTAGCACCTATACCGATGTCGTCCCCTATGCATAATAAACAACATATTCAAGACACAACAACCAAAAATCATGAACTAGAAAAATTAACATAAAATTTAGAGTAACAACTCCCACAACCTTCAGCCGTGACCATCAGGGAATCTCAACTTTCTCTTTCCTCAACTGATTCCGATAACCCACCTCAATCACCAAAGCGTACCACACAACACATATCCATTTTCATGACAAATTTAGGCCTAGGTGACTATAATGTATGTTATTCTCACATATGTGACCCTCTGATCCAATCCACCCATGATTTTGACTACCCTTTAGCTTTGGTCCTTACCATTGGCACTGTCATATAGTTAGGAAGGCCCAAAAACCACACCAACTTTGTGTATGTAGGAGTCGACTCTTTGATCCTTCCACAAACTACTCCAATACCATAATATAGCTCTGGTGATGAAATTACACATCTATCCAACCCTCAATTTGCCTTGTGCTACTTACATGTTGGAATATTTTCAACATTGTCTCCTTAGTCCTAAGTATTAAGTCCTAGTATTTAGTTTTAGTTTAATGTTTTGATTTACATATTTCTAGTTAATTTGATTAGCATACATTGAAATTTTGGCTTGGTTGGTCAATGTTTGACCATATTCCAAGATTAGCATGTTGTTAGGATAAGAGCTATCTTTAAGTTAGTTTGTTTTAATAAGTTTAAGAGGATTTATCTCAACCACCGTGTCTATTTTTAGTTCTTTCAAGAACTATAAAATTATGTAATGCATTGTTGATCAATAGAAAAATTTCACCATTGTTTCTCATTTGGTATCAGAGCAGGTTTTCTTAGATGGATCAAAACCTATGGAGAGTGGCATGAAGAGATCTGAAGCATGCACTTTGTCAGAGAAACTCAAGTGGCCAGCACTCAGCAGAGTTGCAAGGAAGATCTCGAGTAAATCATTAATATCTCATCTATTCTAAGGTATTTTATTATGAAATTTTGAAGGTTGTTAGATAATTGTATCAAGAGGATGCAGTAAAACTTTCAAATGATTTAGAGCTAATTTTCTAATTTTATTAGCATTTTCAGTTTTTCAATAAAATGGTTGTATAAGGTGTAATGTAGGGTATTTGCTTCTCAAATTTTTGGAGAAATATTATTTAAATACAATAATAATTTAGACAAAATTTCAGGTCATTTGGATCTGTATTGATTGATTTATGTGAATTTTTATTTTTTCTTTAAAAATCCTAGATCTGAAATTGTGATAAAAAAGGGAAAAAGTAAATGATCACATATTTTTCACATTTGTGATTTTTCTTCCAAAATTTAGAGGGTTGTCATTTTATTATCTCAAGAATATAGAGTTTAATTTTCAAAAATTTTGGAGTTGTATGGATTTATTTATGTGAATAACATTGAGGTTGTCTCAAAAACACTCTAAGATCTAGAAAGGGCAAAAGTAAATTGATCACATATTTCTCATTTGTGTGAATTTGCTTCTGAAATTTAGTGGATTTTTAGATAATTATATCATAAGTCTACAGGAAAGGAGTGGCTAAGATCTAGGTGGAATATTTATGAGTGGTGGATTGTAGAATGGCCACCATGTATAAAGAATTGGAAGTGCCCAAATTCAATGGAGATAATTATGCTATTTGGAGCATAATGATGAAGACCTTCTTGAAGGATCAAGACTTATGGGATATAGTTCAAGAAGTCTATGAGGAACCCACTTGGAGCAAGCTACAAGGCAAGGAGAGAAAAGAGAAGAAGGAGCAGCAATATGCAAATTGCTTAGCTCTTATGGATTTGAGGAGAGGAATGGAAAATAATGTTTTTCCTCTCATAGCCAATTGTAGATCAGCTACAATGGCATGGAAAGTATTGAAATATGCTTATGGTTTTGATGAGGATACCCATAAAGCCATGTGTGAAAATCATGAAGATTGTTTTAGCAAGGAGGATCCTTACTTCCTTGAAGAAGTTCCTGAATTAGATCCTTTTGAAGGAGCTTTTGAAGAGTCTTATGAAGACTCATATGAAGGTATGTCTTTTGCAGAATACATACATTCTTATAATGGAGAATTATTTCTTAAAGAGGAAGATATAATTGAAGAAGAGCATTGTGTGAAATAGAGTAAAGAATCCCTTAATGGATAAGATGATAACAAATAGGAAGAGACTTGTACAACTTTTCTTGGAGAGAGTCATTGTGAGACATAGATCATTAAAGACATGTCTTGTATAGGCATGGAAAATTGTAATAAGCAATTATTTCTTTTAGGAGGAGAAAAAGTTGAAAAGAAAAATTGTACTAAAGAATTTTTTGCAGGAATGGTATACTTTGAAAGCATTCACATTGATAGAAAAGAGGAATAAGAATTTGAAGATAAAGGAAGAGAAACACTCACATTGGAGTGTTCCTTGCTTGAAGATCACCAAGGTGAGATGTATGATGAAGAATATCTCATGAAGGAGACATATGAAGAAGAGTGTCTTATGGAGAAGACACCAAATCAGCTATTTGTTGAAGAATACTTCATGGACAATGCATCTACAATTCTCATGGAGAAGAATAAAGAATATGATGATGGAAAATCAATGTTCATGGAAGACTATTGGCTTATTTTTGTTGAAGACCATTCACTTGGAATTGATGTTTGCTCTCTTGAAAGAGAAAATAAAGTAATGTGGGATGATGATCCATAAGAAAATTTTGATGAAGAGGAAATGGAAGCTATAAGATTCTTGTTAGAATATCATTCATCAAGGGTGAAGGATGTGTTGGGTGAAGAAAAAACCCCACAAGACTCCCTAATTTGGGAGATGGAAAGTGAGAAATAAAATGGGATAGAAACAGAAAATGAAAATGAGATTGTTGATTTTCTTGTTGTAATGGCAAAGGAAACATCACTCATAGATGATGATCACTCACTTGGAGTGACTACATGAAAGCAGCAGAAAAACAACGTTCCGATATGATGTGCATCAAAAATAGATATAGATGCTAAGTCCTATGAATGCGATGAGCAATGCATGAAGGAAATGATGCATAAATGAGATGTGAGCAAACAAAATGGGGCCTCCTTTATTGATATTGCTTTTAATTTGATTACAATACATCCCACATCTAGGGCTCAGAACATTTTATACAATTTTTTACATTAATGGATGCCCGAAAGAAGTCATGCTTCTAAGATCGGATGGTACGGTTCCAACATATTCCGCGTATGCACGCTCTAAGTGGGTGGGCTAAAAGTTGCCACAACTTGTATCCATGTGTTCATCATTCCTTGTTGCCCCTCTAGTATTCCTGGCAGTGAGATCCTACACATAGAAAAACAACAAATTGTTAATAGCATATGCATATCTAGAAAAAAATGCAATCTCCAAGGCCTCCAACGGGCGCTTAGAAGATACCAGTGATAATATTTATAAGTAGATTACAGAATGATATGGAAAAGTAAAGGACAAAATCTAGAATTGGTATCACCTAATTTTACGTCGAAGCGGCATCGAACGACCCCGTTATGATCGTTTGCCCGTCAAGGGCCTCTCCAAAGTGAGTGGTCCAATGTCCCACCTATGCTTATCCAAATCACCTAAAACTCATGAGTTAGGCATTATATGTAATTATAATACTACCTAGATGCTTAGAATTTGCATATCCTGGCCAGATTCTCCTGTATGTGATAGGGGCACCCTACGAGCTAGTTAATACATAAAATAATAAAACGATCAGCAAATCATGTCAGAATGAGTTCAAAATTTAACTGAGGAATTAGGATATCATCTGGGACATATTGTAAAAGGAAAAATAATTAAATCATGCACATATTTCTAATCGCTCTAGGGTGGGATGCTGGGGACTGTCATAAAACCTGCAAAAAGTGACCTTGCCAATGTCCTGCCCAGAGGCCTCCAAAACTCTTGAAAACTTGTGGTTAGACTAAAAATATCATTTTGAGATGACCTAGAAGGTCATATTTTGCATATTCTACCTAGGTTATCTTGTATCTGAATGCACTCCCTATAGGTTAGTAGACGCATAAAATGACATAAACTAGGTTAACTCATGTCAAAAAGCAATGAAATTTGGACAACAACATAAGTACATTAGATATAAAAGAATGCAAAAATTGTAGTAACAAAACCATGCACATATTTCTAATCACTTCGAGGTGGGGCGATTAGGACTGCAACATTTTGGGGGGGCACCCGGGGGTGGGACTCCCACCATTTAGGGCCTAGTTTTGACACAAATCCAAGTGGGATGGGTCCAAAAATTCCTAGGGGGTTGTCTCAATGAGTTTGGGGTGGGATTATGGTTTATTGCTTGGGTATTTGGATCTGGATTGCATTCCTAGTGTTTACCCAATAACCTATCTTCAAGAAGAGAGAGATTAGGGATGTAGGAAGCACATAGAGGAATGGGGGTATAGTTTGGCAGCACTTCGTTGCTCCAAATGCTTCAGCTCTCTTATTTTTTTGGGGGCTGAGGAGGCTCACCTTTTTATATACCTAAGGGTATCCTTTGAATGTGCATCTGAGGGTGCCACTTGGGTCATTATGCCTTTTTTGGGGAGAGAATATTCCTCCCTGATTAGGGCCTCCTTTATTGAGGCCTACATGATCAGGACATGCTTGATTGAAGCCTCTTTGATTTGAAACCTTCCCTCGCAATCCCATGCCTTGAAGGCAGAGTTAGGTGGTGGATTTGGGCTGCCATTTATCAAGGTTTGACTTTTTACCATTCAAACCTACTAATCATCCCACCTTGGAGCGATTGCTGCTAATTGTCCCGGGGTGGGACAAATAGGATTCTAATCATCCCAGGGTGGGACGAATAGGGAGTAAAGTGCTTAAAAGGTGCAAAACTGACCTTTGACCTTACAAAACTGATTTGGGAGTGGATAGAACCAATTTTTAACCTCTGGAGGCTGCCCTAGGGGGTATGTATGCCAATTCAGTCAGTGCTTGTAGTCACATAATCGGATCGGTGCTATTTTAGTGTCTGTAGATGCCCCTTTTTGGGATGTGCTGTGTGTGGCATAGTGCTGAGAAAAAATAGATGACCAAAGAACTTAATGATTAGGGTTTCTCAGTAACCTAACCAAATTTTTATGCCCCAAGTATGGAAAGGGCACACATTCTTGAATCCTTGCTTCTGACGAGCTAAGGAGCTTAACTCAAGTGTAACCTTTTTCAGTGAGGTGTACTTGATATTGGACATTGTTCAAACATGAATAGGAAAAGGGCACAACCTTTTATCTGAGGAACATTTTCTTCATGCTTCTAGAATTCCAAGTTTTTGTTTAGCTTGTGATTATTGCTTGTTTTCTACCCTAAGCAAGAGCTTGATTGTCTTTGTCAATGATTCTTTGAATGCATGCCATTTCCTTGATTGGGTGTGTATTTGTTGATTGGTGACTAAGTGTGACTACACCATCAAGCGACGAATCGATGAGGGAATGACCAAAAATGAGAAAAGATACGAGTCACTTGACCCAAGATGACATTTGTAAGGGTGCCTTCAGTTGTTTTTGTTTAACACTTATTACAGTTTTCCAACCATCAGACCTATTTTTGGTGGGTTTTGACCCTTTTTTTTATGCCTATTGGGATAGAAATTATCAAAAATACTCCTTCCCATGGAGCGGTTCGGCTATGCTAGCCTTCATAGGGAGTAGGATAGTGAGTATTTGTGATCCCGACGATGGTATTTCATGCCATGAATGTCAGGTGCAAAGGCACCTTTGTTTGGCATATTTATTGCTATTTTTAGTACATTTTTTAAATGCAATTTTTGTTGCTTTATTTCTTGCTCTATAATCGTCCCAAGGTGAGACGAATACCAATTTTGTAATTTTCCCAGGGTGGTATGAGTGCTAACTAGAGCGTTCATCCCAGGGTGGAATGATTACAGGCCTAACAACCTATATAAGGACCAAAACTAGGTTTTGGGCTCATTTGCAATATTTTTTCTTGGTGATTTGGAGTAGTGAGGAGGAGTGCGAGTGTGAGTAGCAGAGCGCTACTAAAATTTCATGGGCATCATGAGTGTGAGAACTGGATCTTCTAGTGGAGGATCCGAGGTGAGACTAGTGTGATGTTCCTTCTCTCTACCTGTTATTTGTGTTGTTAATTTTTGAGGTCAAAACCCTAGTACACAACTGTTATCTATAATTTGTTTGTGTTTGTATTTAGGTTTAAAACCCAAAATGTTTTTATTTTATTTTGTTGTTTTTGTTCATATTATGGTTGAAACCCTAATATGTTTTATTTCATTTTTGTTTTGCGTTCACATTAAGGTTGAAACCCTAATATGATTTTTTTGTTTTGTTTTTGTTTTGCATTCACATTAAGGTTGAAACCCTAATATTATTTTTTTTTTTTTTTTTTTTTTTTTTTTTTTTTTTTGTTTTTTTTTTTTGTTGGGGGTTTTTGTTTTGTTGTTTTTTTGTTGATTGTACAGTTATTTTCATGTATGTTGTCGTTGTTGTATAGTTTTATTTTAATGATTTTGTACTTTCGTTGTACATTTGTTTTATTGTACTTCTTATGCTATACTTTTGTTGTACAATTGTAAATTGTAGTCTGTACTTCTGCTGTACAATTTTATTTTAATGTTTTTGTTTATATTAAGTATGTACTTAATATCTTTTTTTGTTTTATTTTGTTGTTTCAGGTTGTGAAGAGTCGGTACCACCAGTCGACTATTTTCTCTAATTCCTAGGATGCCCTGATAGTTGTGGATTGGGAGTGGTTTGATGCCCTTGGGCTCAAGCACGAGACGTATTTGGATCCTATGGTGGGGGATCAGGCATATTTTATTGCCCTAATCAATCTGTGGGACCCCCGCACCAACACTTTTCATCTCCCAATAAGGGAGATGACTGTTACTCTAGAGGATGTGTATCAGATTTTGTAGATTTTGATAGATGGACTACCTATCCAAAAGACCCATCGTGACCAGTGAACAATGATATTGACATGATTTTTTGGTTTGATGATGGATATGGGGGTGGAGAGGGTTGTGGATAGGATAGAGACTGATTGCCAGATAGGTGGTATTCTGGTGCGGTGGTGGCTAGAGAAGGGCATATTAGGGGTGAGGTATGCTTTGATCATGACCCTCATATCCAATATGCTACTTCCTGACTCCTCAGGTGTGAGGTTCCCTTAGAACCTGCTTGAGTTGGTTTTCACATTGGTGGAGTATCCTACATCATCTCCACTTATTATGAGATGGGGTCAGACTTTATTGGTGTAGTTGTATTATGAGTTGTATGAGGTCCACTGCTAGAAGTAGAAGGGGATCGGGTGTAGCTATCTATTACAGTGCTAGGGGTGGCATCACATAGCTATGGAGTGGCCATAGTGTTTGCCTTGGACCACTCGAGGTGAGATGGTAGATTAGGAAATTGGATATGCTGATTTATGGTGGAGGTCAGAGGTGCATGGATAGAGTCACAGTGGGCAGGTTACATAGGTCACTATATTGATGCCTTCTCTTGTCTAGTGCCATGGTAGGTGTTCTAGAGGTCGTACCAAGACTACCTAGCCTGGCCTAAGGTTGGAGAGTGGCTTTGGCATGTGCACAAGGGTAGATGGTTAATTGGGTGGCATGGGATAGATAAGGAGTAGTTCCCATATGTCCAGGTGATGCGGCAGTTTGGGGTGCACCAAGGATTTCCTGGTGATCCCTTGATCTATCGACATCGTAGTGATAAGAAGACTCTAGTATTTCCTACCATTGAGCAGCTGGGTGAGGGGTTCGATGCAGTTATTTATGTACCCAATGTGGATGATGTCAAGGTGACTACAGAGTATGATCTGATGTGTAGTCGTTATACCATCATTAATTCTCAATGAATTTTTCAATCCAAGGCAGTGTACAAGGCTATCTGCGAAAGAAGAAGTGAAACAGATATAACTTAGGTCAATCTAGAGCAATAGGTCTTATTGGTGGAACCGGTTGTGTGGGAGGTTTTGGGATATTTCTATCTCTAAATTTCATGAATTAAACCTTAATCTAAGTTGCAAAATTGGAAACTAATCATTAACTGCAAAAATAAAGTCCCAATTACAATTGCAGAATGAGACCTAATTATATTGTAGAAATAACAGTTGTAGAATTGAAAGTCTGATCCTAATTGCATAAAGGAAATATAATTACTTTTGCAGCAATGAAAGTCTAATTCTAACATGAAAATGAAAACTATCAAGGTCCTGTAATAGAAGGTTGTCAAACTTCTGTGCAGGATTTGACAACAAAACATAAAATGCAGGAAATTGCTAAAAAATAGTAAATTTTGGGAATAACAGTCTGAAATAAAGTGGAAGCTTTGCTGAAGGTAAATATTATAGCTAAAACATTAAGCACAAGATTAATCTAAGCATAAATAAACTAAGACTACAAATATTGTCAGCTTTTTACAAGCAATTGAAATAACAAGTTCTACAACTCATTCTGTTGCAGCAAAATCAGAATAAAAACCTGCTTGTTAGTCCTCCTCCTAGGTCTGGAAGTGGCCAGCCTCCTTGTCTAGAAGAAGGTATAAGTCTCTCTCTCTCTCTAAATCTTAATCACACTCATTTACAAGCAATATGAAATAGAACTGGTGCACTTTATTGATTAAAGAACATGATTACAATAATTCTGCTATAAACCTCTTATAGGACTGTAACAGTCAAATTCTACCTATTTTTTGCTTCTTCCTAGCTTCCTTACTTTCTAATTCCTGCTGCTACTATTTCCTTACATTCTCTAGCTCAACCTGAATGGGAGAACTATTTATAGATGTCCTAAAGTCCGATTACAAACAAATAATATCTCAAAAGATCTAATCCTACAATGCTGCAACAAATTCTGGTTTTAGACTAGAAGAAGATTAAAACTTGATCTTTCCCTTAATGATGGCTTTGGTCAGCAATTACGGCAAAGAAAAATAGAATATATTTTCCTTTACCTTTTCTAACCTTTATTTCCCTTTTTTCGGCTTCAAAAAATGGTCAACAAGTCAAAAAGCACATTATGTTTTCATTCCGAAGATAAGTGGTTTCATTCCGAAGACAATGCAATTATCATTCTGAAGATCGCTCATTATGAAGATACTACAATTCTCATTTTGAAGATACTACAATCCTTCATTCTGAAGATACTGCAATCCTTCATTCCAAATATCCACTCATTCTGAAGATGCTATGTTCTCTCATTTCGAAGATATTTGTTCATTTCAAAGATACTTCGAAATGAACAAATGTGTGCTTTTCTAGTGATTTCTTTTGCATCTCTCAAGTGGGTTATCTCCTAAGATAAAATTCCAATGGTCTTCATCTCTTTCCACATGTGAATTCCAAGCCTTGCTATTTATGGATAGCTGGCTAGAATTTACATGGGAAAGACCATTTTTTGGTGCACAGCAACAGTTTGCTTGCACTGTTGCTAGATTTAGGTGAAATAATTGCTTGAGACAAATCAAAACATGATTAGTGAAATGCTGCTATTATTCTAAGCATATCCCATTTTAGTAAATCATAGCAAAAAGAACACAAAACTATGCAAAAAGCTATAAAATCAGCATATAATATTCCAAATACATTGATCATGCAAAATGGTTAATATACAACATATTGAATCAACTTAACTAACATATCAGATAAAACATAAGATTTTATAGGAATTTTTAGTGTTCAAAACATGTTATGATTGAGGCATTTCCAGGCCTCATCATTTTCCCCCCAACTTATATTAATGCATGCCCTCATGCATTCTGTTGGGCTATGGAATCACATATGTCCATGTTTAGATTCCATGACCTGTAGAATAATTTTTTGCCTATATAATACCCCCTATTTTCTTGAATGTTCTTGAGCTAGTATTCAAACTGTTCATCAGGTTGGGCATCTTCCTCAAAGTAGAATGGAACTAGAGTAATGATGGTTGGAGGCCTAAACCTAAGACCTATCCAGTTATGTTGCATGATTTGAATCATCTAGATTACACCTTCTGCTCTTCTTCTGGACCATTCTAAGTTGATGGGGGAGATGGGTTCTCTTTTCCTCAAAGACATGGAAAGTTCAGCCCATCTATCTTTGCACACTGAAAATGTTGGGAAAAAATTATGATCATAGAAATTATTGAACCTGGCCACACAGTCCCTTAAGTTGTTCAAGTACATCCTTTTTATATCATCCCTGTTCATCATTGAGAAGTGTTGCCTGGTGATAACTAGGTGATTTGGTTGGATTGCTCTGACTAACAACTCAGCCCTTGTTTCAATTTCTTTTTTCTACTTTTTCTCTTGATCCCAGTAAATCTGATTCTGCAAAGTAGACATAAATGCTCTCAATTGAACATCTCCAATATAGATTTGAGGATGAGACTCAACTTCCTCTAGAATGAAGAAACTGTGTAAAAACAGTTCACATAGGAGATTTTTTTGCTCAAAAGGGCTGTCAAAATATGCCTCTAGAAAGTCTGCACTTGTGTCCAATTTATATGGGAGTTTTGAACTAATCCTCATGACCTGCCATCTGAGGTTTTTTTCCTTCAAAATAAGGCTATAAAATCTAGCTGGTCATCTAAATTGCACTAAAAATTTAGCAATTTGACATAATTCAGACACCTTTTCTTTCAATGTCTGAATTTCTATTTCCTTGGCTTCTAGCTGTTTTGCTTTCAATTTGAACTTTTCAATTTTAGTGGCAAGCTGCTCATATCTAATCATCCAGCTAGCTATGTCTGCATTGTACTACTCTAGAGACACAGTATTAGGTGGTCTGACTATAGGTGGAATCCTAGGTAGTAGATCAACTTGAACTCCTTTTTCTACCACTTCTATTGGTTGATCATCTATCAATAATTCTACCTATACCTCCTTATTTGCTATTTCTATGGGGTTGTCATCAGATAGTATTTCTACTTGTACCCCCTTATCTGCTGTTTCTACTGAAAGTGTAATAGTTTGGAATGTAGGGACCTCAATAGGAGTACTTACTTGAACATTTTCTTACTATTGGGACTGTCCCTATGTTGGTGGCTCATCTTCAACATCCTCTACTATGCTCTTTATCATTTTTGAAGCATCTCCAGAACAAGAAGGTAATGCTTCAAAATGAGATGGTGTTGCTTCAGAATGAATAGGCACTTCTTCAGAATGAATGACTGCTACTTCAGAATGAACACCCATGTTTGTCTCAATAGAGTCATCTACCCATGATAGACCCAGAAGCAATTGATCCAAATTGTTTTCATCAATGGACACAGCTGACTATTTTTCAGATTGTGACAACATCTTTCTCAATTCTACCACTTCCTGCTGAAGCTCTACAATTTTTCTTTCTTGTATCTCAATGATGCTTTCTTTCTCCTTAATCCACTTAGTTTGTGTTCTAACAACACTTCTTGCTGCTTTTAGCTACTCTATGATGTCTTCCACTTTTGTTTCTGCTTCAGAAGCTGATGTAGACAAATCAGCTATAGTTGGTTGCTCAACCAATATCTCCTCTTCTACAATAATTTGTTCTTGTTTAGGAGGCTCTATAAAATTGTCTATAAGGGTATCTACCATATCTATAGCCTGATGAATTATAGCCTCCTCCAAACCATCCTACCCAATTTTTGTCTCAGCTATATGTTCAGGGAATTCTAGAAAGTTTTCAGAGGCTGTTTGTATCTCTGTGACATCTGGGCTGCTTGGTCTATCTTCTTCCTCCATAACCTATTCTACTATTTCTTTCAAATGGATTCTTGTAGACCTCCTAGTTCCAGATGCAAACTTATTATTTTTGCTCTATTTTTTGGTGACAGTAGGGGTTATGGGGTCAGTTTCAGATGCCTCTATTTCCCATGTTGTTTCTACCTCTATTTGGTTAAGTGCTTCACTTCTTTGTTCTGTAAAATTAGAGGTCACTCCAAAAAAATGAACCTTCTTTTGTTTTTCTGCTCTGCTACCAGTTCCAGATCCTCTTCTTCTTTGTTTTTTGGTTCGTGAAGTTGAGGGTTTAAGAGCAAGGTTTTTTTCTGTTGCTGTTGGGTGTGGTTCTATAACAGCTTCAGGGGCACCTTCTGTAGTTTTCTCTACAACATCTTCTACAACATTTTTTGCAGTAGTTGTTTCTTCTTCTATAGCAACATCAATATTATCTGGCTCTTCTTCTTCCTCATATTCATCCCTAAAAATGACATCATTTAGGGTAGAGGAAAACCTATCAAAACTCCTAGGGTTTCCTCTAAAATGGTGTTGGCAAACTAGTTTGATGAGGCCATGATGGCGAAGGCTTCCTTTGCCCTCCTGATATCTCTTTGCCATGTTTTTTAATTATTGATACAAATATAGGGGAATATTTACCCTAAATTTTTGTTGCTGCTCACCATGTCTGAGATGGTTCAAAACTCGTAGATGATGCCCTGATAACAACACATACTGCCCTTCACAAGTTAGGAATTTTATTACCCAAGTGGCTACTTCATCCCAGGGTTCCTGCAGGTTGGCCCTTTTTAACCCTTTGCATGTGTTGTTATGGGTTAAATACTCTGGATCTCTATAATTTTCTTCTACAAATTGATTAACTACATTTGCCAATGTATTCTTGCCAGATCTAGAAATTGAAATCCCTTCTAATGGCGGCTCAGTAATTTGAATTAAAATTTTAGGGGTTACCTCAATAGTCATACCGTTTACATATGCTTGGTTGTTTCTAAATGTATGGGTGAACATGCTAGCCAAATCTTCAGAAGACCCATTAAAATTATCTAGAAATGGCATAAACCCTCCATCTTCAAAAATCTGAATGACTATCAGATTTTCTTTGAGGTAGGTGGTATCTGCAAGTTCCATTTTGATCTTTCGCCCCATATTTTCTATTCACTGCTGCTACTATTTCTCTGCTGGATCTCTAGTTTTTTTTTTATGTTGTAGATTTGCAAAGTTTTTAGTTTGAAACCTTCATTGCCCTATTTCTCGTCTGCTTCTTCGGAATGAACCGTAACCTAAGCACTGTACTTCGCAAACATGTCTTCGAAAAGGAAGGTGGCACACATTTCTATTGTTGCATCGAACACCTATCCATTAATGATTGCATGGACATCCTTGCCATCAGATCCACCTCATTTGGTTTTAATTTTTTTGTTTAGTTCATAGATTCTCACGTGCATGTTTATTGGGATCAAAAATTGGTGGCATATGGTTGGTCACGTCCTCCGTAATTTTGGTATTTTCCAATGGGTGCAAAAACAAACCATGTGTTGATTGACACATGTTCCTTTATCGTATGCAACTAAAAGAGTTTGATTTTGTCATACCTTGTCTTCTTGGATGCCATGTGGAAATGCTCTTTCTAAAGATTATAACTTATTGTGCAAAAAAAACTTCATTCCGAAGATTATGACTTCATTCCGAAGATGAGTCTTCATTCCAAAGACAAATCCTCATTCCGAAGATTATAACTTCATTCTGAAGACAGGTATTCATTTCAAAGACAAATCCTCTTTGTAATTTTAAATCTTCATTCCGAAGATTAATCCTCATTCTAAAGATCAATCCTCATTTTGAAGATCATGTTGTATTGCGAAGGTAAATCGTCATTTCAAAGACAAATCTTCATTTCGAAGATGATGCAGCAAGTCATCATTCTAAAGACCAAGTTTCATTCTAAAGACAAATTGTCATTCTAAAGACAAAGTTTCTTTCTGAAGACAAAGTGCAACATTCATTTTGTTGTCATTCCGAAGACAATTTCAATTCGAAGATAATACAACAGGCACTATTTTTTTGGCATTCTTGTTTCGAAGATTAGGTAGAAATCAATATTTTCATTCTCAAAACATGTCTTAAGTATGCCAACTCTTATGAATACCTTTTATTTTAATGGTTAATTTTCATATACTATACACCAATCATTTTACAATGAAGAAATGTAAGAAATATATACCTGATAAAAATAGTTAATGCCAGTTTTGAAGAATGACTGCCTTTGTTGATATTCTGCTGAGATTTTTTGCAACATTTCAAAACAAGTGCACTTGGTGAATTTGTACAATGATGGTTCAGAAATTTCTCAAGGTTATGCATGCCAAAAAACTGGTTTTCATGCATACCAACCCAATAGTGCCTTAAGAAAATGTTTTCACTGTTGAGTTATTCATTTTTCTCTCTTCTTTTTTTCCTTGATTTTCCCCCTTTTTTTTTTTTTTTTACCTCTCCTTTTCTCTCTCTTTTTTTTTTTTTTTCTTGATCCTGACTATGCCCATGAAGGAATTTCATGATTTCCCCTGAAACCATGCCCATGAAGGAATTCATACTCAGAATTTATTCATCTTTTTGTTTTCTATTTTTTTCTAATTTTTTTTTTTATTTTCTCGCTTTTTCTTGAAATCCATGATCATGCTGATTGTTTTGAAGTGGAAGAGGGAATCTCTTCCACCTGTTATGTATCCAAACTATCAAGTTGCTGCAAGAATTCATATTTAGTCAAAGGTGTATGGTACACCCTGAGGAGATGTCCATTCACTACCAACTTTCTTTGTGATCCATCAATAGGGGATAGATGAGCTGCTCCATTGTCAAATACCTCCTTAATCCAGTAAGGTCCCAACCATCTAGTTCTCAGTTTTCTAGGGAAGTCTTCATAGCGAGAAAAAAATAGTAAAGCCCAATCTCCTTGTTGAATTTTCCTCTGTTGAATGTGACTGTCATGCCATAGCTTCCTCTACTCTTGAATTACCTTAGTTTGGTGCAAAGCATCCAATCTAAGTTCATCCAATGCATTTAGCTATAAAATCCTGTCTGTCTGTGCCTGCGACAATCCAATTCCAATTTCCAGTGTTGTGCGTAATGTTAGTAGCTCAAATTCAATAGGTAAGAGAGGCTTTTTACCAAAGACTAGTTCATAAGGTGTGAATCCAGTAGTGGACTTCCAAGTAGTATTGTAGGCCCAAACTGCTTTAGGTAATTTATCTAGCCAATTTCTCCTATGAAAAGCTACTATTTTTGTCAAGATGCGTTCTAGTTCCTTGTTTGTTACCTCAACCTGGCCATTTTCTTGTGATGATTTCCTATGTTTGATTTCATACAATTCTATAAATGCCTTTATGACTTTGGATGCAAATTGGGGTCCTTGGTCTATGGTGATAGACCGTGGAGCTCCAAATATCTGAAAAATTTGAGTATACAAGAAATTAGTGACCTTCTCTTCATGAGCATGTTTGAAAGCATGCACCTCTACCCACTTTGTCAGGTAATCAATGCATACTAGAATATGCACCTTTCCTTGAGAAGGTGGATCAATAGGTCCTACAAAATCAATCCCCCACCTCTCAAATGGTTCTAAAACCATTTGAGGCTATAGTGGCATCTCATTTGTATGAGTGGGTTTCCCCATTCTTTGGCATGCATCACAATGCCTGATGTACTTTTTCACATCCTTGTGAAGAGATGGCCAATAATATCCTGTCCCTAGGATTTTCCTAACTATGCTTTTTACAGAATAGTGTCCACTTGAGGGTTCATCATGACAAGCTCTAAGGATATCATACACTTCATCCTTTCGGATGCACCTACATAACACATGGTCAGGACTGCACTTAAAAAGCATACCCTTAATCCATTCAAAAGAATAACTCTGTTTGATCAATTGTTTTTTTTGTTTTGAAGTGAAATGTGGAGGAACTTTCTGTGTGACCAAATAATTGGCTATATCTACAAACCAAGGTGATTGAACTGATATAGCAAATAGTTTTTCATCAGGAAAAGTGTCATCAACTAATTCCCCTTCATCTGTGTTCTACAACCTGGACAAGAAATCTGCCACAACATTAGCTTTTCCTGGTTTGTTTATTATAGTGATATCAAATTCTTACAGCAACAACAACCAATGAATAATTCTTGCACTTACCATAGGTTTATTCATCAAATACTTAATGGTTGTATGATCTGTGTGAATAAATATTTGATAACCTGTGATGTAATGCCTGAATTTGTTGATGGCATATATTACTACTAGGAATTCCTTCTCAGTGGTTGTATAATTTTTCTCGGCTCCTGTCAAGTTCTTGCTAATGTTGTAGATGGTATAGTGTTCACCATTGTCAATTTGTCCTAATGCTGCTCCAATTGTTGTATTGGAGGCATCAGTTTGTATGTGAAATGGTAATGTCCAATTAGGTCCTCTGAGCACAAGTGGAGTTATCAATTTCTCTTTTAGAGCTTCAAATGCTTCCTAACACTTTGCAGTCCAGGAGAATTTAGAATCTTTAGTCAATAGGGCAAACATAGGATCGGCTATTGTGCTAAAGTTGGGAATAAACCTACGGTAAAAACCAATGTGTCCTAGGAAGCTTCTGACATTAGTCTAAGTTTTAGGAGGAAGGAGATTCTTGATAATTTCCACTTTTGATCAAATTAGATCCCTTCAGGAGAGATGTGATGACCAAGAACTATCCCTTCCTTCATCATCATGAAGCATTTTTCCATGATTCAAGGATAACTGGTATGTTTCACAGTGAGTTAAGACTTTGTCAAGATTTTCCAATGTAAAATCAAAATTTTGTCCACATACTGTGAAATCATCCATGTATATTTCAACACTTTTGGTGGTCAGATCAGCAAAAATTGCTAGGATTGCTCGTTGAAAAGTTGTTGGGGCATTACACAAACCAAAAGGTAAAACCCTATAGGCAAATATTCCCCAAGGACATGTAAAAGTTGTTTTCTCTTGATCTTCAGGTGCAATATGAATTTGATTATATCCACTAAATCCATCAAGAGTATCTAACACTTGATCTATGAAAGGTAATGGAAAATGGTCTTTGTATGTCACCTTATTCAACTCTCTATAGTCTACACATACTCTCATTTTTCCATTTTTCTTAGGAACTATAACCAATGGAGAGACCCATTGGCTATCAAAAATTGGGTAAATGAATCCTACTTCCAGAAGTTTTTCAATTTCTTCTTTCACAATATCTCTTAAGGCAAGATTCAATCTCCTCTGGAGTTGTCTAATTGGATTGACTACTTTAGTATAGATTCTATCGGTACATATATCAGGATGGACTCCTGACATATCTTTGTAGTTCCAAGCAAAAGCATGAACATGCTTCTACAAGACAACTATCAATTTTTCTTCCTCTTCCCTAGTAAGTGGCTGTAAATGTTCAAAAATTTTCCTGGTTGGACTTCTATTTGTTTTGTATTTAGAAGGACTGAATTCACTCCTTCATACCTAGTGATTAAGGGATTAAGAGGACATTGTTGAGATGGGAGAAAAGAAGCAGTTTCTATTTTATTGCTACTTGAGGGAAGCATATCTTGTATGGAACAGTGAGAAGGAAAAATCGGATGATGGTGCCATCCATGTGGTAGTGAAACAGAGTTTCCTTGTGATAGTACGGATGGTTCATCTTCAAATTTTTTATTCTCCTCATTACTTAACAACAGTTGGATATTTGTTTCTTCCCCTTCTAAACCTTGTTCATGCAGAACATTCATTAGGATTGTTTCATTTTCTAAATTTTTTGTGTCATAGAGGTCTTCTGTGTGTTCTCTTACTACTAAGGTAGCTAGTGTAGAAATGACCTCTTCTGGTTCTTCCTCTGAGTCATAAAACCATAACTGACCTAAAAATTTTCTAGATGGTTTTGCAGGAGGATATAAAGAAATTTGTTTCAGATCAATACCATTTGAAATAGTCATATTTCTAGATCTGCAGTCTATGAAGGCTATTGCAGTTGCAAGCCAAGGTCTTCCCAAAATAATGGGATATCCATGTGCTAAATTTCTTGGCTGTAAAACCAAAAAATTTGTAGGGAATTCCCAAGAAGAAACTTCTATAGGGACATCTTCAATGATACCTTTAGGTTTTGCAACTGACCTATCAGCCATTTCTAAAACTGTAAATGTGGGGCTGAGATATTTGAGTTGTAATTGTTCCATTGTATCCTTGGTCATGACATTTATTGTAGCTCCTAGATCTACTAAGACATTTGATATTGGTACTAAACCTATGGTGACTGTGATAACTGGGCTTCTTGGATCACTATACTTTGGAGGTACTAGTTTTCCAAATAAGAGATCAGCTATCTTCCCTTCAACCTGCATAGTTTTGGGAAATGCCTTATTTTTTCTTCCTACTCTTTTAATGCACAAATTTTGGATAGTACTGTTAATATCTGGTTTTTCTTAATGGCTTGCAATAAGGGAAATGATATAGTCAAATTTTTGAGTTCTTTGACCAATTCTGACTCAGAATGTTTTGGTATTGCATTGAATCTTTCAGGATATGGAATTATCCTTGGTAATTGGTCTGCCTGTGGTTTTTTCTCTTTCTCTATTGTTGGTTGGATTTTTTTTTGTTCCAATTTTTCTTCTGTCTCCATTATTGGTTGGACTTTCTCTGGTTCCGATGATTCTTGCTCTTCATTTTCTTTGATTTCATTTGAAACTAGTTCAAGTACAACTTTTCCTGAATGAAGTTGGATGTTACTACAATCAAGAACATTAATTTCAATATTTTCTTCGACTTTCGACCACATAGACAGGAGGTGTCTGTCTCACACTATTTGGATTAGTGACTGGTTGAGCTGGCAATTGAGTTTGTTTCACTTGCTTGGTTTGTTGCTATTTTTCTTGAAAATTTTGATTAGGTGCAGGCAACAAATGTTGAGTTTGACCTTGATTCCTTTGTTGCCTTAGATAGGATTGGTATTGCTGACTCCACTGTGGTTGGTTTTGCATCCAATTTGGATTATTCTAATTTTGATTCTAGGCTGGATTGTTTTGATTCCAATATGGGTTGTTTTGATTCCATGAGGGGTTGTTTTGATTCTGATTCCAGGCTGGGTTACTCCAATTTTCTTGTGGCCATTCTTGGGAATTTGTCCATTGAGGATAATTCCAAGGATGTTGGGGTGGTTCTGATTGTCCCCAAGGCATAGTACCAGGATTATGCCCCCAATTTGTAGGAAAACGAGGGGGATTTTGGTATTGAGAGAAATTTCCCCCTTGTTTTGGTCCAATATAGTTGAGTTCCTCGATCCGATTTTCTAATACAGTTTTGAGTTGTGGTAGCAGGTGGCATTGATCAGTTGAATGCATTTTTGAACAAATACTACAAATGGTTGAGATAGATGTTTTATTCAAAGGACATTTCTGCAAAGCATGTTTATTTCTACATATTGGGCAACAAATTTTCAAAGGTTCTGTGTTTTTTGCTTTTTTAGATATTTCCCCCAAAGTAGTGTTTAGGTGCACTAGAATATCATTTTTGAAATTTGCAAGTTCCTCTATCAAGTCCTTCACATCAGTGCCATTTGTGTGGCTTTTTCTTCTTCTCTTCTTAGTGCGAGAGTAATTCCTATAGAGATCCACAATTTCATCATTATTGGGAGTGGTTACATCCCATTTTCCCATCAAATCTAGAACTTCTCTGGATTCATCTTGCAATCCTCTCAAAAATATGGTTTTACATAATTCTAGTTCTACAAGTCCACATCTCCTTTGAACAAAGGAGAACCTATCAAGATAATATTCCAATGTCTCATCATCTTCCTGCTTGATTCTGAATAACTCATATTTTCTATTCCTTACACGGTAATATTCTTGATATTTGTCTAAAAAGACAGTTTCCATTTGATCCCAGGTTCTTATGGAATTAGGCTCTAAGCTCATGAACCAGCGTAATGCTAAATCCTTGAGTGTTGAGGGAAAAACCTTAAGTTTCTAATTGTCATTTATATAATCATAGGTCTAACACACTACCTTGAATTCAAACAAAAACTGATCAGGATCTTCAGATACAACACCTCAAAAGGTTGGAAGTACTGAAGGTGAAATGGTCTTCATGGGAGAGTTTTGTGTTGGATTCAGACAAATAGGATATTCAAATGTTCTGGAAGGTTGGGGCATATCCTGATCATCTCCTTCATTATGGACATAGCCATGTTGGCCATCTATATTGCCTCCCTCTGCCATAGTTTCCTGTTTGTTGGGAGAAGTTAAAGCTTTCCAAATTGTCTTCTCAAGAGGTCCAAGACCCTCTGTTGATAATGAGTCTGATGAATTTTCTTCCTTAGGATATTCTAATGATGATAAAATTGGTGATTTTCCTTTCTCAAAATGTTCTAATGATGGTGAGACTGGTGATTTTTCTATCAATCTTTCTGGTAGTTCAAACATAGGTGATTCACCCCTTATGCATGAAGATCTCCTTAATGGAACAAGCCAAGGATCCTTTGGGGTAGTTCTACCTTTTTCATCCCTAGACTTACTCATTCATGTTTACTCTTAAATGACATAAATTAAGTCAATAGTTGTTATCTTGCTCAGCTATTGTATTCAGATTTTAACCTGAATTTTCATAGCTTAGTCTATTTATAGCTATTGGACTATTTGTTTTCTTTTAGAAACACTATTCCTCAACAACGGTGCCAAAATGATGCGTAGTCATTATACCATCATTAATTCTCAATAAATTTGTCAATCCAGGGCAGTGTATAAGGCTATCTACAGAAGAAGAAGTGAAACAGCTATAACTTAAGTCAATCTAGAGCAACAAGTCTTATTGGTGGAACTAGTTGTGTGGGGGGTTTTGGGATATTCCTATATCTAAATTAAATGAATTAAACCTTAATCTAAGTTGCAGAATTGGAAACTAATCATTAACTATAGAAATAAAGTCCTAATTACAATTGCAAAATGAGACCTAATTATGTTGTAGAAATAACAGTTGCAGAATTGAAAGTCTGATCCTAATTGCAGAAAGAAAATCTAATTACTTTTGTAGTAATGAAAGTCTAATTCTAACATGAAAATAAAAACTATCAAGGTCCTGTAACAGAAGGTTGTCAATCTTCTATGCAAGGTTTGATAGCAAAACATAAAATGCAAGAAATTGCTAAAAAATAGTAAATTTTGGGAATAACAGTCTAAAATAAAGTGGAAGCTTTGCTGAAGGTAAATATTACAGCTAAAAAATTAAGCACAAGATTAATCTAAGCATAAATAAACTAAGACTGCAAATATTGTTAGCTGTTTATAAGCAATTGAAATAACAAGTTCTACAACTCATTCTGCTGCAGCAAAATCAGAATAAAAACACGCTTGTTAGTCCTCTTCCTAGGTTTGGAAGTGGCCAGCCTCCTTTTCTAGAAGAAGGTATAAGTCTCTCTCTCTCTATAAATCTTAATCACACTCATTTACAAACAATATGAAATAGAACTGGTGCACTTTATTGATTAAAGAACATGATTACAATAATTTTTCTAAAAACCTGTTACAAGACTGTAACAGTCAAATTCTACCTATTTTCTGCTTCTTCCTAGCTTCCTTACTTTATACTTCCTGCTGCTACTTCTACTATTTCATTTTTCTCTAGCTCAACCTGAATGGGAGCACTATTTATAGATGTCCTAAAGTCTGATTACAAACAAAGAATATCTCAAAAGATCTAATCCTATAATGCTGCAACAAATTCTAGTTTTATCCTAGAAGAAGATTAAAACTTGATCTTTCCCTTAATGATGGCTTTGGTCGGCAATGACAACAAAGAAAGATGGAAGATCTTTTCCTTTACCTTTTCCAACCTTTATTTCCATTTTTTTGGCTTCAAAAATCGGTCAACAAGTCAAAAAGCACATTCTATTTTCATTCCAAAGATAAGTGGCTTCATTCCAAAGACAATGCAATTCTCATTCCAAAGATCACTCATTTCGAAGATCTACAATTCTCATTTCGAAGATACTGCAATCCTTCATTCCAAAGATACTGCAATCCTTCATTCCGAAGATACTACAATCCTTCATTCTGAAGATACTGCAATCCTTCATTCTAAAGATCCACTCATTCTAAAGATGTTGTGTTCTCTCATTCCAAATATATCTGTTCATTTCGAAGATACTTTGGAATGAACAAATGTGTGCTTGTCTAGTGATTTATTCTACATCTCTCATGTGGGTTATCTCCTAAGATCAAATTCCAATGGTCTTCATATTTTTTCACATGTGAATTCCATGCCTTGCTATTTATGGACAACTGGCTGGAATTTACATGGGAAAGACCGATTTCTCTGCACAACAACAGTTTGCTTGCACTGTTGCCATATTTAGGTGAAATAATTTCTTGAGACAAATCAAAACATGATTAGTGAAATGCTGCTATTATTCTAAGCATATCCCATTTTAGAAAATCATAGCAAAAATAACACAAAACTATGCAAAAAGCTATAAAATTAGCATATAATATTCCAAATACATTGATCATGCAAAATGGTTAATATACAGCATATTGAATCAACTTAACTAACATATCAGATAAAACATAAGAGTTTATAGGCATTTTTAGTGTTCAAAACATGTTATGATTGAGGCATTTCCAAGCCTCATCATGATCAGTGGTGGATTATGCGATGATGGCAGAGTGAGGGGCCTCTAAGAGGTATGGATACTATAGCGGTAGGAGGTTGGGGTGCATAGGCACCGATGGAGGGTTGGGGGGCTTTGATTGATGATGTTGACATGGTGGATATCGATGACTTCACTAGTGATGGAGATGATTTGGGGGTTTCAAAGTAGCCGAATGTATAGGATGTCCCGGAGCAGTGGGTGCTAGAGCAACAGGCCATTCTAGAGGTACCCATGCCTCAGGCTGTCTTAGGGGATGTGGAGGCTGGGCTTCATGCTGAGATAGCATGATTGGAGGGTCTCTATGGGGATGAGGAGCATAGAGATGCTTTGGTGGAGGTAATGTAGGAGAGGGATCTCCTGTGGACTCAGTTGGCATAGCGAGATAGTGCATTGGCTATGTATCGCCAATGAGATATGGAGTAGGGTCCATACCAGATAGATTTAGAGATAGAGGTTGTCCAACTTGGTGGACAGTTGATTGTGCTTGATGGAGGTGGTTCATCACACCGTATGAGAGGCAGTGAGACTGAGCAATCTACGTCATCTTTTCACAGGTGGCTAGGTGAGGGTAGTGTTGTTGGGCAGGGTGCAAGGGCTAGCAACAGCTGCCCTGAGAGGTCCCATAGGACCCATACTACTAGGGGTAGTTCCAGTCACACCGATCCTACATGATCATGGTGGATGACTCCCTAGGCTTTGGGGATTTTGAGTTTTTAGTTTTTTTTGAGGTTAGAGGACCTTCTTATTATAGCCTGAGGGCATTTTGACTTGATATATATACATGACTCTTTTGGTTTGATTATATACTTGTCATGGTTTATTGTTCTTTATTCACATTTATTTATGTTGATGTATGCATATGATATTATGACTGTGGATGATTTTAACTATATGATATAGATGTATGCATATGGAATGGATGGCATGATTTGTTGGTATACAAGCGGTGGCACCATAGACTATACATGATTTACTGGATTTCTGTACTATGTGAGTGCTTTATGGAATAACTTTGCATTTGTAATTTTTGTTTTGTATTTTCTGATGGTGATGTAAGTAATGAAATGTACAACAATTATTTTAGAATGTAGTTAAGGTTTTTTTAAGACTCGGATGCTTTAATTAAATAGTCAAGACTGTACATTATCTTACAAGATTTTTGAACAAGGTATGAATCAGGCTTGAATTTGACCAATTTATTTCACATCCCTATGTGTGCGATTGAGTTCATTTATGTGGTATTTGTAAGGATACCATCAGTGCCAGGTAGGCTATCCACCAAACCTATACTGAGGATCACCTAATTAGCTCCACTAACTCCTTTGTTGCATTTAGTAGGATTAATCTATGATGCAATCTAGGATACCATAAGCTAGCTCATCCACATGCAAACATTGATTTGTACATATGCCCAATAGCTAATGTGATAGATATATCGTCATGTGAGAGGTTTGCCACCAGTGACTAGCAAGCTATCCACCAAAATAGGACTGAGGATCACCTCATGACCTTTCGAATGCTGAGAGTTCCAGGGATTCAATAGTTTGACTCCCTTCTTTTCTTCAATTTAATGGGATATTTGCTCTCATATATAATGATAAAAATCACTCTTTATTTTCTCTTTATTTTTTTTTTTGAGCAAGGGATTTTAAGCTTTAATGATGGGGATAGCTATTTCTTGTGCTTTTTTATTTGTGCACTTGGAGGGTTTTAATATTCATTTTTGGAGTTGGAATTCTTTGTAGTGGTAAAAACAACTATTTATTTTGGGGAATTGGGAAGGAATTTTTCTTGTCCTTTTTCCAATTCTCAGCATTCTTGGGGTCATTCGCATAGGGGGATGAGCGAGATAACGTTTTCACTGTATGGTATCCTGGACCACTTTGCAGGTTTCGTCTTTTGTTCACACAACTTGGGAATTTTTGTGTTTTAAGATTGTGTTGGGATGCTATGTAACAAGGCGTGATCCAAGTAAAACTCTACCTTGTAAAAATCGGTCTGACTTTGTACAGCATTTGAATAGAAATCTAAAGACATCTGAATGATGAAAACCTTAAAGACATTAGAAGACAACTGACTATGATATGGTGAAAATGCGAATGGCATTATTCTTGATGGATCATTTACAAAATGGACAAATGTGGAAAATGATGGAATTGCCAAGTAATTATAGTCTATGGTGCATTTGACATGTATGACTAGAAAATATGCAATGTATGTATGCGATGCCTAATGCACCTACCTTTTTTTTGTGTGTGTTTTGATTTTTAAGATTATGCATGAAAGTGAGATGCAATTTTTTTTGTTATTTTTGATTATCTATTGTTTTTGAATATTCGTTATGGATGGTTTAACCCGAATGGGTGTGGACCAAAGGGATTATAGAGACCTTTGGGGGTTTTGACCAAGGGATTATGGATACCTTTGGGGCATTTTGGGTGACCAAGTGGTGGCGAGAACCCTTGGAGATTTTGGTTTGACCAAGGGATTATGGATACCTTTGGGGCATTTTGGGTGACCAAGAGGTGACAAGAACCCTTGGGGCTTTTGGTTTGACCAAAGGGATTATAGATACCTTTGGGGCATTTTTGGTTGACCAAGCAATTGCGGGAACCCTTGGAGCTTTTGGTTTGACCAAAGGGATTATTGATACCTTTGGGGCATTTGGCTGACCAAGCGATTGTGGGAACCCTTGGAGCTTTTGGTTTGACCAAAGGGATTATGGATACCTTTGGGGCATTTTGGGTTGACCAAGCGATTGCGGAAACCCTTGGAGCTTTTGGTTTGACCAAAGATATTATAGATACCTTTGGGGCATTTTGGTTTGACCAAGTGATTGCGGGAATCCTTGGAGCTTTTGTTTTGACCAAAGGGATTATTGATACCTTTGGGGCATTTTGGGTGACCAAGCGGTGGTGAGAACCCTTGGGGATTTTGGAGTGGGCCATGGCTCTCTAAATGTTGAATGGCCTCAAATGTCTGATGTTCAAGGGTTCTAGTTCCTTGATTCCTTCAAGAGAGGCGATTCGGTATGTTCTAGGTCCTATTTTACTATTTATTACATAAGTACCTAACCAATTTTCTATGAACTTGTCCCTTAAATGGGGCAGCAAGTTAGAATTTTGTTGGTTCTCTTTTAAGACCAGGTTACCGACCTGAAAGTCCCTCAGGTGAACTTTCATGTTGTATGCTTTCTTAAGTCGCTGTTGATAGATACATAAATTCTTGAGAGCATTGACACATCATTCATCGAGTAATGTAAGCTAGTCTAACTAGGTTTGTCGTGCAGTGTCATCCTCGATGAACTCTTGCATTGATATGTGCAGGGAGGGTATTTCCAACTTGAGAGGCATGACTGCCTCAGAGCCATACACTAGCGAAAATGGAGTTGCCCCAATGGGCGTCTAAATGCTAGTGTGATAAGCCCATAGGGCAAGTGGTATTTGGATGTGCCAATCCTTATGACTATCCACAACCATATTTTTAAGGATGGCAACTAGCATTTTGTTTGACGCCTCTGCTTGCCCATTTACCTACGGATAATAAGGTGTCAAAAAACTATGCTGAATTTTGTACTTTGTTGTCAAAGCACGCACATATTTGTTCTTAAATGATGTCCCATTATCCGAGATGATCTTGGATGGAATACCAAAATGACATATGATGTTATGTAAAATAAACTCCATAATGTGGGGCCCAGTCATAGAGGTAAGTGGAATTGCTTCCACCCACTTAGTGAAGTACTTTGTGGCCGTTATGATAAATGTGTGATGACCTGACAACGTAGGGGAGATATTTTTGATGAGATCTAAGCCCCACTATGAAAACAACCAAGCCGACAGCTGTAAGGCCTGAGAAGGTACATGTATCAAGTTAGCATGGTGTTGCCAATTCATGCACTTCTACACATGTGCAACAATATCGCTCTTAATATGGCCAATAATAGCGCATGTGAAAAATGTGCTTTGCGATGGCTATATCGCAAAAGTGGACACCACATGTACCATCATGCGCTTGGGTGATCACCCAAGTGGATTCTAGCTGGTCCAAGCAACGGAGGAGGATTCCTTCATAGCTTCGATGATATAAAATTTCTCCTAGCAAGACATGTTTTGTTGTTTTCTATTTGAATGATATTTTCACGGCTTGTGACAATCCAAGTGGGAGGCTACCTAACTTGAGATAGTCTCTTATGGGTGTGTACCAATCCTACTGATCAGAAACCTCGATGGTATGAATGGTTGATCCCTCTTGAAGTTCATCCCTAGCAAAAGTTGAGTAGGAAAGAACTTGTAAAAATAGCATTGTGTTGCTATTAAGAGGGGTTGGAGAGAATAAAGACCCCCAATTGGCATGATTTAGACTATCATGGATTCAAGAGAACCTATCCTAAGATGGTTCAATATGGATCAGGTGGATTCTTGGAATTATGTCATAGCTTGCACGCTCCATCATAGATTGCGATAACATTTTTACTTGAATGGTTGTCATCTCATCAGAAATATCTTACGAGATTAGTGACCCCAAGGAAGCCATAGTGTCTATAAAACAATTCAATGATCGAGGGAGTGCCTAGATGTCGTACCATTCAAGATTTGCAAAGAATTTATCCACAAGGGCTTTGTAGGCCTATGAAACTAGGTATTTGCATTGGAATACCCCTTTCACTTGGTTGAAAATTAATAGTGAATCACCAAAGATATTCAAGCATTTGATGTTCATGGGGATGGTTGCCTGAAGACCTATGAGCAAGGCTTCATATTCAACATTATTATTGGTGCATGGGAAATCAATTTTAAATGATAAAGGCATTGGATCCCCTTACAGTGTGAAAAACATGATTCTTGTGCCACCCCCTTGCTCACATTTAGAACCATAAAAAAAATAAGATTATGTCGTCCTATGACTGAAGCTCATCAGAATCTAGAAATTCTGAGACATGGAAGACCCCATCATCAGGCAACTCTATAGTCAAAGGTTAATCATCTTTGAGAGGAGCCTCAGCTAGTTTATCGGTGCATACGGAAATCCTCCCATCAAGATTTTTGATGGGTACCATGTTGGACATCCATGGTGGGTAATCTATGCAGATGACAAACTGTGCATCCAACAACTTTTTTAGCTCGTCTTTGACCATTAAGGACACTTTTGGGTGCATCTTACATAGCTTTTTCTTGACTGGATTAACTGTAAGATCAAGTGTTATATTATTCGTCTAGCCCCGGCATGTCTTTGTAGGACCATGCAAAAAACTCCTTATTCTCTTTGAGAAGGGCAATGTAATCGGCTTGCTCTTCAGGGGATAAACTAACCCCCAGCCTGATGATTTGCAAATTCATTGGATCAGAATTGATGTCTACGTCAATTGTTTCTTCGACTGACATGTGGGATCCATCCTCCAACTAGTGTGGAGTTGGGATCAGGTGGATATCATTTGCCAAATTTAGATTTGCACTAGGAACGTCAGGTTCCTCTTTAGCATGGAAGATATCTTGAGTCTGTCCTAGGGTAAAATGGAACATCTCACTGCAAGGCCAATACTCTAATGGGGATGGTGGTGAGTCAGTGTAATCCTAGTCTATGGCATCTAGGTCTACATACAATGGTTATGTTGGATCATCTAGATTATGGATGGGGGCAGTTAAATCAATGGAGATCATGTTTATGGAATGAATTTTGTCTCCATTGTCACATGGGTGTTGATTCGAACATTATTGGTGATCCCTGTACCTTGGATCTAGCTCTGTGGGTATTGGCACAAAAGGATCGAACCTATGTGCAGATAGAAGGACAGGGTATGCCCTTGGCACTGATGGCCTTATAGGGTCTCTAGGTGGGAGGTACTCCATGTATGCTCGAAGTGGTTGATGAAGCACTTGGTTTAACTGTATTTGGTTTAAATGCCACCTATGCCTTGGTCCCATATTTAGATGTTCAAACATATCATCGATGCCTATGGGGTATTCCTATTGCCTCATATGGTTGAAATATGCCATATTATTCTCATCCTCATAGTTGCTATCGAATATCCATAGGCCTTCATTGGCTCCGACAACTATGTGCCCCTCTGGCTGGTATAGCCTCCCACTAGGCATTTCTTGATCACTATCCTCACTCTCTATGAAAACTAGAAATTTGGCATGCAGGTAGTCAATGTTGAAGAAGATATTTGGATCTTCTTCCTCCGATGGATCACTTGGCCTTAAGGTCAACATGGGAGGCTCATTTTGTTTGAGCAAGTTGATTTGTTCCCTTATGGGTTGTTTTGCTCTCTATGGGAGGGTTGGATTCTCTGGAGGTAGCAATTGCCCGATCAGAACATTAAAGGGGAACATTGCCACAAATTTCTCTTGATAGTCATCAATGGGTGTCACCTGCAAGTGATTGCTATCGGACTCAAAAGGGTACCAAGGTGCTACCTCATAATCTGACTCATCTTCAGAAGACCCCCCTTGATCTTGTTCATATCCCTCTTGGAGGTTACTTCTTGAACTTTCCCCTTCCTCAATCAAAGGGGAGGGGTTGTTGAGGTCAACAAGGTTTGTTGTTAACAGTGGGAGATAATTCTCCAATGTGTATGTTATGTTGGGATTGGCATATGGATCTTGTGCCAACCCATCCCTATTGCCTAGACCTAGGCCTTGCATGGTTTCTACCAAGATGTTGATGGGCAAAGGGGGGTTGAAACCTACTCTTGATTTATCATATTGCATCTGGTATCTCGGTTGACAAAGAATGCACATTCCTTTTTCGTATATACCTAATCCATATCCATACCAATTACATTGGTCTAGGTATTTCAAGGCAAAGTACAGGTTGGAAAGATAGTTAACATTCTCATCAAATGGCTCTTTGTCCTATTCCTCTTGTAGGTAGGGTTCAATGCCGTTCTCAAGGCCCCCATATACAAAATTGGTCTAATTTTGTGGGTAGCCTAAAGGGATGATAGTGCCGATGGGGAGGCAAGGTCTCCCCATGTCTTGCATGGATTCAAGCATGGGTGTTGCCACAACATTCCACACTAGGTACTCCCCTAGGCCCGTATTGGCCATATCAATGATAATCGTTGATGGTTGAGGGGGAGGGAATGGGAGTTCTCCCTAAGTCCACTCCATTTTGGGTGAACCAGGTGTCTCTACTTCCATTCAGCTTGGCACCTCTTCGATAGATATGGTTGATACTAATGCTAGTACCTCCTCTAGGGGCTTCTTCCTATTGTCATTCGGTGTGGCCACCATAGGTGGCATCGTTGGTGAAGAAACAAATGATGAAGATGGGCCAGGTTGGTGAGTTGAGGGACTCAACAATGAGGATGTAGGCAAAATCAGACCTTATGTGGATATATTCAATTGAAAGTCCAAATGTGTCAATGGGAGTGTCGATTGTGGCATCAGCTACACCACATTGCAAAACTTAAAGGGCTCTAAGTCCGCTAGGACTACATGTCCTTGTGCTTCGTATGTGTTTGAGGCATTGATGGGCTATCGAAGGGACACACTTCATGTCCCTGATCCAAGGCCAGGATAGCAAGATATTGTGGCCATATCACCCTCAAGGATGTGACACAATGTAGGAATGGTATTTTTTCCTACTTGGATGGGCAAGACAATTGTGGCAAATGTTGAGCATAACGCATCATTGAATTCTTGAAAGTGTAAGTGGGCACCACAATGTAGGATGCTGGCAGCTTAAGGTGTTTTAATGCCACTGTCATGATTATGTTGCTGGATGATCCAGTGTCCAACAACACCCTATTGAATGGAATCTTGTTGACCTATGCAATGACGTGCAGGGGCGGATCCACCATATCACCAGTCACCAATTTTAGTTCATCTTTCTTGAAGGTTATGACCGGTTCTATGCATTGTCTCACATGTCCCCCAAAATTGTTGAAAGAATTGGCTTTGTGGGGTTGTAGCTCAATGGATTTGAGTATCTCCATCAAAGCCTCCCGATGGGGCGGTGATTGTTGGATGAGCTCATAAATGGAGATCCTAGCCGACGTGGTCCTTAAACTTTGAGTAAGTTTAGTCCTAATCGTGGCCACTGGTCTAGGCAAGGGAGGTTGCGTAGGGTGTTGTGGAGGTTGTGATGTTGATGAAACATCTCCTATAGCTATAGCGGGTGCAATCATGTTTGGGTATCTTTTGTTCCGTGTCACGATGCTTATCATCCCTACGTATCCTTGCATGGGGCAATTTTGTGTTACCTCGTTCACTTGTAAAGTCTTTGCCTACACATCATGGGCAGGCAGGGGGTCTTTGAAGACCTCCATTTGTTGGTTGCTCAATGCTACGAGACTATCTACCATGAGTGTTTTGTTGTCTATCAAGTCCTGCACTAAGTGTTTGAATTTCCAACAAGTGAAGATTTCATGTCATTTATGCCGATGAAATCTACAATATAAGTCTTACCTATAGCCCTTGAGTTTTTGCATGTTGGGGTCTATGGGTCGACTTTCCAGCAAGTTTATCAGGTTTTTCGTGAACAAGCGGTCAAACAAGGAGTCTCTAGACTCCGTGAATTGTGTGAATTGTCGCCTAGGGTGACACTACTAATTTTGCTCTTGTTTATGATTTTACTTTTCATAGTTATCAAGAGGAACTATCTAATAATTAGCCTTTGGGGGCTATGTCATTTTTGTAGGCTTTGGTATAGTTATGGCAACCTAATTGACCATGGCGAGTTTCGGTTGCATGGGCCCAGTTTTAGCATTTTTGGGCCACTCTTTCTTGCATGGCTTGGCAATATTGCCATCTTGTATTTTGATCTCCTCAATTATCTTGGCTTGTGCTAGGGCTTCTTCGAGGGTGGCATATTTTTGCAGTTGCAATAGCATGGAGGTCGACCTTAAGCAAATCTTTGAAAACATTTGAGTTATTTCGGCCATGGGATGGAGGTAAGGTAGCTTTGAAAGCAATGTCCTCTACTGATTCCCATAAGTAGCCATGGTCTCATTATCATACTACTTAAGGCCAGCTAGGTCACTTAAGGATGCCTTATTCTTAGTGTTGAAGGCAAAAAATTCAAGGAACGCATCCACTAGCTAGTCTAGATTATTGATGCTATGCTTTGACAACTGGGTAAACCAATTCGAGGCAGGGCCTATGAATGTGGTTATAAACATTCTCAGAAGCAATGCATCATTGTCTTGAATGCCAAATAATTGACTTAGGAACCTTGTTACATGCTCTTGGGCATCCTCATCCCCTTTAAAAATTGCCAATTGAGGCACTTTGAAGTTGTCAGGGTATGGGGGTGCCAAAATAGAAGGATGCACAGGGTGATTGCGGAGCTGGCGTTAGGTGTGCCTTTGGGGCCTCGAAGTCTTAGTCTCCACATACTCTAATCGCTCTAGCAATGCTTTGTATGCATTAGAGGATTTGATTTCCTCTTCTTTGTTTTGTTCTCGTTGTGAATTACGAGGAACTTGAGGCCTATGGAGGGGTAGCCGGATAGTGCCCCCTGCCTTGGTAGGGCATTTTAGCCCACTCTTCTTCTCGCTCAAATTCCTCATAGGCCTCTTGAGGAGTTTTTGGGTGTGACCTATAAACATGGATAGGTGCCCGAGGAAGGCACCCATCATTGATTCTAGGAGTGTCTTCCCGCTCAGGTCTAGGAGGTCTTGGAGGCAATGCTTGATAAGGTCGTGGAGACCTGTCTCATACTAAGGGGTTGTGCCTCTCATAAATTTTTGTCCTATGCATGCAAGGGATTGGAATCCTCTCATGCATAGTGTTCTGGAACAACTCATCTATCTAGAACTAAATGCACTCTTTGTTAAGATGATATAGTTGTTCTAACTACTGCTGATCTTGCCTAAGTTGCATGATTTGTGCTTGGAAAGCGACATGTTTGGCAAATGCCAAGTCGATTTGTTTTGCCGTCTTAGGTCTAAGAGGCCTAGATGCCTCCCCTACATATCTATCTTGGTCATGGTGATTTTAGATCTCTATGGGTAGCTTTCCTCTATCGAGGTTAGCAGCATTTACCCAAGGCTCTGGCCTCAATAGGTGATCTTGATAATCAGCAGGTGTAGGTGCACATTTCCCCTGTGCGGTGTATTGCTCTTAAGGAATATACTGGTTTTCCTCATGCTCCCTTTTGTACTTGTGAAAGGGATGGGCAGAGTTGGCTCACCCTATCTGAAGAGCCTTGCACTCTAGATTTGGCCTATTAGTTCTAATAGTAATGAGGGGTGGAGGGGGAATGATATAATCATGTGGGCCCTCCTTATGAACCCTATGTTGCTCTAGCGCTTCATCGTGTAGTGGCCACTCATAATGAGTATCTAAGAGAGCCTTCCCAAGCCTACCCTAATAAAAACATCACCATTGAAAGTAGCAAAAAAATGGCGTACCAATATGATAAAAAAAAATAGATATAGATGCTAAGTCCTACGAATGCGATGAGCAATGAATGAAGGAAATGACACAGAAATGATATGTGAGCAAAAAAATTAGCTCCATGATCAAGGGGGCTTTAATATATAGATAAAATTAATTGCTTGGGTTTTTGGATCTTGATTGCATTCCTAGTGTTCACCCGATAACCTCTCTTCTAAAAGAGAGATATTAGGGATGTAGGAAGCACAAAGAGGAATGGGGGTATAGTTTGGCAGAAACAAGATGTGAGCAAACAAAGTGGGGCCTTATTTATTGATATTTATTTTAATATTATTACAATACATCGCCCCTCTAGGGTTTAGAACATTTGATACAATTTGTTACATTAATGGGTGCCCAAAAGAAGCCACACTTCTAAGATCAGATAGTACACTTCCAACTTCTTCTACGTGCCCACACTCGAAGTGGGCGGGATAAAAGTTGCCACCACTTGTGTCCATGTGGTCGTCGTTCCTTGCTGCCCCTCTATTATTCCTTGTGGTGAGATCCTATGCACAAAAAGACAACAAATCATTAATGGCATATGTGTATCTAGAAAAATACGCAATCCCCAAGGCCTCCAGTAGGAGCTTAGAATATATCAGTGATAATATTGATAAGTAGATTATAGAATGATATTTAAATGTAAAGGACAACATCTAGAATTGGTATCACCTAATTTTGTGTCGAAGCAGCGTCGGACAGCCCCGTTATGCTCGTTTTCCTGTCGGGGGCCTCTCCAAAGTGAGCGCTCCAATGTCCCACCTATGCTTATCCAAATCACCTAAAAATCATAGGTTAGGCATTATATGTAATTCTAAGACTACCTAGATGCTCAGAATTTGCATATCCTGCCCAAATTCTCTTGTATGTGATAGGGGCACCCTACGAGATAGTTAATACATAAAATAATAAAATGATCATCAAATAATATCATAATGAGTTAAAAATTTAATAGAGGCATTAGGATATCATCTGGGACATATTGAAAAATGAACATTAAGGATATCATACATATATTTCTAATCACTCTAGGGTGGGACGCTGGGGACTGTCACAAAACCTACAAAAAGTGACCTTGCAAATGTCCTGCCCAGAGGTCTCCAAAACTCTTGTAAACTTGTGGTTAGACTAAAAACAACATTTTGAGATGACCCAAAAGGTCAGATTTGGCATATTATGTCCATGTTATCTTGTATTCGAAGGTGCTCCCTGTAGGTTAGTAGACGCATAAAATGACAGAAACCAGGTCAAATCATGTCAGAAAGCAATGAAATTTGGACAACAACATAAGTACATTAGATATAAAATAATGCAAAAAGAAAAATAACAAAATAATGCATAGATTTCTAATCACTCTGGGGTGGGGCAATTAGAATTACAGCAGTTTGGGGGGCACCCAAGGGTGGGATGCCCACCGTTTAGGGCCTAGTTTTGACACCAATCCAAGTGGGATGGGTCCAAAAATTCCTAGGGGGTTGTGTCGACGAGTTTGGGGTGGGATTGTGGCCGATTTCTTGGGTCTTTGGATTTGGATTGTGTTCCTAGTGTTCACCCGATAACCTCTCTTCCAAAAGAGAGAGATTAGGGATGTAGGAAGCACAAAGAGGAATGGGGGTATAGTTTGGCAGAACTTCGTTGCTCCAAATGCTCTAGCTCTCTTTTCCCTTTTGGGGTGAGGAGACTCACCTTTTTATATACCTAAGGGTCTCCTTTGAATGTGCATGTGAGGGTGCCACTTGGCTCATTATGCCTTTTTGGGGGAGAGAAGATTCCTCCCTGATTAGGGCCTCCTTGATTGAGGTCTCCATGATAAGGGTAGACTTGATTGAAGCCTCTTTGATTTTAAACCTTCCCTCACAATCCCATGCCTTGAAGGCAAAGTTAGGTGGCGGATTTGGGCTGCCATTTGTCAAGGTTTGACTTTTTGCCAGTCAAACCTGCTAATCATCCCACCTTGGAGCGATTGCTACTAATCGTCCCGAGGTGGGATGAATAGGATTCTAATTGTCCCAAGGTGGGATGAATAGGAAGCAAAGTGCTTAAAGGGTGCAAAAATTACCTTTGACATTCCAAAACTGATTTGTAAGTGGTTAGGACCACTGTTTAACCTCTGGAGGTTGCCCTAGGAGATATGTATGCAAATTCGGTCAGTGCTTGTAGTCACATAATCATATTGGTGTTGTTTTGGTGTCTATATATGCCCCTTTTTGGGATGCACTGTGTGTGGCATAGTGTTGAGCAAAAATATATGACAAAAGAACTTAATTATTAGGGTTTTTTAGTAACCTAACCAACTTTTGATGCCCCAAGTATGGAAAGGGCATGCATTCTTGAATCCTTGCTTTTGACGAGCTAAGGAGCTTAACTCAAGTGTAACCTTTTTTAGTGAGGTGTACTTGATCTTGGACATTTTTCAGACATGAATAGGTAAAGGGCACAACATTTTGTCTGAGTAACCTTTTCTTCATGCTTCCAGAATGCCAAGTGTTTGTTTAACTTATGATTATTGCTTGTTTGCTTCCCCAAACAGGAGTGTGATTGTCTTTGTCAATGATTCTTTGAATGCATGCCATTTCCTTGATTGGGTGTGTATTTTTTGATTGGTGACTAAGTGTGACTACCCCCTCAAGTGATGAATCGATGAGGGAATGACAAAAAATGAGAAAAGCAATGAGTCGCTTGACCCAAGATGACGTTTGTAAGGGTGCCTTCAGTTGTTTTCATTGAACGCTTATTGTAGTTTTCCAACTGTGGAGTGGTCCGGCTATGCTAGCCTTCTTAGGGAGTAGGATAGTGAGTATCTGTGACCCCAACAGTGGTTTTTCATGCCATGAATGTCAGGTGCAAAGGCACCTTTGTTCAGAAGATTTATTGCTATTTTTGGTGCATTTTTTGAATGCAGTTTTTTTTGCCTTATTTCTTGCTCTGTAATCGTCCCAAGGTGGGATGAATACCAATTTTGTAATCATCCTAGGGTGGGATGAGTGCTAACTATTCTATCAGTGGAGAAGTGGGTGGAGATGGTTGTGGAGAGGGTAGAGTCTGACTGCAAATAGGCGGTATTATAGTGTAGTGGTAGCTAGAGAAGGGTGTATTAGGGGTGAGGCATGCTTTGATCATGACCCTCATCTCCAATATACTACTTCTTGACTCCTCAGGTGCGAAGTTTCATTGGAACATGCTTGAGTTAGTTTTCACATTGGTGGAGTGTCCTACATCATCTCCACTTATTATGATATGGGGTCAGACTTTATTGGCATAGTTGTACGACGAGCTATATAAGGTCCGCTTTTGGAAGTGGAAGGGGATCGGGTGCAGCTATCTCTTGCAGTGCTGGGGGTGGTAGCACATAGTTGTGGAGTGGCCACAAGGTTTGCCTTGGACCACCCAAGGTGAGATGGTGGATCAAGAAATTTGATATGTCAATTTATGGCAGAGGTCAGAGGAGCATGGATAGAGTCTGCGATGGGTAGGTGACGTAGGTCACTATACTGATGCATTCTCTCATCTAGTGCTAGGGTAGGTGTTTTGGCGGCCATACCAAGACTGTCTAGCCTGGCCTAAGGCTATAGATTGGCTTTGGCATGTGCACAAGGATAGATGGTTGATTGGGTGGCATGGGACAGAGTAGGAGGACTTCCCATATGTCTGAGTGATGCGATAGTTTGGGGTGCGCCAGGGATTGCCTAGTGATCCCTTGATCTATCGACATCACAGTGATGAGAAGACTCTATTCTAGCCTACCATTGAGCATTTGGGCAAGGGATCCAATGTAGTTGTTTATGTACCCAATGTGGATGATGTCAGGGTGACTGCATAGTATGACCGATGGTGGATTATGTGGTGATGGCAGAGTGAGGGGCCTCTAGGAGGTATGGATACTGCAACAGCAGGAGGTGGAGGTGCAGAGGCACCAGTGGAGGGTTGGGAGGCTCTACTTGATGATTTTGACATGGTGGATGTCGATGACTTCACCAATGATGGAGACAATTTGGGTGTTCTATAGTAGCCAAATGTATAGGATGTCCCGGAGCAGTGGGTGCCATAGTAGCAAGCCGTCCTGGAGGTGCCCATGCCTTAGGCTATCTCAGGGGATGTGGAGGCTAGGATTCATGCTGAGATAGCATGATTTGAGTGTCTCCTATAGATATGGGAGGAGGAGCACAGAGACTCTTTGGTGGAGGTAATGCAGGAGAGGGATCTCCTGTGGACTCAGTTGGCATAGTGGGATAGTGCATTGGCTATGTATCACCAATGAGATATGGAGTGGGGTTGATACCAAACAAAGTTAGAGACAGAGGTTTTCTGCCTAGGTGGAAAATTTCCTATGATTTATGGAGGTGGTTTGTCATGTTGTATGAGAGGTAGTGAGACTGAGTAGTTTGCATCATCTCGTTGCAGGCGGCTAGGTGAGGGTAGTGTTGGTGGGCAGGGTGCGAGGGCTGGCAGCAGTTGCCTTGAGAGGTCCCATAGGACCCATACTACTAGGGGTAGTTCTAGTCACACCGATCCTACATGATCATGGTGGCCGAATCCCTAGGCTTTGGGGATTTTGAGTTTTTGGTTTTTTTGAGGTTAGAGGACCTTCTTATTGTAGCCTGAGGTCATTTTGACGTGATATATATACATGATTCTTTTGGTTTGATTATATACTTGTCATGGTTTATTGTTCTTTATGCACATTTATTTATGTTGATGTTTGCATATGCTATTATGACTGTGGATGATTTTAACTATATGATATATATGTGGAAGCATGAGGATACGAAAACAAAAAGGAAAGTGCTAAAATAGATGCTTTTAAAACCCAACTTAATTCTTATAGCCTATGTATTGCAAAGTGCATAAAAAGAAAGAGCATAGATGAATTGACACAAGATAAAAGCAATATAAAATACAGACCTCTTTATTGATATGCTTTTCAAATTTGTGTTACAATACGTCTCCTTCCTTTCTAGGGGATAGGAGCGTCAAATAGATTTTTCATCACATCCATAGATAGCGGTCCTTCTTTTGCATGCCCACATATAATATGGGTGGACCAAAATGTCACTGCCACTTGCGTATATGATTGTTGACTTCTTCCCGCTTCTCTGATGTTCAAGACCTGCATTCAAAGAAACATGCAAGATTAGTAGCACCTACAGATGGAATAAAGCCTGTATTTCTCAAAGCCTACTATTGGTGTATTCATGAAAATTTTAAAATGATAATCAAATGATATCAAAACGACCTAAAAATTTTCCAAAAGCATAAATATGATATTAGGAGAGCATTAAAAAAAAAATAGTCAGGAAATTTCTCACAGATTCTTATTCGCTCTGGGGCGGGACGAATAAACCTGTAATAAATTGTCAGAAAGTACCCTCTTCAATGTCCTATCTAGAAAGCTCCAAAAGACCTGAAAACTTGGTTTTAGCTAATTGGGGGTATTTTGAGAAGACCCAAAATGTCATATTTCTTCAATTTGGCCTTGATCACCCAGATTTCAATGATGCCATCTGCAAGTTAGTAAAGGCGAGAAATAGCAAAAACCTGATCAAAAGTGCTCCAAATGAAATGAAATTTAAACTACAGTCTATTGAAATGACCTAGAATAAGATGCAAAAAGAAAAACAATGAAACCTACCACATATTGCTATTCATTCCGGGGTGGAGCGTTTAGCACTGTAACAGTTTGGGGAGCGCCCGGGGGTAGGATGCCCACCGTTTGGGACATTGTTCCAACACCAATCCATTTGGGATAGGTCCAAAACTAGTTATAAGGTATTGTCGACAAATTTGGTGAAGTATTGTGGTCAAATGCTTGGGTTTGGGTCCAGCTTCTGCTTCCAATAGTCACCCAATAACCTCCCTTTTGAATGAGATATTAAGGATGTAGAAAGCACAAATCGCAAGTATGTAAATTGGCAGCACTTCATTGCTCAAATGCTCCCTCTCTTCTCTCATTTTGGGTGAGAAATCTCACCAATTTATAGACCTAGGGTCTCTTTTTTTGAATGTGCATGCGAGGTTGTCACTCTGAGTTTACATGTCCTATTTTGAGAAAATAGGTTACTCCTTGATTTAGAGTTTCCTTGCATGAGGCCTTTAAAATAAAGACATGCATGATTGAAGTCTCTCTATTTGATTTTGAGTCGTTCATCCCAATTTGCATGGCCTAAAGCTGAGTTAACTGGCAAACTTGCCGAAGTTTGACTTTTTGCCAGTCAAACTTGCTATTCGCCTCACCCTAGAGCGAATTCCGCTATTCGTTCCTGGGTCGGACGAATTACAAATGTATTCATCCTAGGGTGGGACGATTAGGGAGCAAGTTGCCAAAAAGGTGCCAAATTGACTTTTGACCTTCCAAACTACTTTTGGGAGTGGTTAGAACCACTGTTTAACCTTTGGGGGCTGCCTTGG
This sequence comes from Wollemia nobilis, assembly GCA_028583015.1. NCBI lineage: Eukaryota > Viridiplantae > Streptophyta > Pinopsida > Araucariales > Araucariaceae > Wollemia > Wollemia nobilis. The sequence continues at coordinate 4,751,296 of JAQPPZ010001844.1, read as the reverse complement.
GGGCTGTGTGTGTCAATTAGATCAATGCTTGTTGTCACATAATCGTATTGGTGTTGTTTTGGTGTCTACAAGATGTATGCATATGGAATGGATGGAATGATTTGTTGGTATACAGATGATGGCACCATAGACTGTATAGGATTTATTGGCTTTCTGTACTATGTGATTGCTTTATGGAATAAATTTGCATTTGTAATTTTTGTTTTGTATTTTTTGATGGTGATGTAAGTAATGAAATGTACAACAATTGTTTTAGAATGTAGTTAATGTTTTTCTGAGACTCGGATGCTTTAACTAACTAGTCAAGACTGTACATTATCTTACAAGACTTTCAAATAAGGTACGAATCAGACTTGATTTTGACCAAGTTATTTCACATCCCTGTGTGTGCGATTGAGTTTATTTATGTGGTATTCGTAAGGATACCGTTAGTGCCAGGTAGGCTATCCACCAAACCTATACTGAGGATCACCTAATTAGCTCCACTAACTCCTTTGTTGCATTTAGTAGGATTAATATATGATGCAATCTAGGATACCATAAGCTAGCTCATCCACATGCAAACATTGATCTGTACATATGCCAATAGCTAATGTGATAGATATATCATCATTCGAGAGGTTTACCACAAGTGACCAGCAAGCTATCCACCAAATCAGGACTAAGGATCACCTCATGACCTTTCAAATGCTGAGAATTCTAGGGATTCAATAGTTACTCCATCTCTTTTAATGGGATATTTGCTCAGTAGTGATGATAATCATTGTTTATTTTGTTTGAGCTTGGGATTTTGAGCAGTGATTAAAATCACTATTTCTTGTGCTTTTTTATTTGTGCACTTTTGATATTCATTTTTGGAGTTGGAATTCTTTGTAATGGTAAAAACCACTGTTTATTTTGGGGAATTGAAGGAATTTTTCTTGTCCTTTTGCCAATTCTTAGCATTATTGGGGTCATTCACACAGAGGGATGAGCGAGATAACATTTTCACTGTATGGTATTCTGGACCACTTTGCAGGTTTCGTATTTCGTTCACACAACTTGGGAATTTTTATGTGTTTTAAGCTTGTGTTAAGATGCTATGTAACAAGGCATGATCCAAGTAAAACTCTACCTTGTAAAAATTAGACTAAATTTGTACAACATTTGACTAGAAATCTAAAGAAATTTGAATGATGAAAACCCTAAAGACATTAGAAGACAACTAACTATGATATGGTGAAAATGCAAATGGCGTTATTCTTGATGGATCATTTACAAAATGGATTGAATGTGGAAAATTATGGAATTATCGAGTAATTACAGTCTATGGTTCATTTGACATGTATGACCAACAAATATGCAATGTATGTATGCGATGCCTAATGTAGATTTTTTTTGTGTTTTGATTTTTAAGATTATGCATGAAAGTGAGATGCAATTTTTTTGTTATTTTTGATTATCTGTTGTTTTTGAATTTTTGTTATGGATGGTTTAACCTGAATGGGTGTGGACCAAGTTATTCTTATGTATCCTTGGAGGTTTTGACCAAAGGGATTATAGATACCTTTGGGGCATTTTGGGTGACCAAGAGATGGTGAGAATCCTTGGATCTTTTGGTTTGACCAAAGGGATTATAGATACCTTTGGGGCATTTTTGGTTGACCAAGCGATTGTGGGAACACTTGGAGCTTTTAGTTTGACCAAAGGGATTATAGATACCTTTGGGGTGTTTTTGGTTGACCAAGCGATTACGGGAATCCTTGGAGCTTTTTGTTTGACCAAAGGGATTATTGATACCTTTGGGGCATTTTGGTGACCAAGTGATTGTGGAAAACCTTGGAGATTTTGGTTTGACCAAAGAGATTATGGATACCTTTGGGGAATTTTGGGTTGACCAAGCGATTGCGAGAACCCTTGGAGCTTTTGGTTTGACCAAAGGGATTATAGATACCTTTGGGGCATTTTGGGTTGACCAACGATTGCAAGAATTCTTGGAGCTTTTGGTTTGACCAAAGGGATTATTGATACCTTTGGGGAATTTGGGTGACCAAGCGATGGAGAGAACCCTTGGGGATTTGGGAGTGGGCCATGGCTCTCTAAATGTTGAATGGCCTCAAATTTTTGATGTTCAAGGGTTCTAGTTCCTTGATTCCTTCAAGAGAGGTGAGCCGGTATGTTCTAGGTCCTATTTTACTATTGATTACATACGGACCTAACCAATTTTTCATGAAATTGTCCCTTAAATGGGGTGGCAAGTTAGAATTTTGTTGGTTCTCTTTTAAGACCAGGTCATCAACCTGAAAGTCCCTCAGGTGAACTTTCATGTTGTATGCTTTCTTAAGTCAATTTTGATAGATATGTAAATTCTCGAGAGCATTGACGTATCATTCGTCGAGTAACATAAGTTTGTCTAACCAGGCCTATCGTGTAGTATCATCCTCAATGAACTCTTACATTGATATGCATAGGGAGGGTATTTCCAACTCAAGAGGCATGACTGCCTCAGAGCCGTACACTAGCAAAAATTGAGTTGCACCAGTGGGCATCCAAATTCTAGTGCGATAAGCCCATACGGCAAGTGGTATTTGAATGTGCCAATCCTTATGACTATTTGCAACCATATTTTTAAGGATGGCAACTAGCATTTTGTTTGACACCTTTGCTTGGCCATTTGCCTATGGATAATAAGGTGTCAAAAAACTGTGTTGAATTTTGTACTTTGTTGTCAAAGCATGCACATATTTGTTATTAAATGATGTCTCATTATCCAAGATGATCTTGGATGGAATACCAAAATGACATATGATGTTATGTAAAATGAACTCCGTAATACGGGGCCCAGTTATAGAGGTAAGCAAAATTGCTTCCACCCACTTAGTGAAGTACTATGTGGCCGTTATGATAAATGTGTGACGACCTGACGATGCAGGGAAGATCTTTTCGATGAGATCTAAGCCCCACTGTGAAAACAACCAAGTCAATTGGATCAGCTATAAGGCTTGAGAAGGTACGTGTGTCAAGTTAGCATGGTGTTGACACTTCACGCACTTTCGTACATATGCACAACAATCTCGTTCTAAAGATGGCCAATAATAGCCCATGTGAAGAATGTGCTTTGCGATGGCCATACCGTTGAAGTGGCCACCACATGTACCATCGTGCGCTTGGGTGATCGCCCAAGTGGACTCCTGCTAGTCCAAGCAATAGAGGAGGATTCCTTCATAGCTTCGATGATATAAAATGTCTCCTAGCAAGATATGTTTTGCTACTTTCTATTTGAATGATATTTTGTGACATGCGACAATCCAAGTGGGAGGCTACCTAAATTGAGATAGTCTTTGATGGGTGTGTACCAATCTTGCTGATTAGAAACCTTGATGGTATGAACGACCGATCCCTCTTGAAGTTCATCCCTAGCAAAATTTGAGCGAGAAAGAACTTGTAAAAATAGCATTGTGTTGCTATTAAAAGGGGTTGGAGAGAACAAAGACCCCCAGTTGGTGTGATTCAGACTATCATGGATTCGAGAGAACCTATCCTAAGATGGTTCAATCTGGATCAGGTTGATTTTTGGCATTATATCAGAGCTTGCATGCTCCATCATGGATTGCAATAATGTTTTGACTTGAATGGTTTTCATCTCACCAGAAATGTCTTACGGGATTAGTGACCCCAAGGAGGCCATAGTGTCCGCAAAATGATTCGATGATCGAGGGAGTGCCTCGATATCATACCATTCAAGCTTTCCCAAGAATTTATCCACAAGGGCTTTATAGGCCTATAGAACTAGGTATTTGCATTGGAATACCCCTTTCACTTGGTTGATAATTAATAGCGAATCACCAAATATATTCAAGCGTTTAATGTTCATGGGGATGGCTGTCTGAAGACCTATGAGCAAGTCTTCATATTTAGCATTTTTATTGGTGCACAGGAAATCAAGTTTAAATTATAAATGTATTGGAGCCCCTTGCAGTGTAAAAAACATGATTCCCACACCACCCCCTTGCTCACATTTAGAACCATAAAAAAATAAGGTTATGTCGGCCTATGACTCAGGCTCATCAGAATCTGGTGATTCTGAGACATGGAAGACCCCATCATCGGACAACTCTATCATCAAAGGCTAATCATCTTTGAGAGGAGCCTCTGCTAGTTGATCGGTGATGACTTGACCTTTGATGGACTTTTATCCAATGAATTTGATGAAACTCTATCAAAAACATGATCCATTTTGTTGTGCGACTACTATGATAAGGATGACTCATAATGTACCACAATGGATTCTACTTAGACATAACATATTTCATATTTCTCAACATGTAATGACATAGCTTTTTGGTGGCAAATACCACAGCCAAGCATAGCTTCTCAACGTATGCATAGTTAAGTTCATAACTGACCAAGTTGCGGCTAAGATAATAATTAGCCTGTTCTTTATGTAATTCATTTTTTTGGTCTAGCATGGCACCCAGTGCTACCTCAGTAGCTGAGATGTATAAATAGAATGACACTCATGGTCTAGGTGGTTCTAATACTGGTGGTGAAGCCAAGTATTGTTTGATGTCATCGAAGGCTGACTGGCACTCGTTATCCCAATGAAATGCTACCCCCTTGTGTGATAATTTATTCATGGGTCGGCACTTGTCAGATAACTATGCTATGAAATGCTTGATCGACGTGACCCTACCCTACAAGATTTTGAGTTGCAAGATGGTGGTTAGGGGAAGCATTTCAAAGATTGCCTTGAATTTATTTGGATCTACCTTGATGCCTCATTTTGAGACTATGAAACCCAAGAATTTTCTAGATGTGATGCCAAATACACACTTCTTAGGGTTTAGCCTAACCTTATGTTCGATGAGGTGAACAAGGATCTTGCATAAGTCATCAAGATGATTTTGGCACAAAAGAGATTTAGCCAACAAATCATCCATATAATCTTCCAAATTTTTATGCATGTGATCATGGAAGATGTATGTCATAGCATGTTGGTAGGTGGCGCCAATGTTTTTAAGGCCAAAGGGCATGACCTTATAACAAAATGTCCCCCAAGGCATCGTGAACTCTATTTTTAGTTGATCATTGAGATTGATACGAATTTGGTTGTATCCTAAGAAACCATCCATGAGGGAAAGCATTTCATGGATTGCTATAGCGTCTACCAATGCGTCGATGCTAGGCAAGGGAAAATCATCCTTGGGACTCGCTGTTTAAATCTTGAAAATTGGTACATATGCGAATCCTTCCATCAGGTTTTTTGATGGGTACCATGTTGGACAACCATGGTGGGTAATCTATGTAGATGACAAACTATGCATCCAATAGCTTTTGTAGCTCATATTTGACCATTAAGGCCATTGTTGGGTGCATCTTACATAGCTTTTGCTTGATTGGATTGATTGTTGGATCAAGTGTTAGATTATGTGTGACTAGCTATGGGTCTAGCCTCGGAATGTCTTTGTAGGACCATGCAAAAACCTCCTTCTTCTCTTTGAGAAGGGTAATGTAATCAGCTTGCTCTTCGAGGGATAGACTTACCCCTAGCTTGATGATTTATGGATTCATTGGATCAAAACCGATGTCTATGTCAATCATTTCTTTGACTGACATGTGGGATCCATCCTCCAACTAGTGTGGAGTTGGGATCAGGTGGATATCATTTACTTAATTTAGATCTATGTTGGGAACATCGGGTTCCTCTTCAGCATGGAAGATATCTTGAGTCTATCTTGGGGTGAAATGGAACATCTCATCGCAAGGCCAGTACTCTGATGGGGATGGTGGTGAGTCAACAAGATCCAAGTCTATGGAATCTAGGTCTAGATACAATGGTCATGTTGGATCGGTTGGATTGCAGATGGGGGAGATTAAATCAATGGAAATCATGTTGATGGAATGAATTTGGTCTACATTTATGCATGGGTGTTGATTTAGACATCCTTGGTGATCCTTGTACCTCGGATTTGGCTCTATGGGTATTGGCACAAAAGGATTGGCCCTATGTATAGATAGAAGGATAGGGTCTGCCCTTGGCACTGATGGCCCTATAGGGTATCTAGGTGGGAGGTGCTCCCTATATGCCCAAAGTGGTGGATGAAGCACTTGGTTTAACTATACTTGGTTTAAATGCCACCTATGCCTTGGTCCCACATTTAGATGTTCAAATATATCATCAATGTCTATGGGGTATTCCTGTTGCCTCATATGATTGAGACATGCCATCTCAGTCTCATCCTCATAGTCACTATCAAAGATCCATAGGCCTTCATTGGATTTGACAACTATGTGCTCCTCTAGTGGTATAGCCTCCCACTAGGCATTTCTTGATCACTATCCTCACTCTCTATGAAAACCAGAAATTTGGCATGTAGGTAGTCGATGTTGAAGAAGATATTTGGATCTTCTTCCTTCGGTGGATCACTTGGCCTTATGGCCAGCATGGGAGGCTCATTTTGTTTGAGCAAGTTGATTTGGTCCCTTATAGGTTGTTCCACTCTCTGTGGGAGGGCTGGATTCTCTGGAGGTAGCAATTACCTGATTGAAACATTAAAGGAGAACATTACCACAAAGTTCTCCTGATAGACATGAATGGGTGTTGTTGATAAGCAACACACCCCCACTGAAAAATGAGATTCCATCCTTAGAAAATTATGAACTTCCATTTTTGCAGCAGGGACCCTCTTGGTCATTTTCAGTTTTAAATCCATATTTTGCTTGCCTCCTTTTTAAAGTTGTGCTTTTTCTTGCATTCTAGCCGTGTTATCCAAGAATTCACTTTTTACATGCTAGAATCATTCATGCACAAGCAAAATCTTGCACCGTTACCGAGAAAAATCCGAAAACAGCTTGCATAATTCACCGAAAAATCAAACTTTCCATTTTTGGTAGTGTCGCGATATCGCGACACTTCCATTTTCAGAAATGTCGCGATATCGCGACAGGTAAGTCAAAATGCGGCTAAGTGCCAGAAAGGTCGCGATTTCGCGACATGTCACGAAATCGCGACAGTTTTTGGGAGAGAGAAGCAAGCTGTACGGAGGGCGCGATTTTGCGACATGTCGCGAAATCGCGACATGTCGTATTTTCGCGGCAGGAGAGAGAAAGTGGGCTGCAGGATGAAAAATCGGCTAAGTCGCAAACATGTTCCAAAATTGCGGTCAACGCGGTCAACGCATGCAGGTAAGGGAACTGTCGCGATATCGCGACGTGTTCTAGAATCGCGGCTGAAAATCGGGATGGCTGTACGGAGGCCAGGAGGGTCGCGATTTCGTGACACGTCGCAAAATCGCGACATGTCACGTTTTTGCGGCCGACGAGGGAGGAAGTTGCCGATGTGCTGGCAGGGCCGCGATTTCGCAACATGTCCCGAAATCGCGACATGTCGCAGAATCGCGGTAGGAGAGAGAAAGTCATAGTTGACCTGAAAGTGCATTCCGACGGGAAACAGAAGGCTTCCTAGGGTAGCGACACGTGTCAAAGCATGAATGGGACAAACAGAGGCCGACATGCAAGCTTATTTTGCGGATTTAATCTGTTTTTAATGTTTTAAGCTTTTGATTTAATTAAAATGCTAATCTAATGCATCTTTTTGTCTTTCATGCAGGATTCCACCTGGCACTTACGGGACAACCGGGAAAGACCATAAAGGCAAAGATAAAGTGCGGATTTAGTCAAGGACCGCCATGCTAGAAGAGAAGAAGCCGATAAAGCATTCAATAGCAAATTTATTGCAGACTTGATAGCATGAAGACAATTTCAACACAGGGATGGCTTTACGGAGATCAGATCTGGAGAAGTGGTGACTCATCCGGCTCACCAGCAGAATTAATGAAAGCATTTATTTGCAGCTGCGAATGAATGCAAGTTGCATTTTATTTTATCTTCTCCATTTATGGCAGCTGACTGCACAGATTTGCCGAAGGGTTAAGTTCTATCCGGACTTTGGATTTAAATGGATTTTTATTGTAAAACCCGGGTCCTAGGGTTTAAGTGCGATAAGATTTAGGGTTTGAGCAAGATATTTTGGAAAAGATCAGGGTCTGTCCTGAGTCTATAAATACAAATTCTAAATGTAATCGCAGGAGGCGGAGACTTAGAAATAAAGGCTTATAAGCAATTTCTTGCAAATTTTGTGAAATCCTTTGTTTCCGGACTTGGAGTTGATGTGCTTTAGCTTTTCCGTGATAGCATGGCCGGGAGCCTAATCTTTTGCGAGTGTGATAAGTGTATTTTCTTTTGTTATCCGTTCCATTTAAAGTTTGTTAGATATATGCTGTAAATCTGCCATTGTCAAGATTAAATATGCTGTTAGGCTTCAGTTGTTCTATTGTCTGCTAGGGGAAATTACAGATTTGAGGTTAAGTTTGTTCTAATTGCTCTGTCTTCACTGTGCGAGCTAGGTCGTCGGTGAAAGATACCAGTTTTAACCAGCTGCCCTTGGATTTATGATTTTCTGCTAGATCTGTTTCACTCTGCCTTGTGCTCTTAGTTGAAAGTGATCTTAGACTGACTGGACACTTTCTTCTGGGATTTGTTCTGTTGTGAAGCTGATAGCATAGATAAGATTGACAGTTTGGGTTTACAATTGATGTTTGATAAACTTCTCTTTTCTGCCCTACCCTACCCTCTCTTTGCTTACCGTTAATGATCCATTTTTATTTTCTTTATTTGCCTTTTATTTAAATCTACTGACCCATGAGAGCTAGATCAAGAATTCAAGTTAAATCTGATTGTCAACAACTTTTGCAACTACTGAACAAGTTCGAGAACCCCCTGTAAGGTAACAGAGCGATCCATATTGAAATCTATTCCGAAGTGGAAAAGAGTGAATTGCCATTCGACCCAACTCTGTAACTCGCACCTTGGATAACCAGCTAGATCCTAAAGATGAGTGGGATCCGTCCCGTGGGTGTCTCTAGAGCTTTCCTTGCCTTCATCCTTTTTCCCGAGGTGTGCATGAAAGCCGGACCAACACCTAATTGGCGCTAGAAGGAGGGCAGAACATCTGTTTTTAGTGCACTTGAGTTGAGAAATCTGATTGTATGTGGAACTGTAAAGCGTATTTTATCCAAAGTCTGGTAGCCAATTTTCCCCTCCTCCTCAGCCAACATCTAATTGGCGCTAGAAGGAGGGCCACAGAACATCTGTTCTTAGTGCACTTGAGTTGAGAAATCCGACTGTATGTGGAACTGTAAAGCTGTATTTTATCCAAAGTCTGGTAGCCAATTTTCCCCTCCTCCTCAGCCAACACCTAATTGGCGCTAGAAGGAGGGCCAACATCGTTCTTAGTGCACTTGAGTTGAGAAATCCGACTGTATGTGGAACTGTAAAACGTATTTTATCCAAAGTCTGGTAGCCAATTTTCCCCTCCTCCTCAGCCAACATCTAATTGGCGCTAGAAGGAGGGCATGAACTCAGTTCAAGTATTGTAAGGGCATAATAGCAACATTTGAAGGACCCACAGTGAACTCCGGACAGTTTTGTAAATTGTCAGTACAGTTTTATAAATTGTCAGTACAGTTTTATAAATTGTCAGACGGTGTTTTAAATTTCCAAAGGATAGAGGAGGATGGCTTTTTTTTTGTTTTTAACATTTAAAAGTGGCTCAGTTTCATAAATTGTTAGTGCAGTTTTTGAAAGTTGTCAGTGCAGTTTTTGAAATTGCCAGAGAAGGCCTTAAGTTCAGTGGTTTGTTAAGAACAGTTCTATCATCACTTGCAGTTATCCAATTACAAATCAGAACATCACTGTCAGCCAAGTATTAATGGCAAATTGGTTGGGCTCCACAGCTTTGAACATTCCGGGTATAGCCCATGACTTGCCCAGAAGTCCAGAAAGATACCTCCCTAGGTATAAACATGATGGGACAAGAACTGCAGAAGAACATCTGCTAGCTTTAAAAAATGCTCTAAGATTGTTGAATATACAGCATGAAGATGTTGCCTGCAGATTGTTCCCGTTCACTCTCCAGGAGGGAGCTTATGACTGGTTTTTAAACCTCACCAGCAATTCCATTACTAGCCGGGATGATCTAGAGAAAGCTTTTATATCACAGTTCGGTGAAGTGATAGATCCCAGCATTTTATATAAGCAATTTTCCAGCATCAAGAAAGAGTCGGGAGAAACTGTCAGGTCTTTCAATATGAGGTTCCAAAGATCTTACGATAGAATTACTGGCCATTACATCCCAAATGCAAATCTGGCCTTAGAAATCTACAAGAATGCATTGGATTCGGTGACCTCTATTTTCCTCAAGAGAGACATTAATATCACAACCCTGGCAGGGGCTTATAAAGAAGCCTTAATTCTTGAAAGACAGCTAGGGCCTCAAATTTTGAGCAGCCCTTTGATATCCTATGTTACACAAAACATGCCTGTTCCAGACCCCATTCCACATCATGAGTTAGTGCCAACATGTCATGCTCTACCCAAGGAGACTCCGTTAACTGTGACATCCACTCAACATGTGCAAAATACAGAGAAAAGTTCTGACAAGTTCAAAGTGCAGGTGCTTGAACTGAATAGTTGTGATCTGGCACCACCCAAATCTGAAGTTTTTCCTGGTGAGTTAAATTTTCCTAGAGATCAAAGAAATATTGATATTTCTAGTTCACCCAAAAATAGTACAACCAGGGTTTCAATTCTTTCACTTTTCTCGAAGAGACAGAAAGTCTTGTGCGGACTTCGTGGATGAAATGCAAGATTTTCAACAGTTCAAAATGGACAGTTATGACTTGAAATGTGAGAGTCCAGAACTTAATAATGATCCTTCCTCATCAGAGGATGATGAAAGTGAGATTCAATCTCACTATGCAGAAGTAACCGAGGAGGATAGCATCATTGAGGATATGAGGGAACTTAAATCCGACATCACCCTCTATGAACTGCCTCAGATTGTTGGACAAAACATTAACTTGATTGAGGCTTACTTTGGACCACCTGTTGAATTTCAAGAAAAGGAGGAAAAGGTAGTAAATATGAATGTGGTCAGCCAACTTGGAATTGATGAACTGTCTCAACATAAGCCCGCAACTTCGAACATAATGTCAAAGAGGAGGCTATAAACCGTGTTGATGCGAGATATTGGAGTTTATGATTTGGCAACCGAAAAGGTGAGAACAATTATAGCCCTAATCAATAACAACAATGATGTTTGGACATTGCACATTGATGAGGTTAAATCTAAGCAAGGCTCAGGTGAAAAGGAAAATTGTAAGCATTCTGCTAGAGGGATAAAAATTGAAATCCTGGATATTGAAGCAGTGCAGCAACCACAAAATGTTCAAGTTGTTAAGAACCAGGGCATACAGATAAAACATGATTTCTTTCAGTTGTCACATAATTTTGAAAATGTGGTGGTCTGGGTCTGTCAAGATTTTAAAGTATTTGATCCTCGGGGTTTTTTACATTCGATCCTTTTGAAAGAAGTCTCGCAAACCCTTTAATTAGAAGCATAAACATGTTATCATATGATTTGTTATTATATGATTTGTTTAATTTGAAGGAGTTGCAGATTTGTTTTTCAAATGGGACAGGGAAGACAAGAAACCCAAGTCTTTCCCGGATAGCAAATTTTTGAAGCACAGTCTGGAGTGCATTTCGTCAACAGGACCTGAAAGGTAATTTTTTTTAAATTACTTGCATGGTCAAAATTTTTTAAAGCACCATTTCTCTGCTTTCCCAACTGCTGCATTTTTTGAGTATGAAGGGAAGTTGTAACATATGTATGCATTGTAAATAAGCTTTGAAGTTTTTCGCTTTATTTCTTTGTCGATGCAGTTTTTATTTCAATGTCTGTGCAGTTTTAATCTGTTTCAGTTTAATTTTAATGCTCTGCAGTTTTAATTTATTTGTTTTTCAGTTTATTTCTTTGTCAGTGCAGTTTTATTTTTAAATGTCTGTACAGTTGCAGTTTTTTAGTTTTCTTTAGTTGTTTTTCAGTTTTAGCTTGTGCAGTTTATTTCTTTTGTCAGTGCTTTTTATTTCCTTTCTTTGTCTTTTTATTTTAGCTTGCTTTTATTTTAGTCTGTATAGTCTTTTCTTTATTGCATTTCTTTTTCTTTATTGTTTGTACAGTTGTAGTTTAATTTATTTCAGTTGCAGTTTTTATTTGCTTTAGTTCTTTTAGTTTATTTCTTTTATTGCCTGTACAGTTTTTATTTTCTTCCCTGCTTTTCCTTTTCTTTGTTGTCTGTACAGTCTTTTGTTTTAGTTTTATTTTGTTGCTTGTGCCGTTTTGTTTGTTGTCTGGTTTTTTTTTGCTTTCTTGTTTATTTGTTTTAGCTTAATTTTGCTTCTGTGCTTTGCATCCTTTGTAAATAGCCTTGCAATTTGTTTTATTCCTTTGTCTCGTACATTTGCGTTTTAGTGTTTAGTTTATTTTATTTGCAGTCTATGCAGTTTTATTTTGTTTTGCTTTAAAGCCTGTGCCTGTCCTTGGAAGCCTGTATAAAGTCCTTTGGCTTCTAAAATTTTCTGTCCTTTGCCTCTGCTTGAGCAATCAATGAAAAGTCAGCCTGCTAAAAAATTGTTTTATTCCTAGCTGATAAATCCTCAATCCAGTGCCTCCCCATTCTGCTCATTATTCTAATTGAGATAGTCTGCTTGCTCTGAACTGTGGAACTATTTTGTTATCCAGGATGAAGGTAGAGAGATGATTGGATCTTGTGTCTTACTTGCCATAGTTGTTTTAATGATAGAAAAACTGTTATGCTGTTTAGTTGGAGGAACTCCCGGGGAATCCAAGAAAAGCTGGTTATAAGAGGGGACTATGGTTCATGCAATTATTTGGGTGTCACCAGAGGCTATCAATGCCTAGACTAAAACAGTTCCAGATTGATCAAATATTAAAAGAAAATTGTAATTTCTCTAAGGTCTTCCAGATAGTGATATATTTCAAAAAGAAGAGAGATAAAAAAAAGAGAAAAAAAAAAAAAGAAAAAAAGAGTTATATGATCAAAAGAGGCAGCCAATATTAGATTCTGCCCTACAGTTGTAAATTTGGGTCGTGTAAATCTAAAGGGTAACTCTGTCTAGGTCGTAAAAGCTAAACTAGTAAACAGAGCTCTACTCGGTTTCCCCTTTTACAATCTAGAAAAGTTGATTAATCCAAGTTTATCATTCAATTCAGTCATCCTTGAAGAAAGTTCTATACCCTTTGTAATTGCACATCAGAAATCTTCCTTGAAGTAATCCAGCCCAGTATGTCCTTGGGAAATTTTAACAGTTGGCAGTTAGTAGTCAATTTATTGTGAAGAATGCCTGTGGCAAGGCATGATGCATGGTCTTTTTGTTTTGAAACCAGAGTCTTGGGTTCTAAAATAGTGCTACTATTTTACCCGCAGATATCGCCATTTGTTGATAAGCAACACACCCCCACTGAAAAATGAGATTCCATCCTTAGAAAATTATGAACTTCCATTTTTGCAGCAGGGACCCTCTTGGTCATTTTCAGTTTTAAATCCATATTTTGCTTGCCTCCTTTTTAAAGTTGTGCTTTTTCTTGCATTCTAGCTGTGTTATCCAAGAATTCACTTTTTACATGCTAGAATCATTCATGCACAAGCAAAATCTTGCACCGTTACCGAGAAAAATCCAGAAAACAGTTGCATAATTCACCGAAAAATCAAACTTTCCATTTTTGGTAGTGTCGCGATATCGCGACACTTCCATTTTTGGAAATGTCGCGATATCGCGACAGGTAAGTCAAAATGCGGCTAAGTGCCAGAAAGGTCACGATTTCGCGACATGTCGCGAAATCGCGACAGTTTTTGGGAGAGAGAAGCAAGCTGTACGGAGGGCGCGATTTTTGCGACATGTCGCGAAATCGCGACATGTCGCATTTTCGCGGAGGAGAGAGAAAGTGGGCTGTAGGATGAAAAATCGGCTAAGTCGGAAACATGTTCCAAAATCATGGTCAACGCGGTCAACGCATGCAGGTAAGGAACTGTCGCGATATCGCGACGTGTTCTAGAATCGCGGCTAAAAATCGGGATGGCTGTACGGAGGCCAGGAGGGTCGCGATTTCGTGACACGTCACGAAATCGTGACATGTCGCGTTTTTGCGGCCGACGAGGGAGGAAGTTGCCGATGCACTGGCAGGGCCGCGATTTCGCGACATGTCACGAAATCGCGACATGTCGCAGAATCACGGTAGGAGAGAGAAAGTCATAGTTGACCTAAAAGTGCATTCCGGCGGGAAACAGAAGGCTTCCTAGGGTAGCGACACGTGTCAAAGCGTGAATGAGACAAACAGAGGCCGACATGCAAGCTTATTTTGCGGATTTAATCTGTTTTTAATGTTTTAAGCTTCCGATTTAATTAAAATGCTAATCTAATGCATCTTTTTTTCTTTCATGCAGGATTCCACCTGGCACTTACGGGACAACCGGGAAAGACCATAAAGGCAAAGATAAAGTGCGGATTTAGTCAAGGACCGCCATGCTAGAAGAGAAGAAGCCGGTAAAGCATTCAATAGCAAATTTATTGCAGACTTGATAGCATGAAGACAATTTCAACACAGGGATGGCTTTACGGAGATCAGATCTGAGAGAAGTGGTGACTCATCCGGCTCACCAGCAGAATTAATGAAAGCATTTATTTGCAGCTGCGAATGAATGCAAGTTGCATTTGATTTTATCTTCTCCATTTATGGCAGCTGACTGCACAGATTTGTCGAAGGGTTAAGTTCTATCCGGACTTTGGATTTAAATGGATTTTTATTGTAAAACCCGGGTCCTAGGGTTTAAGTGCGATAAGATTTAGGGTTTGAGCAAGATATTTTGGAAAAGATCAGGGTCTGTCCTGAGTCTATAAATACAAATTCTAAATGTAATCGCAGGAGGCGGAGACTTAGAAATAAAGGCTTATAAGCAATTTCTTGCAAATTTTGTGAAATCCTTTGTTTCCGGACTTGGAGTTGATGTGCTTTAGCTTTTCCGTGATAGCATGGCCGGGAGCCTAATCTTTTGCGAGTGTGATAAGTGTATCTTCTTTTGTTATCCGTTCCATTTAAAGTTTGTTAGATATATGCTGTAAATCTGCCATTGTCAAGATTAAATATGCTGTTAGGCTTCAGTTGTTCTATTGTCTGCTAGGGGAAATTACAGATTTGAGGTTAAGTTTGTTCTAATTGCTCTGTCTTCACTGTGCGAGCTAGGCTGCCGGTGAAAGATACCAGTTTTAACCAGCTGCCCTTGGATTTATGATTTTTTGCTAGATCTGTTTCACTCTGCCTTGTGCTCTTAGTTGAAAGTGATCTTAGACTGACTGGACACTTTCTTCTGGGATTTGTTCTGTTGTGAAGCTAATAGCATAGATAAGATTGACAGTTTGGGTTTACAATTGATGTTTGATAAACTTCTCTTTTCTGCCCTACCCTACCCTCTCTTTGCTTATCGTTAATGATCCATTTTTATTTTCTTTATTTGCCTTTTATTTAAATCTATGACCCATGAGAGCTAGATCAAGAATTCAAGTTAAATCTGATTGTCAACAACTTTTGCAACTATCGAACAAGTTCAGGAACCCCCTGTAAGGTAACAGAGCGGTCCATATCGAAATCTATTCAGAAGTGGAAAAGAGTGAATTGCCATTCGACCCAACTCTGTAACTCGCACCTTGGATAACCAGCTAGATCCTAAAGATGAGTGGGATCAGTCCCGTGGGTGTCTCCGGAGCTTTCCTTGCCTTCATCCCTTTTTCCGGGGTGTGCATGAAAGCCGGACCAACAGGTGTCACCTGCGAGTGATCGCTATCAAACTCAAAAGGGTCCCAAGGTGCTACCTCATAATCTAAATCATCTTTAGAAGACCCCCCTTGATCTTGTTCATATCCCTCTTGGAGGTTACTTCTTGAACTTTCCCCTTCCTTGATCAAAGGGGAGGGGTTGTTGAGGTCAACAAGGTTTGTTGTTAACAATGGGAGATAATCTCCCAATGTGTATGTTGTGTTGGGATTGGCATATGGATCTTGTGCCAACCCATCCATGTTGCCTAGACCTAGGACTTGCATGGTTTCTACCAAGATGTCGAGGGGAAAAGGGTGGTTGAAACCTACTCCTAATTTATCATATTGCATCTAGTATCTCGGTTGACAAATAATGTGCATTCCTTATTCGTATCTGCCCAATCCATATCCATGCCAATTACATTGGTCTAGGTATTTCAAGATGAATTCTAGGTTGGACAAATAGTCAACATTCTCAAAAAATGGCTCTTTGTCCTCTTCCTCTTGTAGGTAGGGTTCAATGCTGTTCTCGAGGCCCCCATATACAAAATTGGTCTGATTTGGCGAGTAGCCTAAAGGGATGATAGTGTCGATGGGGAGGTGAGGTCTCCCCATGTCTTGCATGGATTCGAGCATGGGTGTTGCCACAACGTTCCACACTAGGTACTCCCCCAGGCCCATATTGTCCATCTCAATGGTAATCATCGGTAGTTGAGGGGGAGGGAATGGGAGTTCTCCTTGAGTCCACTCCATGTTGGGTGAACCAGGTGTCTCGACTTCCATTTAGTTGGGCACCTATTCGATAGAGATGGTTGAGACTAATGGTGGTATCTCCTCTAGGGGCTTCGTCCCATTATCCTTTGGTGTGGCCGCCATAGGTGGCATCGTTGGTGAAGTAATAGATGATGAAGATGGGCTAGGTTGGTGAGTTGAGGGACTCAAAAGTGAGGATGTAGGCAAAATCAGACCCTATGTGGATAGATTCAATTAAAAGTCCAAATGTATCGATGGGAGGGTCGATTGTGGCATCAACTACACCGCATTACAAAACTTAAAGGGCTCTAAGTCTATTGGGACTACATGTACTTGCCCTTCATATGTGTATTTGAGGTATTGATGGGCTATCGAAGGGACACACTTCATGTCCCTGATCCAAGTCCGGCCTAGTAAGATATTGTAGGCCATCTCACCCTCAAGGATGTGACACAACATAAGAATGGTATTTTGTCCTACTTGGATGGGTAGGACAATTTTGCCAACCGTCAAGCATAACGCATCATTGAATGCTCAAAGAGTGTAAGTGGATGCCACAACATGGGATTCTGGCAGCTTAAGGTGTTTTAATTCCAATGTCATGATTATGTTGTTGGATGAGCCAGTGTCCAACAACACCCTCTTGAATGGAATCCTATTGACCCGTGCAATGATGTGCAGGGGTGGATCCACCATATCACCAATCACAAATTTAGTTTGTCTTCCTTGAAGGTTATGATTGGTTTTGTGCATTGTCTCACATGTCACATGAAATTATTGAAATAATTGGCTTCATGGGGTTGTAGCTCAATGGATTTGAGTATCTCCATCAGAGCCTCCCTATGGGGTGATGATTGTTGGATGAGCTCATAAATGGAGAGCCTAGCTAATGTGGTCCTTAAAATTTGAGTAAGTTTAGTCTAAACTATGGCCACTGGTCTAGGTAGGGGAGGTTGCGTAGGGTGTTGTGGAGGTTGTGACATTGATGAAACATATCCTGTAGCTGCAATGGGTGTAGCCATGTTTGGGTATCTTTTGTTCCGTGTCACAATGCTTATCATCCCTACGTATCCTTGCATGGGGCAATTTTGTGTTATCTCATTCACTTATAAAGTCTTTGCCTGTGCATCATGGGCAGGCAGGGGGTATTTGAAGACCTCCATCTATTGGTTGCTTAGCGCTACGAGACTATCTACCGTGAGCGTTTTGTTGTTTATCAAGTCTTGCACTAAGTGTTTGAATTTCCAACAAGTGGAGATTTCATGTCCTTTTTTTTGGTGAAATATACAATATAATTCTTCCCTATAGCCCTTGGTTTTTGGCATGTTGGGGTCTATGGGTCAACTTTTTGACAAGTTTATCAGGTTTTCCATGAACAAGCGGTCAAACAAGGAGTCTCTAGACTCCATGAATTGTGTGAATTGTCGCCTAGGGTGACGTTGCTAATTTTGCTCTTGTTTATGATTTTCCTTTTCATAGTTATCAAGAGGAACTACCTGATAATTAGCCTTTGGGGGATATATCATTTGTGTAGGATTTGGTATAGTTATGGCAACCTGATTGACTATGGCGAGTTTTAGTTGTGTGGGCCCAGTTTCAGCATTTTTGGGTCACTCTTTCTTGTACGCTTTGGAAATCTTGTCATCTTGTATTTTGATCTCCTTAATTATCCTGGCTTGCACTAGGGCTTCTTCAAGGGTGGCATATTTTTGCAGCTGCAATAGCGTGGATATCAACCTTAACCAACTCTTTGAAAACATTTGAGTCATGTTGGTCATGGGAGGGAGGTAAGGTATCTTTGAAAGCAATGTCCTCCATCGATTCCCATAAGTAGCCATGGTCTCATCATCATACTGCTTAAGGCCAACTAGGTCACTTAAGGATGCCTTATTCTTGGTGTTGAAGGCAAAACATTCAAGGAACGCATCCACTAGCTGGTCTAGATTATTGATGCTATGCTTTGGTAACTGGGTAAACCAATCTGAGGCAGGGCCTGCAAATGTGGTTACAAATGTTCTCAGAAGTAATGCATCATTGTCCTAAATGCCAAAGCATTGACTTAGGAACCTTGTTACGTGCTCTTGGGCATCCTCATCCCCTCTAAAAATTGCCAATTGATGCACTTTGAAGTGGTCGGGATATGGGGGTGCCAAAACTAAAAGATGCACAGGGTGACTACGGAGCTGGCATAAGGTGGGATTTTGGTGCCCCAAAGTCTTAGTCTCCATAGACTCTAAGCACTCTAGAAGTGCTTTGTATGCATCAAAGTATTTGATTTCCTCTTCTTTGGTTTGTTCCCATTATGAATTACAAGGAACTTGAGGCCTATGGAGGGATAGCCAGATAGTGCCCCTTGCCTTGGTAGGGCGTTTTAGCCCGCTCTTCTTCCCACTCAAATTCCTCATAGGCCTCTTAAGGAGTTTCTATGCATGACCTATAAACATGGATGGGTGCCCTAGGAAGGTGCCCATCATTGGTTCTAGGAGTGGCCTCTCGCTCAGGTCTAAGAGGTCTTGGAGGCAATGTTTGATAAGGTCGTGGAGACTTGTCTCATACTAAGGGGTTATGCCTCTCATAAATTTTTTTCCTATATGTGCGATGGGTTGGAATCCTCTCATGCATAGTGTTCTGGTACAACTCATTTGTCTAGTGCTAAATGTGCTCTTTGTTAAGATGATATAGTTGTCCTAACTACTGCTGATCTTGCCTAAGCTATGTGATTTGTGCTTGGCAGGTGACATTTTTGGTAAATGCCAAGTCAATTTGTTCCCCCGTCCTAGGTCTAGGAGGCTTAGATGCCTCCCCTACATATCTATATCGATCGTGGTGATCCGATATCTCTATGGGTCACTTTCCTCTATCGAGGTTAGCATCATTCACCTGAGGCTCTGGCCTCAATAGGTGATCTTGATAATCAGTAGGTGCAGAGGCGCATTGCCCCCATGCTGTGTATTGCTCTTGAGGAATATAATGGTTTTCCTTGTGCTCCCTTTCATACATGTGAAAGGTATGGGCAGAGTTGTCTCGCCCTATCTGAATAGCCTTGCACTCTATATTTGGCCTATTAGTTCTAACAGTAATGAGGGGTGGAGGGGGAATGATATAATCATGTGGGCCTTCCTTATGAACCCTATGCTACTTTAGTGCTTCATCACATAGTGGCCACTCATAATGTGTGTCTAAGGGGGCCTTCCCATGTGTGTACTCCTCCTGAGAGGGTCTGTGTTGAACGGGAGTGCCTCTCAAAGGGGTGCCCTATAGTCCTATTCTGTAGTGGTATAGTGTGGACTATGTTGTAGGTCAGGCTACCAAGGTGGTATAACCAAGTCCTTGGAGCTATAATGGAGGTGACTTGTGCCTCCTTGCATACTTTTCATAGCTTCTGCCCGTGATTGGGCTTGGATATGGGAATACACCATGGTGGTGGTTTTTCTAAAAAGATATGTATATTTTTATCTTCTTTACAATTTTTATGCTATACCAAACAAAAGGGGACCACACAAAAAAAGAAATGATTATCTTGTTTATAGATTAAATGTATGTCCTAGATCTAGTTTAGTGTGTTTGATTTTTGTTATGTAAATCTTGTAAAGAAAAAATTGTTATACATGCATAATGAGGGCTCTTGTATCTCCAAAATGGTCACCCATTCAATATACCATTGCTAAGCCATTATACTGAACCTCTCAATATACCCACCCTTACGTGAGGGAAACTATTGGTACGCGAGATCATAACAGTAAGTGGAACATAGGTGGTATAGAAGAGGGATCGCTCTGTTTTTGACACCTACCTTAGAATACTTATCCTCATGCATGGGGAATCACCCCCGCTACACTTGGTCAGCTTTCATCAGGATTTACATCTAGCAATAGTCGTGATCAGGGTATATGTATGCAAAATCCAAACCAAGGTGGTGATGAAACCCACCGTTGGTCTTGATCAAGTGTTGGGGTATTAAGACCAACTCCTTGATGTTAATTTTATTAGGTGGTGTGTGTGGTTCCTTTTAATTGTGTAAAGAAATAAAACATACAAAAAAAGATGATTTTCACTAATGCAATGCTTTAAAGTATGTTTTATCTTTTAAAGACAATTAGTAGCAAAAAGGAAATCACAAAACCTAACTAGAACTAAAACCTATAATGAGGACTTGCCATTTGTGCAAGTATCATGCAAGCAAACCAGAGAAAAATGCATTCCTAATCAAGTTCCTTCCATTTAATTTACTCTATGTTTTTATTTATTTTTTTCCTTTATTGCAAGAAAGGAAAACAAACTACTTAACATTTCTATGCAAGTATCTAAAAATAAACCAAATAAAATAGAAAATTACAAAAACAAAAAGTAGAAAAACACAGAGGATGTTCAGAAGGCCTACCTCCTCTCTGTCTAAACTAGATGCCTCTGAGTTTTTGCTTAGAAAATTCATAGAGATCTAATAATACCGGGGTGGGATGAATAGTAGGTCTGCATTCGTCATAGGGTGGGATGAATACGTATTCATCCCGGGGTGGCACGAGTAGTAGTCCAGTGCCTGAATGAGTAACACCTGCAAAGAAAAACCACAAAATTTGGATAAAAAACTTGATCCTAATAGCAGGGGACAGGGTCCCACCATGATCACCACTGAAATCAATAGAAAAATGGTGTACTGATATGATGCAAACAAAAATATATATAGATGCTAAGTCCTACGAATGCGATGAGCAATGCATGAAGGAAATGACGCAGAAATGAGATGTGAGAAAACAAAGTGGGGCCTCCTTTATTGATATTGCTTTTAATCTGATTACAATACATCCCCCTCTATAGGGCTCAAAAAATTTAATAAATTTTTTTACATTAATGGATGCCCGAAAGAAGCTGTGCTTCTAAGATCGGACGGTACGCTTCCAACATATTTCGTGTTCCCACACTCGAAGTGGAAAGGCTAAAATTTTTTGCTGCTTGTGTCCATGTATTTTTCATTCCTTTTTGCCCCTCTAGTATTCCTAGTGGTGAGATCCTACACACAGAAAGACAACAAATCATTAATAGCATATGCGTATCTAGAAAAACATGCAATCCCCAAGGCCTCCAATGGGCACTTAGAATATATCAGTGATAATATTGATAATTATATTATAGAATTATATGGAAATGTAAAGGAAAACATCTAGAATTGGTATCACTTGATTTTACATCGAATCGACATCGGACGGCCCCGTTATGCTCGTTTGCCCATCGGGGGCCTCTCTAAAGTGAGTGTTCCAATGTCTCACCTATTCTTATCCAAATCACCTAAAAATAATTATTCAGGAATTATATGTAATTATAAGACTACCTAGATGCTTGGAATTTGCATATCCTACCCAGATTCTCCTGTATATGATAGGGGTGTCCTACAAGCTAGTTAATACATAAAATAATAAAATGATCATCAAATCATATCAGAATGAGTTCAAAATTTAAAAAAGGCATTAGGATATCATTTGGAACATATTTCAAAAGGAATAGTAAGGAAAAAATGAACAAATTTCTAATCACTCTGGGATGGGATGATGGGGACTATCGCAAAACCTGCAAAAAGTGACCTTGCCAATGTCCTGCCCAGAGGCCTACAAAACTCCTACAAACTTGTGGTTAGACTAAAAAAAGCATTTTGAGATGACCTATAAGGTCATATTTTGCATATTCTACCCAAGTTATCTTGTATCTGAAGGTGCTCCCTGTAGGTTAGTAGACACATAAAATGATAGAAACCAGGTTAAATCATGTTAGAAAGCAATGAAATTTGGACAACAGCATAAGTACATTAGATATAAAATAATGCAAAAATAATAGTAAAAAAACCAATGCACAATTTTCTAATAGCTTCGAGGTGGGGCGATTAGGACTACAGCAGTTTGGAGGGGTGCCCAGGGGTGGGACACCCACCGTTTAGGGTCTAGTTTTGACACCAATCCAAGTGGGATGGGTCCAAAAATTCCTATGGGGTTGTGTTGACAAGTTTGGGGTGGGATTGTGGCTGATTTCTTGGGCATTTGGATATGGATTGCATTCCTAGTGTTCACCTAATAACATCTCTTCCAAAAGAGAGAGATTAGGGATGTAGGAAGCACAAAGGGGAATGGGGGTATAGTTTGGCAACACTTCATTGCTCTAAATGCTCCACTTCTCTTTTTTTTTTTTGGGTGAGGAGGCTCACCTTTTTATAGACCTAAGGGTCTCCTTTGAATGTGCATGCGAGGGCACAACTTGGCTCATTATGCCTTTTTGGGGGAGAGAATATTCCTCCCTGATTAGGGCCTCATTTATTGAGGCCTCCATGATCAGGGCAGGCTTGATTGAAGCCTTCCATCACAATCCCATGCCTTGAAGGTAGAGTTAGGTGGAGAATTTTGGCTACCATTTTTCAAGGTTTGAATTTTTGCCAATAAAACCTACTAATCATCCCACCCTAGAGCGATTGTTGCTAATCATCCCAAGGTAGGACAAATAGGATTCTAATCATCCCAGGGTGGGACGAATATGGAGCAAAGTGTTTAAAAGGTGAAAAACTGACCTCTGACCTTCCAAAAATGATTTGGGAGTGGTTAGGACCATTGTTTAACCTTTGGATCCTACCCTAGGGGGTATGTATGCCAATTTGGTCAGTTCTTATAGTCACATAATCATATTGGTGTTGTTTTGGTGTCTACACTACATTGCAGAAAGAGAGTTGTCTTGAAAATGCTACAATGTATTATTGCTTGAATGAATGGTGTTTCAACACACCAACATGGATTGAAAAAATGAGGAGAACTCTTAGTGAATAATTGATGGTTGATGTTGAAGCAACATACACTAAAGGAGAACTGCTACAAAATAGCTTTATGGAAAGCACCAAATCTACTCATACTAAAGGTAATGTTTTTATGATTAATGATTTGCTTTTTGTGAGCAAGAATAAAAATAAAGAAGAATGTTTTCCAAAGGTATTATTGAGAAGATATTGTCTCATTGAGACAAATTTTACAAAGAGTCTTCTTGGAGAGAATACAGTGATGGAGAACTTGGGTCACATGGATCAAAATGATGTGTTCAAAATTCCTTGGAAGAAGGATTCTTGTAAAGTCATTGTTGTGAGATAATATTTGTGTGAGGAGCAAATTTATGTTGCATATGTAGTTTGTTATTATATGGCCATATTTGTTGTGATATTTTGTGTGGAAATATGTGAAAGAGTTTTATGGTATAATCATCTATGTGAGATGATTAATTTTAAATACTAATGTGGAGTATTTTTTAGTGTTGAATATGTAAAAGAAGATCAAAATGTGAGAGCATAGTTTAAAGACCATAATGATAAATATGTAAGAGAGTGATTATTGAAAACCACAAGAGGAGATACTTTTGTTTAAGGGGGAGCTAATAAACAAAAGAAGGCACTCAAGCATTTGCAAGAAATTCCACATGAAGAGTGGAAGGAGTGCCACCATAAGTATTTTGTAAATTCTGATTTCTTGATTCAATATTGGAGGAAACGTAAGAGAAATATTTTCTTCCAACTATGTGATGCTTAAAGAACTCTTGCATGAGTGTCTTTAGCATCAAGGGGGAGAATGTTGGAATATTTTCAACATTGCCTCCTTAGTCCTAAGTATTAAGTCCTAGTATTTAGTTTTAGTTTAATGTTTTGATTTACATATTTCTAGTTAATTTGATTAGCATACGTTGAGGTTTTGGCTTGGTTGGTCAATGTTTGACCATAGTCCAATATTAGCATGTTGTTAGGATAAGAGCTATCTTTAAGTTTGTTGTAATAAGTTTAAGAGGATTTCTCTCAACCACCGTGTCTATTTTTAGTTCTTTCAAGAACTATAAAACTATGTAATGCATTGTTGATAAATAGAACAATTTCACCATTGTTTCTCATTACAGTGTTTTCATTGGCATGGGTTCGGGCTAGGTCATTATGAGCAAGGGTTACGCACACCCATAAATCCATGTGTCCAATCACCTACCAACAAAACCGGCCTAGGTTATCGCCCAACCATCATCTATACATTAGAATATGAGATCCAATATTTATCTCTACATCCTCCTCCACATCCAATGCACACCTTAGAAGAATATATCGATATGGATATATTAGAAGATATGCCTTCACCCACTTCCACTATCATAGTCCCCTACGACTTCTTCCAAGAATCTCCTACAATCGATACCTCTTTATTCTGTGATGTTCAGATATTGGCAGAACACTTTGCTACCTTATCTCTGGCTACACCACTAATAGAGCCAGACCCAGTCCCACCTGATCCACCACCAATAGAGCCGGACCCAGTCCCACCTAACCTACCACCATCGATACACTTGCCTATATTCCTGCCTATACATAGACAGCTACAGAGAGCAGCCTCTCATCCTCGTTCACCACTAGTTGTCCTGCGACCTCCTTTGAGTCTCTTAGGACGTGCACAAACTATCCAACCTCCCTCACCAAACTCTTCCCCACCTACTTCACCTACAACATCGATCAACATGGTTGAAGTAGATTTACGCTCTCCCCTCCACTATAGCCACCAACGAATTTGAGATGATACCCCAAACCCAAAATTTATTGATCTAGCACATATCTCACACATACCAGTACTAGGAGACTTCCTTCTCTCTCCTCACGTCTTACGGGCAGCAAATACCCCATCCTCATCCACGTCAGCCCAAACCCCTCAGGTCCATCACACGGGCATTTACATAGATGATGAGTACGAGTTCAGCGAGGCCATTGATGACTTCAACCTCATTCCTATCCCCAAACAATTGCGTGATGGATCTCGCATGCTCATCGAGGACACGATCGACGTCGACATTGGTGATGATCCAAAAAATCCACACATCCTCAAATTAGCCGCTAGCCTCTCACCCGAGGAGCGCATCACCTTCACGAACTTCCTGCGCAAGTATATAAAAGTTTTTGCATGGTCTTACAAAGACATGCTGGGACTTGACCCTATTGTAGTAGTTCATAATCTTATACTAGATCCCAATGCCAAACCGGTAAGGCAAAAGCTATGATGCATGCATCCAATGGTCGCATTGATAGTGAAATCCGAGCTCCAAAAGCTCCTAGACATTGATTTCATAGTACCCATCGACTATCCCGAGTGGGTATCCAGCATGGTCCCTGTACCCAAACCATCCGGTGATGTTCGCATTTGCACAGATTTTCGTGACCTAAACAAAGCTTGTCCCAAAGACAACTTCCCTCTACCCAACATTGACTCCCTCATTGACTCTATCATGGGTCATGAAATGATTTCCCTCATGGATGGATTTTTAGGATATAATCAAATCAGAATCAACCCAGCCGATCAACACAAAACTTCCTTCACAACACCTTGGGGGACCTTCTGCTACAAGGTCATGCCCTTTGGCCTTAAAAATGTTGGGGCAACCTATCAACGAGCCATGACCTACATCTTTCATGATTTAATGCACAAGAATATTGAGGACTATGTGGATGATCTTATCGCTAAGTCCAAGAAATGTGCTGACCATCTCGAAGATCTCCATCAGATTTTTGATCGACTACTAGAACACAACGTGCGCCTCAATCCAAAAAAGTGTGTGTTTGGTGTTACATCAGGCAAGATACTAGGGTTCATTGTCTCCCAATGAGGCATTGAGGTAGATCCTAGTAAGGTGAAAGCCATCATCGAGATGCCTCCTCCTACCACACTAAAGCAATTGCATAGCCTCCAGGGCAATATTACCTCTATTCATAGATTTATAGCGCAATTATCAGACAAATGCCAACCATTCAATCATCTCCTACAAAAAGGAGTACACTTCAAATGGGATGATAACTATCAAGCCGCATTCGATGCTATCAAAACTTACCTTACATCATCGCCGATCATGTCACCACCGCACCCACAATTACCACTGACTCTATACATCTCAGCCATAGAACTTGTGCTAGGTACACTCCTAGCTCAAAAGAATGCTCTCGACAAAGAGCAGGCTATCTACTACATCAGCCGCACACTAGTTAGTTATGAAATGAGATACGGATACATGGAGAAGCTATGCCTAGTAGTAGTATTCGCTACTCAGAAGTTAAGACACTACATGTTAAACCACACAACTTTTGTCATCGCCCGAGATAATCCCCTTCGGTATATGATGAACAAAAGTTATCACAATTCACGCACAGCCAAATGGATCATGCTCCTAACTGAATTCGACCTAGAATTCGTATCTCAAAAATCCATCAAAGGGTAAGTCATCGCTGACCAACTGGCTGAAGCCCCTATAACTGACAATCAACCCCTACTCATTCAACTCCTCGATGATTCCATCTTCCACGTAACCGAAGAGGAAGAATATGTCGAACCCAAATTCATGGCTGATCTCACCATTGGGGGTGCAGGCATTGTTTTCTTTACACCAGAAGGAGAACCACTACCCTTTTCATTCAAACTTGATTTCCCTTGTACCAATAACAACATAGAATATGAAGCCCTAATCCTAGGACTAAAACAAGCACACTCTATGCACATCAAATGCCTCCACATCATAGGTGATTCACTTCTGATAGTCAATCAAGTGCAGGAACTCTGGCTATGCAATTGCCCAGTTCTCCAACAATACAAGAAAATCACCCAACAACTCCTATCCCAATTTGAATGGTATTACCTCAAAGCCGCTCCATGATCATCAAACCATTTTGCAGACACTATGGCCTCCTTAGGGTCCCTCATCCTACAAAACCCAACATCCGACACAACATCTGTATCCATTCATACACTTACGCAATCTGCTATATCACCCACACCTCCCATAGATGATGGTGGTGTGTATGTGGTAAACATCGAACCTCATGACCCATGGTTCTCACAGATCAAAGAGTACATCAAACTAGGTTTCCTACCATGTGATTTGCCCCATGCCCAATGCCGAACCTTTAAACAAAGAGTGATCCACTACACCTTGTTGGGGGACATCCTTTATCATCGTAGCTATGATGACATACTCTTGCATTGCCTAGAACCACAAGAATCACAATGGGTTGTACAAGAAACCCATGATGGTACTTGTGGTGGCCATTTTAGTGGCATGGCAATCACCAAACACATCCTTCGTATGGGCTACTACTGGCCCAAAATGGAGCAAGACTACTATGAGTATGTCAAACATTGCATCAAATGCCAACAACATGCCAACCTAACACATTTACCATCCCAAGCACTTCAACCAATCCAGTCCATGTGGCCCTTCTCCCAATGGGGCCTAGATCTAATTGGACAAATTACACCTACCTCCTCTAGCAATCATAAATTTATCATCACAACAACAGAATATTTTACCAAGTGGGTCAAAGCCATCCCACTGGTCCAAACCACAGGAGCCAAAATTACAGCATTCATCATGGAGCATATCATATGCCACTTTGGAATTCCCTCCCAAATCATTTTTGATAATGGGAAATCCTTTAAAAACAAGACTTTCTGAGCCTTGTGTGATAGATTTCACATACACCATAGCTTTTCGACCCCATATTACCCTCAAGGAAATGGCTAGGTAGAAGCCACGAACAAAACCATCTGCTCTATTCTTCGTAAAACTATAGCAGAGTCTCACCGAGACTGGCATAATCAAATACCCCTAGCCTTGTGGGCATATCATACCAGCATTCGTACCCCTACTGGGGCAACACCTTTTTCACTTGTATATGGGGCAGAAGCTATCATGCCCCTTGAGCTTGAGATACCCTCCTTACGGATATCTATGAAAGATTTCATTGATGATGACACTACTCACCAAGCTCATCTAGATCAACTAACACTCCTCGATGAACATCGCATCCATGCCATCGAGCACACATGAGTTTATCAAGATCACCTTCATCATGCCTACAATAGTAAGGTACATCAACATGAGTTTAAGATTGGTGACTTGGTTCTCAAAGAGAACCAACAAATCACAAGTCAACCTCACCAACAACATGATAAATTCACCCCAAACTGGTTGGGCCCATTTATTATCACACACAAATATGGTTTGAGAGCATATCGTCTAGCCAATATTGAAGGCCTTAATGATCCTGAACCCATCAACATCTTGCACCTTCGTGCCTTCAATGCATGATGCACAAACACATTCACCATCATGAGTGTCACATAGTATTAGAAGTAAATCACTAAACACATCACTATGTGAATCTATTATTTCTACTTTATATTTCCTCTATACATGTACGTTTCACCTTTCTACCATTTTTATGCTTGGGGTATTTATTTTTCCTTTTGCAGGACTCACATCATCAGTAGGAGAGCTCTACAGCGGCCTCACCTACCACCATGCAAGACCATCCGCAGCCACAGCAAAAACCCATTACATCGACCGATCTCGCCCGACCACCAGCCGCCCTTCACACCAGGTGCTCCTCGCATTCATCCCATTTAGGTCATCATACCTCACCTCGACACCATTCCCCTCACCAGCGAGGTTCATCCTATTCACCACACTCTGGTGATAGCCAGGTCACCATGTCCTCTTTTGATGAAAAGGAGGAATCATCCCAACCCCAAGAATGGGGGTCACCATCTCACCCATCTGACGATCTCAGACATCGCTATTCACCAAAAAATCACCCCCATCATCCCATAGGATCCTACCACCCACCTAATAGGGAGTATACACCTCATCCACCTCACCCTGCATTTCTACCAGCTCCCCTTCCCAATGGCGAGTCCACCTACTCCCAAGCTTTGCAAGCCCATGTGGCCCAAGCTACCCAAGCTGGTCACACAAACATGCCCCCTTCCCACTCATGCCACCACTTAGAGCCATCGCCTATGCCATCGGTCCTCAAGATGCCACCTTCCCCTATGCGAGGCTTGTCTTTCTAGCAAGCTCTCCAATCTCCGAGACCTTTTCATTCTTCCCCATCATCATCGAGACCTCATCCACTATCCCATGCCTATCAGGCCACACCACTCACATCAAGGTCTCGATCACCACCTTCACCAACACTATCACCACAACATCATGAGATACAACATCTCTTCTCCCATGTAGAGGCTCTAGAGTTGCAGATGAGCCACTACCATTGCCATGTTCACCCATGATAGTCTCCCATGACCCATCCATCCTCACCACCACATAGATCCCTTCTCTGACCTCGGACTCGACCCATGTCGGATCCCAGACCCATGCCTCCATTACCGGATCACTCTTCATCCTGCTCACTCACCCTAGTGGACCCATACATTTATCCTATGCCTGTTCCACACATGCCGCTATCCAAAATGTTTTACCATCTCATGCATCAGGGCCTTATCGACCTACCCAAGATTCGACCCATTGATCCCTCTCATCCTAAACCATGCAACTACAATGAGAATCAATTTTGCATTTACCATCACCAACCAGGTCATGATATTGAAGAGTGTAGATCATTCGAAACCTTGGTGCACAACATGTTGCATGGTGAGCGTACCCCATCACCAGAGTGTTCCCTCCTATTTAGCCGACTTGTCAGTCCTCCATGTCGCACCACTCCTAGGACCTTGCCACCTCGCAGCACCCTGATAGTGCCCACCCACTACATTCATAACATTTCCAACTATGGCTCCAGCCACAATCCTAGCCACATCATCACTTCACCATCCCACTCCCACCCGGATCTACGCCACTTCGCCCGATAGTAGTTCAAAATTACTTCCCTTCTTCTATCTTATTTCTTCTATTTTCTTCCTACATTGACTCATTTCTTCTCTCCTATCTTCGTTGGCTTTTGGTAATCCCCTTGCCTTGATTGGTTACCAAAGCCTATTTCTTCTCACTTCTTCCATCTGTATATTCCACCCTTACATCTTTCTTCTCTAGACAACTATTACATACATCTATCCAGCTCACAGCTTATACACCTCCTACACACACACCCCACATGCTGGGGCAACCATGATCATAGCATCATGCTTTTTGTCATCATTACACACTTTACTCATCTGTAAATAGGTTCTTCTAAAATTCTCCTTCTACATAGCGTAACTTTCCTCTTGTAGATATTGCATTCCCCCACTTGCATCGTTTACATTTACATCCATTGCACATACTCACATGCTTTATATTTAGAATCTTAATTCATGTTTGTACATTCTCCCCCAAAATGCGCCTCAGTAGGAATAATACATGCATTTGTTAGCATCACCACCTGGATGTCCATTCCCCCTTTTCAGGATCAGGGTATACATAGGTGTCGTGTTTAGTTTTGACTACTCTGTAGTTCAGGCAATCAAGTGTCACCCATAGCTACTGAGTCTTGTACATTCTTCTTATGGTCCTTTAGGTTGGTTCAACTTCTCTCATGGATCACTCACAACAGGTTACACATTAACAATTTTGAGCCTAGGAAAGAGGACATCTTGAGTAGATATCACCATCTAGAGAATGGTATCCCCTGCTCATCCTATCGCCTGCATGGTCAACATACGACCTAGGGATAAACAAAGGGATCAAGCATAAGCAAAAATAAATGATTGGGTAGAAAATAAACTTCATCACCCATACAAAAAGAGCACCACAAAAAAAAAAAAAAAAAAAAAAAAAAAGAGCACTACCACAATCAGATAGGTTAACACTAGAACAGGGGCAAAAAACAAAAGGAAACACCTCTTGATACCACCCATGTTATGCTTATCACCTTTGGTCCTTAGGTTCAACATAACACCATGGGATGATTCCCATCGCTAGCAATAGGCTCCAAGAGCCTACCTACCAGTGGAATAGTCTTACAGGTGACAACACATCTCTCACATTAGCATCTCACTTTTGTAGAGATCACTATTGTGGATGGATGAGCTAGCTAGTCCGGTAGCATCTACAATGGGTTAATCCTACCTCCCTCAAAATGGATAAATGAACCTTACACATTCACACACATAGGTCCAAGATAGACTTTGAACCAACCCGATTATGTTATAAGTTGCCACAAAACTTGTATAGCTAAGGGTTTGAGATTTGATTGTCATAACTATGTTAGTCAAAACCATTACACATGCCTTACATTATCCACCATCCCTAAAATCATGGAATGGATTGCATCCATACAGGTAAATGCCATGATACAAGTGCTTCCTTGGTGCATTTCAGTAAGTCCATACATGCATTCATGCATCTATGTCATATACACCTAGTATACATTACGACCATGCATTCATCCTATATGCATTTAAAATAGCAAATCACATTCTTACATTCATTTCACATGAATCCCAATATCAAATTACATCATTGCATTCACCCTACATACATATACAACAACATCACATTTGATATCACATCACACTGCATTCGAAACATAATCATGCATACTACTCTACAATTCATTCATATGAAAGAATGATAATAGATCTAAACCATTCACACATATGCATCTACTTATCATACATACCTACAGATTATGTTGTGCTACCTATGCAAACATAAACACAATACATTCCAAACCATCAAAATCACACATGTATATATAACAACCAAAATCAAGGTATATATATATCATCATCCAAAAATTCCCAAAGGCTACAACCTAGGACCATGCCCATCATATAGCATCCAAAATTCCCATAGGCTACAATCAAATATATAACTCCTAACTATCACCATGAGTCTCCCCATGTCCCTCTCAGCTCGCTCACCTCTCCATAGCCTGGCTCGACTCTACAATGAACTCTAGAACTGGATCTACTATAGGCTGCTCCACAGTAGGCGGATCCTACACCTCAACCCTAGCACCAACCTCTACTATCGGAGCAACACTACATTGACTCTGATGTGAGGGTGCTCACACTCATGACTGTGTCCTAGACTATGATACCACCTATGCATAATCAGGAAGAGGAATCCCATGCATACCAATAGAGAAGTCTCACACAATAACTTCTTAGTAGTCTCCACACCTAGCTGACTAGTTAGGCTCATAATCGTCTGAGCCTACCTCACCATCGTGACCCTCAACTACTCCACCTCAGTCCCTTACCTGACCATATCAGCCCTCAGCTGCTCCACCTCAGCCTCCAACTATCAAACTCTATCTCGTAGCCCCCGTGCCTCCTCCTCTGCATCTCCCCTCATTGGGATATCGATAGGAATCTATTGTGCCACATCTATGAATACACCAATATCAATGGTGTCATCCATGTCACCCACAATAGTAGCAACACCTCTCTCCTCCTCTCTCCCAATAGCCTACCCCATATCCACATCAACATCCATGGGCACCTACTCCATCCTCACGTCTTGGGTGCTCGCTCCACCACCCAAGCGGCATCGTGAGCATCATAGAGGAACCTCCTCCTCATCGCCAGCCACATCCTCGGCCCTAGCTCTCCTATCGGTCCTCCCCTCTAGTGGAGGTACCCCAACATTAGGTGCCACCCATCGATCAATCATGCCTCTACCAGGCTCCCAACTCTGACATGCCCACCAGGCCTCAAACTCGGGTGTCGTCCTGACATCCACCACATCCAGAATATCCATAGGAGGATCCCTCTCCCCAACCTATGGCAACACCATAGGCCACTCTCCTCTATCGCCTTACCACCTAAAGTAAATTATAGGAGCCCTAGGGACATCCTATCGTAAGCCAAACTATCACCTCACTCTATCAAACTAGAAATACTCGATCTATCGAGTATATCTCCCTACTATCCATCGACCCTATCGAATGGCTCGTAGCTACTCCTCATCCTTATCCCACCTCACACCACCCAACCAAGGCCTCCACTTAATATCATCAGGAGTCGCATCTCCAAACTTACCCCTCCAAAATAGTGGGTCACCCTCATGCGGCCTCTTGATACCCTGCTCAGCCATCATGCTCCATCTCAAAGCATAGGGTAAATACTCCTTGCCCTCAACATGCATAGTGTGAGGCAATAGAGATGGCCTCTCAATAGCTATGTGCTCCCATGCCCATACCTACAACAAAGGGATCACACTCAATCCTGTCCTCCTACCCCGAACAACCTCGTACAACTCTCGATAAATTTGGGCCAATAGAGCAGGTGCCCAAGCAAACACAACCCTCCGCTCAACCATATCACTCACCAAGTCTAGCATATTCTAGGTAAATAGAACCCTAGAACTATCAGGCAGCGCATATGTGGAGATCATCATCATGGCTGCACACTATCGATCGGATATCTTCTTCTACAACCACAACCACTCATAGTCCATCTTCGAGATATCTATAGACCTCCACTCCACCCCAAAGAACCGCTCCAGCACTGCGTCCTTACTCTCATCAGCTACCGCTCTCATAGGAACACCCTCAATCGGCAACCTATAGATACGATACACATCCTCTAATGTAATAGTCATCTCCCTAGTAGGAAAATGAAATGTGTTCCTATCAGCATCCCATCGCTCACATAGTGCAGATATGTATGCCCTATTAGTGTGTATGCTGGTACACTCCCACACACCTCGGAACCATATATCATCCAACCACTTCAGCTCCTCTTCTTGATTCATCACCTTGTCAAACACACCCTTCATATTTCGCACCCGATGATGGGGCTCGAGCATCTTCACCTATTCATCCACAACAAAACACATGTTAGACATCCACATAAGCGATGCAATCAAATCAAATTTCATAAACCAAAATTTACAAATTAAAACCTATTTAATTTGATACGCACTTCGATACTACACAATGCACAAAATACATGACAACAAACATCGACATAACAATCACACATTTGGATACCCATTTTGTCATTTTATGGCAAAAGTTCAAACTAATGTGACAAACAACATAATTTGGACTCCCAACAACCCAGTTCAAATTTACAACTACCTATTAATTGGCACGCAAATCAAACATAAGCCAAACAACAACATCTACAAAAACAAATATTATTTTTGGATACCCATTTGCCCACTTATTGGTAAATGTGTCGACAAAATTCAAAAACAACACACAAATCAACACCAAATTCGCAATCAAATTTATCATACATACACCAAAATCGAACACACATCAGAAGACATAATTCAAAAATAACAGTCATATTTTTGGATACCCATTTGCCTACTTAGCGGTGAAAGTTCAAACAGACATTGAATACAGTCTAAATCGGGCTCCCTATAGCTCATTTTCAGTTTAACATCATCTACACCTTGGCACGCAAATCAAAGGTAGGTCAAATGAAGTCATTCACCAAAACAAACAACATTTTTGGACACCCATTTTGCCCTTCTATGATGAAAGTTTCATCGGTTTTCAAAAATTTTACCTCTAACATGTCAAATCTAACAGTCTAGGTTTCATAAATTACACCTAAAAGCGACAAATTCTGAAATCACATCAAACGAAGTCAAAAAAATATAACAGTCACAAAATGGGATACCCATTTCCCACTTTAGCAGACAAAATACAAAAACATATCAATGTCAGTACATCGTTACTTCCAAAAATTGACGGTCAAACCTCACACCTACTCTACCCTTCACCCGGTCAAATCAGCATCAAAACAAGTCTAATTCAAAAACTGATCGTATTTTTGGATACCCATTTGGCTTGTTTATCACTTTGTATTCAAATTTCAATTAAAAATTGCAAAAATTTTTAAATCGGGATGAAAACCTCCCCCCTCATTCATATTTCCCCAAAAAAATAAAACAAAAGCAAAACAAAGTAAAATATCACTTACCGATGGGTCCCCGCCTGCTGCCAACCGCTCTATGCCCTCTCATCATCGTCACTCCCAAACTCATCCCTCGCACTCCTCTCGTGCCATCGAATGCCCTCACAAGTCACTTTCCACCATCGTGCACCATCAAAATGAGCCCCCCCATGCAAATTAGGGCTTAAATATACATTATCCCCCGATTCACCCCTCGAGGGGTGAACTAAAACCCAATTCACCCCCTGGGTGGTGATTTAGGTCAAAATCACCCCCCGAGTGGTGAACTCAACCAAAACACCCCAAAATGCACCCAAAACCCTAGGAAAGTAGGCATTTGTCCCCAAAAACCCTAGGAACCTTCCAAACTTGTCTTTTAACTTCATTTGCATTCATATTCATCATGCATTGGTATTTTATCAATCGTTGCATCATCAATTCACCACACTTCATTCGCCTCATTGTTGATTCCTCGTTTGAGGGGGTATTCATATCCAAAATCAGCTTTGCATGCAACCACAACATCAAAAATCCAAAAGCATGGTTAGCGCATTTGTCTACAAATTTTTTTGCTGAATATTATCATACGAAATAATCTCAATCACAATCAGACATGGGTTACATCAGGAGAGCTATGCGTGACAATGGAGAAGTCAATCTAGCATTCTTGTACGTCGAGTACATAATGGATGATACGTTTGGCATGATCCTGGCGCAACATTTAGAGTATTTATATCTGGCATTCATGGAACATCATGAATGACACGTTTGAATAAGCTAAATGTCAACTTAGTTCAAATGGTTTGACACTTGTCACCATGTTCTCATCAATCAATCAACAACAAAGATTTAGTTAGGCTTTTGTCCTAATCATACTTTTGGACCACGCTGATCTGGTCATAAAAGCAAAGCAGTCAAAAGTTGCCATTCTCAAGCAACTAGTATGGCATCGTAAATGTCATACGGACTCAACAAAATCACATCATTGCATCCACATTCATCCATTTCCCTTTTCAACATTGTTTTTATTTCTTTCCTCTTCTCCTTATTTTCTTCTTCTCTTCTTTCCCTTGGACATCTCATTGATTTGTATGGTCACGCTTCGAGCGGCTACATACTCTTTGATTGGATTCCATTCCCCTTCTATCCCTTTTCCTTCTGCACAAACCCTTCACATTTTTGTATTAAACTGTGTTCTACACAGTATAGTACAAAAAGGGGCAAATGTAGACACCCAAAAGTCACACATTGCTACTTCTACGTATCCATAGGTGATTCCAGACATCCCTAGGCTATTGTAGGCTATCATAGTCATGCGTAGTCATGCGTAGTCAGGCGTAGTCATGCGTAGTAATACATAGATTGCCATAGTTCGCCATAGCAATATGTAGACTTCCATGTATCACTCCATCGACTTTCAGGTCCTAAACCCTCATAAGCCTTCCAAATCACATCCGGTGCATTGGGATATCATTCGATGGTCTATTCGCATGCAATTGAGGCCCCCACGGGGTATTAGTTGACCAAAACAATTAACAAGTCAATTACCAAATTCTAATTTAATGTTGACTTCACTTAAGTCACCTTTTTAGGGAAAATTTGATTAAAAGAACCCTTAATCTTGATTAACACTAATTACATCCTCCCACATGTGTGAAATTAGGGTTTGTTGAGATATTTTCCTAAGAAACCCTAATCATGTCCTAAATTGACTTAAGACCTCCTAATCAGGATTAGCCCTAATCCATCCTCACACATGTGTGAGGATGGAATATTTCCCACAAGGAATGTGATGTTGCCACATTGCATTTCCTAACCTAACCCTAGTCAGAATCAAACCTAGGTTTAGTCTATCTAACCCCCCTTGCACCTTGCCTTTGCCTATAAATAGCGGGTCCTAAACCCCAAATTAGAGATCTCACACAAAGTTAACAAAGTACAGTTACTCTGCTGAAATGGAAAGCAAACATTGAACAATCATTTCTCGATGTACACAGTCTGATTCTGACACCAGACAGAGGCACACCAGCTGCCTAGGGATCGACCCACCAAAGCAGATTTGCAGAAGGGACCTCACAGCTCAGATCACCCCTTGCCCCATGAATCTGGCCCTAATTCACCCCCTGGGTGGCGAAGTGGGTCTACAGTGTCCAGATCGACCCAGATCTGGTAGGTAAGCTCCATTTTGGTGTTTTATGTCCTTTTGTATCATTTATTTCAGTTTCTATCATGTTTTTATAGTCATTTCATCTTCTTAAACATGGGGCCTGACTAAGGCAAGCCCCTCAACAAACTAACTCTCTTTTGCAGGTTATTCAGTAGATCTGGAGAGGAAGAACAACAACAAACAAGCAAACCATGCGGTGGCCCACATACAAAGAAGCCCACCTTCATTGAGGGACGACCGAAGAAGGCATCAGATTGGTTGTAACCTTGTTGGAAATAGAAATGGATAAAGGGCAACATGTCCCTCTTGTAACACATTTTTATTAATATCAATGGAACACAGTTTCTCCGTTTAATGCATGTTTTATCTTGTGTTGAATTATCAAATGTCATTTTTTGACCATTTCACATCTAGCAATAAGAAAGTATATAGATAATGCACAACCATTACTATTCCCTAAGGAGGAGGTATCATGATGACTACAAGGTTATCAAACATCTACGAGAGACCCCTAAGCACATGGGTAAGGATTATTTTGCCTTTATAGCAATCTCACCCAATGAAGCATTTAATTATAAATGCACACATGTAAATGTTTCTACATAATTATTTTACCCCTATAGGTTGTTAGACTAAAAATCCATCATATCCCATTTCATGCTTCTCTCAACTCTAGTGGTTGTCCCATACCAATCCACCTATGAGAATACCTGGTCCTACAACCATAAAATTCATTAGTAGTTCCATGTTCTATAAATGACATAATCCAACCCAAGTAGGCATAAAGTACAAATATCAACTCTTATTGATAAAAATAAAATAAAATCATGCATTAATTATCAACACGTCAATACATCAATCAAACAAAAAGGGAGGTCCTGCCAAGATGAGACATTACATACTCCCCCCTAGGACTAAACACAATCCCTTATATTTTTGAAAATAAAATATTTTATTAAAAAAAAATAGGAATTTCTTTCTCATTACATCAACATCTTCCCAAGTAGTACAATTTAAAAAAAAATGGTCCCATGGGACCTTACATTGATCTAAGGTATGGTTTCTCAAATGTTTGGAGAAAAACCCTAAAATCTTGATAGGTCATAGTTCAATAGTTGTGGGATCTACCATGTTTAATTTAGATACATTCCACACATGAGAGGATTAGTAAAATATTTTCTAAGTAGGTATACATGGTAAGTGTCATAGATTTTTGATAGGTTGGGTGGTAAGATAAGTCAAGAGGGTCCTAGACTAATATTATCAATTATTTCAAATGGCCCAACAAATTGAGGATCCAACTTAGTTGACTTGATGAATCTTAGGTCACACCCTTAAGAAGACTCTATATTCCATAGATAATTCCCTTGGTGACATTTTTAAACATCCATAGCTTTTTTGGTGATCAACTACTTCCTTGAGACTTTTCCAAATTACCTTGAGTTGTTCCTCCATATCCTTCATAGTTTTTGGTCAGATCACTATCTAATATTTTGAATTATCCCAAGATAGGGGTGTTATACATCTTATTATATATAATGCCTCTAATGGAGCCATTATCTAGGATGCATGGTATACATTATTATATGTAAATTCTACCAAATGTAAATAATATTTCCACTCAGACTTATGATCCATGCAATACATACGGAGCATGTCTTTGAGGACTTGATTTACCCTCTTTGTTTATCCATATATTTTTGGATTGTAGGTAAAACTGATATTCAACTTAGTTCCCAAGGAATAATGAAGAGCTTACCAAAATTTTAACATAAATTTGGAGTCTCTATCTAAAATAATTACTTCAAGGAAACAATGCAACTAAATTATTTCTTTTGAAAACCTACTAGCCATTATCGATGCATCATCCTTAATGTTCCTCGGTATGAAGTGTGAAACCTTTGTCAAATTATCCACCACTCCAAGGATTGCATCATGTTGGTATCTAGTTTTATGTAATCCTACAATAAAATCTATTGAGGTGACCTACCATTTTTGAGTGGGTATATCATGTGGATATAATTTTCCTATTGGATTTTGATGTTCTACCTTTACTTTATTGCATTCTAAACACCTAGCAATGAAACCAATGACATTACATTTCATTCTAAACCAATAAAATATTTTGTCCATATTCTCTCATCTTGGGACCTCCTATATAAGTAGAATATGGAGAACAATGTGCCTCTTCCATAATAATTCTCCTTAAATATCTAATTTTAATATAACAATCCTAAATTTAAATCACAAAAGCTCATATTTTATGTTGAAATCCCCACTTTTCGTAATATTTTCCTCCACTTTAGTTTGAATTTTGGTGCAATGGGTCTTGTAACTTCATTTTCTTACTTTTTCAATCAAATCAACATGACTATGAGTTAAAGTTGTTATATATATCCTTCTCAAGGTGTTAGCCACCTTATTTTATTTTCCTTTGATATATTCTATACCAAATTCATACTTAGCTAAGAATTCTATCCACCTTGTTTGCCTTGCATTCAACATTGGTTGGGTAAAAGTATACCTTAGGCTTTGGTGATCTAATT
Organism: Wollemia nobilis; assembly: GCA_028583015.1. Lineage (NCBI taxonomy): Eukaryota > Viridiplantae > Streptophyta > Pinopsida > Araucariales > Araucariaceae > Wollemia > Wollemia nobilis. The sequence goes on along the minus strand of JAQPPZ010001844.1, from coordinate 4,711,454 downwards.
TTAGCTCAAAGAGTTTTTCTAATAAGTGATTCCTCCAAATGTTAAGAGCATGGACAACTATTTCTAGCTTAAAATCATGCATAGCATACTCATGATTCTTAAATTTTATATATTCATAGGCTACAATAGCTTCATTTTTTGATAAACATCATCCCAACCCTTTTAAAGAAGCATCTATGAATACCATAAAATTCCAAAATGATTACATATTTTGAGAATTGGTGTTGTAGTAATATTATTCTTAAGAGTTACAAATGTGACCTCACACTTCTCCATCCATTTGAATTCCTTTCCTTTTCTTTGGAGGCTAGTAATAGAGTATGCAATCCTTGAGAAGTTTTCCATAAATCATCTATAGTAACTTGCTAGTCCCATGAAACTTTGAATTTTAGACACATTGGTAGGTGCAGACAATTTTTATGGTTTCAATCTTATTTGGGTCAATAATAATACCTTTTATAGATATAATATTCTCTAGATATTGTGCTTGTGGAACATAGAAGTCACACTTTTAAAACTTCCCTCATAGATGATTCTTCCTCAACACCTTTAAAATCAATCTCAAATGTTGATCATGTTCTTCCTTATTGTGGGAATAAATCAAGATATCCAAAATTATCAAAATAAAATGGCTCAAATTTCTTGAACACACTATTCGTTAGGTTTACAAAGGTTTTTGGTGCATTTTTCAATCTAAATTATAGAACCATAATTTCATAGTGTCCATATATTGTCTTAAAAAGTGTTTTGTGTGTGTCTTCATCATAAATTTTCAATTAATGGTATCCCAATATTAGGGAATTTTTTGAGAAAATGGTGGTATTTTTTAATTTATCAAAAAAATCATCAATTATTGATAAGGGATACCTATTCTTGATGGTTAATTTTTTCAACATTGTGTAATCAATATGTAGTCTAGGGTGAAACACTAGGTTCAATAAAAACGTTTTCTAGAAAGTCTTGGAGTTGCACCTTTAACTCCTATATCTCAATAGTGGTCATTCTATAGGGTGTCGTAGCAATAGATTTGGATCCAAGCATTAATTCAATACAGAAATCAAATTCACATTGTGGTTCCAAAAACACATCTCTAAATTTATGCAAGATTGGATGTTTCTTAAATAGTTTTGAATCTCCACTACTTTCTTAATTTCCATTTAATTTAACCGCATACAACATTCCACCTCTTTTAATTACCTTATCAAGTGTCAATACTAACAATAAATGGAGTTGGAAAGACCCTTGCTTGATTTTAACCCTTAACCTTTGTTTATCTTTATCAGTATAATCCATCCACATTTCTTGGAAATTGATTAGGACATCATGGGCTCTCAACCAATCCATCCATATAATTATATCGAAGGTATTTAATTATTCCACATATAAGTGCCAAACAATTGATCCAATAGGTAAGGAAATATTTGCATTGGACACACATTGATTCACTGAATAGGTTTGCCTATACCCATACTCAACTTTCCACCCTTGTACCAAAAATATAGGTTTTTTTGGTATATCCCCAATAATAGTAGTAGAAATAAAGCTATCTATAACTCCATAATCAATTAAAAAATTTACATTTTTATTAAACAATTTACCATTTAAAATTTTAGGAGTTGTCTAACCATCTAAGTTCTATTTTCTTCGTTGTACATAAATTCAATGAGGTTGTTCTTCTACTCTACCACTCTGATTTGCTTGTTGAGGACACTTGTTTGCATAGTGGGGACCCCCATAAATGAAACAACCTATCTTAGGTGCATGAGACTTATATTCCTTTCTTTTCCTTGTTTCATCCTTCTTGTTAAATCATTCTATTTCTAAAAATGGGGATTCTGGTTATCCTTTATTTAAATATATTTCTTTTTATATCCTTGTTTTCCATTGCTCTTATTCTTGAACTTTTGTTCCTCTTTTGGATTTTCATTATTTTTATTTTATTTTTATTTGACCATATTGATAACCCATTGCTTTTCCTCTTCTTAAGTTCTTTTCATTCTTCTTATTTAAACTCCTTGTAATTTATGATGGCATTTTTAGTATTGTAATTTGTCTCCTCCTATCAAGTCAAATTTTATGCCTTCTATAGTGTTTTAGGTTTAAGCAAGTTGATCACCATTTGGATTTTAGAATCTGCAATTAAGATAAATTTTCACACTTTCAAATGTTCTTTGTTTTCATATTTAGGGACATATTTCAATAGTTTGATAAATTTTTGATAGTAAGCTTCCACATACCTAGTTGAAGCATAGAAATTTTTTCAAATTTTTCTACATAGAATTATTCAGTCAGAAATATTTTCTTGAATACTTTTACAAATTCTTTCCATTTTAGACCCACAAATTGAATTCCTCTACCCATATTAAAAGAATTCCACCATTTCAATGCAACATCCTATAAATGAAAGGTGGTCCAAAAAATTTGTGTTTTAGGTGAGTAGTTCTTCATGGAAAAGTAGGTCTCTAATTAATTCAACCATGATTCAGCCACATCACCCTATTATTTTCCACTAAATTTAGGTACCCTTACATTCTTCAAGTCCTTGGAAAGCTCAACCTCAATCTAAGCTTTACCTCCTTGGACTTCTCTAGCTAGATTTTCTTCTTGTCTACCTTCTAAATTCTAATTATTAGATTCTTGGTTAAGGAGTGTTTCTAGCATTTGTTGTTGTTGCTCCATATTCCTTTTTAGTAAATTAACTATTGATGTAATATTTGCCATCCTTTTGTTGGATTCACATGAACTTCTAGTTTATTTTTCCTTTTAGGGATGAGTTGTATCTTCCTACATAGTAGGCACTAGTTTCATTGAAGACCCCCTCTCAAAATACGTGCAATTTCCTAAACATAAAAAGGATCTAGGTTAGGTTATGGAAGGTAATTATTCCCATTAATAAGGTGTAATTTCTAGTATTTCTACTACTTAGTCTAACCATTCAATATGACATGAATCATCCATGTATCCCATATCAATTTAAGGTCCCTAAAAAATTTTAGCCTTCTTAACATTAATACAACAAGGGAAAGACCAACCTAGTTCTTTTCAAGGAAGCATTGAGTCCTATGACCTAGGATCTAATATCAACTATAATGAACCTCTTTCTTAACCCTTAGGAGAGTTAATTTTTTTACAAGGATTAATTAACTCATTAAGAAGATCCAATAAATCCAATAATGTTAAGGCATAACCATATTGATTTCATTATTGCTACAATCAACACTCAAGTGGATAGGAGTGTCCAACTTCCCATAGTTCCTAGAGTTCACTCTTCTAGACCCACTATTAGAAAAGACACAATAAATGGTTTCCCTATTTCCCTTCACTAGCATATATGGAACAACTTGACCACTGTATGGGGTTACCTTTTAAGGCCCATATCTCTTAAAGGTGATGCTTATACCCTAACCCTACATATATTTTAATGTTACACCTATAACTTTAAGATCCATATCTCTTAAGGTGATGCCTATCACCTTAATATCCATATCTCTTAAGGTGATGCCTATCACCTTAAGGCCCATATCTCTTAAGGTGACACATCTATGTAGGATTATTATGGTGTAATGCCTTAGTGATTAGTTAGTTCTATCTACCCATGAAACTAAGACCATTACCACTCACTTGATAATGATCATGGTCACACTTTCCTACCCACAAGGTACCACCACTATACTACTTTGGTTAGTGTGAATGACCATCCTAAGCCTCATCACTAGACTTTGTTAAACACATTCACTAAAATTACATAGTTGATTTGTCTATTCATAAACTCAACTAGGGTTCAGTGTAACTCAACTCTAGGGTTAACTAATATAGAACTTAACATTCATTCCCATAACAACCCCCCAAATTAACCCAAGTATCCTATTCAACATATTTTCCTATCTCACAAAAATAAAGGTAGTGAGAAACGGAGGTTGGAGCTTTTTTGGAGGAAAATTGTAGGTGAGCAGCACTTTGGCACTTGAAGGTTTTGGAATATCTCCTTCCATGCTCGATAAAATTATTTCACATGGGATGCTATTTTGGGACATGGTATTCTATAATTTAAAAATCTTATTGAAAATATTATTTCTTGTAATATATTGGAAGCCAGTAACTTTTATGCATGTTTGTGGTTAGTTTACATGTTATTATTCAATATATTGCATTTTCCCTAAGAATATGGTATGGTATTAAATGATAGATTGAATAAATATGGATCTCATTAATATTGGTTTTATAGGATATTAATTTTGCAGGGTCTGTGTGATATTTTAAAGGTTTTAGCATTTTATTCTACTTTATTTTATTTCTTTAGCCCTAACTTTTTCATTTTTTTAAAGTTTTCCAAATTAAATAAAAACATAAAATAGGAGAGAGGCATAGGCAAAGAATAAGATTTAAATTGTTATTTAAAGCAATTTTTATTTTAGTTTGAAGCAAATTGGAAATTATAAAATTATTTATAAAATTCACATTTTAAGGAATTTTATAATTTTAGACTTTATTTCATTTTTAATTTTGTATTTCATTTTCAAGCAATAAATTAACTTACCTTTATGAAAATTAATTTCATTAAAGGGAGTAATTTATTTGGCATTCAAAAGGCCATTGTATTCAAGCATATAGATTAATTTCCCTTTATGAAAATTAATTTCATCAAAGGGGGGTTAATTTATAAGGGTTTTCAAAATTTATTATATTTTAAAGTTTAATCATTTGGATTATTTTTCTTTCATGTTTAAAGCAACATAAATATCAATTCATTCATCATTTCATTAAATTTCATGAACAATCACTTGCATGGCATAATAAAATATTACCAACATAGGCCCCTTGTTAATAGTTATTTGCAAATCACTAAGGTATTCTAAGCACTTATTTGACACATTTTCATAATACACAAACATGCATTAAGTAAAGTAACCTTGGAGAAATATTTATTTCTTTACAAGAAAGGGTTTTCATTTGAAATCCTAACTATAATGGGGATTTTACAATAGGGAAAAATTTCGACTCAACATAATTGGAAATGGACGGAGATATTTTCTAACTATACCACCATTCTCCCAGTCGAGGTTCTTGGCTTTGTCAATGAAGTAGTTTGTCTCCAAGACCATGGAATACTTGTCACACCTAATGATATGTACATGCTATAGGAGCCCAAACACCTCAAAAATCATATGCATAGAGATCTAAAATTCAAGGCCTCAAAAAGTGACATGGCCTTGATCCCAGGTTTGAAAAATTACATCAGAAACTTCCTTATCACTACCTTAAAACTTTTTAGGAAATGGGATGAGGCCATAGATAGTGAGGATGACTTTAGTGAAAGGATTAATTTAGATATTATCATGCTCAAGCAAGGCCATAGGTATGGAATGGGAAGACTTGTAGGACAAATGCTTAGTGGTATCGAACAACTTTGGGAACTAGGGCTAGAGGCAGAGAACCTAGAAAGGCCAAAGGAGCATGCAATGGATAAGGCAATAGACTATAATTATGCCAAGGATAGAATTAAATAGGCATTTTGTGATGCTAAAAGTTTTGGACTCAGAGTTCTTTAAGTAGCATTGATGATTTCAACCTTTGATGCAAATTGGTTCATGTCCCAAGGTGTAAAAAAAATTATGTTGGTGGGAAAGGTACCGCTTGAAGTCACTTCTAGTATGAGAATCAAAGGAATGAGTTGTGCATTGGAAATTATTACCCCTAGGGGTGGCATAAGACATGCTACTGCCTAGAGACCTTAGTGAAGCACTAAAAACCATACAAGTATAGGGATCAGTGGTGATAGGGTTGAAGTAGAGTGAAAGAGTGGTAGAGTGTGATATAAAATGATCATAGTAGAAAAATGGGTGTGCAATATGGAAATAAAATATAATAATGTGATGATGGTTAAGGTTCAAGAGCAATGTATTATCTAAATTAGGGCAAATATGTGTGGTAAAACCAAAAATAGAAGCACCATGATTAAGTGAAAGAAAACCAAAGGTGAACCTTGCCATGAAAGAAAAAAGTGGGGGTCCCACCTTCGACACAACAATATGGTTCAAAGTCCATGAATACCACCTGGTTGTAGTGGGATCAAAAGGATGACTAAGGCTCCTTGAAGATTGATGTAAAGGTAAGTTGACTTGAGGTTTGACAATCTTCAAAGGACATGTAGGTGATGATAGATGACTAAGGCTTCTTGAATTTTGGTGGAAAGGAAATTCAACTTGAAGCAAGATCCTCGACAGACACAATGAAGAGTTATTTGAATAACACATACCAAGATTCTAGATTTTGGTATTATTTTTTGATGCTAGGATCCAAATGGATAAGCTCCAAGAGGAAGTTTTAAGATTCCAAGGGTCTATCATGTATTGATGCATTAAGAATATATTGAGGAAACTTATCATGCCATATGGTGATAGAATCCTCACCGGGTCCCTGGTTGGATAGACTATCAATAACTCCATTAACTTCCCTGAAAACATGTTATATTATGATATCATGATGGATTTGCAGTATTTTTTTAGATTTACATATAACGTTGACTCTCCAAGCAGGTGCTTTATTATTTTTGAGGTAATTTATCACAATAAATGTATCACTTTCAACTATGAGTTTACAATGTATAATGCCCAAAATTGATAGGCCTCTAAGGAGGGCTTTAGACTAAACCTCCTCATTGGTTTAAACTCTAATATTTTCTAAGAAGATAGTGATAATTGTGCCATTGTAGTCCTTGATGATGTCTTCTCCTCTTGGTTTCCTTATATTACCTTTATAAAATCCATTAAAGTTTAATTTAAGCCATCCTTGAGAGGGAGGAGTCCACTTCATATTAGTTTTGTAGATGGCTTGAGAAGGATTTCTAGTGATTTTCATGGAAATATTGATGGATGAAGTAATGGAGGATTCTAAGTCTAGATTGTGTGCTTTGGGATAAGGGATAAGTTGGGCATTCTCAATGGAAAAGCATAAAATTCTATTCCCTATGGAAATGAGGTCCTTGGAGTTGCAAAAGAATGCTCTACTATTGTGCTCAAACCGTATTTTCCATAGAAAGTGATGAAGGCAAAAGGACTAAAGTGATCTAAGCCTAGTATTATGAAAAAGGTAAGGCCACTGTGTAAAGAATTCTGGAAGAGTTCTTTCCAAGACTACACAATTTGAAAGGTTTTTAGTAAGAAGCTAAGGATAGTTTCAAAAAATACACATTCAATGAACAAATGTTGAGTTGACTCCCAATTAGAAAGACAAAGGTAACACCGATTAGGAATTATCATACCTTACTTAATCAAATTGTCCATGGTTAGAATTTTATTTTGGATAGCTAACTAGGAGAATAAAACTTTTAGAATGAGGTTTTGATGCCAAATAAGGTTGACATGATTAGACAAACTTGGAATTTGTCTTGGAGGAAGTAGGTAGATTTAACGATAAAAAACCACTAGCACATTCCTTCCAAATATGATGGTCATTGGGTACTAAGGAGGGAATAACATAGGATTTAAGCATAGTTGAGAGAGAATTGATAGATAATAAGGATTACCTATTAATATTAAGTATTTGGATAGGTTTCCACCTTGGCTAGACTTGGACATGGCTAATGAAATGAGAAACCTTACTAACAAAAAGTTTTTCAATTAAAGGTTTGAAGACAAGAAGATTAGAATTATAATGAAGAGGATAGTCACATATCGAAGGGTCATTCCAAAAATCTATGGTTTGACCATTACCAAGTTGCCATCTAGTGCCTCTTTGAATAATAGGTTTGGATTGGATGGTAGATTTCCAGATAGCGAAGCCATGATGAGGGATTCCTTATTCCATGAATTTGTGGTGATGAAGGTATTTTATTTTAACGATAAAGACCCATTCAATATTGGAATTGATGAATATTTTCTATGCTTGTTTAGAAATGGGGGATTCACTTCATTTTTCTTATTCTTCTAAAACCAACACCTCCTTAATATTTAGCACAATAGATTTTATCCCATCCTAATAACAAAATTCTTCTTTGGGTATCTAGGCTACACCAAATAAATCTCTTCTAAATCTATTTGATCTTGAAGCAAGTAGCTACAGGGAATTTTAAGATGGATAAAAAGTAGATAGGTATACTTTGGAGGCAAGCCAGGACAAGGGTCACTTTGGCAACTTTACTGAGGAGGGCTCCCTTCCACCCCATGATATTTTTACGGAGTCTATCAATAATATTGGACCACATGTTTTCACCTGGATTGACATTAAAGAGATGAATACCAAGATAGGATGAAGGAAGATTGAATATCATACACTAAAGAACATAGATAATAATGAGTTATTGGTTAGTAGGGATATTAATAAAATTATTTTACTTTTGATATAATTAACCACCTAACTAGAAGTATATTCATAGATATTTAGGATAGATATTATGACCTTCACCTCATGGACAGAAGCCCAAGTAGCAACGATGGTGTCATTAACAAATTGTTGATGGGTAATGGGCCTTTTTGGAGCCTAAAATGATCCAACTTGTGTGACCCCCAATTTTATTTTTTTGAACTAAAGGTCCTCCCTCCTAGTCAGAGCTTTCTCTTCAAAATTACTGTCAGAGTGTTTTAAGAACTCACTTAAATGCAATTCAAAAGAAAAATTTCACATAAAGAAATATTGATCAGCTAACTCTAGCAAAATCTCAGAACAGGTGATCAAATTGGAGGCACAAAATCAAAGGGGTAAAGAAAATTACCATGAGGAACTAAGGAAACTAAAAATCAGCTCAAGGCCAAAGAAAGTTAGCTGATCGGCTCACAAATGCTAAAATCCAGTCGATAGATATTTTTGACCCCTTTTGAACACTAGCCAACCGATCGGCTCTCAGACTACACTAACCGATCGATCGGTTGTCGATTACAACTACTCGACCAATCCACTGATGATGAAAAGACCATCAATTATTTGGTTAACTTGAAGGGTCCACCGATCGATCGACTCTAAAAAAATAAATATCGACTGATCGGCTCCTGAGTAACAAGGATGGGCCAAAATTTTGAATGCTCACTAAAAAGATCATCGGATGACCCATTGTAAGAAAAATACGATCAGATATTGTGATATATCTACAAGCCAAAATAAATTGATAAATAAACAACAAATAGAAGTCGATCAGCTCCTTTGACACATTACTCTGTCAAGCTTCCCATATCAATAATTGATCAGCTAAAAAAAACTAGTTGGTCGATCAGAGAATCCTGACAACCGATGCCATGATAAGCAGAGCCATCATGCTTAAAGTCATCTTGGCACACAAACCAAGCATGAGTTATGCCTAACCATCCTACAAAATTAATTTAACCTTGCTAATTATTGGTTTCTTGTGCAGATAAATTTATGAGGCTGATCGGTCCAGGATTTGCTGCCATTGACTAGCACGGATCAGAGGGAAGCTGAAATAATCAGTTGAGAGAAATAAATGAATACACATGCTAAAATTTGGGCATTAACTAGCCTCCATGCCAAAAATTATGTAGTTGAATGCTTAGTCAAACCACTAGCTAAGGTGGTCTCGAAAGGAGTAGAGATGACAAGGCATCCACTTCAAAGAGCAAATTCTAATGGCAGAGCTCTCATCCAATCATGGTAAGACGAGACACATAAGGATCATCCTCGAATCCACATAGGCACATTCACTCAAAAAAATAAACCATTGACACATCATTCAAATAGAATGTGCAAAAGACCAAAACAGTGGTGAGCCCAAGATGGTCGTAATAAACCAACCAACTCCCCTCATTAAATGACCTTGACTCAAAGAAAGGTTATAAAACCCCATCTATTTCAAAAATAAAATGGTCACCAATGTATTTACAAAAATTTTCAATGATTGAGTAGTGTGCAAGAACCCAGAGTTTTTTTGAGAACTTAGAAAGATAGGATTTACGTAAGTGAGAGCAATGGCATCTTCAAGTTCAAGTGCTAAGAAAGGTAAAATTGAGGCTTTTGAAGAGAGAGTGTCATTTAAAAAGGTGATGACCAGGAACCCTAGGGACCAATTCTAGAATGAAGAGGAGCTGGTTGAATTCCATTTTTAGGCCAGCATGGAAGATCGAAGCCGACCCCATCACATATTAAAGATGGTATTTTTGAGGGCTTACAAGGCAAAGGATAAGAAGGGTGTTGCTAGCAACCATTGGAACACCAATTTGGAGAAGTTGCTATGTCCTCGGGTTCACTTCTCTCCAGACCTATTGTCATGGCTCACAATCTCTTACGATCCATGAAGCCGTTCCATTGTGAATGAGAGGGGAAAGGCTCTCTACCACCTCACACCTGACCATATTAGAACGGTATTTGAGTTAACCAAGGGAGATTTACTATATGATGAAAATGTGGTAACACTGTAGGCTCAACACATGATGGGGACTTCTTTCTATGCTAGTTTGTTCAAAGGTCCAGTATCAACTAACTTCCCTATCCCAAAGTCCTTGCTGTAATGGTGGGCAAAATATTACTCAGACATGATTTAGATTGCCTTAGGCATAGAGGACCTTAACTGGTTGAGCTTTCCAGTTACGTATGTTATTGCTCAATGCAATAAAAGATGCTTTCCTCACTATCAATGGGAGGAAGTAATGAGAAATACCATGGATAAGGAGTTAAAGAAACTCCAAGATGCATTAAAATAGAATAAAGATATAATGCCTCAATTTTCTCAATACTCCTTTTTGATCCACCTGATAGTGGGTCAATTTAGACGAGAGGCAATAGTGCAACTCATGGAAAACTTTGACTATATGATACAGGACTGGCTTTCGGTCATTCACTAGAATTTTTCTTCATTCTCAAAGTTTTTTGGCCATTTTCTTTCGACCATGTATCATGTCCTGACCAAGCAGCATCCTCCCAAAATAAGCCTAGGTGTTGAGGGCTACCTCAGAGAGAAAGGAGTTGGAGACATAGTTTTGATGGAGAACTTTATGTTCATTCAAATGTATAAGGTAAAGTTGCCCCCAAAGGCCTTACCCACCTATTACTCAAAATTAGTAGGAGTACTAGAGGTAGTGTGATAGTCGATCGAGGAGTCCAGGCTATGATATTTGAGAAAATAGGTCAGAATTCCATGGGTATCTGCACCAACGAAGATTGGCCACATTGTATACAGAGGCTATCCCAGCCTCGTTGAAGCCATCTCCATAATGGACAAATATTATTTCGCTAAAATAGTGTGGAGGCATTATGATCCTAAAGATAAGTACAAAGACATCATGGTAGAAAAGAAGCCCATGAAACACCATGAGGATGATTATGAAAAAGCTCTGCTATGGGCCAACAAGTATGAACAATATCTGAAAGCTATCTATGAAAACAAGAGCATGCAAAGGTCCCATACTCAGTTGGAGGTGGTGGGACGGTATTCCTCAGATATCAAGTTGGTCAGGAAGACCACTATGGATAAGATTACACTAGCTCAACTAGTCATTCCTCCAGAAGAGTTCAATGACCCATCATTAGAGATCACTACTTCCACACCTAAGTAGCTAGAGATAGTGGCTCAGGTAGTAGAAGCACCTACACCAAAAGTCCCTGGTATCAAGGCTACTAGTCCCACCAGAGGAGGAGAATAGGTTGTTATCGAGGCTTTGACCTCAGGCCCACAAGAACCGAGCAACCTTACCCTCACCTTACTTGCACCAAGACACTTACAAGTGACTATCGTAGGCACCTCTCAGGCCATTCCAATAGCCATAAAATACAATAACAAAGAGGCCAAGATATCATAAAGGGCCTGGAAGGCCATTGAAGAGAGTGGTGGATTGGCAAAAATCTTCCAAAATTATCAGGCGAAAGATATGGATGATGATGAGACACCACCCACCAAGAAGCTACGTATTGAAGTAGGAGCCAAAGGCACAGTAAGCCTTCATTTGATCAAAATATATGAAGTACCAAAATTCACTTCAACTCAAGAAGCTAAGTTGGATGCCATCGACGAAGGGAGAAGGGTGGAGAAGCTCCCTAAAGTCCCAATATAGGAAGGTGGCAAAATGACCATCTCTTTATTGACCCAAGGGATCACTTCTCTACAGATCAATCCAAATACCAAATCAACAAAAGTGATAGGAGATACCATTGCCATGGTAAGACAAGGAGTGAACATTCACTCTTAGACTACGGAAGCCGTAATATCAAAAATATCCACTTGGAAAGCCAAGGCCACAGAACTACAAGCAAAAAACGAGAAGTTGAAAGCTACTACTACTTCAGCTCCAGTACATGCAATAGCCTCTATTACCACAGGATCCAAGGAGACCTTGATTGAAAAATATAGAGAAAAGGCCATCACTTTGATCAATGACAACACAAATATGATAAATGGTTGCTGCAAAGAGGCTAGGGAGTTGATATCAGCTAACAAGAAAATAAAGCCTTTGTTAGCAAACCTTGATAAGAATATGGCCATTATACTTCCCGTATGCAATTTGTGTAGAATTGGATAAGATAAGATTAGGACCGAGGAAGTAATAACTGTAGATTGGCAAAGCCGAAGCTGCTTGTATGAACATGAAAAAATCCCCAACTTCATGAATAAGAGATCCAAATATAAGTTGATGATTAAATAACTAAAACATGCCAAACAAAATTTTATGGCCATAGTGAGACAGTCAGGAATTGATCCAGCCACACTGATGGGCCAAGGTGTTTTCAGCCAGACCATCATAAAACACCTAAAAGAAGTCAGCTTTGATGAGCAAGACGATGATAAGTTGGCAGCCCAATTATTTTTTGAAGTCGGACACATACACAATCAGGTCTATTTCTTTCAATACAAAGCCTTGACCTTGAAATAAAATAGAATCAAGGCTTCACGAATGCTGGATAGGGTCTCTCGACAAGGAATCATCCATGTGGAAGTGTGGCTTCACATTGCTGAATTGGTGGGGGCCACAGTTGATGACATAGAGAAAATTAAGAAACTGGCTAATGAGTTAGTTACAGGATCAACCTCCATGGGAGCAACTATGAACAAAGGCAAGGAAAATGTTGTTAGTTTATAACAGAAAGTTCCCCCCTCTCCTTAGCAGATGATGACAAGTGGACAGTGCATAACAATCTTGTTTTGGGAAGTTTCATTTCAGCAGCTATAAAAGCATAAGGAGCGGCCAGAATAAAGGATCGAGCAATCTTAGAGAACAGTATTTTTTTTGTAGGTATAGCTTGAGTGCCCATATTTGTGAGTTTCTGTATTTCCTTGTTTTCCCTTCTTCCATCCTTGAATTTCTTCCCCTTTGCTTTGCAGGTTTTCTCAATAGGGAGTAGCTCAGGAGCTGAGATTATTTCCAGGACTTCAGAGTTCAAGAAGATTTAGAGTTTTCTTCCTGTTACCTTATTGGAATAGTAGAATAGAAGGAGGCTATCACATCATTTGGATAGTCCTCTCTTCATTTGTATTGATCATATTCACAGAGTTAAATGGCATCTTGCCAACTCTAAATGTAAAATATTTTCATATCAATACAAATCTCTGGATTTCTTCCCTGTTAAATTCTTGTTCAAAGTACTGTGTGTATGACTTTTTCATGTATTACATTATTTGAATGCATGTTAAACATTTTCTTTTCATTGATTAACTGGTAATATTATTACATCATTTGAATGAGATTAGCTTTATCAATTCTTCTCTTCTTATTTATTTCTAGTTTTTCACTGGATCATTTACAGAATAGCTATAGTGACTCATATGGATCAAGGCACCAGTCATACTTAAGAGCTTTATAAGGATAGTTATTTCTTAGCTTGGTCAATTTATAATATTCAGTAAGTTCATATAATCTGGAAGTGCAAATAATTAAAAATCAAGATAAATATCTAGGGTTATTTGCAAAAGAGGGTTTCCATACCTATCTTAGCAGCATTTAAATCAATCAACATTGGTCTTTTAGCTAAGATAAAGAGGCAGGCACCCCAGATCCTGTAATAGCTCATTGGGAAGAAAACTAATAAGGCAACATGACAATTTGATATCCTATGGATGCTGGTTTTAGTTCCAATAGTTTTTTGGCACCATTTTCGGGGACCCAGACTACTTAAGTCTCAATATTAAGTCTGGAACCTGAGTAATAACGATAAATTTGGCAATTGGAAGCCACAAAAATTAAGAATTTGTTAATATTGATAAAATTTCTTGCGTTCTTGATTTTTATAAGTTCTTGAAATTTTAATAGTTTCTTGAATTTTCCAGTTTGGTAAATCTCTTTGGTTTTTCTTAATCTGTGTTAAATTTCCATGATTTGCTTTCCCCTATGAGATGAGAGCCTAATGATCAAGCAACCTTGATCAAATATTCACTGTTCTTTCTGTACCATTGGTGCTAGCGACTCTGCCTAACTGAATCTAAAAAATATAAAAAATGAAGGAAGAACAACTAATTATGGCGCACACAAGATCAAGAAACAAGGATATTTATCCAGAATACAAAGACCCTAAGGTATTCACTCGTACATCTAGAACACCTATTTTGAGAAATCCAATTCAGCAAAGTAGGTCTTATAATGTTCATAAAAAGTATGTAAAGAAAAGTACAACTTGTCAATCAGATATTAGTGATCAACTTGTTTGTGAACAAATCTTAGATAGTGTATCCGAGACATCTACTTATTTTGTTGAGAACCATTTTATAGATCATACTGATTATAATCTAGAAAATCAAACAGAGAGTATTGAGGGAATTGAAACCAAAAACCCTAGTGATAATATTACTGATATCAATTTAAATATCATCCCTCAAGTTAATATGGCTTAGCCAAATGTTCACCAATGGAGGACAAATAGATACAAGTCATTTTAGTTTCTTGCAATTCTTAATGATCTCCCCAGTAAAGTCCACAAGTACTTACCAAAGTTCCAAGGAAACAATGTGGTTACTGGGGAAGATCACATCAAAAGCTTCTTATATGCCATGGACAGTCTGGAAGTAGAAGACGAGGATGTGGTACTCAGGCTATTTTTATAGACTCTAGATAAAGATGCCAGAGAATGGTTTACTTCCTTACCCTAGGGTGGGATTAGCCATTTTTCAGAGATGGAGGTTATTTTTCTCAAGAAGTTTGGAGAAGTGAAAAATGAACAGTCATTGCTCGCTAACATAGCTACTATGAGAAAGAAAGAAAGTGAGACTATTATGGAATTCAATAGAAGATTTTCTAAAACTAGAAATAATATCCCTACACACTCCAGACCAAATGACATCCAATCTATCTATTTCTATAGGCTTGCTTTTACAGGAGACTTCAAGTATGACTTGAGCCAAAGAGAGGTTGATACCATAGATGAATGCATGGAAAAAGCCCTAGAAATTGAGAGAAACATGCTTGATAGTGGCAAATTGAAGCCATGCTCTTTGGAAGATAATCAAGCAGATAGGAAGATGAAAAAGGTGGGTTTCAACATACAGAAAAGACCTGATGTTGATCCTATGGAGAAACTCACCAATCAGATGGCTGAAATGTTCAACACCATGAACAACAGGCTAGCCAAAATGGAAAGAAACCATGACATTCATGCTGAAACTTCTCAGCTTGAGAAGCCCCAAAATGATATCAGATCCCCTTTCAAGAAAACCTTTAACAAAAATTGGGGGAACAACAACAATGTCGATGAAGGTAACAAAAATAGAAACACTGGGAACAATGATTGGAGGAAAAGGGAAAATGATAGAAATTAGAAAGTTGAGATGAACACAGTACCCAATCCAATCCCTGATATAAATGTTGTAGAAGGATTCCCTTTCTTTTGTCCAGTGTGTGATGCCCCTCATAACCCAGAAGGGTGTGGAATTTATCTCAGTACACAGTAGGGGGTTGACCTCAATGACAGTTCTGAAGAGGATATTAGAATAAATTCCTGCTGGTCATTGGAGGATGAGTCCAGAGAAAGGAAATTCGAACAAGATATGCAAGAGGTAGAGGATGCCTCTAGGGATCACCCCAAGATTTTTGTTGCTGAAGGTGCAAATATTTTGTAGAAGCCTTGTGAAACAAGATATGATAAAATGAAACAAGGTAAACTAATCCCTACTTCTCAGGAGGTAGAAGAACTGGAAGCTATTCACACTATGAATCTAAGAAGCAGGACTATCCCTGACAAAACAGAGGTAGTTTCCACAAGCAAGGCAAATGAAAAAGTTATAAGAAAAGCCCCTATCATTAAAAATATTGCTAAGGGTAAACAAAAGGAGAGTGATCAAATTCCTAAGAACATAGTACTTGAAGTGGTGGAAATTGAGGAAGAACCACTCAAAGAAGAAGGCATCAGGCCCTTAGATGTAAAAAATATTGAATTTGATGTCGATTCAGAATTAGTGAAACAAAAGGTGAACATCACTTTTGGAGAGCTGATGAAGGTGCAACATTATAGAGAGCAAGTATGTAAAGCATTTGGCTTAACAGAATGTAAAGAAGAACCAACCTGTAATGCCACCAAACCCCAACTAGATACCAGGTCACCATCTTCCATAAGACCCTTTTATGTATCTTTGAAGTACAATCCTGATGAAGGGGAAAGGTACATAATCCATAATTGCATGTTGGACAGTGGAGCCTCCCACAACATCATGCCAAAGTTGGTTGCTGATCAAATGGGTTTGATATGCACCAGGGATGTTGCTCCTATGTCATTCATGGATAGCAGGCAGATACCCTGTGTGGGAATAATCACTGGATTACTTGTCTATCTAGATCAGTACCCCAAGAAAGGAATAGTTATGGATATAGCTATGGTGGATGTTGATCCTTTCTTCTCACTACTTTTAAGTAGATATTGGGCTGAACGGTTGGGGGGATCTATCCAGATGGATTGGTCTTATGCTACTATTCCCATTTCTGATAAGGAAATTGTCAGACTTAGAAGAGAACCTTTCAACAAGCATTCTATGGAGATTGATAAAGGTAATAATATAATGGTAAATCTGGTTGAGTCTATAGAAGAAAAAGGGATGGGTGTGTATTTTTTTGGCACAATCCTTTTATGAAACATGTTCCAGTAGCATAAAACATGGACCCAGAGGTCCTCAAGTTGATAGACGATGAATCTAATAGGGTCCTAACACAGGAGATGTGGACTATGACCTTTGATGGGGTAAAGTCTTCATGCGGAGTAGGAGCTAGAATTAATTTGACTGATATTAAAGGGAATTACTTGGGCATCCCTTACAGGTTGGAATTCCCTTGCACAAACAATGTAGTAGAGTATGAAGCATTGCTACTTGGTCTAAGAAAGGCCAAAGAAATAGGTATCAACTACTTGACAATAGCTAGTGATGTTGAGTTGATTATACAATAGATAAAGGGAAAATACCAAACTAAACACCCAAGGCTAAAATAATATAAAGATGCAATGTTAGCAGAAATTGAAAAATTCCTAGCTTTCAATGTCACTTTCATTTTGAGAGAGAGGAATCATATAGCTGACCTTTTAGTAGTAAATGCATCAGGCTGGGATAACCTTGCGATCACAATAGAATATATGGACAGGTTTTTGACCATATCAGTGTATAAACCTTTAGTGCCTGACAATGTAGTTTACCTACAAGTATTTGTAGATGACGTAGAGATAGTGGATTTCATGACATGTCAGAATTAGTTTGCAGAGGTTATCTATGAAGAGGCAGACAAATGGTGTAGCACCCTAAAATTGGCGCAGTTAAACCCTTAGTAAAAAGATAAAAATTTGAATTTTAACCCCGAAACCGCCCGTTAACCGCTCACCCCATTTTTTGCACCATTTTTAGGAGTTGTTTTGACCGTTGGACGATATCGTCGCCGATCAGACGAAATCGTCCCAGATCGGATGAATTCATCTGGAACAGAACGTCCGGACGATTTCGTCCCAAAACCAAATTTTCATAATTAGCTTCTGTTTCAACAGCCTCTCCAACTTGGGCAGAAGCGTGTCTACGCAGTTGGAGATTCCTCCGTTGGAGATCTCCCAGATTGGGATGATCCCCAACCTCCTAACCTCCCCCTAATCCTATATAAACTGGGATTTTCTCAGTTTATCCCCCTGACTCCCTGGATCCCCTACCTGGCTCTCCTCCTAACTCTTTCCCTGGTTGATTTTCCCTACCATTTAAGCTTTGCACTCGTAGTTTTAAGTTTTCATTGCAGGTTTTCACTGTGCTTCAATTGGAGGAAGCTCGGATCATCGCAGGCGATTCCAGACGATTTCGGATGATCCTATCGTAGATCGGCGATGATCTCGTACGATTGGAGGTGATCTCGACTGCAGTTCAGATTGGGGGCAATCAGAGCCCTGAGTTTGCATTTCTCATCTTCCTTCTTTATTTTATTATGCATTAGCTTGATTATTTTCATTCTGCATCCTGGAGTTCACCTCATTTTAACATAAATGCATGATAAAGTTAAAATAAGTTATTAAAACAATGCATTTCCTTTAATATGCTATCTAGATTTATCAGTTAGGCATTTATACTATCATTTCTATCATTTTGCATTATTCTCGCAGTAGCATTTTTGGTTTTTGGTGTCTATTTCTATGATTGCAGGTTTCTAATGAATTCGTCAGATCGATGATGATCTTGTCTGATCTCAGATGATCGCCTATAATCTGGGATGATTCTGTACAATTGCAGATGATCCTATCATATTCGGGATGATCTGGACTCCTACAAGCTTCAGAATCTTCATCAGACATCCGGAATCAGGTGCATTCTTTCTCATTTAGTATATTCCTGGTATTTAGGATTCATTCATGCTTTCTGTATTCATATAAATCGGCATTTTCATATAGAATAGCTTAGATTCATTCTGGCCAACCTAGGATTATGAATGATCGAGTATAAAATGAACACATCAAAACCATTCTCAACCTAGGCATGGAAACTGCCACTCAAAGTTTCCTGGTGAACCCCACCATCCATCAAAAATTCACCCTTATACCCCTCCCCGAGAGGCACGACCTTCAAAGGGCCTCTCAGTCCGAGGTATTGTTCCATCCTTCTCGCATCCCCCTTTCGGGCACGGATCCTTTAGCCTGAAGGTAAGGGCACAAAAAATTTGGGTCAGTACATTTTGGTGAACCCGACGTGAAACTAAAAACCTTTTGAAAACAATCCAAAAAAAAATTATTATTAAAAACATCTAGAATCATTAGACAAACAATTAAAAGTTGCATATCATATTTAGATGGTAGATTATAATAAAAGATGAGTTGTCACCATAAATGTTGAAAATCAATTAACGGCCATAGAGATTACTTCTGTACTTAGAGTACCTCAAACAAATAGGGTCCAACCTTTGTGGGACGAACTTGATAGGAGATTGGGTATCATTGAATCTAGATCTACAGAACTTAGGCAAATTAAGAGGTTTGTCCTAGATAGAATCCTGGATCTTGATCAGGTAACTTTGTACCATGAACTTCAGAGAGCTTGCCATAGGTGGTTAGCCGATAAAAGAGCACTTGTGTCTTCTGAATTGTACACCTTTGAGGAATACCTTGAGAATGCAGTTGTAGTACATAAGTTTCTATCTCGTATAGAGGATCAAGAAGTCATTCTTACGGATAGGAAAATATGGAATAGAGTTCCTAGAGCTGTGTTATATCGAGAGTATTGCCATGAAATTTATTTCTACAAGTCAGAATCCGAGACAGATCATATTACTATAGCACACTTTGTCAAATTTTTGAAAAACCATTTCCAATTTGAAGAGGAGCATTTCATGACTCCTGATGAACTTGATCCTATCAATGATATCCATAAACTATTTATAGAAAACTAAGTCATTATTCTTATTATTGTTATTCCTTTTGCAACTAGAATGCTATTTGTTATCTTTATAATAATATTATAAAACACAAAAACAATAAAAATAAAAACAAAAAAAAAATCAAAACATTTCCTTTTTATAGTAGGTATATAATTAAAATATATACCTCTCAAACCTATCGCATATATATATATATATATATATATATATATATTATTATATATAAATATATATATTTGCTGAAATCTAAGTTTAAGCACAATGCCTAGACTTAGGAATGGAAAACAAACTGAAGAAGAAGAAGATTGGCTAGGAAAACCATTAAATAACCCAGATGTCCTTCCTGAAGATCAAGTTCAGGAAGAAGAAATCCTAGACCAGCAAGAAGAAGAGCTTGTTGTAAGAAATGAACAAGAAGAAAATGTTAGAGAGGAAGGATCCTCATCCCCTAAAATGTCTCCGAGAGGAGCTATTACTTTTGAAAACATGGAACAATTCTGGAAGTTCATTAATACTAATATTGGTGTTCTTAATAGAGCAGTCCATATGGACAAGGATCAAATTAGTGACACTCAAGCAACTCTAGAAGACGTATTTCACACACGCACTAATCCCTTGTCCTTTATTGATCAAGAGAGTGATCAAGCTGGACCATCCAATTTGGATATGGCCGCTATAATCCAGAACATGCAACAACAACAGGTTACCCAACCATCTAAAGTGCCTGTTAGCAAGCCTAGGGTCATTCCCACACAAAAGAAACCATCATTTACTGCTCTATTTTGCCAAGCTATTGAGCAATATACCTCAAATCAGCAAAAACCCAAAACAAAACCAAACACCAATTACCAACAATCTGGGATACAACATAATACTATTACAAATCCTCTTCATAATACTCTTCCTACCAACGCTTTGCATAATAGCAATATAGCATCTAATCCTTATGTCACACCGTCATACACTCATAAATCCCATGCTTATGTCCCACCGAACCAATATGGTGGACAAACTAGTAATCTTGAAACTATGGTGAAACAGTTAGTTTCCCGCATGGACCAGATAGATCCCTACCGTCCCTCGTACAATTATCGAGAGATGTGTAGTCAGCCTTTAGATCCTATAGTTGTAGCACAACCATATCCTAAACATTTTCCTATGCCTGTCTTGCCCATATATAAAGGAACCGAAGATCCCATAGAGCATCTTCGTATGTTTAGGATAGCATGTCATGATATATCACATGATGACTTATTATTACTAAAAATGTTCCCAAAAAGTTTAGGAGGAATGGCATTAGAGTGGTATTATCAATTACCCACTAATTCTTTGAGGAATTTCAAAGAAACAGCTGAGTCTTTTGTTCATCAATTTAGTGCCTACATCGAAAGACATGTGACCATTAAAGACTTGTACAACTTAAAACAAGACAAAGATGAATGTTTTGCTGATTTCCTAGCTAGGTGGAGACAATTGATAGGAAAATTGCACTTTGTGTTACCTTATAGGGAGATGTTGGACATCTTTATTAATAATTTACAAGACCAACTATCCTACGAATTATCAACTGCTACCTTGACCACCTTCGATCAGGCTATAGACTTAGCCAGATGAGTGGAAGATGCTCTCATTAGGAGAGGACAACTTAAAAAGAAAGACGATGAGAAAACATCCAGAAATCAATATAAAAATAAACAAGTTGTGGGTGATGGAGTCATCGATAATAGAAATATCGCTAATGTTAATGCTGCGAAGACAACGAAGAAGTTTATACTAAAACCTCTTGATAAACCTCCTCAAGAATTTACTAGGTTAAATCAACCTTTATCAACCATTCTACCACAATTATTAGAATGAGGTTTGATTCAATTACCAACTATCCGGGAACCTGATCCAACTATACCCGGATACAGAGCTGATTTACACTGTGACTTCCATAGAGGACCTGGACACACTACCAACTCTTGTAAAATATTAAAACATAAAATACAGGACTTGATTGATAACAATGAGATGGAGGTGCAAGCCTTTCAACCTAAGCAAAATCCTCCTAATAATGCTCAAAAGAACATCCCCCAAAACTAGAATCAGAATGCCAATCAGTCATTGGACATATTTCAACATCCTTTACCAAAACATGGCAAGGAAGTGGCTAATCAAATTGAACATCATAATGTTCCCCCTCCTACCCGATATGTAGGAACTATTAGTGGGCATTTACCTGCTCATGAGCCAAAAATATTTGACACAACCTTATCCGTGGTTACAACTAGGCCTCTATACAATATCCAGACACCTAATCTCAGTGATACAGAATACGAGACTGAGAGTGATATGGAAATCACATCAAATCAATCGAATAGCTCTGAAGATGAATCGGATCCTATTCTCCCCATCACAAGTTATATGGTTCCAGAAGAACCATTTCCAAGAAGAGTCACTACTAGACCATCGTCTCACCAATTACTTTCTAATGAGCAAGCCATAAATGCTAGACCAAGACCCATTCATCATCCGTAGAATAATATTGTGGGTACCATCGGAGTCTGTTACTAGACAACGAGGCTCAAAACTCTCAACAAGATCAAATGCGAGAATGATGGATCAACTCCATTTGTTTTGAAAGTTCCTAATAAAGGGAATCAGGCACCTAATGTTCAACCTAAACCTCCTTATAATATTAATGAGCAACTATCAAATATTACAGCTAGAATTTCTCTTTTGGACCTTTTAAGATCTTCTCCTACCCATAGAGATGAATTAATGCTCACATTAAGCCAGATGATGGTACCACAAGACATTCAACTGGAAGCCATGGCTAATACTATAATAACTCATGAAGTTGATTGTATTGACTTTCGGGATAGAGACATACCTCAACATAGTTTACATAAGGATAACCCCTTATATATTACTGCCTTAATTGGAGATGTAGCAGTTAAACGAGTCTTGATTGATAATGGTTCATCTTTAAACATCTGCACTTTTGACTTCTACCAAATATTTGGGTTTAGAAGTGATGAAATGAAAAGAACTGATATGATCATAAAAGCCTTCAATGACGAAACACAAGAAACGTGTGGAGTTATTACCATTCCATTGCAGGTTGGTCCGAGAACCTTGGATACGACCGTGTTTATTGTACATTGCCCTGCATCGTACAATATACTCTTGGGTCACCCTTGGATCAACGCAATGCGAGCCATTCCCTCAACTTTACATCAATGTGTTAAATTCGAATTTAAGAATCAGTTGGTTACCATTCATGGTGATCCTAGACCCTTTGATATGTGTGCTTTGGCAGAACCTGTTGGAGTTCAATTTTGCCCTGCTCTATCATCCACACATCCTAATTCTCATTACCCATCTAAACATGTGAAACACACACCCACAATGCCATCTACTTCTTCTCCATCAGTTCCACCTCTACATACAACTCAACCATCCTCTAAACAAACCACATTAGGACCTCAGAAAGATCCTAATCCCACAACCAATGCCTCTTGTTCTACTCCTATCACTTCTATACCTATAATAGACTCATCCATCGACATCTCTACAACATCTACATCCACCAAAGGCATAGTTTCCGCATCAGAAGATGTAGGAAATGTTCCTTCTACCTCTTATGCTCTTACTGACGAGCTTTTACCCGATTTATCTAAAATTCTTATATCAGAGAAAATGAATGCTTCTATGCAAGATTCCCTTATTTTAAATAATTTGCCACCATCTCCTCATACCTTGGGCCTCCCACAGCCTATGGGAAGTACTTACCAAGTCGGGAGCTATGCTTTTATTTATAAGGGATATGACTAGGGTAGAATACCCAAAAACATCAAGACTCATTATGATGGATATGCTCGATGTTATTTTACTAATGAGTATATTAAAGCCAAATCTATAATGCTTAAATTGGGATATAAAGGGAAAGGTTTGGGACCTTTCCAAAATGGTATGAAAGAACCTTTTGAGGTAGAACCATGGCCTGCCCGATGTGGTGTGGGCCTATTTCCTAGTAAGGGTCAGCCCTTCCCATTTGAGGATGATGACCATCTCATATGTTACCAAGATTATTTGGATAAACGTGATGCTTTGCATTTAATGAATAAGCCATTTACATGTAATATGCTATCTATAGCCTACCCTGAGATGATCGTTGAATCCGACGATGAGTTGGAGGGAGATATCTTCCATGATGTCTCCATTGAGGAATTATTACATCATGAATTTTATTTTGATGGCTCTATACCTAGTATAGCCCAGATTGAGGCCACGACTCCTCAAGATGAATTATCCAAGCTAACCTTGGAAGAGTTACAAGAATTGGGCGTTTCACCCGCCCCACCTAATTTTGAGAAAAATCTACACATGGAAGTAGAAAATGTCATAAAAGTTAACATTGGAACTGAGGATAATCCTCACATAATCAACATTGGATCAGAATTGAGTCAAGAAAAATAGGATAAATACATTGCATTTCTTAAAGAATATGAAGATGTCTTTGCTTGGACATATGAAGATATGCCAGGATTAGACCCTTCCGTAGTTATGCATCACCTAGTAGTCCATCCGGATGCTAAACTCTGTTAAACAAAAACTTAGAAAAATGCATCCTAAAGTGGCCTTACTAGTCAAAGGGGAGTTAGAAAAACTCTTAAATGTTATTTTTATACAAGCCATTGATTATGCTGAATGGATCTCGAATGTAGTTCCAGTAACTAAGAAAGAAGCTACTAAGGTTAGGGTTTGCACAGACTTTAGAGATATTAATGTTGCATGCCCTAAAGATGATTTCCCTCTTCCCAATATGGATCAGATCATTGATTTTACTATTGGGAGTGGAATGATATCCTTAATGGATGGATTTTCTGGCTATAATCAGATCAGGATAGCTCCTGAAGATCAGGCTAAAACAACCTTTATTACCCCTTGGGGAACCTTTTGTTGGAAAGTGATGCCATTCGGTTTGAAGAATGCAGGTGCAACATATCAACGAGCCATGACTTATATCTTTCATGATATGATGCATGATATACTACATGATTATGTAGATGACATTATAGCTCGTTCTACTAAAGAAGATGACCATTTAGATGATTTGAGAAAAGTATTTAATCGGTTAAGGGAATATCTTATCCGATTGAATCCAGCTAAATGTATATTCGAAGTTAAGTCCGGTAAATTATTGGGGGTTATAGTTTCTTTACGTGGCATCAAAATTGACCCTCTCAAGATTGCGGCTATCACTGATATGCCCGCACCCACAAACATATCTGAATTACGAAGTTTACAAGGTAAGCTTCAAGCTATCCATCGCTTCATCGATAAGCTGGCGGATAAAACCGGACCCTTTCTTAAGCTTCTTAAGAAGGATGTCTCTTTCCATTGGGACAACGAATGTCAGGAAGCATTTGAACTCCTCAAACAATATCTTCTTAACCCACCTGTGCTTTCACCACCTCGACCTGATCACCCATTTATCTTGTATATTTTTGCTTCATATTTTGCCTTAGGAGCTATGTTAGCTCAACTTGATGATGAGAAAAGAGAACGTGCTAATTATTATATCAGCAGAACCTTAATTAGTTATGAAACCCACTACACAACATTAGAGAAGTTATGTCTAGCAGTCATATTTTCTACACAAAAATTATGCCATTATATGCTCAGTCAAAAAACCTATGTTATTGCTAAATCTGATCCTTTGCGGTATCTCATGAGTCGACCTTATTTATCTGGTCGCACAACAAAGTGGGTTCTTGCTCTAAGCGAGTTTGAACTCACGTTTATAGGACAAAAGTCTGTTAAGGGTCAAATCATAGCAGATCAATTAGTTGTTGCACCCTTAGAGTCTACCCATCCCCTCATCATTGAGTTTCCTGACGAATGCCTTAAACTAGAGGCAGACCATCCAGAGCAATGGTCCTTATACTTTGATGGAGCCCGATGCATGAGTGGGGCTGGTGCAGGTATTATTTTAATATCTCCATAGAAACATCTTATCCCTCTGTCCTTTAAATTAATGTTTGCTTGTACTAATAATATTGCTGAGTATGAAGCTCTAATCCTTGGCTTACGAGCTACCTTGGCACTAAAAATTAAAAATCTATTAGTTTTTGGTGATTCTCAACTTGTTATAAATCAAATTAATGATGTTTATCAGACCAGAGATGATAAATTGCATCCATATAAAGCATATGTATTACAATTAATATCTTTATTTGATCAAGTTACCTTGGAAGCTATTCCTCGAACTAGCAATCGTGCGGCTGATGCTATGGTTGCAGTTGCATCTCTTTTACCCTTGGAGTTAGATGACGAATATGCTACCATCATTATTCGTCGACTCCAGGAACCCGCTTCAAATAAATCATGCTTAGAACCTTTGGATGTGTTTCTAATCAATGAAACTACTCCTAAACTTTGGTACACTGATATATTCAATTTTCTTCAAAATGGGACCTTCCCTGAAGGTTTTAATAGAAACCAGCATCGGTTATTACGTAGACGAGCAAGTCGCTTCGTAATAATTGGCAATACGTTATATAGGAGATATTTTGAAGGTATCCTACTGAGATGTTTGAATCTAGAAGAATCTAGATCAGCTTTGAGTGAAGCCCACGATGGATCTTGTGGGGGACACTTTAGTGGTAGCGCCATTGCTAAGAAGCTCCTTAGGATAGGATATTTTTGGCCTACCATGGAGAATGATGCACATGATTACGTGCACCATTGCGACAAGTGCCAGAAACATGCTGACCTTGTCCATGCGCCTGCACAAGAACTACAGGCTATTTCATCTCCTTGGCCCTTTTCAAAATGGGGCTTAGACATTATTGGAAAAATCAATCCTGTGTCATCTGATGGACACAAATTCATCATAACCACCATCGAGTATTTCACGAAGTGGGTTGAAGCTATGCCCTTAGCTTCTTGCACTGGAACCCAAGTTTCCAAATTTATTTTTAATCAAATTATTTGTAGGTTTAGAATTCCTACAAATCTCATCTCAGATAATGGAACTTGTTTCAAAAATAAATATGTCAAGAAATTATGTCAAAAATATAAAATTCAACATCGTTGGTCCACTCCCTATTATCCTCAGGGTAATGGCCAAGCAGAAGCATCTAATAAAACATTAATTAAAATCCTCAAAATATTGGTCAATAAATCTGGCCGAGATTGGCACATTCAATTATATCCTGCTTTGTGGGCTTATCGTACTAGCGTTCGTACTCCCACGGGCACTTCACCTTTTGTTTTGGTTTATGGCGTTGAAGCTAGTTTTTCCCTTTGAATTAGAAGTTCCTTCTTTGGCTCTACTACTTCAAGATACTGAAGTAGGAGATGAATATCGTGTTGGCAGATTTAGTCAGTTGGAACTCCTAGATGAGAAGCGCATCAATGCTTTGGAACATCTTCGAGCCTATCAGAACAAGCTTAAACGAGCATACCTCAAGAAAGTTCATCATCGATCCTTTGAGATCGGTGACCTTGTCTTAAAAGAAAATAAAAAAAATACTAATGCAACTAAAGATCTTAAAGGTAAATTCGAGCCCAATTGGCTTGGACCATATATTATCACTGCCAAATTCGGATCGGGAGCATACAGATTAGCTACCTTAGATGGTAAAGATCTTAAAGAACCTATGAACATTATGCATCTTAAACGCTATTATGCATAAATCTGGTCATTTCATCATTGTATATATTGTTATTTTGCATATTGGTTCATTTTAGTCATCCATATAAAAATTTCAAAAACAATAATATTATTTATTCTTTCAATTCATAAATTAAAATCAAAATATAAAAAAATCAAAATCATCAAAATCTTCAAAAACATTTTTATTGCACCCGTCAATTCTTGAAGTATTGCAGTCATATTTTCAATTATTTTGGATAAATTAGCATTTATTTGGAATCCCGCACTTTCACACTCACATGAATAAATATCTTGATTTTATTTGGTATGATTATTAATCTCTCTTATATCAAAGTCCACAGTTGAATTAAATAAAGTTTTGAGCATAGAGAATTGATCTTGTTATTTACTTGAACCAAGTATATCTCTTCACATTAAAATGATTTCATTGCAAATTCAATATGATGCTACATAGTAGAAGTGGTTTCTTGAGCGAAAAGTTTCCCCTGCTATCCTATCATGCACATGGTCTAGAATCTTTGAGAATTGACAAAAGGACAAGCTCACCCCTGCCCAGAATAAAAATCCCTTGCTCTACAGCCAATCCGAGCAAGTATCCCTAGTATAGGAAGAAAAAGAAAAGTCAAAGAAAATGAGAAAAAGAAAAAAATATCATTTTGTACCATCGCAACAATATTTCAACATTATCTCAAGTTCCAAGCAAAAATACAAAAAAAAAAAGAGAGAAAAGAAGAGAAAAAGAAAAGCAAAAGCAAAATGCAATAAAATCCCTTTCCCTACCCCTTGAAAAGAAAAGAAGGGTGAATGAGCTTGAATCCCTGGAATTCTCAATTATTCGAAAAACTGTGAGGTAAGCCCCATAACAGGTGGTTTGTGCCCAACCCGCTTGGCCTTGGGTAACTCCTAGCGTGGTGATATGTCTGTCACATTAGCGACCTTCTTTTGTACAGACCTATGTCTGCTTATGGATCAGCTAGCTCTTGATGACCCGACTTACATAGTAGTCTGGTACGGTTACATGCATATAAATCATGGTCAACGAACACTTATTTGGTTAATTCAAATTACTTGTATCAAATTATCTTGCTCAAAATTGGTAAATGAACAATACAATTGCACACACATTTGTATTTGAGAGATTTTGTATCATTATGATAAATCAAGATCAGCAATGAACTCACATATGCACATGAGGGTTCCTTATAAATCTACATTTTGTCTTTGAGATAATTTAAAATATTTTTGCAACTCTTTTTGGAATAATTTCATCTTCTTATTTAAAAGAACATCTGTTTCGTATAAAAACAATTACATACATTGTTTTCAAAAATCCAAAATTTCTTTCAACAACATATTCAAAAATCTAGCAATAAAGTCACGTTTATATATTTTTTCTGTTTATCTCAAAATCAAAAATCAATTATGCAATAAAATTATTTTTGGATTTCGCGATGATGGTATAAGTCTATACCTATAATTCTATGCCTAGCGCAAACCATTGTTCTAATTTTATTTCCCATTCATTTTAATTCATAAAAACATATGGCTTAAATCATTATGTTCCACAATTGTGCTTTAAAAAGAACGAACACTTTTTCTATTTTCATTTCATTATGTCAACATTCAATTTTGCGACGATGGTATAATTCCTGGGCAATTGTTCAAATTTCTATCACACTTAGGAATTTTATGCCTAGCAAAAATCATATTTCTAATATTTCATGCATAATATTTTCATGACAATCTGAAAACAAATTATCACCATCATCATTTTTCATCATCACAACACAAAGTCTTAAGACAGTCTCTTAAGCACTCTTTTACTTTTAGCAATATTTCTATACTGGGATTAGCTTGACGACCTAGCGAGCGGTGACTCCATGAAATGGTCATATAACAGTGACAATGTCCTTTGAAATTATTGTTAGAAGTCCCTTTATTTTTCATTAAATCACACCACAAACAACCAATTTGTTTACATCAGATTATTTCATTTAAATTTTATGGCATGACATAAAATTATACTATTTCCAAATGACATAATTACATGAATAATCAATCAACAATTCAAAACTTAAAGCATCATAAAACATATGGACAAGTCATATCACAAAAATATCATATATATATATCAAAAATATATGTACATCATATCAAAACTGGATTGGTATGCCACAATCTATACCCTGGCATACTCAATCCTCTCAAAATATATAGTCTAGCCAAAGAGCAGCTAGTCTCGAGAAGCCCTCGAGCTCTCAGCCTCATCTCCTCTCTCGCCCTGGCATGGAGGAGGTGGTCCCATCGAGGTCCATGCTGTATCATGGGTCCTCGACGTCGATCGTGAGGACGTCCTCGATGATCCCATCATGATCGGCTCTGCAATGCTAGCTAGCAATGGTATCCTCTGGTTCTCTGGAACCATGTGATAGTATAATCCCTGGTAGAATATGGTCTAAGCAATAGACCATGCCAGATCTTGAGTGCTCGCCCCTCTACTCTGAGCCCTGAGTCATGTAGCCTCATCCTGTAGTGTCTGCACCTGAGCCCGAAGGTGGGCATTCTCAGCTCAGAGAGCCACCATCTCGTTGCTCTCCCCCACCTTGATACCCTTGCCCTTATCGGGTGATGGTGGCCTCTCCCTCTGTTGATAAGGGAGCCCCTCCTCCCTCCTCTCTGGTATTGTGGTCTCTCCGGAGCCTGTGGCACTCTTTGGTGTCTCTCCTGAGGAGACCATCATTGCTCCCTCCCTCTGTGACTCCTCGCTGCATCGATGGTAGCCTGGTGCCACCTCCCCATCCATCGCACCATGGCGTGCATCGGACCCTATGCCCTCATCATCCGAGGAGGGTGGATGCCTACATACTAGGCATCATATCCATCTGTGACCCTAGTGTCATCCCCATCCATTGGCTGAATGGGGGCATCATCCACATCTTGACTCTAGAATCATTGCATATCTAGAGCCCCGCTCAGTGTAGTACTATCTCGGATAGTTCTGGAGTACTCGTAGTCTCTGAGGGAAGGGATCCCCTACTGTAGACCGAACTACCTCAAAACTCGGTCATAGCGATGGAGCTCTACCTCTCCCCACTCCATCCTCAGCCAGAAGACTCACCTGATGTGAGCCAACTCCTGTCCATCCTCTCCCCACCCTGGGTGCTCTCTCCATGGCCTCCAGGTGATCTGGTCAGGGATGAGGTCATCTAGCAACCTCCGGGACATCGATAGATCTATCCATCATGTGACCCTCTCTGGAGCCACCAATAGAAAACCTGGGGTCTCTCTCGATCAACCCCTATCAGTGGAAGCCCTACTAGCCTTCGCATCGTAATGTGCTCCCAACACCAAACCTATAGTAGTGATGTCAAAACTAGACATCGACCTCCCTTGTATATGACCCCGTGTAGGATCCTATACAAGTGGCATAGCACAAAGCTACCCCAAGAAAATCTGTAGCCATGGTCTCTCATATCGTAGACCACATCTGAGAGTAGCCATGGTAACTTGCATCCGCTCTGGTGGCATAGCAGTAAGCCACCCACTACCCCTACCAAAACTTGAGTCAATCGAGATGCCCCAGGCATCTGCCTCAATGTCTCGATGTTCACTCCGCCCTTCTCTAGGGTGAAGCTAGGGTCTCCGCACAGTCGCATCATGGCATGGCCCTAATTGGCCATAGGAGTCATCAACCGTCCATGTATGGGGATCCTCAAAATCCTCCATACATCCTCTAGAGTGGGAGCCATCTCCCCTATCGGTAGCCAGAAGCAGGATGACCCTGGATACCACCTCTCTGCTAGGGCTGTCAGTAGCCCCATGTCTGTAGGTATTTGTGGCATCTCTGCCACATGTTGTAGCCCAACCTCTGATAGTCGGTCTCGCTCCACCTGATCGAGCGTGGCTACATCATCTCTTAGCCCCCCGTATTTCCACTCTTAACTTTTTAGTAATCCCCTCTGCAAAATAAACAATAAAACAACAAAAATCATTAATAGATAATCATTAAAATCAGTTAAATCAATTTCATCTTATAAAAAAAATGATATCGTCCACTATTGGATGATATCGTACTAAATTGAGTCAAATCATCCTTGGTAGGATGAAATCATCTCCGATTTCTCAACTTGGGGATCGCCCCTTGTTGGACGGGATCGCCCCTATTTCATCGATTTTGCCCCTAGACGAAATCGGCGATCTAGGGACGATTTCGATGAAATTGGGACGATTTCATCCCGACGTCGTCGACGGCCTAAAAATGGCCACGATGCCCCAAAAATAGTCAAAATTTAAATTAAAAATCACACAAATCAAATTAAAAACATAATTCATCAAGTTTAGATCCTTACCCGCAATCCACGTCGGACCTCTGTCGATCTGTGCGTTGTTTCCACCATTTTTCTTAGAGCTCTAAAATAGCAAAAATGAACAGTAACAATGAATTAGGGTTTTACCCTATTTTTTTAATTTTATTTAAAAAACAACTTTTTTTTAAAATTTTGCTTTTCCATGCTTTTACCTCAAACGTTCGATTTGGGTAAAAACACGGAGGGGGCACCATAGCAAGCAGTCGTACGATTCGACCTAGAATCATCGTCTAAAAAATTGAGTAAATTTTTGCTTTCTCGTAAAGCATGGAGAACTCGTCTTTAACACATTTTCTTCGAAAATTTGCTAAAGAGGGGGCAAAATGTAGCACCCTAAAATTGGCGCAGTTAAACCCTTAGTAAAAAGATAAAAATTTGAATTTTAACCTCGAAACCGCTCGTTAACCGCTCACCCCATTTTTCGTGCCATTTTTAGGAGTTGTTTTGACCGTTGGACGATATCATCGTCGATCAGATGAAATCATCCCAGATCGGATGAATTCATCTGGAATAGAATGTCCAGACGATTTCGTCCCAAAACTAAATTTTCATAATTAGCTTCTGTTTCAATAGCCTCTCCAACTTGGGCAGAAGCGTGTCTGCGTAGTTGGAGATTCCTCCATTGGAGATCTCCCAGATTGGGATGATCCCCAACCTCCTAACCTCCCCTAATCCTATATAAACTAGGATTTTCTCAGTTTATCCCCCTGACTCCCTGGATCCCCTGCCTGGCTCTCCTCCTAACTCTTTCCCTGGTTGATTTTCCCTACCATTTAAGCTTTGCACTCGTAGTTTTAAGTTTTCATTGCAGGTTTTCACTGTGCTTCAGCTGGAGGAAGCTCGGATCGTCGCAGGCGATTCCAGATGATTTCGGATGATCCTGTCGTAGATCGGCGATGATCTCGTACGATTGGAGGCGATCTCGACTGCAGTTCAGATTGGGGGCAATCAGAGCCCTGAGTTTGCATTTCTCATCTTTCTTCCTTATTTTTATTATGCATTAGCTTGATTATTTTCATTCTGCATCCTGGAGTTCACCTCATTTTAACATAAATGCATGATAAAGTTAAAATAAGTTATTAAAACAATGCATTTCCTTTAATTTGCTATCCAGATTTATCAGTTAGGCATTTATACTATCATTTCTATCATTTTGCATTATTCTCGCAGTAGCATTTTTGGTTTTTGGTGTCTGTTTCTGTGATTGCAGGTTTCTGACGAATTCAGATCGACGATGATCTTGTCTGATCTCAGATGATCGCCTATAATCTGGGATGATTCTGTACAATTGCAGATGATCCTATCATATTCGGGATGATCTGGACTCCTACAAGCTTCAGAATCTTCATCAAACATCCAGAATCAGGTGCATTCTTTCTCATTTAGTATATTCCTGGTATTTAGGATTCATTCATGCTTTCTGTATTCATATAAATCGGCATTTTCATATAGAATAGCTTAGATTCATTCTGGCCAACCTAGGATTATGAATGATCGAGTATAAAATGAACACATCAAAACCATTCTCAACCTAGGCGTGGAAACTGCCACTCAAAGTTTCCTGGTGAACCCCACCATCCATCGAAAATTCACCCTTATACCCCTCCCCGAGAGGCGCGACCTTCAAAGGGCCTCTCAGTCCGAGGTATTGTTCCATCCTTCTCACATCCCCCTTTTGAGTATGGATCCTTTAGCCTGAAGGTAAGGGCACAAAAAATTTGGGTCAGTACAAATGGAAAATGAGGGATATAATTAGGGAACCTGTAGAGGTTATTCAATTGAAAACTAACAGAATCCCGAAGGGACTAGTCTCTTTTGAAAGTTTATTTGATGATTTTGATAGGGCCTACAAACTAGACATGGCCAAGGTGGTCACTGAGGATGTAAATGTTGGTTCAGAAGAAGAGCCCAAAATAGTTAAATTTGACACATATTTACCACCCAAAGAAAAATTTGGGTACCTAAGGTTTCTTAAAAGAAGCAAAGAATTCTTTTCCTGGTCATATGATGAGCTAAAAACTTTCAAAATAGAGGTAATGACCCATATTATCCCATTGAAGGAAGACTCCAAACCATTCAGACAAAAGCAGAGGAAATTCAATCCAACTCTGCACCCAATCATGCAGCAAGAGGTATCTAAATTGTTAGATTCCAAAATTATCAGGAAGGTCAGATTTTCATCCTGGATTGCCAATTTGGTACCTGTGAGGAAGAAAAATGGTGAAATCAGATTATGTGTTGATTTTAGAAATTTTAATAAAGCCTCACTAAAGGATAATTATCCTATACCTAATATGGAACAACTATTGCAGGCAGTAGTAGGATCTTCCAGAATGTCCCTCTTAGACGGGTTTTCAGGATACAACCAAATAGAAGTCAATGAGGAGGATAGACATAAGACTACCTTCACTACTCCATGGGGCACTTTCGAGTATCTAAGAATGCCATTTGGATTGATGAATGCTGGGGCTACCTTCCAGAGAGCAATGGAATTTTCTTTCAAAGGATTAATGTTCAAAATTGTGGTTGTATATTTAGATGACATCACTGTGTTCTCTAAAAACCCGGAAGACCACTTAGAACACCTTGCTATTATTTTTGCCATATGTAAAGAGTATGGTATTTCTATGAATCCCAAGAAATGCATATTTGGGACTACCCAAGGGAAATTTTTGGGTCATATTGTGTCAAAAGAAGGGGTGAGAATTGACCCAGAAAGAATAGAAGCCATCTCCAAAATTCCTCCTCCCAAGAATATTAAAGGGGTCAGATCATTTTTTGGCAAGATCAACTTTGTCAGGAGATTTATTCTTGATTTTGTAGATATTACTAAACCCATCACTGATATAATCAAGAAAACTGGAGAGATAAGGTGGACAGCTGAAAACATGGCTGCTTTTGACAAGATTAAAGGAGCTATATCTACAGCTCTTGTTTTGAACTGTCCAGACTACACTAAGGAATTTAATATCTATCCTTTTGCTTTAGATCATTCGATTGTTGTAGTGTTGTCACAGAAGGATAATGATAACAATGAAAGGCCTATTGCCTTCATGAGTTTAGGATTGAAAGGAGCACAACTCAAACACTCCTTACTTGAAAAACATGCTCTAGCTGTAACCCAATCCTTAGAACATTTTAAAAATATATTTGGAGCTAACAAAGTCATTTGTTGCATACCTTTCATTGCTATCAAATATATGTTTACTCAATATGAACCATTTGGAAATCCTACCAGAGCCATGGTCAAGTTATTACAGTATGATGTGGAATTCAAAATTGTTAAAACTGTAAGAGGACATGGACTGGCAAAATTCTTGGCATGTAAATAAGGAGAAGAATTTGACAATCTTATCTCCATGGATGAACATTTTGATCAGAGGAGGGTTGACAATGCTGAATGTAAGTGGTATGATGACATTTTATGCTACCTTCAGACATTATCTTTTCCATAAGGTATGACAACAAGCAGGATGAGGTCTGTCAAACTCCAAGCCCAAAAGTATCATGTACAGAATGGCATGCTATACTGGAGACATCCAGATGATATTCTACTATCTTGTATCTATGAAAAAGAAGTCCCCAAGATTTTAAATGAGTTTCATGATGGTTTTTGTGGGGTACACTTTGCATCCAAGGCTACTATGAATAAAATTATGAGGGTAGGTTATTATTGGCCATCATTGTTTAAATATGTTTATTATTATGTAAGGAACTATCATAACTATTAGGTTTTTGTAGGTAAGAAGCATTTGGTAGCCATGCCTCTCAAAATAGTGATCATTGAAGCACCATTTACTCAATGGGGAATCGACCTAATTGGTGAGATCAACCCCAACTCTTCAGGAAGGCATAAGTGGATCATCACTACAATAGACTATTTCACCAAATGGGTAGAAGCCACTCCTCTCATAACTTGTACTAGTTTAGCGGTTATTAACTTTTTAGAATAAAATATATTGACTAGATTTGGAGTACCCCAAAAGCTAGTTACTGATAATGCAAAATATTTTACTTCTTATGAAATAGTAAATTTTTGTGCCAAATATGGGATAGAGCTGGCTCACTCAGCCAATTATTATCCATAGGGAAATGGTTTAGCTGAATCATCAAATAAAAACCTGATAGCTAGGATTAAAATGTCTCTAGCTAAGAACAAGAGGAGTTGGGATAGTCAGCTAAAGTTTGCTTTATGGGCTGATAGATTGTCCACTAAAATAAATACAGGGAGAACCCCTTATGAAATGGTATATGGATAAAAAGCCTTGTTACCTACTGTGACCGAAATAGCTGCCTTGTCCCTATTACTCCAAGATCATGAAAAACCTGATGCCTTACAAAGAAGGTTGGATCAAATTGTTTTGCTCCAAACTCAAAGGAGGGAAACCTTAAACAAGATACATGAACAAACAATGAAAACTATTAAATTGTTTAATAAAAAGGCTAAGGGCACTCCCTTATTGGAAGGAGACATTGTTATATATTGGGATCCCAAAAATGATAAGCATGGAGAAAAGGAAAAATTTGAACCTAAATGGATAGGCCCATACCAGATTCTGCAAGTAGTTGGCCCTAACACTTACAAATTGTAAACACTTAAAGGTGAACTAGTTAAAATACCCATAAATGGCATACATCTGAAGATGTACAACCCCAGTTGTGGGGTCAAGAGGGAATGATGTTTTGTGATGATCATCAGGAAAACAGTTAAAAAAAAAAATTGAAAACCAAGAAAAAGAGGAATTTTCTTTCTAGCATTTTGCCTTTATGTTCTTTTATGCTTTTTTTGTTTATATTGTATAGTTCAGATTGTGTTGTAATTTTGTTTTGTCAAGATTTTTTGTGTTTCTTTTTCAAAACAAGCTAATTGTTGTTTTTATTTCAAACCAAGCAGTTAACAAAAAGGTCTTAAAAACTTCTCGAAGCTTGGAAAATCATACAAGTGCAAGGAGCTAGATTTTTAGGTCTAATAAATGCAAGTTATATACAAGCCAATAGTTTTATACAATTCTTTCATGATCAAAAATTAGGTAGGAAAAAGCCAGGGCTGTTGATCCATCATAACTAGTCACATATTATCAGACAATGGTTTAAGACAACTCAGATAAAAAATATAGAGTTATGTTTGAGAAACTGGTTAATAGCCAAAAATATAAACACTCTATTCAATACCCAAAATCTGATCCTCAACCTAGACACTCTCATTGCACACCTTACATTCATACATATATTTCTCTTAATGAGAAATAAAATCCAAAGTAATGCAAGGTTGAGTAAGTGTTCCAGAGATATCTTGGGAAAACCTCTACCAGGGCTATAGATGCTTATTGGTAGTAGAGAAAAACAAGATAATATCAAACGCATATCTACCAAGGCTATAGACGCTTGGCCAGCAGTGGAGTCTCTACAAATGGGAAAATTTTTGAAAGAGCAAATTTCTTAACAAGTTGTGTCAAAGTGCATTTCCCTTTGTGAGGGGATATTTTATACATCTGCTACCCTCTTTGTGTAAAATTATGTATCAAATAAAGGGTATCCCGTAGAGGGATTTATATGTAACTGAATCTTGGAAATATCAATACAAAGCATTCATTCATTTATTTATTTGTATTTCAGCTACGCCTTTATTTTATGCTTTTTAATTTAATGCATGTTAAACATTAAAATATTTAATAATAATAATCGCAAATAGAGTGAGTGTACGGTGCACCGCTTCCCTGGGGTCTCTATAGATGGTGATCATGGTGGGACCCTCACCTAGTTTTTATTTTTTGCTAGGTTACTGATCTATTTTTTATGTGCAGGTTTAGCCACTCTAGCCTACAATGGCTAGAAATCATCCACTCTATTCTACAGTGGCCAAGAATCAACCACTCTATTCTATAGTGGCCAAGAATCAGGCACTCTGGTTGATAGTGGCTAGAACTTGAGTGTAGCATATCTCAAAATATTATTCTTTGAGCTGAATTTGAGGTTGGTATAGATTTTTTGATGATGTATGTTCTTTTATCTACATTTTTCCTAAAAAATATTAAGACACATCTTAATTTTGGAAATCAAGGAATGGAAAGGAAAGAACCTACATATTGTGCATCTTAGAGTCTCTTTATATTTCCACTAGGTGTTGCTAGGAACAGTGGCTTATGCTTGTAAATTCTGCCCTAGAATCCAGCGTGCTAGAAGTCCTGTGTTGGTTTGCTTGCTTGAGGCCCTACTAGAGGCCATATTTGCACAAGATAGAGTGCATCCATGAATCTCATACTAGTTATGCATATTTTTGAAAAGTGAAACATCATTCATATCAGGAATATAGGAAAGAGTCATTTATGTTGTATGATGCATTTTATTTTATGCAAATTAAAATTGAACCCCACACACACACACATGTTTTAAACATTGAAGAGTTGGATTTCATCACCAACCTTCAATTCAGTTCGGTGACATTGGCATTCATATTCTTCCACTGGATTTCCCCCTAAATATTATTAGAATGGAAGTGGAAAATTATTTATAGTGGTACTAAGTTACTTGTGTTCAAACTGTCTCCCACTATTGGAACAATTGGTTCAGAGAGGAAGAGCTAGGCGAACCCTCCACTAGGATTTAAGCGATGTACCCTAGTATATTTTTGAGAAAATTATGTTTGGCATGGGTTTTATTTATTCCCACTATGGATGAGTCTCCTTATTCTAAATCCAAAACAAGAGTAATAAACAACAATAATAACATATCAAAGACACATAAAATAGTTTAGGGCACATATAAATTGGTAATCAAGATAAACACTTGTTTGATATTGTTTTATTACATATAAAATTGCAATCCAATGAACTAATTCACAAGCACAATGGTAAAAATCAAAATTAAATATCCTCGGTTCAATACCGAGGGATAATATGAAGCAACACATACTCATATATGGATTCATAGTAACATTGAACCACATGCTCATAAAATAATGAGACATAGTTCTACAAGTCTACGGGGTGATAATTCAACCCTTGGGGGTTCTCCTCGAGAAATCCCAAATAGAGAGTCAAATCATAGAACTAAATCACAACAACACAAAGAGGCCTCATGGCCATCATCATCAAGGAGACATAAGGAAGCCTCAATGTCTTCCTCTAAACATACAAAAAATTCTCAAAGACATGAGGATGCTTCAAGAGCTTCCTCCCCACGTGGACATAAGAAGGGTTCTAGACCCCATTATTCACATAGGGATGATGAGTTTTCCCCATATCCATCCTCATGGAGGGTAGATAGGGCCACAAATCCCTCATCACCAAAAAGACACACAAGAGTCACAACATCCCAAACTTCACATGAGACATTGAGAATAGGTCTACATACTGAAGGTCAAGAGACTAGAGCCACATCTAGTCATAGACATCAAACATAAGATACCCTTCACACATGAGGAAGGATTCCAATAGACCATGATCTCATTGGAGTAAATGGAACCCCAAGGGATCAACCATGGAAAATAAGACAATTAGATGAGTTGGATTGGTTGCGCCCGAGGCCACCTCCCAAAATCGTAGCCATAAAAAATTTTGCATCTGGAAGTTCACAAAATGTTACTTCTAAGTGCACCTCTCAACATGGGGATGCTTCAGAGTGACTCTGCAAGTCTCATGTAGAGTCTAACCATAGAGATACTTATCAACACATGAAACAAATTACAGTAGCTAGCAAGAGCAAGTAAGTTGTAGAGACCTCTTTGAGGAATTTGTGAATCAAAACCACAAGAACAAAATTAGACAAACCCAATTCCTATTCAACAATACAATATTATTGCATGCGACGGTTAGAAAATATGTTGCACAAAGAGCGAGAGCTATTATAATCTCTTGAGCATGACAAACAAATAGAAAGGATTTTGTGCCAACATGAGTAGCGTCTAAGAGAACAAGTTGAGCAACTAGTTTGTATCAATTTACAAGCCAATGGCAACAATTATCAAAGAGATAAACACACTGGCTCACCAAGAGGGGGGTGCAATAGACAAGAAGAAATCCCATAACAAAACCACCACTCAAATCATGAGCAACATAAAACTTGTGGGAAAAGGGTAAACTTGATGAATCAGGATTAAACACATCTTGAATCCCCTCGTAGGGGGGAAGAGAATAGAAAAATTCAAATTCACATAGATTTACCTCCATTACCTTCATGAGGGGGCCTACAAGAAGAGGAACTCCTCACCTCAAAGGCATTTTAGGCACTCACTAAAAATATAAATTCCTTTGAGAAACAAGAGACGATAGGGAACCAACCAATGTTGAGTAAAATACACAACCAACCATTATGCCTATCGGTCCCTAGCCCTGCCTATCCTAAGCATTTTGATATGCCTAGGTTATAAAATTTCAAGGGTGACGAGGATGCACAAGAGCATGTCACCAATTTCATCTATACATATTTTCATATTGAAGACAATGATGCCCTTATGCTAAGGACTTTCATTATGACATTTTTGGGTGCTACCACTCAATGGTTCAACCAACTACCTAAACACAACATATCTAATTTTGAACAACCAGTAAACGCATTTCTAAAGCATTTCTCCTTTGGTGCCAAAATAAAGGTGAACCTTTCGGACCTGGCTAACCTAAAATATTATGATGATGAGCTAGTAATGGACTATGGAGATAGATGGATAAAATTCATGGTAAAGTTATCATTCTCCGTCCCCATAGAAGAAATCATCCACATGTTCATCAAAATTTGTTCTAAACACATTTACCTCTTTCTACAACTTCAAAAATATCCATATTTTGAGGAAGCCTTGGCACATGCCAAAATAATTGAGGACATAAAAGTAAATGAGGGAACCATTAAGCTCTGAAACAAGGAGTGGAACAAAAATGGTAGAAATGACAAACACAAGAAGAAAAAGGTCAACTTGGCTCCAGTAAATAAAGTAGTATTGGCTGCACCTAAGGATGGGGCTGCACATCAACCCCAAAATTATCATGCACAACCTCCACCAGCCAATTATGATCAAAAGAAAAATCAGGGGCAAAACAGAGAATGCAAGCCACCTCACTATTTTACACCTCTATCAAATTCAATGCAATCAATCTTCAACCAATTGAGTGAGGCTAGAAAATTTTGATTTCTTGATATATCTCTCATAGATCCCAACCATCCTAAACCAAAAGGAAGGGAAGATTAGTTTTTCCCTTATCATAGGATATTAGGGCATAATATCAAGGTTTGCATTGGTTTCAAACATCAAGTGCAAAACATGATTGAGATAGGATAAATTAAAGTTGACAACCCATTGGCTCCTAATAATAGAGATATGGGCATATACAAAAACTTGTTGCCCAACCATGAGGCCCCTAGAGGGCAAGGTGCCCAAGTCAATCAGGTTTGAATTGATACGCCTACCCATGGGTGCATTGGTATGGTTGAAATTGTCAACATAACTATTAGGACTAGACGATATGGTCAACCACAGCCTCTTGCATCTCCAATAAATGTCCTAGATGCACCTATGTAGAGGTAGGGGTAGAACAACTTGCCAGGTCCACCAACTCAACCTGTGGTAAATGTTCATAGTAGATTAGAGCAAAACTTACAAATGACTTTGACTAAGCTATATATATATGAGCTCATACAATAGTCCCCAAAGCACAAGGAGACTTTAATGGAGATTTTGAGATCAATTGA
The DNA here is from genome assembly GCA_028583015.1 of Wollemia nobilis. NCBI lineage: Eukaryota > Viridiplantae > Streptophyta > Pinopsida > Araucariales > Araucariaceae > Wollemia > Wollemia nobilis. The sequence continues at coordinate 4,669,992 of JAQPPZ010001844.1, read as the reverse complement.
GCTCCAACCACAAGACCCCAATGCATTCATGCATTTTGTGGAACAAGTACAAGAGTGTCAAGAACCTATAATTTGATTCTATGATCATGAGATTAAGACAGTGCCTACTGCCTTACCAAACCCTCCACTACATATTGTAGCATCAGAAAACAATTTACATTTTAAGTAGGTCTTGATATATATGGTTTCTTCAATCAACATCATCACAATAATAATAATAGAACACCTTAAGATCCCCAAGTCAAATATCATTTCAGGAGCCTACACATTAAGAGCTTTCAATGATGCTTTATGCAATACTATGGGAACAATAGTCCTACTCATAAAGGTGGGGCATAAGACCATCCCTATGATGTGTCATGTCTTGGAAGGGGCCATGTAATATAAAATCCTCCTAGGGTGCCCTTGGATAAGAGATATGAAGTGTGTTCCTTCGATTTTACACCAATGTGTCAAGTACATGCATGCTAATAAAGTCTATGTGGTTTTAGCCAATGAAGATCCATTCAAATATGTCCATCAAGTGGATTTATAGGAGAATTTATAATTTCTTCTATCCACCTATATGTAGGACCTTCATATCCAACTACGCAATTAGATAATAGAGACAAAGGGATACGAAAAGATCCTTCAACATTAATACCACATCTTGCACCCAAAATGACTATTGCTTCTAAGAGACCATCAACATATAAACCAAAAGATAATTAGAAGCTAAATGTATCTTTAGTTGAGAAAGGAAATCCCAAGGAAGTGCTAACCATATCCGTTGACAAAATTCCAAGTCTAATAGAAGAAGAAGATCTCCAAGATCAAACTAAGGAGATACTAGAACCCTCTTCTCCAGTGTCATCTGTAGGATCATCCACATCACATACGACAATACACTTGGAAAACACAAGGATAGGAGAGTATATTGTGTGGAACATAACATTCATACCCATCATAGAGTTTACACAAGACATGGGATGGCTGAAATACCTGAGACCACCAGTGGGAATAGTGGTTCCACTTGGAATCCCTCCCAACCAGACCAAATTTGTCTATGCTAGCTTGGATTGTGCCCATAAGTCTACAGACATAGAAGAGGGCAATGATGAACTATTCACTGTTAATGTTGGTTACCTATCTAATATCGAGTTTTCTCTAAGCTACTTTGAACATTGCCATTGACATGGCTATGGTCTTGGTATATATGAGTAGGGGCGTAGGCGGCCATTCGAGCCACAATACCAGCTTCCCTCTGATAGGTTTGGGTTAGGCTACCACATCAGAGGTCAAGATGACTCTCTAGAAGCAACCTTGGATAGGTTAAGCTTGGGGTTAGGAGAAGACATGGATTTTATTCCTTATAACTCACCAAGTGCAAGACATCCAAGTAACAGATAAGTGGACATGGTAAACATACCACCACAAAAATTTTATCACTCAAAATCCACAAATGATGCCACCCCAACAGGGTACAACTCGTGGGATGAATAGCAAGAAGGAAACAAATATGTTGCATGTGAAGATGAAGAGCAAATAGGTTTAGCCTACCATGGGCCTCAATATTTATGAAGACTTACTTGGTCCATCCATAATGAGAGTGGATATATATTGTGTGAAAATGACTACAAGTTAGAGGAGTTAATAGAAAAAGGTCTACCTAGGGCTAAGGCAATGGCCCCATGGCTTGGGGCAACATAATAATGCAAATGGTATCTTCATAAGTAACAAAGAACATGAAGATAAAATAGAAATGGCCTACTTGGGGTCGATACATGTACCCCCTATCTTAGGGCCATATACCAACGTAATGGTTTTTGGATAAGTGGTGATGACTTTGAGGACAATATTGAGATGGATTATCTTAGGCCTCACCCTTTATGGTAAGTCAATATGTTGGTCAAAATATAAGTGGAAATTTGTGCCATAGACCTCAGCTTATGGTTTCTGGGGAGACCGATCGATGTAAATGACATTTACCATGTAGTCAATCCCTTTCTACCTATGTTTAAAGAGCTCTTAGAACCCAATGATCCTATTATCCGGCCTACTCATGGGCTAGATCTAGAGATTCCTTTTCCTCTAGAACCCCATCGTGAGTATGGAAGGGAAACCTCTGACACAATGTTACACCCATGTGGTCTTGGAGATTTCATTTTATCCATCAATATGATCTCCATTGATTTGACCACTCCACTTCATAACCCATCAGATCCTACTAAACCAATGTGTCTTGATATAGATGCTATTGATTGGGATCATGTTGATTCACCCATAGAGTGTGAAGACCTTGTTCCTAGTGATGAGGTGTTACAACCATTTCATTTTGCATCAGGATGTGCATATGATGTATTCCATGCCGGTTTGGATCCTGACTCAGTAGGACCTATAAATCCTATCGATGACATTCATTTGATACCCATGCCTCATCAGTTGGAGGATGGGTCACATATGGCTATAGAAGTGACTTTCGAGATGGACATCAGTGATGATCCTACTCAACCAAAGAAAGTCAAGTTCAGAGAAAGTTTGTCTCTCGAGGAACAAGCCATCATAATTCCTCTCCTTAAAGAGAGGCCAAATATTTTTTCTTGGACCTACAAAGACATGCCAAGGATTGATCCAAAGTTAGTTGTTCACAATATTTTATTAGATCCCCTAAAGAAACCAGTCAAGCAAAAGTTGAGGAAAATACATCCAACCGTCACTTTGATGGTGAATAACAAGTTACAAAAACTGTTCGATGCAATTTTCATAGTCCCAATTGACTACCCGAATGGGTCTCAAACATGGTACCCATGGGAAAACCAGATAGAAGAGTCTGTATTTGCACAAATTTCAGATACTTGAATAGGGAAACTCCAAAGGACTCATTACCATTGCCAAACATATATGCTCTTATTGATGCCATTGTAGGTCGTGAGATGCTCTCCCTAATGGATGGGTTTTATTGATACAATCAAATCCGAATCAAACCCAAATACCAACACAAGACTGCTTTCATTACTCCATGGGGGATATTTTGTTATAAGGTGATGCCATTTGGCCTAAAGAATGTTGGTGCCACATATCAACGGACCATGACATACATCTTCCATGACTATATGCACACAATCCTAGAGGACTACATGGATGATTTGCTAGCCAAGTCTTTAGTGTGGCAAGAGCACGCTGAAATCCTTACAAAGGTCTTCGATTGCCTCATTGAGCATAATATCAGATTGAACCCTAATAAGTACATGTTTTGTATGACTTCTAGTAAGCTCTTAGGTTTCATCATTTCTAAGAGGGGCATCAAGGTCGATCCTACAAAGGTAAAGGCTATAATGAAAATGGCCACCCCTACCAACATTAGGGAGTTAAGGAGCCTACAAGGAAAGGTAGCATCCATAAAATGGTTCATTTCTCAATTACCAAATAAGTATCAGCCCATGAACTAGTTGCTACACAAGGATATCCCATTTTATTGGGATGAAGAATGCCAACAAGCCTTTGTAGATATCAAAACTTACCTGGCAACATCACCAGTGTTGGCTCCACCAAGGCTAGATGTGCCATTTTTACTGTACATATCGGCTATTGATTTTTCTTTGGGTACCATGTTGGCCCAAAAGAATGCACAAGATAAAGAGCAATTCGTATATTACATTAGTCGCACCTTGGTGAGTTATGAGCTAGGATATACGTATGTAGAAAAGTTGTGCTTAGTAGTGGTATTTGCAACCATAAAGTTGTGACACTACATGTTGATCCATATGACCTACATTATATCAAAACAAAATCCTTTACAATATATGATGAACAAGATCTATCATAATACACATACTGCAAAGTGGATCATGCTATTGACAACATTTGATCTAGAGTTCATAAGCTAGAAGTCCATCAAGGAACAAGTCATAGTAGATCAATTAGAAGAGGCACCTCTTCAGGATAGCAAGCCTCTCACCATAGAATTGTCTGATGATGCGGTCTTTGCATTATCATATCCACCCAAACCTGAATAGCCTAAAAAAGAAAGAGACATGGCATTGTTCTCCAATGGTTCTAAGTGTGAGCAAGGGGATAGATTAGGGATAGTATTTATCACACCGTAGGGTGCTCCATTACCCATATCATTCAAACTAGACTTCCCTTGCACAAAAAATAACATAGAGTATGAGGCCCTAGTCTTGGGACTCCAAAAAATTATTGCAATTGGCATTAAAATATTGAATATCTTTGGTGAATATTTTCTCATAGTTAATCAAGTCAAAGAATCATTCCAATGTAGGTGCCCACTCTTGAAAGCTTACAAGGAGCTTGTTGACACTTACCTAGCCCGATTGGAATGGTATGACATCGAGGCAATCCCTCACATGTCAAATAGATTTACAGACACCATGGTATCTTTGGGATCCTTAATCCCTTATAATCCATATTTTGATTTCACAACCATTCACATAAAATTACTCATGCACTCAAAAATATAACATGAGGCTATGTACAACCAAGAGTCAATCAACATGATTCAAACCGAACCTAATTAGGATTGGTCCTTCAGAGCTAGGGATTTCTTGCAAATGGTACCTTGGGAATATTTGATCTCTCAAGGTCCTATGGAGTGTGGTACGACCATTCACCATAGGGTTGTTTCTCAATCTATGTTCTCATATTCTAGATCATAGGAGGAGCATGTCATTTTATCCATAGAGGCTATGGCTTATCAAGATTGGTTTTCCCAATTATAGGATTTCTTGAAACTTGGAATGATACCGCAAGGCCTATCACATGCTAAAATATGAGAGTTTAAATAGAATATAATGAGGTATATCATGCTAGGAGAGATACTTTATAGACGAGGCTATGATGGAATGCTCCTTCATTGTCTTGAGCCCCATCATTGTCTTGAGCCCCAGGAAGCATCCTGGGCAATTTTACAAGCCCACAAAGACATGTGTGGTGGTCACTTCAGTGGCATGGACATTGTTAAGTGCATCTTGAGAATGGGTTACTATTGGCCCACTATGGAAAAATATTATTGCGAGTATGTCAAGAAATGTGTTAAGTGCCAGTATCATGCAAACCTCACTCATTGGCCATCACAAGACTTGTAACCCATCTAGGTAGCATGGTCCTTCTTGTAGTGGGGACTAGACTTAGTGGGGAATATCTCACCCCATCCTCAGGCTAACACATGTTCATCATAATTGCCACTGATTATTTCACCAAATGGGTCGAAGTGATCCCATTGACATCAACAATTGGACCTAGTATTACGGAGTTTATACTCCATAATATCATAAGTCATTTTGGGGTCCCTTCAAAGATAATATCGGATAATGGGCCATATTTCAAGAACAAAAATGTGCATGATTTAATGAAAAAATATCACATTCAACATAGTTTTTCAATGCCCTATTATCCATAAGAAAATGGGCAAGTAGAAGCCTTGAAAAAAACAATAGTCTCCATCTTGAGGAAGATGGTGAAATATAATCATAAGGACTGGCATTTACAATTACCTTTGGAATTGTGGGTATACAGGACTAGTGTGTGGACGCCCACTAGGGCAACACCATTTTCACTTGTATATGGAACTAAATCCATCATGCCCCTAGAGTTGGAGATTCCAACCCTACGCATAGCATTGAAGGATTTCATAGATGATGAAACCACACAACAAGGCCGTATTTATCAATTAACTCTTCTTGATGAGTTTCGAGTCAATGCCTTGGAGCATCTTCATGATTATCAGGATCACCTTGCTTGAGCTTAAAATAGTAAAGTCCACTTAAGAGAATTCAAATTTGGGGATCTTGTGCTTAAAGAAAACCAAAAGAACTCAAATCTATCGCCACACCTATGAGACAAATTTGCAGTAAAATGGATAGGCCCCTACATGGTTTTAGAAAGGGTTGGGCCTAGGGCATATCGCCTCACATATTTATATGGCATTGAGGAGGCTGAGCCCCTCAATATCATTCATTTGAAGATATTTTATACATAAAATACAAAAACATTCAAATATACATAAAATACAAAAACATTCAAATATACATAAAATACAAAAACATTCAAATATGTCAAAAAAATACAAACAAATTCAAAAAACATAAAAATTCAAAATTCAATCAAAAATGCTCCAAGGGTATACCAACCGCTTGGTCAAATTCAATCAAAAATGCTCCAAGGGTATACCAACCACTTGGTCAAATTCAATCAAAAATGCTCCAAGGGTATACCAGCCGCTTGGTCAAATTCAATCAAAAATGCTCCAAGGGTATACCAACCGCTTGGTCAAATTCAATCAAAAAGTCTCCAAGGGTATCTTCACACCACTTGTTCAAACCCTAAAAAGCTCCAAAGGTACAATAAGCCATTTTGTCAATATAAAATCAAAAATTAAAAAACAATGCAAAATTAAAAACATAAAAACCGTTGCATTTTACATCTACATCAATATATTTGCATTGCATCAAACATGCATACCCATTACATTTGTATATGTTATGATTACATTCTTGTAAATGATGACACAGTTTGTATCAGAACCACAAATACACACATCCATCATCATTCATTCATCCATGTGTGTAACTGTGTTTTTCAACACAACCATATCATGTTGCTATAAGGAATAGGCTAGGACTTTCTAGTCATTCAACCATATCTAGTGGTCTTATCAGTTTTTGTGGGAAGCCATCTTGATTAGTAGAGAGTAAGGTCTAGTCATGAATGCCTTAGATATTTAGGATCCCGTCACTAATTGAAACACTAAAATCCTAGTTGGTACAAGGGAAATATGAAAACTGCATAAAGTGGTCTAGGTTACCTTAAGAAAAAAGGATCTTCCTTGCTTATCCCCCTATGTGACCAGTTCAAAGGTGCTAAGAATTGGCAAAAGGACAAGTTCCACCCTACCTAGAAATGAGTGATTATCATCACTACATAAATCCCTTGCTTTCATTAAAATAAGAAAAAATCCTGAAACAAAGCACAAATTCAAAACCTCAATTTCCAAAGTCATAAGTTCAAAAGGTACAAAAACAAAGCAAATAGTGATTTTTGTCACTACGTAAGTCCCTTGATAAAAAAAAAAAATTAGTCAAAAATAAATAGTGATTTTCATCACTAAGCATGAGCAAGTATCCCAAATGAAATGAAGAAAAGAAGGGAATGGAACTTGAATCCCTAGAATTCTTAGCATTGCACAAAACTGGAAGGTGATTCCCATTACGGGTTGGTATACAACCATGCCTAGCAATGGTGGTAACCTTACGCATGATGATATGTCTATCATAATAGCATCTTGCATTTGTGTAGACCAATTTTTGCATGTGGATGAGCTAGGTTTAGGTAACCCAAAGCTACCTAGTGATATAGTCCAACTAAGTCCAACACAGGATAAGATGAAAATTTGAGGATCCACGATCTTAGCAATGGGCTAAAATAATCCTACCTGACATCAAAGGAAATGCTTGAGTTCTATATAGATATATTTATTTGCACACACAGGGATAATGAATCTCTAGGTCCATGGTGAAAGCCTTACTTTTCAAAAGTCCTGTATGGTTAGTACGTAGTTATTGATAGGGTAACTAGAGTGTTTGAGTCTCAGGAAGAGCTTAAAAAATTCCTACATAGCAACAAATCATATCATTCACCACATCACTAATTTATTTATGAAATTTACAAATTAAAGGGTATTACCAAATTAGGATAGATACTGGATGGATGTCAGAAGTGATGTTTAGATGACCACTGACTACTTTGTATATTTTAATTACATAAGTTTATCAAGAAATTACATTCATTCCATGCCATTAGATTTCACATATGAATGCCCAAATAATTAGTTCTTGTGATAAGAGTGATTATTTACATTCGTGATTGTTATAATTTTTGTGGTATCACCCATTTATATTTATGAATCATATCATATGCATCCCTTATGTTTTAAGTGATTGAAGCATACAGATTCATAAACATAATATAAATAGTGCATGACATATTGCATCTACCATATCATAACATAAGTTAGATACATACAATTAAATCAAAATTAAACATGCATCTAACAAAAACATTGCATCCATAAATACATAATATCATAAATCATACATCCATATATAATATCACATCAATGCATTCACCCATACATAGAATCATAAATCTAGCATCAAATAAACTCATGATACATCACAACATGTCATAATAATCAAATCATATAAGCATATACATAAACATATACATAAGCATCCATATAAAATCGATATCATCATAAATATCACCTATAATCTAACACATATATATCAACTCATCATAATGGCATCATCACATTACATAAGAAAAGCAAAAAAATAAGCAATAAATGATCCACACAATGAAGCATAATGCAAAGTATCATATAAATATGTGTGTCTCAAAATGTGTACCTCAAAGTGCATAGATATACAAAATTACCTGAAGTCTACAGTCATAATAGGTCAGCTGACCTAAAAAATAAAATCCTACATCATCACCAATAAAACACTGGGTCTGTGCCCCCTACAACACCCCCCTATGGATGGATCTCAAGTGGAGTGGTGTGAGCCTACTGGCCTCTCTATGTGAGTTCAGGTCTTCTTACTAGGCTGGATAGAATACTACCTTGAGTTGGATCACCCACTGGCCTGTGAACCACCTGCACCTGTCCTCTCCCTAGGAGTGGCTCCTAGCCTCCTAACCTGCATCTCGAGATACGACCTACATGACCCTCAATATCCATATCATACTCATTGAGTAGAGTCTACATACACCCGCTATTTTCCTCCAAATCCATCCCTATAGAGCTTTAAGGTGTGGAAGGATCAACAATAACCTACATCCTGGAAGTACCACCTCCAATAGCAGCCTGCAGAGCCTGTATCTGAGCAGTAAGCTACTCTATGGTAGCATCCCACTGGGTAATGATTTTAACATAATGGTGGAGTATTCTTTATGGGGAGGTGTCTTCCAAAGATCAAAATGATCCCTAGATAGAGCTTTATTCCAACTACCAAATCGAACAATCTTCCAGTTACCCAAACTACCCTTGTATGAACTATCAATCTTTTATACGATCTTTAACACATACATTATACAATCTCAGATCATACAGTGACCAATATGGTATGATTTTGCACTCAAAAAAATTGATAGATGCTATTTTGGAGGCTGTCGTACATATTTTTGTAATCATTCAAGCCGATTACCAAAACTACCAAATCGGGTAAGTTTCTATTGATCGCCTATTTTACCAAATCGGGTAATAACTTTGTGTACGATTTGTACGATGTACGATGCACGATCTATACAATCCAAAGGTACAGCAAGGTAGTAATTACAATGCTCTTCTACTCCAATATCTCTCTGGGATGTTTTTTAAAGGTTTTAATAGCCTAACAAGATGGTTCAATTCACAGACAAAACTCCCAATCCGGGTTAGTGAGAGATTCCATTCAAGCAATTACATCCAAAAATTTTATAGTCGATCTCAATACATTCTTGTCCACATTATCATGCTCCTATATCATTCTCCATGATTACACCAATAAGAATCTTCTCACAAAGTTTCAACAAAGCCTAGAACTAACATATAATAGTAAGAAAGGAAATTCATTCACACAATGATAATCCACAATGCATCAATAATACATAACAAGACCATACACTGTCATCCACAATATTTGTTTTTATCATTAATGGTTGTCAACTCAGTTACAATATGGAAATTCTTATCAATATCATAGAAATAACTCATAAATATTACTATCTCTATACTCTAGCAACTATGAACCAGTAAACTAGTAGCCAAACCTTCAAATTAAAAAATGGGGCCTTATATAACGTTGTCCAGGCCATTCCAAAGTAGTTTCTGAGACAATCATTTATTTACAACTGCCCAATTACAACTGAATACAATATTTTGGAATTTTCCTAATTTTACACCTTTGGTTAGCAAATCCATGTGACCTTTCATCCCAAAATTACATTTCCTTTGCATCTCATTGCATTTCGATGCGCCCTATACAATTTGCCACTACTCTGTATGGTTTTCCACTTCAGTTGTATAGTCTCCTGTATGATTTTCTCCCACTGTATGATTTCAAAAAATTGGAGCAAATCATCCCCAAAACTATCCAAAACTTAGCAAATCACTTATTTTTTTGGGATGTGGATTTGTTGCCTACATCTGCCTTCACTTTTACTTTAGTCGACATCCTCGATGACTTGTTCTATTTATTTTGAAGTGCTTCTAATCGAGCTACCTCAACCTCCAAGTTCTTGACTTAGGTCTTGTACATTTACCTTTTATTTCTCAACTTGGTTGCATAGCTCTCCATATCGATGGCTTTGGCTCCGTGAAGGTTAGCCTTTTCCTCAATAGCTTTCATGAAGTCCATCATTTGATGTTCTTGGTTGAAGGCAATATTAGTCAACTTATCCTTCTAATGAGCTTCTGCTCGAGCAACTGCTTGGATTTCCTCATTCTTTTCATCGATGGTCTCCAAGTGATGTTTGATGTCAGCTTCTAGAGCTCAAACCTGGTCTTATTTGATCCTTACTTAATCTTGCTTCTCAATGACCATCTCATTGATATTCTTGTTATCCCTCATCAGATCCTCTATCTAATTGGCCTATGCATTCATTTGTTCATTCTTTTCAGTCAACTGAGCTGACATCTACTCATTCTTTGCTTTAATTTGAGCCTCAAACTCCTTGATCCTATCTTCTACCATCTAGGAAATATGTCACTTCTCCTCTTCAAGCGTTGTAATCTTTGCTTTAGACTCTACTCTGAGGCCCGATAGATCCTCATCCAATTTCTTTATTTTCTCTTCTACCACTGTTTTGCTTTACTGTAGTTCTTCCTCCATTATGACAAATTTATTTTGAGTGGTTGTAGTCTCCTCTACCTGTGCCTCCTTGAGTCTATGGATTTCTGCCAATTCAACACTTAGCCACTCTATCCAATGTATTAGAAAGTTCAAATTCCTTAGGGTAATGGATACTCTTGTAGTGACTCGTCTATACTCCACTTATGCCATATTTATTGGGTAGGTTGGATGACTTACTCGATCCAAATAAATCCTTGGGTCCTTCATGTAGTTAGTGATCATCCCTTCTAGAAAGTCTTATCTTCCTAACATTGTTGTTACATCTTCCTTGGGTAACCTCCATGGATACTGTGCATGGATATTAGCTATCTTCTTTGTTCGCTTTGCACTATTCACCCATTCTGTTATGTGCTCCAACTCAAGAGACACTTGTTCCCACAGCTTTAGTTCTCTTACATGGCAAATGTTGAATTCCATTCTTGCACATGGCATAACTAAGAAAAAAAGTGGTCCACCTTATCCTCTATTCCTCGTGCCTCCTCTTCCATTGTAACTCTCTCAAACCATGATATCCCCAAGAGATAACTAGATTGCATTTCCTATCATTCTTCTTCTATAGGAGTTCTTAGTTCTTATTATTCTCTAAGGTGGCTAGAGCTTCCTTCAATATCTCTAAGCGCTCTCTTAGTATCTATACTTTATCGATGTGGATATTGTTTCTCTATTTTCTCCTCCCCTCACTATACAAAATATTTATGATCTCATTTTGAGATCGCTACTCAAGTTGCTCCTGAGCCTTTTCTGTTTCAGATGAGCCTCCTTGTGGCTCCTCTATATTTTCTCAAAATTCTTCTTGTTACTTGCCATCCACTTGTTCCTCTATCATATTCTCTTCTTGGATCTACTATGCATCCCCTGCTATGACCTTCTAAGCAACAAGTGCTTCGCTTACTTCTGGCACTTCTACATCCTTTGAAACTTCTTGTCGGCTAGAGCCTCTTGATACAATCCTATACCAAATTTCTTCGTAGGCTCTGCCACTGTGGATACTTCATCCTGGGTAGTGGCTACTCCATCATGACATACCTAAATTCTTCTAAATAAATCAGAGGCATCCATATTATAAAAATGAGAAAAAATCTCCAATGAGCATACTATTTTCTCTACCTCTGCCGAACACAACTCATCCAGCTCCATCACTTTTGAATATGATTCTTCCATTCTCCATACTTTTGGAGTTGTTTTACCTACAATTCTCTCTTGCTGCCTTCTCATCCTTATTTGTATAGGTCTAATCTCCCTTTCTTGCTCAAGAGGCTACTCCTGATACCTTCTTGCAGGTACTTGTTGTTCTAGTTTCGGATCCAACATTCTAGTTCATTTTCTTTGATGGTGTACATACCATATTTCTTCATATAAGTATCTTCCTGAGCTTCACTCTTGTGTCACTCACTCCTTGTGCATGGTTTCTCTGAAGTAACCTTACCTATGGGTACAAATTTTGCCCATTTCAATATTGTTGGTTGATCTGGCCTAATTTATCTAGGTGGTGTCAACCTTGGGAACTGCATTCCCACTTTTATTACTGCATTCAGAAGCAATCCTATATCTTGAAAGGCCATCCCAAATTTCTTTGGTCACTTCATCAATGCTTCATGCATCTGTCTCTCCAGATAGGTACCCCAATCATATGGAATCCCCTTGGTAATACCTTCTACATACTGGGCCATCCAAATCGACATCTTTGTTGCCCTTGTATAACCTGACAGTCAAGCCATGACTGTGTTCATTGCACAATCCAAGTGTTCATCTCACAACTGGCTCTATTTTATTCCATGCATTCCTCTACTAGAAATATTTGCCTATGTCAGTGATTTGATAGTGGTCATGGTAGTCACCAGGCAGTGAGCTTCAATTGGGTCTACCAATTTCTTTACTATCTCCATGCCTTCTATTGGTAGCCCAAATGTTCTCCTGAATTCCTTCGCTGACACTTCCACCTTCACTGACCTCTTGCCCACATTGATGTAGGTTGTCCTTGTCACTACATTATATGCCTAAACTATATGAAGAAGATAGTTCTAAAAAAATGTCTTATGAAATAGTGGAATCTATGCAATGACTGACACTTGCACATTCTCAAAAGTCTTCCTCCAAGGATGAGACTTATTCTTCTCATCTGTCCACCATTTCTTGCATGCTTCCACTCCATGTTGTATAAATATTATACTGGACAATTCCACCTAGAATTCCTCCTATCCACTACTCAAGTGTTCCTCATTTTATGGTACATGCACTTCACTCCTCAATTCCCTCTGTGAGGTAGTGTCTTGGGCCATCCTTACCACTCTATACCTTGATGGTGTTCTATCTAGGTGTGACCTCCACTGGCCTTATCTCCTCCATGGCCTATGTCCTCCTATCTTCCATGAAGGATTACCATGCCTATTGTAGGACTAAAACTAACATCTGGAGTGTTATCATGATTACACCTCTCTCGCATGAAGTGGCCCTGATGATCTCTTCATCCTATTTGCTGCAATCCACCTCAATCAACGTCCAAACTCTTTTGTTGATATCATTCCTTCAACATCTCATTGAATATGCAACTCCCTTATTTGTAATTAAAAATATACCCAAAATCATACAACCCTTCGTGAAAGTGTACAATGTATGATTTTGAGTACTATGTACGGTTTTGCCTTCCTCCGTTTTCTCCTAGATCGTACACAATTTTAGTAGTTCTTCTTTTTTCTCCTATTGGTCTTCAACAGTCAAATTTATGTCAAATCGTACCATGACAATCTAAAATTATATGAGGTTCTAGTACTTCGTACACTACTTCTTATTGTCTTCCCTCCATTTAAAACTTGTATGATTCCATAAGTTTCCATATGATCTACTAAAAAACTACAAAAAATGGCAAAAAGAAGCACCCAACTTGTGCCCTTTCACCTAAAAATTGTACAATCTACCTCCAAATCATACAATACATCTTTGCTAACCCTCCATGCTGAAAAATATTAATATTTTTGCCTCATTTCTCAAATATAACACCAAACTAGTTGTTGAAATGGCCCGATCTATCTTTCCCTGAGTTTCTCAACAAATCATTCACTCCTCTCCCGACATAATTTCCCTAACTTTGATGAATTTTTGGCTATATGGTATGGCTATACGGTCTTTATTTCATGCTTCCCACATATCCTAGCTCATATTTTCTAGATTCTTAGCTATTTATGGTTTCAATCTCCTCGTTTCTTGTAAATCCACCAATTTCTCCCATAAATTACAGCTTCCTTTGGCCTCCATCTGCAATTCTTCCACTCAAAATCCATACAATGACGTATTCTGGTGTCTTTGGCTGCAATATATCATAAAATTTTGAATTCCCCCTTTTATCTAGAGAAAATCCCCCAATTTCTCTCTTCTTGGGTTAATTTCAAAGTGAAAAATAACTCCCTGGTACAAATTCGTAATGGGTCTACAATCTTTAGAATACCGGCAAAAAATTCTTGCCCATGTAGTTTTCTGTTATCACTTGTACACTTTTCCCCTTCAGTATCCTAAAAAAATTTGATTTCTTGCTTGCTTGGTGAAAAAAATGGTTAAGTCTCCTTCCTTTTAAAGCAAGTTTTCAAAAAAACCCTAATAAAACCCTAAAATTTAAAAATAGGTGCCAATTTGCATGCTATTTCCATTTCCACTACTAGATGACTGACAACTCAAAAATCGATTTAAAATTTTGTCTTTTTCACCATTATTTTCCTCCAACTACTGCTTTATCGCATACCACATTAAATGAGTTAGTTGGCAAATCATACATCGTATGATCCAGATCGTACTGTACAATTTGCATGACATTTGTGTCATGTACGATTATCTGTTGTATGATCCTCCTTATTTTACTATACGATTTCATCACTTAGAGGAATGTTTGCTTTCTTTTCCTTCGGAGAGGTTGTCATTTCTGGTTTTCAACCTCACCCTTCTTAATTGCATCCCGAGGGATTTTCACAACCAAGGTACAACTTTTTTATTTTTTCATTTTTCATTTTTCCAATTTTCTTTTTCTTTTAATTTTTTCAATCCTAATTTAATTATACTTACCTTTTGGGTAATCGTACAGTGACATTCACCTGTACGAACCCATACCAATATTGGCCTTGAGGTTTGACCATCACGTTTCAATTAGTGGTATCCTCTTGTACCTCTTCTTGACTGGTCCCTGCTTGTGATGTTGTTGCCCATTCATTTGCCCTCCTGCAATGTGTATAGTTCAATATTGTACATTGGCAATTTGGAGTCGCGTACCCTAGTAGGATTTCTTCTCACCATCCAAGTGATTTATCCTGAGGTGATGGTGTCCTTACCACTCTACTATAGTTTTAGTGACTTCTTTGCCTATATCCAAGGATCATTTTTGGCTCTAAACTTGGTGATCAGGTCCTTTGTTGGCCCGGGTTTCCATCCTCTATGAATTGTACCCTTCCTCTACTAGCAAAGCTTCAACCATGTGGGTATCCCCCCCTTCCACTTCTTTTAGGCATGAAACCTCCCCATACTATTAATTACTCTTCTCTTACTTGGGGTATCTACCAGTTAGCTACTTCCCATTAGGGTCCTTGTCGATTCAGGGGTGGTCGTCCTCCCCTGCATCTACCAATCGTATTTCGTAACATGCCTCTTAGTTGAAGTATATCCTATGGGTTCCTTGCTCAATTAAAACATGCTAGTAGGTTATTACCCAGCCATCTAGGAGTAGGGGGTCATAATCTTCCTCATCCTCTACCTCCTCTAATTACAACCTCACTCATATTCCCATTGTTTTTTGGTCATCTACCTCATCCTCTTTGTCCAATTCTTCCTCTTATTCCTCGGTCATCAAGAGTGATCTCTACAAACTCAATATTATCTAGTGGAATTTGGTTTGGTGATAATTATTATAAGGTTCTTACTCTTCTATCAGCTCATACCAAATGACGTCTCCATATTCTTTCTTCAAAGGATATCTGGGGAGGATGAAGATGTCAATATTGCCCTATAATCGAGTGTTGAGGGAAAAACCTTAAGTTTCTAATTTTCATTTACATAGTCATAGGTTTGACACACTACTTTGAATTCAAACAAAAATTGGTCAGGATCTTCAGATACAACACCTCGAAAGGTTGGAAGTACTGAAGGTGAAATGGTTTTCATGGGGGAGTTTTGTGTTGGATTCAAACATATAGGATATTAAAATGTTTTGGAAGGTTGGGGCATATCCTGATCATCTCCTTCATTATGGAAATAGCCATGTTGGCCATCCCTATCTAGATTGTCTCCCTCTGCCATAGTTTCCTATTCCTTAGGAATAGTTAAACCTATCCAAATTTCACTCTCAAGAGGTCCAAGATCCTTTGTTGATGATGAGTCTGATGATTTTTCTTTCTCAGGATGTTCTAATGATGATGAAGTTGGTGATTTTTCTTTCTTAGGATGTTCTAATGATGATGAAGCTAGTGATTTTTGTTTCAATTTTTTTGGTAGTTCAAACACAAGTGATTCACCCCTTAGGCATGAATATCTTCTTAATGGAACAATCCAGGGATCCTTTTGAGTAATTCTACCAGTTTCATCCCTAGGCTTACTCATTCATGTTTACTCTCGAATGACATAAATTATAGGTCAATAGTTGTTACTTTACCCAGCTATTATATTCAGATTTTATCCTAAATTTTCATAGCTCAGTCTAATCAACAACTATTGGACTGTTCTCACCTTCTAGCAACATTAATCCTCAGCAACGATACCAAAATGATGCGTTTTCATTATGCATATCATTAATTCTCAATGAATTTGTCAATCCAAGGCAGTGTACAAGGCTATTTGTGAAAGGAGTGAACAGGGCTATAACTTAGGTCATTTGGGAGCAACAGGTCTTATTGGTGAAACCGATTGTGTGGGGGATTTAGGACATTTTATCTCTAAATTACATAAATTGAACTTTAATCTAATTGCAGGAATGGAAACTAATTACTAACTATAGAAATGAAATCCTAATTACAATTACAGAATGAAATCTAATTATGTTGTAGAAATAACTCCCTAGTTACGGTTGCAGAATTAGAAATCTAATTATGATTGCAGAAAGGAAGCCTATTTACTTTTGCAACAATGGAAACCTAATTATAACCTGGAAATTAAATCCTGTCAATGATCTGTAACAGAAGGTTTCAATCTTCTGTGCAGGGGTTGACAACAAAACACAAAATGCAGTAAATTACAAAAAATAGTAAATTTTGGAAATGACAATCTGTAGTAATTTGAAAGCTTTCTGAAAAATAGAGATTACAACCAAAATTATCATTAATCACAAGATTATACTAATCATGAAATAAAATAAGATTGCAAATATTGTTAGCTGTTTACAAGGAAATGAAATGACAAGTTTTGCAACTTATTATGTTACATAAAAATCAGAATAAAAACCTGATGTTAGTCCTCCTCCTAGGTCTGGAAGTGGCCAGCCTCCTTGTCTAGAAGAAGGTATGAGTATTTCTCTCTCTATAGATCTTACTCACACTCATTCACAACAATATGAATAAATATAGTGCACTTTATTGATTCAAGAACATGATTACAATATTGCTACTAAAAACCCTGTTACAAGACTGTAACAGTCACTTTTCTTATTATTATACTACTTGCTATTTTCCCCTACTATCCTTCTTCTATATCTTCTTTTTCTCAACCTAGACGAAAGCTATATATTTATAGATATCCTAAAATATACTTACAAGCTAACAATATTTCATTCCTATCTTGCAAATCTATTCCTATTATGCTGCAACAATTCCTGGGTTTATCCTAGAAGAGGATCAAAATTTATCTTTTCCATAAATGGTGGCTTTGGTTGGAAAGGACGACAAAGTCATATGGAAGATATTTTCCCTTACTATTTTCATTCTTTATTTTCCTTTTTCCATCATCAAAAATCATTCAACAAGTCAAATATCACTTTTTTTTTTCATTCCGAAGATAAGTGGCTCATTTCGAAGAGACTGCATTTCTTGTTCTGAAGATGTCCACTCATTTTGAAGAGACTGTGTTTCTCATTTTGAAAATGTCTGTTCATTTCAAAGATCTTTAGAATGAACAATTATGTGCTCTTCAAGTGATTTCATCTACGTTTCTCAGGTGGGTTAGCTCTCAGGATCATATTGCAATAGCCTTCATATCTCTTCATGTGTGAATTCCATGCCTTGCCATTCATTGGTAGCTGGCTGGAATTTACACTGGAAAACCAGTTTTTGCTGCACAGTAATAGTTTATTTGCACTATTTGCTAGAATTAGATAAACAAATTCTTGAAACGCATCAAAACAAAACTAGTGAAGTGTTTTTATCAACCTAAGCATACTTCTCATTTAGCAAGTCATGAAAAAGTAACATAAAACTATGCAAAAACTGTAAAAAATCAGAATATAGTATTTCTAACACATTGATCATGCAAAAAGTTAATACAAAACATATTAAATCAAATTAACTAGCATATCATATTAAACATAAGAGTTTTTAGGCAATTTCAATGTTCAAAACATGCTATGATTGAGGCATTTCCAGGACTCATCACACCCATGGTACCTTCATGGTACATCTTGTAAATATTAGATTAGGGTTAAGTCTTAGTTTAGAGTGTGAGTAATATTTTATGTAATGTTGTAATGTGCAAGAAATGCACAAGTGTCATATGAGTAAGTGTGCAAGTGTAATGTAAGTTTATGTGCACAAGTATCTTATATGTAAGAGTGCACAAGTGTATTTATATTAGAGTGTGCTAAGTGAAGAGTCATGTCTAGGTGTGTGTACAAGATAGAGTCATGTTTATGCAAGTGTCAAGTAGAGAAGCCAAGAGTCATGAGAATTTGAATATGGAAAGGAATAGTCAAGTAGACAAAGATTCATTCTACTATGGCTATATATATTACTCCATGGAGGAGCATTAGTGTGTGATATTCATATTAGATACATATTCATCATCAAGTGTTTGTAAGAGAAAGTGGAGTAATAAATATTGCATACATTTTTGAGCTATTAATATTGTAAGTTGTGTTACATGCTTTGTTGATGCATGATTCGGGCTATTCAAATTCAAATTGTTGTTTATTAGTGAATGTTATTTTATATATTATAATCCTTGATATACATATTAATTTGCTCGTATTATTCTATGTACATAAATATCTTGATCTTACTATATTGTGGATATCTTATATTTGATCTTGTAAAATTTATCCTATGATTTTTTATATTAATATTAAGGCTTAAAAAGTCATCAATGGTATCAAAGCTACAATAAGTAGTTTCTTGCACATGTTGAATTTATTTAGTTGCATACAAAATCAATTTTGTCTAGTTTGATAAAATTGGTTGAGTCTGTCTACTTTAAAGGGAGTTATACCTAGACTCTATTGTAAGGTCAAAGTAAGTATAAATATTGGAGTCTTTCCATAGTTGCAATAACAACTAGTGAATACCAAGACTCAACTATAGAGTCTTTCCATGATTGTAGAATAACTAGTGAAGACAATGACTCATCTATTGGAGAGTGAATCAACTTTAAGATAGTTGATCATTCAAGGACTTAGCCAACCCTTGACATTGATAGAAGCATCAAGGACATTAAGGTCACCTTGAAATTAGATATTTGAGTTCTTAGGTGTGACCTAAGACATTATTGAAGATAGAGATACAACAAATATTAATAGTCAGAAGAGTTATGAGCTTCCTACAAAAGATATAGAAGAATTTCATCTTCTAGCATAAGAGTAAGCAGAAAATGAGAAGGATATATCAAGGAATGATATATATATATATATATATATATATATATATATATATATATATATATATATATATATATATATATATATATATATGTAAGATTTCATCAAGTGGAGGTTAATTTAAGTTGTAAGATATTGAAGTTTTAGGTCATAGAGAAATTGACCTTGATAGAGGATTCAAGTCTTGAAGATAGACCTTGACATAAAGAAATTTTAGGTCTTGAAGTGAGACCTTGACTTAAGGAATTTTAGAGATATTGAAGACTCAAGTCATATAGACCTTGATAGAGATAGAAGAGCAACAAAATATCAAGGTTACCTATTATGAAATTCTATTTGGAATAGAGGTAGTCTAAGAAAATAACATGTCTTGAAAGAGACCTTAACATAAAAGAAGGTTTCAGGAAGATTCGAGTATTTAGTTATTGACCTTGACAAGATGGCTTGAAAAGAGTAGCCATATAAAGTTTAGTTTAATAATAAATTCATTTGAAGTTAAGAGCAAAAATCTTAAGAAATAAGGACTATTGCTAAAGTATAAAGAAGAAGGAGTATTCGGACGAGCCAACTAAATGGCCAAGGTCTAGATATTCAAGCAACAAAATAAGTAGTGAAATAATTTTTCTATAGATCTGTGAGTATTCAAGTTGAAGGATAGTGAACTAATATATATGCTAGAAGCCAAAAACCAAAATATATAAAGTTTATTTATTGTGATAATGTATTAGGACTAATGTAGAACCAAAAAAAGAAAAAAATGTATAGAAGAATAAATTCTAAGGTGCAAATGCAAGACAATTAGTAAGCATACAATATAGCATAAAAGGAAAACATAAAACCATAATACAAAGCATGGTACAATGCCATAGCATATGACATGATGTAGTAGCATAGTTAAGCATCTAGCATAGTGCCTTATATATCATTGAAGATCAATGAATAAGAACAAAGTTGAATGAAGCATGTTGTAGTTCAAACCAAAACTAAGGAATACTTCAAAAATAGATATGTCTAACACTCGAAGAAAGTCCAAATGCTTACGATGGAATCAGTTGGAAAAAACATGAACCAAGAAATTATCAAGAGTAGAAACACAACATACCATAGATGAAATATTGTAGTTAATCTCTATGCAATACCAATATTCCAATGAGTAACAAGTAGGCAACATCGGTGAGTAATATGTAGGTAGCATCAATGGTTTCAATACTAGTGACTAATGGATAGGAAATACCAAAAATTCAATGCCAACGCATACTAACAAATAATGCCAAAGGTTCGATACAAGTGAGTAACAGATCATCAGAAGTCTTCAATTCCCAAGGAAGGAGAAAGGAATAGTGACATAGTAATGCCCATTACATATTTGGAAGAAATATTCTTGAATAACATTTGAAACGGTATGTTATAAATTCTAACGTGTATCTCTAACATTTTTTCTAAGGTATTTCAAAGTTATTAGGGTTTTTCAATTTCAATCCATAGGAGTGATAAGGTTTGATTTAATTTATTAAAATATTTATTAAAGTTTAACATTAGGAGCAATAAGGATAGGC
This sequence comes from Wollemia nobilis, assembly GCA_028583015.1. Lineage (NCBI taxonomy): Eukaryota > Viridiplantae > Streptophyta > Pinopsida > Araucariales > Araucariaceae > Wollemia > Wollemia nobilis. The sequence continues at coordinate 4,648,780 of JAQPPZ010001844.1, read as the reverse complement.
ATTTATTAAAGTTAAATGTCTTTACTAAGGTTTAATTAGGAGTAATAAGGTATAAGTGTTTTTATAAGGAATAATTAATTGTTAGATTTTTTTAATGGAGGGATAAGTAGGATAATAGTCTAATTACTTATAATTTTGGAGTTATAAGGATTCTTTAATAGTTTTTTGATTTGGTAGATAAATTTAAAATTTATTTGATTTAATATTTTTTGAAATAGAAGGTTATTGAATTTTTGCAAATTAGTTATTTGGGAGTCAAAAGGAGTTCTACTTCAAACTTAGGAAAAATAAAATTTGCAAAATTCATTATTTCTTAGTTTCTAAAAATTGGGGAGACATAAGGATTACTACTTCATAGGATTTAAATTTAGAAACTTTAAAATCTTCAAACTTAGGGAGATACAAGGTAGTCTACATCAAATAAAATATTTTCTTAACATTGTTTGCATATCATGGAAGAAATTGTTAAGAATGCATTTAATGAGGATAGTGAAGAAATGTTGCATACACTTAAGTTTTATTCTCAAAACTTAATAAATGATTTTGATAGAGAGAAACAAATGTCTAATGATTTAAAATAAAAAATTTCTTTATTTCTCAACAAGGTAAAAAAAGAATTATTTACAAAACTTATAAGTTATCTTCATGAAAAAATTTCAAAATGTGGTCGAATTATCAAAACACTTATATATTTTTCTTTAGAAGAATTCTTAATGATGTATTTATCATTAATTAGATTTGATTTCTTTCAAGGGAAGAAACAAGAGAAAGAAAAAGTCACATATAACTTGAATGAAACTTATGAGGAATCATTAAAATCAGGATAATATTATTGTGATGATTTGCTAACTCAATGCTTAGAAGATATATCATTAGATATATCTCAAATGAAGATGTATAAATGAAGAAGAAGAAACAAGAAGAGAAGAAATCACTTCAGGAAGGGTAATAGAAAATATGAATTCAAAGACAAAGAAGAATATCATATTAAAGGTTTAGATATTTATCTAAAGGAGGTATATTGAAGATGAATATGAAGACCATGATTGAAGACTAAAATATTAAATAAGAAAATCATTATTTACAAGGGGATTTTGGAGTATATTATATTATTTTGTACATGCTAATGTACCCCCATAGTACCTTCATGGTACATATTGTAAATATTATATTAGGTTTGAGTCTTAGTTTAGAGTGTGAGTAATATTTTATGTAATGTTGTAATGTGTAGGAAATGCACAAATGTTATGTAAGTGTGTATGTGCAGGAAATGCATGTGTCATGTGAGTAAGTGTGTAAGTATAATGTAAGTATATGTGCACAAGTGTCTTATATGTAAGAGTGCACAAGTGTATTTATATTAGAGTGTGTTGAGTGAAGATTCATGTCTAAGTGTGCATACAAGATAGAGTCATGTCTATGCAAGTAGAGAAGCCAAGATTCATGAGACTTGGCATATGGAAAGGAATATTCAAGTAGACAAAGAGTCATTCTACTATGGTTATATATGTTACTCCATGGAGGATCTTAGTGTGTGACATCCATATCAAATACATATTCATCATCAAGTATTTGCAAGAGAAAGTGGAGTGATAAAGATTGCATACATTTTTGAGCAGTTAATATTGTAAGTTATGCTAAATGCTTTGTTCATGTATGATTCAGTCTATTGATGTTCATATTGGTGTTTATTAGTGAATGTTATTTGATATTAGAAGTCTTGATATACATATTGATTTGTTCATATTATTCTACTTACATAAATATATTGATCTTACTATATTGTGGCTATATTATATTTGACCCTATGAAATTTATCCTAAGTTTTATATTACTATTAAGGCTTAAAAATCCATCTTGTATGAGGTTGAGTCCATATATCACTGTGCAAAGATATAGGTTAACAAAGTTAATTGATGATCTAAAGGTACAACTATATGACAATCATTCAATAAAACATTAAATTTATGAGATTGTCTATTAGGTATTCTTATAGTTGGGCTATCTAAACCTAAATTTTGACTAATGTTCCATGAATATGAGTCACATCATATTGATGTGCATGATCTACTATTATCAATATGTCTGGTAAAAATCATGCCATATACCCATATCTACCATAATTACTTCCCTTTGATATTTCTATAGGTGAATTTTATCACCTCCATCCACAATACTAGAATGTGAGATGGATTGTGATTTTGTCCAATCCATATAGTCATTTTGCTATGATGTCAGTACAATGAATTACATTTAGTAGTTTTGGAGGTAGCTAGTTTAGCACTAGAGGAACCTCATGAGTCAAATTCAGATATAAAGAGAAGGTAAAAGGTAGGTCAAAAGTTTGAGTTACAATATATAATATAGGTATGCATTGTTGGATGTATGAAATTGGGTGATACAAGTAGTAGAGAAGAAAGCAGAAGCATGCCAAACTGAAAATAATTCCAAGACAATAAAATATATTAAGTAAAAGTAAAAGACAACAATTTCTAAAATCTTAGCACCCAAATTAATAATATTAAGCCATAGACATGAAATTTTGGGATAAATATAAGAAGTGGCTAAACATTTAAAATGCTAATGTTAATAAAGGCATACTAAAAATTCAGAATTTGGCATTCTCAAAAAGAAGAAGCTATCTTAAGATGTTAAGGCTCTAACTTTATGGTAAAACTTGTTGGATGCAAAAGTGAAGCCAAGTGTTGAAAGAGTTTATATTAACAATTATGGTGACATCACCATCACTACATGAAAATATGACACGTTATGGAAGAAGGGCCCAAGAAAAAAATATTCTAAAGTATTTGATCCAACATACATAAAGCATGCGTAGAAGCTAATATAGCATTCAACAAAATACTTTACAAGGTTTAAAATAGCATTGGGTTTTTGAAGCAATTATGGCATCATTAGAAGCTTAAGTGTTTGATAAATACTAAATGATCACTGGATGGTAAAATAAATCTAAGGTATAGTGTCCAATAGTGAAATACCAAAGCCCCAAAATAATATCCAACTTTTGGAACTATACATGGGTAAATGTAGTTGCATGTAGAATATATCCAAACTCTAGAATAAATGGTGTTATAAAAGAGGAATAAGAAACTTGAAACTTGACAAAAAGAAATTTAAATTTTAGCTAAGTGTTGGAGGAAATCCAAAACATGAAAGCTACATATGTCATTAATAAAATAAATTTCCTAGCATAGAGCAACACTCTCTCTTGGCACCATATTTTCTAGACCTATTCTAGTTAGAAAAGGACATGCATATCAACCTTTCACCTAAGTATTATTGTGGTAAGAGGATTTCAATTGATAAATATACCTACATCATAGGTCTATCATTGCTCAATCGGCTTAGCATAACAAAAAGGAGTGGATTACCAATAAATGGTTAGAATTTGATGGTGCATCATATGAGTCAGCTTCAAAGAAGAAAATTTTTCCATAAATGTTAGCTACACACATTTAAGGTAGTTGATAATGGCTAATCTAAAAATGATAGTCACCTGTTGCACTACCCTAATAGGCCAAAAATATATTTTGTAAGCAATCATGCTAAGCTAACTAAATGCATTGTAAAACTATATATACTTGAATGTAGCTCATTCAAATGGTTAGTGTAGACACCTAAAATACATCATATTGAGGATAATACCTATATGGATCCCTTTAAAGGCCATATGACCCACCTTGGATAACCTTAGGTCTAAACAATGGTTTTCAACGCTCAAACAAGGAGGAATTTCCCTTTGCAACCACGATCATCCCACCAAAGGATGGCCTCTTTAGTGACCATATTACCATAAGATGGAACCTAATAATTATCATCTCACCTTGATATAACTTGCAATCATTACCGTATCACCTCAACATGACCATACTAGAATCAAATTTCCATGTTATAGTTCAAATGGTTACACATGTCAACTAGGCATAACGGTACAACAAAGTCAAGTTGCACTATGGTTATCAAGAGCAGTTATGTTTCTTGATCCCAACCACTTCTTGGATTCTCTTACAATATTTGGACTCCTATTTTGGAAGTCTATTTAAATGTGCTTAGCCTTCATTTAATATATCAAAATTTCATGCATCGAAGTGCTATCGAACTGAAGAATAAAAAATATCTCATTCTCAAGGCAACAAAGTGCTATCAAAATTCAACCATGAAGTTTCCAAGCATGCCAATAGACCATATCAAAGGTTGAATATTGAATTTGTGCTTCTTGTACCATTCAAAGCCCTTGCTTCAATGTCAAATTTTACATCTAAGTCATTCCTCATGAGCACACGAAGAACTTCAAATCATTCATGGATCAAATATAACATTGCCTTGCATTGACCACAAGGAATTCACTCATAGTTTAGTGGTTGTCTTGCTCAAATATCTTCCATAGGCATGGTTATATCACCCCAATATGGATCATAGGTGAGACTATCCTACACAGATATGGCCTCCTGGCAGAGATCTATTTTCTTGTTTTATTGTTTTCATTAGATTAAGCAACATTTTGATTACTATTTAGCATAGTTTGATTTAATTTTCATGCATGTATTTGTCATATTTTAGTTTCTTTATTGTTTTCCTTTGTTATTATTACATGCCTTATCTTGAAAGTATCTTCATGTTCTTTTGATGCTCTTTATATTTTCTTCTATGTATATTACAGGTCTTTACAATGGAGAAAATGGCATAAAGATTTACACCTCACCATCATACATCATGATAGTCACAAAAAACCTATCAATAATTAGTTTGTGAGATGCAAGAGAGATCTTGTGAGATACACCTTGGATTACTTTTCTTATTGTAAATTTGTATCAAATTGGTAGAAAATCCCTCAACAAGATCCCATTGTAACCCTCTTGAAGGACATAATTGATATTAATAAAAGGGACATCATTATTTCATATCTTGTTTTGTTATTATGGTTACATAGTTTACTATCTAGTTTATTCTTCATTTCATTGCATAGATTTATGATCTCCTTTTTAGTATTTTTAGTGGCAATCACGGTAGTACCTTGTCCATATTATACATTCACATCACTAATTCTTGTTTTCTTAGTGTTTGTGAATTATAGGTATCACCATCCCTGGAAGAGGTGGTTAGCAATCACAATCGGCCCTATGCGATATGGCTAGTAGACACAACCATCCCTACTAGATATGGCCTTAGAGTAGATGTTAGAAACATTAGAGAACAAAATCTTCATTTGACTCAGGCTATCATAGTAAGCTACTATATCTTTCTTTCCTATTTTAGAAAATAAAAGTAGATTTTTCATGCTTAGGTAAATGAATTATAGAGAATTTTTGGGCTTTAAAATATTCTATCTATGATCATCCCTAGGTCATATGACCCCTATCTATAATCCTCCCTAGGTTAGACGACCTCTATATGTGGTCATATCCAAAATGACCCCTATTTCTGATCATCCCTATGTTAGATGGCCTCTTTTGGAGATCATCCCTTGTAGAGATGACCTCTGTTTGACTACTTTTTGGTTTGATTGCTTGCTGCTTAGCCACATGCTACTCATGTAGGGTTTTGTATCTGATAGGTTTCTAAAAATTAAAACATTTATTTATTTAGAGATATAAATTTAAAACATTATTTTATGCATTAGTGAAAGATCATGGAATGCTTCTTTCTTTTACTTTATTTCACATGAAATAAAAGGAATCCCACACACCATATTTCACTTTAACATTAATGAGTTGGAATCCATCCCCAACCGTTAATCAAGACTAGTTATTGTGGGCTTCATCTCCATTCGTTGGCTCACACCCTAGCAACATAGTGGCCAAAAGTGAGTGGTCTTCTAGACTTCATCACCAAAAGGTTCCCTAATTTTTTGTGCACTTAGGGTGGGAAGGTTAGCAGAGGTATTTTACCATGGTACTCTTTAAAATACTTAGTGGACACAACTATCATTACTATCCATGCCTTAAACATGAGGGTTAAGGGAAAGCGAGGCTTTATCAATACTAGGACATTAGATAGTGTAGCCCCTTTAAAGGGGTAATTTGTTCCCTTAAGGTTACCTCAAGCCCAAATCCAATAGGAACCCATTTTTATTGTTTGAGTTACACACCTCAACAAGGGGGTGTGATTAAACTACATATTAGTAGTTTTCTATTTTTACCCTCAAGTTTTATAGGAATAGGTGTTTTTCAACATCAAAACATAAAAAATAGTATAGGGATTCACAAAAAAAAATTAAAAGAGATAATCACATTGTATACTTTGTTTCTTTATTTATGGTTTACGTAATCAAGATCATGGTAACTACACGCAATCAAGCTCATTCATGAGCTAATGTTGTGAAAAATGTATAAGGAGGTGCATAATGTCTCCAATTTAATTCCAAGGACATGGTTATTCCACCATGGCATCCTAATCTACATCATAATTCTGACATTATATATAGATAATATGACCTTTAGGATATCCCAATTTAGGATGCATCTATGGGCCCTCCTTATGATCAATAATATGAGATTCTTTATCAAAGTTGATCCTATGCTACTACTAGCCTGGATGAGCAAGCTACTCACCTTGATTTTCCATGCATGAGCTGAAAATTTGCTCATTTAGATAGATATGATCCTCACCATCCCAATAGGGCAACCTTATCCATTCACACCTATCTCGAATACAAAGAAGAGGAAGACCCAAGTCATCCTATTTTTCATCATGGAGAGTGCTCTATGCAAGCATGTTGTGCCTTTGCACCATCTAAATATGTGGACTTCACATTCAAACCTAACCATCAGGTCAACATGGATTTCCTTGATCGTGGGAAGTGGGTAGTCAACCCTATTGGGCCTACAGAGAAAACTAAGTCCCTCTGTATAAATGTGAGGGCTCGTCAATCTTATACGACCGATCAAATCAATTAGATACCTAGGCAAAACATGAACATATAGGAGCAACTACACCAAACATGGTCAGATAAATTGCAAATAGACCAAGAACACCTAGAATAAGACCAATTAGAACAACAAAGGGTGCACCAATAAAGTTTACATCAATAATAATTGCACCAAGATCAATTACAAAGAATAACACATGAGGAGGTTTGCACACCTAGTACCTATCTATAATAAACTTCTTAGATGTGCATTTCACAACATCATAACCAACCTACTAGGCCAAACCAAAATCATCCTCCTCATGTGTCTGTCTAGCACCATAGGTCTCAACAACATCAACCAAAAGACCACCAACCAGAGCATGATGCCTATGAGGAATTAGAATCTGAATATCAGGACCAAGGGTACCCCAAGTCACTTTATGAGGACATAGTTGATGACTATGATAATCTACCTAGCCCCACTAGGTATCTTCTACCTCCCCCTCCTTGAGGGCAAAGATCTCACTGAGAATATTTGATCACTAGAAAAAAATCTTGAAGATTGGGTCATAAGAAACCCACTCTGAGTCAACTATGCAATAAATCACTCCATCCTTCGATCCCTTGTCCCCCATATCCATAGAATTTTGAAATGCCTAAATTAGATAAGTTTAAAGGGGATGAGGATGCATAGAAGCATATCACTAGTTTCATGAACCTGTGCTTCTAAATTCAAGGTGATGATGCCTTATTACTCAAAAATTTCTTGATAAATCTCTTAGACCTAGCCCTAGAGTGTTTCGATCATCTATCGAGGCATAACATTCATAGCTTTGAGAATATCACAAAACCTTACTAGAACACTTTTATTTAGCATGAGAAAGAAAACTAACCTAACTAACTTGTCCAACCTTATACAATTTGATGATGAGCTAGTCACCAATTATGGCAATAGATAGAGGAAGGTGATGTCAAAATTACCTTTCACCCTACCCATAATAGAACTAACTCAAATGTTCATGATAAGTTGTTCAAAGTAAATTTCACTTCTCCTACAACTACAATAATATCAGATATTCGAGGAGGCTTTGGAATAGGCTAAGGTCATAGAGGACATGAAAGTCCAAGAGTGAGACATTAAAATATGAAATAGGAAATGGAACAAGAACCCTAGAGGGAACAACATACAACAAAAACCATCTACAATCAACTAATTTGTTTTAAGTGTTCCTAGGCCTAAAAATAAAGTAGCACCCTAAAAACCTAATTATTAGGGTCAAACCCCTCCTATGAACTAAAACAACCAATGTTAGTGAACCAAAGCACAAAATTGTTCACCCCATCCACCTCACAACTATAAACCATTGCTTGAATCTTTGGCATTACTCTTCAACCGATAATGCAAGGTGAAGGCTATTACCCTACCTAAAATTTCCCCCTCAACCAAAATCACACAAAACCTAAGTGACATAGAGAAGACTTATATTACCTATATCATCAGCAACATGACCATGATATCCAAGCTTGTTATTCATTCAAGAACCTAGTATAGGACATGTTTGATAAAAATAAATTACAAATTGATAATCCTCTTGCCCTAGATAACCAACAAATGGACATCTTCAAATATCCCTTGCCTATCCATAATTTTAATGAAAATCAAATAAGATATGTAAACAAAGTCCATATAGCTCCACCTAATCAGGGGTTCGTAGGAATGATCAAAATTGTGATAAGAAATCAAAGATATGATCAAGTTGCATTGCCTATAGCTCTCATTAACATTCATTCTACATCACAGCCCTTGACATCTTAAAATCCTATCCAAGGTCCACCATATCAATTGGTTCTGACAATTATAAGTAGGCTTACTCAAATTCTATGTACAACGTCATCCAAAATGTCCATCTACAAGTTAATGTTGGATATTTTGAGTGATAATGTATCGAACTAAATTTTTTGTGCCCTTACCTTCAGAAAGGATCCATGTCCGAAAGGGGGATGCAAGAAATATAGAACAATACCTCAGACTAAGAGGCCCTTTGAAGGTCGTGCCTCTCGAGGGAGGGGTATAAATGTGAATTTTCAATGGATGGTGGGGTTCACTAGGAAACTTTGAGTGGCAATTTCAATGCCTAGGTTGAGAATGGGTTTGATGTGTTCATTTTGTACTTTAATCATTCATATCCCTAGGTTTTCCAAAATGAATCTAAGCTATTCTATATGAAATGAGGATTTATATGAATACAGAAAGCATGAATGAATCCTAAATACTAGGAATATACTTAAAGAAAAAAGAATGCACCTGATTTCGGATGTCTGATGAAGATTTTGAAGCTTGTAGGAGTCCAGATCGTCCCGAATATGATAGGATCATCTGCAATTGAACAGAATTATCTCAGATCACAATCGATCATCTAAAATTAGACAAGATCATCGTTAATTTGATGAATTCGTCAAATGAATCTGTCAGAAGCCTGCAATCATAGAAATAGACACCAAAAACCAAAAATGCTACTACAAGAATAATGTAAAATAATGGAAATGACAGTATGAATGCTTAATTGATAAATCTAGATAGCAAATTTAAAGGAAATACATTGTTTTAAAAACTTATTTTAACTTTATCAGGTATTTATGCTAGATGAGGTGAAATCCAGGATGCAGAATGAAAATAAATCAAGCTAATGCATAGTAAAATAAAGAAGAAAGATGAGAAATGCAAACTCAGGGCTTTGGTTGCCCCCAATATGAAATGCTATCGAGATTGCCTCCAATCATATAAGATCATCATCGATCTATGATAGGATCATCTAAAATCATCTAGAATGCCTGCGACAATTCGAGCTTCCTCTAGCTGAAGCACAGTGAAAACCTACAATGAAAAACTTGAAAATACAAATGCAAATGATGGGGGTGAGGATGTTCTAATACAACAAAGCTATAATTGCAGGGGAATGATCAGCCAGGGGTATAAACTGGGAAAATCCCAAGTTTATATAGGATTAGGGGGAGGTTAAGAGGTTGGGGATCATCCCAATCTGGGAGATCCTCAGTGGAGGAATCTCCAACTATGTAGACACACTTCTGCCCAAGTTGGAGAGGCTGTTGAAATAGAATTTAATTATGAAAATTTAGTTTTGGGATGAAATCATCTGGACATTCTGTTCCAGACGACTTCGTCTGATCTGGGACGATTTTGTCTGATCGACGACGATATCGTCCAATGGTCAAAACAACTCCTAAAAATGGCAGGAAAAATGGGGTGAGTGGTTAACGGGCGGTTTCGAGGTTAAAATTCAAATTTTATCTTTTTACTAAGGGTTTAACTATGCCAATTTTAGGGTGCTACATTTTGCCCCCTCTTTAGCAATTTTTTTGAAGAAAATGCATTAAATATGAGTTCTTCCCGCTTTACGAGAAAGCAAAAATTTACTCAATTTTTTAGATGACGATTCTAGGTCGAATTGTACAATTGCTTACTATGGTGCCCGCTCCGAGTTTTTACCCAAAGCGAACGTTTGAGGTAAAAGCGTAAAAAAGCAAAATTTAAAAAAAAATGTTGTTGTTTTTTAAATAAAATTAAAAAAAATAGGGTAAAACCCTAATTTATTTTTACTGTTCATTTTGGCTATTTTAGAGCTCTGCAGGCAAAAATGGTGGAAATAGCGCACAGATCGTTGTGGGTAAGGATCTAAACTTGGTGAATTATGTTTTTAATTTTGATTTGTGTGGTTTCTAATTGAAAGTTTGATTATTTTTGGGGCATCGTGGCCATTTTTAGGTCGTTGACTATGTTGGGATGAAATCATCCCAATTTTGTCAAAATCATCCCTAGATCACCGATTTTGTTTGGGCACGAAATTGACAAAATAGGGGCGATCCCGTCCAAAAAGGGGTGATCTCCAAGTTGAGAAATTAGAGATTATTTCATCCTACAAAGGATGATTGGACTCAATTTAGGACGATATCATCCAATAGTGGACGATATCATCATTTTTTTATAAGATGAAATTGATTTTAATGATTATCTATTAATGATTTGTATTGTTTAATTGTTTATTTTGTATAGGGGATTACTAAAAAGTCAAGAATGGAAATACGTGGTTATAAGAGATGATGTATCCACACTCGATCAGGCAGAGCGATACCGACTATCAAAGGTTGGGCTACAGCATGTGGCAGAGATGCCACAAATACCGATAGACATGGGGCTACTAACAGCCCTAGCAGAGAGGTGGTATTCGGGGTTGTCCTACTTCCAGTTATTGATAGGGGAGATGGCTCCCACTCTAGAGGATGTATGGAGGATCTTGAGGAACCCCATACAGGGATGATTGATGACTCCTACGGCCAATCAGGGCCACACCATGATGAGACTATGCAGAGATCTTAGCTTTGCCCTAGAGAAGGGCGAGGTGAACATCGAGACATTGAGGAAGATGCCTAGGGCATCTCAATTGACCTAAGTTTTGGTAGGGGTAGTGGGTGGATTACTGCTATGCCACTAGAGTAGATGTATGTTACCATGGCTACTCTCAGATGTGGTCTATGATATGAGAGACCATGACTATAGATTTGCTTAGGGCAGCTTTGTACTATGTCGATTGTACAGGATCCTATATGAGGTCGTATACAAGGGAGGTCGATGTTTGGTTTTGATATCACTGCTATAGATTTGGTGTTGGGAGCACATTACGATGTGAAGGCTGGTAGGGCTTCCACTGATAGGGGTTGACTGGGAGAGACCTCAGGTTTACTATTGGTGGCTCTAGAGAGGTTCATAGTGACGAATAGATCTACCAATGTCCCAGAGGTTGCTAGACGACCTCATCCCTGACTAGATCACCTAAAGGCCATGGAGAGAGCACCCAGGGTGGGGAGAGGATGGATAGGAGTTAGCTCACATCAGGGGATTCTTCTAGTTGAGGATGGAGCAAGGAGAGGTAGAGCTCCACTGCTATGACTGAGTTTTGTAGCAGTTCGGTCTATAGTAGGGGATCTCTTCTCTTAAGGATTACGAGTACTCTCAGACTATTTGGGATAGTACTAAACTAAGTGGGGCTCTAGATATATAGTGATTCTGAAGTCAGGATGTGGATGATACACCCATTCAAATAGTGGATGGGGATGGAATTGGGGTCACAAATGAATACCCTCCTCGGATGATGAGGGCATAGGGTCTGATGCACTCTATTATGCGATGGATGGGGAGGCAGTTCCGGGCTACCATTGATGCAGTGAGGGGTCACAGAGGGAGGTAGTGTTGGTCCGGCTTTCATGCACACCCCGGGAAAAAAGGATGGAGGCAAGGAAAGCTCCGGAGACACCCACGGGACTGATCCCACTCATCTTTAGGATCTAGCTGGTTATCCAAGGTGCGAGTTACCGAGTTGGGTCGAATGGCAATTCACTCTTTTCCACTTTCGGAATAGATTTCAATATGGATCGCTCTGTTACCTTACGGGGGGTTCCTGAACTTGTTCGGTAGTTGCAAAAGTTGTTGACAATCAGATTTGACTTGAATTCTTTGATCTAGCTCTCATGGGTCGTGATTTAAATAAAAGGCAAATAAAGAAAATAAAAATGGATCATTCACGGAAAGCAAAGAGAGGGTAGGGTAAGGCGAGAAAGAGAAGTTTATCAGACTTTAAACTGTAAAACTCTAAACTATCAATCTTATCTATGCTATCAGCTTCACAACAAGAACAAATCCCGGAAGAAAGTGTCCGGTCGGTCTAAGATCACTTTCAACTAAGAGCACAAGGCGAGTGAAACGGATCTAGCGAGAAAATTATAAATCCAAGGGGCGGCTGGTTAAAGCTGGTATCTTTCACCGGCGGCCTAGCTCGCACGGTGAAGACAGAGCAATTAGAACAAACTTACACCTGAAATCCGTAATTTCCCCTAGCGAGACAATAGAACAAGCTGAAGCCCTAACGACATATTTAATCTTGACAATGGCGGATTTACGACATATATCTAACAAACTTTAAATGGAACGGATAACAAAAGAAAATACACTTATCACACTCTGCAAAAGATTAGGCTCCTGGCCATGCTATCAGAGAAAAGCTAAAGCACATCAACTCCAAGTCCGGAAACAAAGGATTTCACAAAATTTGCAAGAAATTGCTTATAAGCCTTTATTTCTAAGTCTCCGCCTCCTGCGATTACATTTAGAATTTGTATTTATAGACTCGGGACGAGACCACGATCTTTTCCAAAATATCTTGCTCAAACCCTAAATCTTATCGCACTTAAACCCTAGGACCCGGGTTTTACAATAAAAATCCATTTAAAAATCAAAGTCCGGATAGAACTTAACCCTTCGGCAAATACGTGCGATCAGTCTGCCATAAATGGAGAAGATAAAATAAAATGCAACTTGCATTCATTCGCAGCTGCAAATAAATGCTTTCATTAATTCTGCTGGTGAGCCGGATGAGTCACCACTTCTCCATCAATTCGATCTCCGCAAATCCATCCCGAAGTTGAAATGGTCTTCATGCTATCAAGTCTGCAATAAATTTGTCGTTGAATGCTCTCACCGGCAGCTTCTCTCCTAGCATGGCGGTCCTTGACTAAATCCGCACTTTATCTTTGCCTTTATGGTCTTTCCCGGTTGTCCCGTAAGTGCCAGGTGGAATCCTGCATGAAAGACAAAAAGATGCATTAGATTAGCATTTTAATTAAATCCAAGCTTAAAACATTAAAAACAGATTAAATCCGCAAAATAAGCTTGCATGTCGGCCTCTGTTTGTCCCATTCACGCTTTGACACGTGTCGCTACCCCAGGAAGCCTTATGTTTCCCGCCGGAATGCACTTTCAGGTCAACTATGACTTTCTCTCTCCTGCCGCGATTCTGCGACATGTCGCGATTTCGCGACATGTCGCGAAATCGCGACCCTGCCAGCGCATCGGCAACTTCCTCCCTCGTCGGCCGCGAAAACGCGACATGTCGCGATTTCGCGACATGTCGCGAAATCGCGACCCTTCCTGGCCTCCGTACGCTTCTTGATTTTCAGCCGCGATTTTAGAACACGTCGCGATATCGCGGCGGTTCCCTTACACGCATGCGTTGACCGCGTTGACCGCGATTTTGGAACATGTTTCCGACTTAACCGATTTTTCATCCTGCGGCCCATTTTCTCTCTCCTGCCGCGAAAATGCGACATGTCGCGATTTCGCGACATGTCGCAAAATCGCGCCCTCCGTACGACTTGCGTCTCTCTCCCAAAAAGCGTCGCGATTTCGCGACATGTCGCGAAATCGCGACCTTTACGCCACTTAGCCGCATTTTGACTTACATGTCGCGATATCGCGACATTTCCGAAAAATGGAAGTGTCGCGATATCGCGACACTACCAAAAATGGAAAGTTTGATTTTTCGGTGAATTTATGCAAGCTGTTTTACGGATTTTTCTCGGTAACGGTGCAAGATTTTCTTGTGCATGAATGATTCTAGCATGTAAAAAGTGAATTCTTGGATAACACGGCTAGAATGCAAGAAAAAGCACAACTTTAAAAAGGAGGCAAGCAAAATATGGATTTAAAACCGAAAATGACCAAGAGGGTCCTCTCTTGCCAAAAATGGAAGTTCATAATTTTCTAAGGATGGAATCTCATTTTTCGGTGGGGGTGTGTTGCTTATCAACAAATGGCGATATCTGCGGGTAAAATAGTAGCACTATTTTAGAACCCAAGACTCCGGTTTCAAAACAAAAAGACCATGCATCATGCCTTGCCACGGGCATTCTTCACAATAAATTGACTGTTAACTGCAAGCTGTTAAAATTTCCCAAGGACATACTGGGTTGGATTACTTCAAGGAAGATTTACGATGTGCAATTACAAAGGTATAGAACTTTCTTCAAGGATGACTGAATTGAATGATAAACTTGGATTAATCAACTTTTCTAGATTGTAAATGGGGAAACCGAGTAGAGCTCTGTTTACTAGTTTAGCTTTTTACAGCCTAGACAGAGTTACCCTTTAGATTTACACGACCCAATTTACAACTGTAGGGCAGAATCTAATATTGGCTGCCTCTTTTGATCATATAACTCTTTTTTTTTCTTTTTTTCTTTTTTTCTTATCTCTCTTTTTTTTTATCTCTCTTCTTTTTGAAATATATCACTATCTGGAAGACCTTAGAGAAATTACAATTTTCTTTTAATATTTGATCAATCTGGAACTGTTTCGGTCTAGGCATTGATAGCCTCTAGTGACACCCAAATAATTGCATGAACCATAGTCCCCTCTTATAACCAGCTTTTCTTGGATTCCCCAGGAGTTCCTCCAACAAAACAGCATAGCAGTTTTTCTATCATTAAAACAAGCGTGGCAAGTAAGACACAAGATCCAATCATCTCTCTACCTTCATCCTGGATAACAAAATAGTTCCACAGTTTAGTGCAAGCAGACTATCTCAATTAGAATAATGAGCGAGAATGGGGAGGCACTTGGATTGAGGATTTATCGACTAGGAATAAAACAATTTTCAGCGGTGACTTTTCATTGATTGCTCGAGCGAGAGGTTAAAAAATAGAATTTTAGAAGCCAAAGGACTTTGTACGGAGGCTTCCAAGGACGAGGCACGAGCTTCTAAAGCAAAAACAAAATAAAAAAGAACTAAAAAAAAAAACAAAAAAAAAAAGAAAAGAAAAAAACTAAAAAAATAAACTAAGAAAAGCAAATAAATTAAAACTAGAAACAAAAAAAGAAAGAAAAAATAAAATAAAGAAAAGATGAGACTAAAATAAAAGCAAGCTAAAATAAAAAGACAAAGAAAGGAAATAAAAAGCACTGACAAAGAAATAAACGCACAAGCTAAAACCGAAAAACAACTAAAGAAAAGCGAAAAACGTAATGTACGAGACATTTAAAAATAAAACGCACCGACAAAGAAATAAACTGAAAAACAAATAAATTAAAACTGCAGAGCATTAAAATTAAGCAGAAGCAGATTAAAACTGCACAGACATTGAAATAAAACTGCACTGACAAAGAAATAAAGCTGAAAAACTTCAAAGCTTATTTACAATGCATACATATGTTACAACTTCCCTTCATACTCAAAAAATGCGGCGAGTTGGGAAAGCGAGAGAAATGGTGCTTTAAAAAATTTTGACCATGCAAGTAATTTAAAAAAAATTACCTTTCGAGTCTGTTGACGAAATGCACTCCGGATTGTGCTTCAAAAATTTGCTATCCGGGAAAGACTTGGGTTTCTTGTCTTCCTGTCCCATTTGAAAAACAAATCTGCAACTCCTTCAAATTAAACAAATCATATAATAACAAATCATATGATAACATGTTTATGCTTCTAATTAAAGGGTTTGCAGAGTTCTTTCAAAAGGACTGAATGTAAAAAACCCCAGGATCAAATACTTTAAAACCTTGACAGACCCAGACCACCACATTTTCAAATTGATGTGACAACTGAAAGAAATCATGTTTTATCTGTATGCCCTGGTTCTTAACAACTTGAACATTTTGTGGTTGCTGCACTGCTTCAATATCCAGGACTTCAATTTTTATCCCTCTAGCAGAGTGCTTACAATTTTCCTTTTCACCTGAGCCTTGCTTAGACTTAACCTCATCAATGTGCAATGTCCAAACATCATTGTTGTTATTGATTAGAGCTATGAATTGTTCCCACCTTTTCGGTTGCCAAATCATAAACTCCAATATCTCGCATCAACACGGTTTATAGCCTCCTCTTTGACATTATGTTCGAAGTTGCGAGGCTTATGTTGAGACAGGTTCATCAATTCCAAGTTGGCTGACCACATTCATATTTACCACCTTTTCCTCCTTTTCTTGAAATTCAACGGGTGGTCCAGAGTAAGCCTCAATCAAGTTAATGTTTTGTCCAACAATGCGAGGCGGGTTCATAGAGGGTGATGTCGGCTTTAAGTTCCCTCATATCCTCAATGATGCTATCCTCCTCGGTTATTTACGCATAGTGAGATTGAATCTCACTTTCATCATCCTCCGATGAGGAAGGATCATTGTTAAGTTACGGACTCTCACATTTCAAGTCATAGCTGTCCATTTTGAGCTGTTGAAAATCTTGCATTTCATCCACAGAAGTCCGTACAAGACTTTCTGTCTCTTCGGGAAAAGTGACGAGAATACGAAACCCTGGTTGTACTATTTTTGGGTGAACTAGAAATATCAATATTTCTTTGATTTCTAGGAAAATTTAACTCACCGGGAAAAACTTGATTTGGGTGGTGCCGGATCTCAACCTGTTCGGTTCAAGCACTCGCACTTTGAATTTGTCAAAACTTTTCTCTGTATTTTGCACATGTTGAGTGGATGTCACAGTTAACGGAGTCTCCTTGGGTAGAGCATGACATGTTGGCATTAACTCATGATGTGGAATGGGGTTCGGAACAGGCATGTTCTGTGTAACATAGGATATCAAAGGACTGCTCAGAATTTGAGGTCCTAGCTGTCTTTCAAGAATTAAGGCTTCTTTATAAGCCCCTGCCAGGGTTGTAATATTAATGTCTCTCTTGAGGAAAATAGAGGTCACCGAATCCAATGCATTCTTGTAGATTTCTAAGGCCAGATTTGCATTTGGGATGTAATGGCCAGTCATTCTACCGTAAGCTCTTTGGAACCTCATATTGAAAGACACGACGGTTTCTCCCGACTCTTTCTTGATCTTTGGAAAATTGCTGATATAAAATCTTGGGATCTATCACTTCACCGAACCGTGATATAAAAGCTTTCTCTAGATCATCCCGACTAGTAATGGAATTCTTTGGTGAGGTTTAAAAACCAGTCATAAGCTCCCTCCTGGAGAGTGAACGGGAACAATCTGCGAGGCAACATCTTCATCTTTGTATATTCAATAATCTTAAAGCATTTTTAAAAGCTAGCGAGATGTTCTTCTGCGGTTCTTGTCCCATCATGTTTGTACCTAGGGAGATACCTTTACGGACTTACGGGCGGGTCATGGGCTATACCCGGAATGTTCAAAGCGGTGGGGCCCAACCAATTTGCCATTAATACTTGGCTGACAGTGATGTTCTGATTTGTAATTGGATAACTGCAAGTGATGATAGAACTGTTCTTAACAAACCACTGAACTTAAGGCCTTCTCTGGCAATTTTAAAAACTGCACTGACAATTTAAAAACTGCATTGACAATTTAAAAACTGTACTGACAACTTTCAAAAACTGCACTAAAAATTTATGAAACTGAGCCACTTTTAAATGTTAAAATGCCAGACTCTGGATAAAATACAGTACATACAACTTTACAGTTCTTAACAGGTTCTGCATTTGGAAATTTAAAACACTGTTGACAATTTATAAAACTGTACTGACAATTTATAAAACTGTACTGACAATTTATAAAAGCGTCTCGGAGTTCACTTGTGGGTCCTTCAAATGTTCTTGTTATGCCCTTACAATACTTGAGCCGAGTTCGGCCCTCCTTCTAGCGCCAATTAGGTGTTGGGTGAGGAGGAGGGAAAATTAGCTACCGGACTTTGGATAAAATACGGTTTACGGTTCCACATACGGTCGGATTTCTCAACTCAAGTGCACTAAGAACAGATGTTCTGTGGCCCTCCTTCTAGCGCCAATTAGGTGTTGGTCCGGCTTTCATGCACACCCCGGGAAAAAAGGATGGAGGCAAGGAAAGCTCCGGAGACACCCACGGGACTGATCCCACTCATCTTTAGGATCTAGCTGGTTATCCAAGGTGCGAGTTACAGAGTTGGGTCGAATGGCAATTCACTCTTTTCCACTTCTGGAATAGATTTCAATATGGACTGCTCTGTTACCTTACGGGGGGTTCTGAACTTGTTCGAGTAGTTGCAAAAGTTGTTGACAATCAGATTTGACTTGAATTCTTGATCTAGCTCTCATGGGTCGTGATTTAAATAAAAGGCAAATAAAGAAAATAAAAATGGATCATTCACGGAAAGCAAAGAGAGGGTAGGGTAAGGCAGAAAAGAGAAGTTTATCAGACTTTAAACTGTAAAACTCTAAACTATCAATCTTATCTATGCTATCAGCTTCACAACAGAACAAATCCCGGAAGAAAGTGTCCGATCGGTCTAAGATCACTTTCAACTAAGAGCACAAGGCGAGTGAAACGGATCTAGCGAGAAAATTATAAATCCAAGGGCGGCTGGTTAAAAGCGGTATCTTTCACCGGCGACCCTAGCTCGCACGAGTGAAGACAGAGCAATTAGAACAAACTTACACCTGAAATCTGTAATTTCCCCTAGCGAGACAATAGAACAAGCTGAAGCCTAACGACATATTTAATCTTGACAATGGCGGATTTACGACATATATCTAACAAACTTTAAATGGAACGGATAACAAAAGAAAATACACTTATCACACTCTGCAAAAGATTAGGCTCCTGGCCATGCTATCACAGAAAAGCTAAAGCACATCAACTCCAAGTCCGGAAACAAAGGATTTCACAAAATTTGCAAGAAATTGCTTATAAGCCTTTATTTCTAAGTCTCCGCCTCCTGCGATTACATTTAGAATTTGTATTTATAGACTCAGGACAGACCCTGATCTTTTCCAAAATATCTTGCTCAAACCCTAAATCTTATCGCACTTAAACCCTAGGACCCGGGTTTTACAATAAAAATCCATTTAAAAATCAAAGTCCGGATAGAACTTAACCCTTCGGCAAATACGTGCGATCGACTGCCATAAATGGAGAAGATAAAATAAAATGCAACTTGCATTCATTCGCAGTTGCAAATAAATGCTTTCATTAATTCTGCTGGTGAGCCGGATGAGTCACCACTTCTCCATCAATTCGATCTCCGCAAATCCATCCCGAAGTTGAAATGGTCTTCATGCTATCAAGTCTGCAATAAATTTGTCGTTGAATGCTCTCACCGGCGGCTTCTCTCCTAGCATGGCGGTCCTTGACTAAATCCGCACTTTATCTTTGCCTTTATGGTCTTTCCCGGTTGTCCCGTAAGTGCCAGGTGGAATCCTGCATGAAAGACAAAAAGATTATATTAGTACTTTAATTAAATCGAAGCTTAAAACATTAAAAACAGATTAAATCCGCAAAATAAGCTTGCATGTCGGCCTCGTTTGTCCCATTCACGCTTTGACACGTGTCGCTACCCCGGGAAGCCTTCGTTTCCCGCCGGAATGCACTTTCAGGTCAACTATGACTTTCTCTCTCCTGCCGCGATTCTGCGACATGTCGCGATTTCGCGACATGTCGCGAAATCGCGACCCTGCCAACGCATCGGCAACTTCCTCCCTCGTCGGCCGCGAAAACGCGACATGTCGCGATTTCGCGACATGTCGCGAAATCGCGACCCTTCACGGCCTCCGTACGCTTCTTGATTTTCAGCCGCGATTTTAGAACACGTCGCGATATCGCGACGGTTCCCTTACTCGCATGCGTTGACCGCGTTGACCGCGATTTTGGAACATGTTTCGACTTAACCGATTTTTCATCCTGCGGCCCATTTTCTCTCTCCTGCCGCGAAAATGCGACATGTCGCGATTTCGCGACATGTCGCAAAATCGCGCCCTCCGTACGACTTGCGTCTCTCTCCCAAAAAGCGTCGCGATTTCGCGACATGTCGCGAAATCGCGACCTTTACGCCACTTAGCCGCATTTTGACTTACTGTCGCGATATCGCGACATTTCCGAAAAATGGAAGTGTCGCGATATCGCGACACTACCAAAAATGGAAAGTTTGATTTTTCGGTGAATTTATGCAAGCTGTTTTTCGGATTTTTCTCGGTAATGGTGCAAGATTTTCTTGTGCATGAATGATTCTAGCATGTAAAAAGTGAATTCTTGGATAACACGGCTAGAATGCAAGAAAAAGCACAACTTTAAAAAGGAGGCAAGCAAAATATGGATTTAAAACTGAAAATGACCAAGAGGGTCCCTGCTGCAAAAATGGAAGTTCATAATTTTCTAAGGATGGAATCTCATTTTTCAGTGGGGGTGTGTTGCTTATCAACAGGTAGCAATGATGATCTCCTTAGGATAGATGTTGAAGAGTGCCACAGTCTTCAGAGATACCATAGCAGGCAGAGAGGAGATAGGAGGTTCTCCCTTATCAATAGAGGGATAGGCCCACATTGCCTGATAAGGGCAAGGGTATCGAGGTGGGGGAGAGCAGTGAGATGGTAGATATCCAATATGAGAATGCCCACCTCTGGGCTTAGGTGTAGACACTACAGGATGATGCTACATGACTCAGGGCTCAAAGCGAAGGGGTGAGCACTCAGGATCTGGCATGGTCTATTGCTCAGACCACATTCTATTAGGGATTGTACTATCATGTGGTTCTAGAGAACCATAGGATACCGTTGCTAGCCCCTATTGCAGAGCCAATCATGATGGGATCATCGAGGACATCCTCACGATTGACTACGAGGACCCATGATATAGCACATACCTCAATGGGACCACCTCCTCCATTCCAGGGTGGGAGAGGAGATGAGGCTGAGAGCTTGAGGTCTTCTCAAGACTAGCTGCTCTTTGGATGGACTATATATTTTTGAGAGGATTGAGTAGTATGCCAGGGTATAGATTGTGGCATACCAATCCAGTTGTGATATGATGTACATATATTTTGATATATATATATATATATGATTTTTTTTTTTTTGTGATATGACTTGTCCATATGTTTGATGATGCTTCAATTTTGGAATTGTTGATTGATTATTCATGTAATTATGTCGTTGAAAAAATTATAATTTTATGTTATGCCATAAAATTTAAATGAAATAATCTAATGTAAACAAATTGGTTTTTGTGGTGTGATTTGATAAAAAATAAAAGGGACTTCTAACAATAATTTTAAAGGACATTGTCGTTGTTATAGACCATTTTATGGAGTCGCCACTCGCTAGGTCATCAAGCTAATCCCAGTATAGAAATATTGCTAAAAGTAAAAGAGTGCTTAAGAGGTTGTCTTAAGACTTTGTGTTGTGATGATGAAAAATGATGATGGTGATGATTTGTTTTTAGATTTTCATAAAAATATTATGCATGAAATATTAAAAATATGATTTTTTGCTAGGCATAAAATTCCTAAGTGTGATAAAATTTTGAACAATTCCTTAGGAATTATACCATGGTTGCAAAATTGAATGTTGACATAATGAAATGAAATAGAAAAATGTGTTCATTCTTTTTAAAGCACAATTGTGTAACATAATGATATAAGCCATATGTTTTTATGAATTAAATAAATGGGAAATAAAATTAGAATAATGGTTTGCGCTAGGCATAGAATTATAGGTATAGACTTATACCATCATCATGAAATCCAAAAATATTTTTATTGCATAATTGGTTTTTGATTTTGAGATAAATAGAAAATATATAAGATGAGGACTTGCGCTAAGCATAAAATTCCAATTTAGGTTTTTAGGAACTATACCATTGTTGCGAAAGTCGAAAGTATTATATAAATGTGACTTTATTTACTAGATTTTTGAAGATGTTGTGAAAGAAAAAATTTGGATTTTGGAAAGAAATGTATTTAATTGTTTTTATGCTAAGCAAATGTTCTCAAATAAGAAGATGAAATTATTCTAAAATATTTGCATAAATATCTTAAATTATCTCAAAGACAAAATGTAGATTTATAAGGAACCCTCATGTGCAAATGTGAGTTCATTGTCGATCTTGATTTATCATAATGATAAAAAATATCTTAAATACAAATGTGTGTGCAATTGTATTGTTCATTTACCAATTTTGAGCAAGATAATTTGATACAAGTAATTTGAATTAACCAAATAAGTGTTCGTTGACCATGATTTATATGCATGTAATCGTACCATACTACTATGTAAGTTAGGTCATCAAGAGCTAGTTGATCCATAATCAAACATAGATCTATACAAAAGAAGGTCGCTAATGTGACAGACATATCACCACGCTAAGAATTACCCAAGGCCAAGCAGGTTTGGCACAAACCACCTATTATGGGGCTTACCTCATAGTTTTCGAATAATTGAGAATTCCAGGGATTCAAGCTCATTCACCCTTCTTTTCTTTTCAAGGGGTAGGGAAAGGGATTTATTTGCATTTTGCTTGTTCTTTTCTCTTGCTTATTTTTTTTTGTATTTTTTGTATTAATGCTGGAATATTGCTACGATGGTACAAAATGATATTTTTCTTTTTCTCATTTTCTTTGACTTTTCTTTTTCTTCCTATACTAGGGATACTTGCTTGGATTGGCTGTAGAGCAAGGGAATTTTATTCTAGGTAGGGGTGATCTTGTCCTTTTGTCAATTCTCAAATATTCTAGACCATGTGCATGATAGGATAGCAGGGGAAACTTTTCACTCAAGAAACCACTTCTACTATGTAGCATCATATCGAATTTGCAATGAAATCATTTTAATGTGAAGAGATATACTTGGTTCAAATAAATAACAAGATCAATTCTCTATGCTCAGAAATTTATTTAATTCAACTATGGACTTTGATATAAGAGAGATTAATAATCATACCAAATAAAATCAAGATATTTATTCATGTGAGTGTGAAAGTGCGAGTTTCCAAATAAATGCTAATTTATCCAAAATAACTGAAAATATAACTGCAATACTTCAAGAATTAATAGGTGTGAAAATAAAAGATGTTTTTGAAGATTTTGATGATTTCGATTTTGTTATGTTTTTTTTTTTTTTGGTTTTGATTTATGAATTGAAAAAATAAATAACATTACTGTTTTTTTGAAATTTTTATATGGATGACTAAAATGAAACAATATGCAAAATAACAATATATACAATTATGAAATGACCATATTGTATGCATAATAGTGTTTAAGATGCATAATATTCATAGGTTATTTAAGATATTTACCATCTAAGGTAGCTAATTTGTATGCTCCCAAGCCAAATTTAGCAGTGATGATATATGGCCCAAGCAAGTTAGGTTCAAATTTACCTTTAAGGTCTTTAGTTGCATTAGTATTTTTTTTTCTTTCAAGACAAGGTCGCCGATATCAAAGGATCGATGATGAACTTTCTTGAGGTATGCTCGTTTAAGCTTGTTCTGGTAGGTTCAAAGATGCTCCAAAGCATTGATGCACTTCTTATCTAGGAGTTCCATCTGACTAAATCTGCCAAAACAATATTCATCTCCTACTGTAGTATCTTGAAGTAGCAGATCCAAATAAGGAACTAATTCAAAGGGAAAAACTGCTTCAGCACCATAAACCAAAACAAAAGGTGAAGTGCCTATGGGGGTACGAACCCTAGTTCAATAAGCCCACAAAGCAGGATATAGTTGAATGTGCCAATCTCGGCCAGATTTATTGACCAAGATTTTGAGGATTTTAATTAATGTTTTATTAGATGCTTCTACTTGGCCATTACCCTGAGGATAATAGGGAGTGGACCAACAATGTTGAATTTTATATTTTTGACATAATTTCTTGACATCTTTATTTTTGAAACAAGTTCCATTATTCGAAATGAGATTTGCAGGAATTCCGAACCTACAAATAATTTGATTAAAAATAAATTTGGAAACTTGGGTTCCAGTGCAAGAGGCTAAGGGCATAACTTCAAACCACTTCATGAAATACTCGGTGGCAGTTATGATGAATTTGTGTCCATCAGATGACACAGGGTTGATTTTTCCAATGATGTCTAAGCCCCATTTTGAAAAGGGCCAAGGAGATGAAATAGCCTTTAGCTCTTGTGCAGGCGCATGGACAAGGTCAGCATGTTTTTGGCACTTGTTGCAATGGCACACATAATCATGTGCATAATTCTCTATGGTAGGCCAAAATTATCCTATCCTAATGAGCTTCTTAGCAATGGCGCTACCACTAAAGTGTCCCCCACAAGATCCATCATGGGCTTCACTCAAATCTGATATATCTTCTTCTAGATTCAAACATCTCAATAGGATACCTTCAAAATATCTCCTATATAATGTATTGCCAATTATGATGAAGCGACTTGCTTGTCTATGCAATAACCGATGCTGGTTTTTGTTAAAACCTTTAGGGAAGGTCCCATGTTGAAGAAAATTAAAGATATCAGTGTACCAAAGTTCAGGAGTAGTTTCATTGATTAGAAACACATCCAAAGATTCTAAGCATGATTTATTTGAAGTGGTTTCCTAGATTCGATGAATAATGATGGTAGCATATTCGTCCTCTAACTCCAATGGTAAAAGAGATGCGACTGTAGCCATAGCATCAACCACATGATTGCTAGTTCGAGGAATAGCTTCCAAGGTAACTTGATCAAATAAAGATATTAATTGTAATACATATGGACACAATTTATCATCTTTGGTCTGATAAAAATCATTAATTTGATTTATAACAAGTTGAGAATCACCAAAAACCAATAGATTTTTAATTTTTAGTGCCAAGGCAGCTCATAAGCCAAGGATTAGAGCCTCATATTCAACAATGTTATTAGTACAAGCAAATGCTAATTTAAAGGACATAGGTATAACATGTTTATGTGGAAATATTAAAATAATACCTACACCAACCCCACTCATGCATCGGGCTTCGTCAAAGTATAAGGACCATTGCTCTAGATGTTTTGCCTCTAGTTTAAGGCATTCATCAGGAAACTCAATGATGAGGGTATGGGTAGACTCTAAGGGTGCAACAACTAATTGATCCGCTATAATTTGACCCTTAAAAAAAATTTGTCCTATGAACATGAGTTCAAAATTGCTTAGGGTCAGAACCCACTTTGCTATGCGACCAGATAAATAAGGTCGACTCATGAGATACCGTAAAGGATCGAATTTGGTAATAACATAGGTTTTCTGACTGAGCATATAATGGGTTAATTTTTGTGTAGAAAATATGACTACTAGACATAATTTTTCTAATGCTCTATAGTGGGTTTCATAACTAATTAATGTTCTACTGATATAATAATTATCACGTTCTTTCTTCTCATCATCAAGTTGAGATAACATAGCTCCCAAGGCAAAATCTGAAGCAAAAATATACAAGATAAATGGGCGATCAGGTCTAGGTGGCGAAAGCACAGGTGGGTTAAGAAGATATTGTTTGAGGAGTTCAAATGCTTGCTGACATTTGTAGTCCCAATGGAAAAAGACATCCTTCTTAAAAATATTAAGAAAGGGTATAGTTTTATCCACCAGCATATCGATGAAGTGACGGATAGCTTGAATCTTACCTTGTAAAATTTGTAATTTTGATATATTTGTGGGTGCGGGCATATCAGTGATAGCCACAATCTTGAGAGGATCAATTTCAATGCCACATAAAGAAACTATAACCACCAATAATTTACCAGACTTAACTCTGAATATACATTTTGTTGGATTCAATCGGATAAGATATTCCCTTAACCGATTAAATACTTTTCTCAAATCATCTAAATGGTCATATTCATCAGTAGAACGAGCTATAATGTCATCTACATAATCATGTAGTATATCATGCATCATATCATGAAATATATAAGTCATGGCTCGTTGATAAGGTTGCACCTACATTCTTCAAATCGAATGGCATCACTTTCCATAAAAAATGTCCCCCAAGGGGTAATAAAGGTTGTTTTAGTGTGATCTTCAGGAGCTATCCTGATATGATTATAACCAAAAAATACATCCTTTAAGGATATCATTACACTCATAGCAGTAAAATAAATGATCTGATCCATATTGGGAAGAGGAAAATCATCTTTAGGGCATGCAACATTAATATCTCTAAAGTCTGTGCAAACCCTAACCTTGGTAGCTTCTTTCTTAGTTACTAGAAGTACATTTGAGATCCATTCAGAATAATCAATGGCTTGTATAAAAATAACATTTAAGAGTTTTTCTAACTCCCCTTTGACCAGTAAGGCCACTTTAGGATGCATTTTTCTAAGTTTTTGTTTAACAGGTTTAGCATCCGGATGGACTACTAGGTGATGCATAACTATAGAAGGGTCTAATCCTGGCATATCTTCATATGTCCAAGCAAAGACATCCTCATATTATTTAAGAAATGCAATATATTTATCCTATTTTTCTTGACTTAATTCTTATCCAATGTTGATTAGGTGAGGATTATCCTCAGTTCCAATGTTAATTTTTATGACATTCTCTACTTCCATGTGTATATTTTTTTCAAAATTAGGTGGGGCGGGTTAAATTCCCAATTCTTGTAATTCTTCCAAGGTTAGCTTGGATAATTCTTCTCATCAAAATAAAATTCATGATGTAACAATTCCTCAACGGAGACATCATGGAAGATATCTCCCTCCAACTCATCGTTGGATTCAGAGATCATCTCAGGGTAGGCTATAGATAGCATATTACATGTAAATGGCTTATTCATTAAATGCAAAGCATCACATTGATCTAAATAATCTTGGTAACATATGACATGGTCATCATCCTCAAATGGGAAAGGCTGACCCTTACTAGGAAATAGGCCCACACCACATCGGGCAGGCCATTGTTCTGCGTCAAAAGGTTCTTTCATACCATTTTGGAAAGGTCCCAAACCTTTCCCTTTATATCCCAATTTAAGAATTATAGATTTGGCTTTAATATACTCATTAGTAAAATAACATCGAATATATCCATCGTAATGAGTCTTGTTGTTTCTGGGTATTCTACCCCAATCATATCCCTTATAAATAAAAGCGTATCTCCCAACTTGGTAAATACTTCCCATAGGATGTGGGAGACCCAAGGTATGAGGAGATGGTGGCAAATTATTTAAAATAAGGGAATCTTGCATAGCAACATTCGTTTTCTCTGATATAAGAATTTTAGATAAATCGGGTAAGAGCTTGTCAATAAGAGCATAAGAGGTAGAAGTAACATTTCCTACATCTTCTAATGCAGTGGTGGATGTAGATGTTGTAGATATGTCGATGGATGATTCTATTATAGGTATAGAAGTTATAGGAGTAGAGCAAGAAGCCTTGGTTGTGGTATTAGGATCTTTCTGAGGTCCTAATGTAGTTTTTTTAGAGGATGGTTGAGCTGTATGTAGAGGTGGAACTAATGGAGAAGAAGTAGATGGTGTTATGGGTGTGTGTTTCACATGTTTATATGTATAATAATAATTAGGATGTGTGGATGACAAAGCAGGGCAAAATTGAACTCCAATAGGTTCTGCCAAAGCACACATATCAAAGGGTCTAGGATCACCATGAATGGTAACCAAATGATTATTAAATTCAAATTTAACACATTAATGTAAAGTTGAGGGAATGGCTCGTATTGCATTGATCCAAGGGTGACCCAAGAGTATATTGTACTATGCAGGGCAATGTACAATAAACACAGTCATATCCAAGGTTCTCGGACCAACCTGTAATGGGATGGTAATAACTCCACACATTTCTTGTGTTTCATCATTGAAACTTTTATGATCATATTAGTTCATTTCATTTCATCAGTTCTAAACCCAAATATTTGGTAGAAGTCAAAAGTGCAGATGTTTAAAGATGAACCATTATCAATCAAGACTCGTTTAACTGCTACATCTCCAATTACGACAGTAATATATAAGGGGTTATCCTTATGTAAACTATGTTGAGGTATGTCTCTATCCTGTAAATCAATACAATCAACTTCATGAGTTATTATAGTATTAGCCATGGCTTCAGGTTGAATGTCTTGTGGTACCATAATCTGGCTTAATGTGAGCATTAATTCATCTCTATGTGTAGGGGAAGATCTTAAAAGGCACAAAAGATAAATTCTAGATATAATATTTGATAGTTGCTCATTAATATTATAAGGTGGTTTAGGTTGAACATTAGGTTCCTGATTCTCTTTGTTAGGAACTTTCAAAACAAATGGGGCTGATCCATCATTCTGCATTTGATCTTGTTGAGAGTTTTGAGCCTATTTTCTAGTAACAACTTCGATGGTACCCACAATATTATTATGCAGATGATGAATGGGTCTTGGTCTAGCATTTATGGCTTGCTCATTAGAAATTAATTGGTGAGACGATGGTCCATAGAGTGACTCTTCTTGGAAATGGTTCTTTTGGGACCATATGACTTGTGATAGGGAGAATAGAATCTAATTCATCTTTAGATCTATTCAACTGATTTGAGATGATTTCCATATCACTCTCAGTCTCATATTCTATATCACTAAGATTAGGTGTCTGAATATTATGTAGAGACCTGATTGTAATCACGGATAAAGTTGTGTCAAATATTTACAAATCAAGAGTAGGTAAATGCCCACTAATAGTCCCTACATATCGGGTAGGAGGGGGAACATTATGATGTTCAATTTGATTAGCCACTTCCTTTCCATGCTTTGGTAAAGTATGTTGAAATATGTCCAATGACTGATTGGCATTCTGATTCTGGTTTTGAGGAATGTTCTTTTGAGTATTTTTGAGTGGTGTTTTCACCCAGTTGTGAAAGCACACTCTCCGGTAGGATCTGAGTCCCAAAATCCTCTACTTGCAAAGAAAATAACTTTCTCCAAGGTTCCTGTTATGCTTAAATAATGTTGTTCAAATGAAATGCCAGGAATATCTTAGGGTTTGCAAGTGGATGTTAACAAGGGGCACTGATGGTTTATTTAATTTGAATTTCTAGTGGACTCAAAGTGAATAAATCTATTCTAATCTTCAATTCTGATGGATTTTCAGTTGCTTATTCGAATGCAGTAATTAAACTGTAAGAAATAAAACAAGGGTTTGAACAATAAAGAAAAGTAAATGAAAAATAAACTAAACTACAGTCAGAATGCTGCCATCAATTCGATGAAACCGAAGATAATGAGGTTTTCTGCATACAACCTAACCTAATGAACCTGCAAATTCGCACAATCCAAATAAGCTAGGTGCGGGTTTCTAGGGTTTCTACTGTAATTCCAGATTCAGGCATTCGCATGAAGCAACCAAGAGCACTTGCATTAAACTTCACCTAAAAGCCTAAGAAATCTGAAATGAATGATATAACATTAAATCATGCATGCAAAAAATGACTCCTTCTTTCTCATCAAAAGATGCCAACTCTCTGTATTTTGTATTAAATGATATGTCAATTACATTCAAAGAATGTTCCAGGCATAAATATTCCAGAACAATGAAGGAAATTGCCCAAGTGCAGGCCCAGAATGGCAAAAAGCCCTTGTCTCTGCAACTCTGCAATCGGCAATTTCCAACCCCCTTTCAATCTGCATTTCTGGCTTTATACTAACGAAAACGGCTCTTCGATTCTCCCTGTGTCGCTTTGTTTCATCTTCCTGCATGTGACCCTTCAAATTCCCCTTCTTTTCATTGCCTTTGACTCACTTGATGCCGAAACATTTAAAATCCTTCATTGCATGTAACGCTTCTGCAACTCCGACACCTGTACGCCACGTGTCCTACATTTTCTGTGCCTTCTGTAACGTTTTCCTGTGCAAATCATGACAAAATTGCATGCAGCCTGTTCACCTTCTAAGCCACAAAACCACGACATGTCGCGATATCGCTACACTCTCCCCGATCGTACGTCTTCGACAGCATCTTGTCGCGATATCGCGACCGTTTTTGCTTTTGAGCCTTCCTTCCACAAACTGTAGCGAAATCGCTACCATTTCTCCTTTGGACCTCTTCTTCACAAAACTGTAGCGAAATCGCTACCATTTCTCCTTCGGACCTCCTCTTCACAAAACTATAGCGAAATCGCTACCATTTCTCCTTCGGACCTCCTTTTCACAAAACTGTAGCGAAATCGCTACCATTTCTCCTTCGGACCTCCTTTTCACAAAACTGTAGCGAAATCGCTACCATTTCTCCTTCGGACCTCCTTTTCACAAAATCGTAGCAAAATTGCTACCATTTCTCCTTCGAACCTCCTTTTCACAAAACTGTAGCGAAATCGCTACCATTTCTCCTTCGGACCTCCTTTTCACAAAACTATAGCGAAATCGCTACCATTTCTCCTTCGGACCTCCTTTTCACAAAACTATAGCGAAATCGCTACCATTTCTCCTTCGGACCTCCTTTTCACAAAACTGTAGCGAAATCGCTACCATTTCTCCTTCGGACCTCCTTTTCACAAACTTGCGAAATCCTGACCATTTCTCCTTCGGACCTCCTTTTCACAAAATTGTAGCGAAATCGCTACCATTTCTCCTTCGGATGCCTTCGTGCCACAAACTGTCGTGATATCGCTACCGCTTTCTCCATCGGGCTTCTTCGTTGAAACACGTCGCGAAATCGTGACAACTTTTGCCGTCCGTACAGTCTGTCAAAATCTGTCATGAAATCGTGACCATTTTCTCCATCGGACCACTTCGTCGAAACACGTCGCGAAATCGTGACCATTTTGCCCATCCGTACAATTTTCTAAAACACGTCACGATTTCACGACACCCTTTCAATTTTGCCACCGACACGTCGCGATTTCGTGACACCTTTTCTATTTTGCCACCGACATGTCACGATTTCGCGACACCTTTTCAAAATTTCCAGCGATGCGTCGTGATTTCGCGACATCTTTTCAATTTTTCTGTAGTGATGGAGCGACAGGTCGCGATTTCGCGACATGTCACGATTTCGCGACACTTTCAACACTTAGGCATTTTTTCTCTTTTCCTCATTTTTAGCATCTGGGTCCTTGAGATCTTCCCTAAAAACCTACAAAAAAGGTGGGTCCCCAATTCTGGGGTGTGTTGTGGATCAACCACAACAAATGGCGACTCTGCTGTCAAATGCTCTTGAGCATTTTAGTAAGAACCCAACCTGAAACATATTACAAACTCGAAAAACATGTGTTAGCACATAAGCAATATAACAAATGCCCAAAGATCAGAAAGACATGAATTATCAGAATCATCAAGTGTTAGCTCAGTGTGTGCAATGAATTTCTTTCCCTATCATTTGAAATTGATCAACACTCCATTATCAGTTTTGCATGAATGCGTATGTGGGATGGTGAATGATTTGTGTACCCTAATGAATGTGCTAGGAGATTTTTGCTTTTGTAAAAGGCTAAGTCATTCTTCTATTATTATGTACAAGCATTCAAGATTGCCAAACCCTCTTAAGATCCACTAATTCATTACCTTATTGTATCCCAAAGTTGGTTATGAGTCCCTACTATCCGGAACCCATGTGCAAGTGAATGTGAAATCAGAATTTTGGGGAATCAGACTCCCAACCAACCGAGATGAGAGTTTAACCCTATCCTTACTATTCTGATTTAGAGTTCATTACCTCACTTTGAGCAAAATAATTAAACCAATTATGGAAGAAATGATCATGCTAGTCTAACCCTCTAGACAATCAGTGGTCTTGTTTTTAGGCAAGACATGATGCCATGCATGGGCATATCTAACCCCACAATCCAAAACTTATCTTCATTTCTTTGGACCTTGGGGATGACTACCCATCCTTTGCAGAGGACAAGTAGTACGATCCTTACAATCCAAAATAAATATGAAATGGGAAAAAATTATTTATTATTATTTTTTACTTCTTGGACCTTGGGGATGACTACCCATCCTGGCTAGGGACATGTAGTACGATCCTTACAATCCAAACTTTAGATGAAAAACATTAATTTTGTTGCTTAGACCTTGGGGATGACTACCCATCCTTTGCAGAGGACAAGTAGTACGATCCTTACAATCCAAGACTGATTATGAAATGAAACATAAGAGCTTTGGGGAATCAGATTCTCAACCTAAGCGAGATGAGAATTTATGCCCTATCCTTACTACTCCATGTGGGTCAAATCAAAGCTTTGGGGAATTGGATCCTCAACCTAAGTTCGATGAGGATTTAACCCTATCCTTACTACTCGATTTTAGGCCTTAAGCTCTATGGAAGTGGTCAAAACCACTGTTTTAAGGATCATGTTGCATAATAGGATAGACATGAAAAACTTCTTTCGCCCAACCTTTTCCTCCAAGTTAGGTTTTGATCATTTTGCTCAAGATCCTTTTTAATGAATGAGACGTGCTTGGTTCTAGATATCTCAAGACTCAGTTTCCAACCTTAGGATTTACTTACATATATGCTATAACACAACCCTAAGAGGATTTGACATACTTTAATGGCTTGTACCTAAGATGCATATGTAACTAAGATGAGATGTATGTAAGGTGAGATGGAACATGAATGCATTATTTCTTGAATTGCAAATGAAATGATTTGTCATGCAAAACTGACTCTTTCATGTATCACAAAATCAAACAATATAACTTAAAATGTTTTATGTTATTTGTGGAGCTTTTACAAGATAATTCCAATATTTCATACTCTCCTAACCTTAAGCATAAGTTGACATCTCAATTTTTTATTTTTATTTATATTTTATTTTTTATTTTTTTTTATTGTTTTTTTATCATTTTATTATTATTTTTTTTCAAAACAAAACATGTCAATTGAAATCAAATCCACAATCAAAATCCTAACTAGACTAACAATCCTAAATAGAAAATAAAATCTGAAAATCCCCACCAAAACCAAAAGAATAATATCAAAATCTCACAACCTAAGGGCTAAAATAATGCTTTAAAATCTGCCCATTAACCGGTAGCATGAAATCTCTCCCTTCTAAGGTTTTTAGCCCGAAGGTATTCTTCCCAAGAATCTCTGAAATCTGATATGGGCCTAACCAAAGACAATCAAACTTTTGAT
Organism: Wollemia nobilis; assembly: GCA_028583015.1. Taxonomy (NCBI): domain Eukaryota; kingdom Viridiplantae; phylum Streptophyta; class Pinopsida; order Araucariales; family Araucariaceae; genus Wollemia; species Wollemia nobilis. The sequence continues at coordinate 4,615,296 of JAQPPZ010001844.1, read as the reverse complement.
GATTTCCTTTTTCCTCATGTCTTTTGTCCCATAGTAATACCAAATCTGAAATTCTGAATGATTTAACTTTGGCCCTTCTCATCAAACCATCTCTTGATAACTTCCCGGTGTTTATTCATGTGGTTCATGGCTTCTTCTCTCTTTTCATCAAGGTGCAATAACTGGCTTAACCTGGCTTCAACTTGATCATCTGTCCCCAAGTACTCTTGTATGAAATGTAAGGTCTGCAACTTCAAATTTGCTGGAAATATCGGGTCTTGCCCATAGACCAAATGATAGGGAGTATTCCCTATGGACTCTTTCACTCTGGTCCTATCTGCCCAAAGGGCAAACTTTAATTGGCTGTGCCAGTCCCGAGGGTTCTTTTCCAGCAACTTCTTAATAGTATTCAACAAATTCTTATTTGAAGACTCGGCCAACCCATTTCCTTGAGGATAATAATTGGATGCAAATTTTAAGCTCACTTTGTTATCATATGCCCAATCTGCAAATTGTGTAGAAATAAAAGCTTTACCATTGTCACTGACAATAGAATCGGGCATTCCAAATCTTGTTATAATTTGATCCTCAAGGAATTTAATCACAACGTCTATGGTGGCATGCTTAGTAGGAATCGCTTCTATCCACCTTGTACAGTAGTCTATAGCTATCAAAATGAATTTGTGAGAATCAAAATAATTTGGGTTAATAACCCCGATGAAATCTAGTCCCCACTATGCAAATGGTCTCATTTCAACTACAAGTTGCAACGGCATGGCTGCATTTCTTTCCCTATTTGCAGCCACTTGACAGATATGACAAGATCGTACATGGGCATGCGCATCCTTGAAAATATGCAGCTAGTAGTATCCTGCTCTCAGGATTTGATGTGCTGTAGCATTGGCTGCACCATGACCAGTTCCATGTTTCCCATGAAATTCCTGCAACACCCTGGCAGCTTCTTCTTTGTTCAAGCACCTCAGGTAGATACCTTCATGATTCTTCCTGTAAAGCACACCAGATTTTATCAGATAATTGACAGACTTAAGCCTTAAAGCTCTTCTCTGTGTTGAATTCAGATTAGAAGGACACTTACCAGTCAATAAAAATTGCACAATATCAACATACCAGTCATCCTTAGCCATGTATTCTGTATTTGAGCATTGACCTGTTATTTGCGGATTATTTTCTCGTGATCGCCTTCGCCAGTCCCTCGTCCTCGAACTAGTTTCATTGGTTGGATTTCGAGATCAAATTCTTGGATGGTTGAAATCCATTTTCCTCTCTTCTCACCTAGTTCATTTTGTAAAAACATGGTTTTGACAGCAAAGTCGGGCATGATGGCAATAAATCTGCTGTGAACAATGTAGTATCCAAAATTTTTCACCGTTTTAAAAAGTGCGTACATTTGCTTATCAAGGATTGAATACCTTAATTGAGCATCTTTCAAGGGGGCACTTAAAAATGCTATGGGTTTTTCGGCACTATCCTCGCCTTTTTGGGTTAAGACACTCGCAAAGGAGTGTTCTGATGCAAAAGCATAAATATAAAAAGGCTTGGAGTAGTCTGGACTTATAAGGACAGGGGCTCTGGAAATGGCATCTTTGATATTCGGAAAGCCACTCTACTTTCCTCGTTCCATTTTACATCCACATCTTTCTTGAGCATCTTGTTCAGAGGTTTGGCTATCTAAGCAAAGCTAGAGATAAACTTCCTCACAAAATTAACCTTCCCAAAGAAAGATCTCAATTCCTTTTTACTGCTCGGGAGAGGTAGGTTCTGGATAGCTTGTATCCTTTCTGGGTCGATGGATATGCCCTCTTTTGAAATGATGTGACCCAACAATTTTCCTTCTGTCACTCCGAAAATGCACTTTTTGGGATTTAAGGAAATTCCATGTTCTCTGCATCTTTGAAGCACTTTCTTTAAATCTTTGACATGGTCCTCTCTCTTCTTCGAGAAAACTGGGATATCATCCACATACACGATGATGCATTTGCCTATGAGTCCTTTGAATGCGTAATCCATGGCGCGTTGAAAAGTTGCACCAGCATTTAACAGTCCGAACGACATTCTCTTATATGCAAATGTTCCCCACTTGGTAGTGAAGGCTGTTTTCATCCTGTCATCTGGATGTATAAGAATTTGGTTGTACCCATAATATCCATCGAGAAAGGACATCATTTCAGATCCATTTACCATTTGCAGAATTTCATCGATTGATGGTAGTGGATAATTATCTTTTTGAGAGGCTTTATTAAGATTTCAAAAATCTATGCACAAACCTAATCTCTCCACTCTTTTTTCTCACTGGAACGAGGTTGGCCACCCAGGTTGAGTGCCTAACAGAAAAATGATTTTCGCTTCCAATAATCTTTTAACCTCCTTTTCGATCAAAGGCTCCAATAGCGGGTTAACAACTCGCTGTCTTTGCCTAAAAGGCTTGGAGTCTGGCTTCAAAGGGATGGTATGTGTGATAATGTTCTGGTTGTAAGTCTTCAGCTCATTGTAGTTCCAAGCAATACAATCTATGTAATGCTTCAATGCCCGTATTATATTGCTCCTTTCTTCCTCTCGTACATGCCTTTGCTATGTACACCTCCTTTGGATTGTCTGCACTCCCTAAATTAATTGAATCACATGCATCTTTGGGGAGTGGGACTCTTTTTCTTTTCTGGTTCTTGCATTCCATGTCGAACATCTTTTCCAATGAAACCACGTCTTTAGGAATTTTGTTGGATTGATACGCAGTTTCAATTTCATCTTCTGTTTCATCCTGCCACCTTTGCTCCTCATCAATCACCTGATTTTCAAAAATACCCGAGTTTGTGACAAATTTGAAAATATGTCTGTCACTTTCAAAAACCTGGAAATTCTTTACATTATCAGGTATTGATGGACAAGGAACCATCTCAATGGAAAACTTTTTACATCTTCTTATATCAACAGGGTTCAACATGCCCGCGACGACTGCAAGAGAGTCTGCTATTCGATTTCCTCTCCTAGAAATAAGGGCTATGTTGAATGCATCAAACTCCTCCATGAGGTCCATAACCCTAGTTCTATAAAGGCTCAGTCTTCTGTCACGGCATGTATACTATCCTTTGATTTGCTTGACTACCAACTCAGAATCTCCCAGAACCTTCAAACATTTAATATGCTTACTCAATGCTAGACGTAAACCAAAGATCAATGCTTCGTATTCTGCCACATTGTTTGTGCAAGGAAATTGCAGTCTGTAAGCAGCTAACAATGGTTTACCTCCTGGACCAGTGAGCTCGACTCCAGCTCCTGCTCCCTGTCTAGATTTTGATCCATCAAACTTGAGCAACCACGTGTAATCATTTTCCTCAGAAGAACCACCATGACACACCTCCTCTTTAGGCTCTTCAGCAGCTTCCTCAACATCAAGTGCATAGACACCTAGGTCTGGCTCAGAAAACTGAACTTCATTCGGCTTGTTAAAATCTGTTATAATCTCTTTAAGCCTTGGTTCGTTTTCCACTCTTATTTGATTTGCAATTCCCTTCCATGGTAGCCACATATGCGAGCAGTCTGTTGAAAAATATCCATTCAGAGTTTTCATCCAATCCCTAGCAAGTAGCATTCCATACCTACTTGGGATATTAACCACCAAAATGTCTACAACCTGCTGGACCCTGGGTTCAGAATTCAATTGAATCTTGACATCATATAGAGTCCCTACCACATTTACCTCTGATCTGTCCAGTTGCAGGACTATACATTTGGATGAAACAGGTTGCAGACCTAGCATTTTACATATTTTTACGTGCATGAGGTTGCTCGTGGCACCTGTGTCCACCAAACAGTTATGCAAATTCTTACCCGCAATTCTCAGAGTCAGTAAGAATGGCGGGACATCCCTTCTTTCCTTTCGCAAAATCAGATGGGATTCAACTCTGTTTTCTTTCCACCTGGGATCAGGTGAGTTCAATGCTTTTATCAACGCCTCCTTCTGGCCAGGTAATCTAGCTGCGTCCAAGAATGAAAGACTAGATTTGGACTTCTTCATATCCTCCACTATGTCATAGTTTGCTTTTTCGAATTTGACCGTCTTCTGGACATCATTAGACATTTCTCTTTTGAGTGGAGGGGGAGGATTATTATTTGCCTTTGTATCTGGAGGAAGAATAGAATTGTTTGGAGGTGTTGATGAGGTTTTAGGGGCTTTAGACTTACTCCTCAAATGGTATCCATGATTTCCCCTTCTGAAATCTCGAAAAGCTTGCACCTCTTGTTCCAGAATTTCATCTTCTTCTTCCTCACTTTCACCTTCTTGATGATATACAGTTTCCATCACCATAATATTATCATCTTGATGTTGTGATGGACTCTCATTTGATACCAGTTCCAAATCATCAACTTGTGCCTGAAGACAATGAGTGTATCTAGCAATCTCAGGGCAATTCCTCTCATTGTGTTCTTTTGTGTTATGCAACTCGCACCCCCTTTCCCATGCCAAATCTGAAAGATTCAAAAGAGAATTGGATTGGCTAGGTCCTGCAGAAGCATCTAATTGATTAGCAATGGGAGCGGGAACTCCCCCATTGTTTGGCTTGGTGTTCCAATGCCTCCCTCTATTGTTAAAATTTTGATTTGGGTGAGGGGCATGGGACTCATACTTCTGCTATTGAACCCTGTCATTGCTCAGTTTATGCACTAATTTCTTGAGCTCTTCGACTTCTGAATAAACATCTTTTGGTGGAATCATATTGTTGTTAACCCCCGTTGGATTCGCATAATTAATGGGGTCTTGATTCAACACTGGGGTCGGGTTCTGAGGAATTGGATTCCCGTATGGATTGACACTTTGAATCGGGGTAGGATTTGGAAAAGGAACTATGGCTTGAGGGTTGACTTGACTTGTTCCTTGCATAGTTGGTTGACTGTTCTGCAAAAATGCAGGGACAGGTGGAATGGCTGTGATTGGTTGGATTGGAATGGGTGCATACGTGGGTGCTGGTGGATACTGCTGCTAATATGGGAAGGCATTCATGCTTGGCATTTGTGGTGCCATGAGTTGATTTTCCTGGGGAGCTTGACCATATGGAGCATACTGTCCCATCATAGGCATCTGGGTAAACCCGTAGCCCTGTGGTGTCATTTGCTGCTCGATAGTCATGGCTTCATTATAGGCCAAAGCCAGCGTGGTAACTTGAGGATTGCGCCTTGCAAACATGGCTGTCATGGGGTCCAATGCTCCAAAATATATCTGCAAAGCCACTGCAGGATCAATAGCAAAGTGCCTAATTGCTCTATTATAGCACTTCTAAAATTTTTGATTAAACATCCTGATTGGTTCCCCTTGGCCCCTTTTGCATGTAATGAACTGATTGTAAATAGTTGCAGGATCTAAGGGTGATCTAAATTGATTAACAAAGGCATTTTCCATTTGAATCCAAGAAGTGATTGAACCAGTTGGCAAGCATATATACCACTCATATGCTATTGGATCTAAACTCATAGGGAAAATTCTGTAGGCCACATCTTCATATTGAACTTTCAACCTAATTAAAACATCCTTATAAGCTTGGATATGTTCTTCTGCTATTCTTGGGCCATCTGGTTTGTATTTGGGCAGAAATATTTCAATGTTCTTGGGGATTTCATGGATATCCCCAACAATGTTCAAAGGAGTATTATTGGCTCCATACCAAGGAGCTGCTGGAGCTTGAGCCATTTGACTCAAAATTGATGAAGATAGACCTACAATAGTAGTAGAAATATTACTTACTATAGGCACACTAGGTGCAACGGATATTACTGGCGTAGGTCCACTCGATGTTCCTGGAGAAAACAGGTCTTTTGCGACTGGTGAACTTACGACTTGCTTGGTTTTACTCTTGGGAGTACCAGTAAGGTCGTGGAAAATGGTTTCCCCGGTTGTTTGGGACCTGGTTGCAATACGCCGTGGTGGGTCCAGCCTGCCCGATGAAACCCTTGGCTATTTCGAAGAAAACCTACAATAAAAATAGTGTTGCAGTTTAGCCGTAAATGATTTCAAAATTAAATCAAAAACAAAATATTCAGATATGAAAATCAAAATCAAATAAACCAGTTCGAGCCCTCCTTCTAGCGCCAATCTGTTGAGTGGTGTTTTCACCCGATTGTGAAAGCACACTCTCCGGTAGGATCCGAGTCCCAAAATCCTCTCGCTTGCAAAGAAAATAACTTTCTCCAAGGTTCCCGTTATGCTTTTGAAATAATGTTGTTCAAATGAAATGCCAGGAATATCTTAGGGTTTGCAAGTGGATGTTAACAAGGGGCACTGATGGTTTATTTAATTTGAATTTCTAGTGGACTCAAAGTGAATAAATCTATTCTAATCTTCAATTCTGATGGATTTTCAGTTGCTTATTCGAATACATTAATTAAACTGTAAGAAATAAAGCAAGGGTTTGAACAATAAAGCAAAGTAAATGAAAAATAAACTAAACTACAGTCAGAATGCTGCCATCAATTCGATGAAACCGAAGATAATGAGGTTTTCTGCATACAACCTAACCTAATGAACCTACAAATTCGCACAATCCAAATAAGCTAGGTGCGGGTTTCTAGGGTTTCTATTGTAATTCCAGATTCAGGCATTCGCATGAAGCAACCAAGAGCACTTGCATTAAACTTCACCTAAAAGCCTAAGAAATCTGAAATGAATGATATAACATTAAATCATGCATGCAAAAAATGACTCCTTCTTTCTCATCAAAAGATGCCAACTCTCTGTATTTTGTATTAAATGATATGTCAATTACATTCAAAGAATGTTCCAGGCATAAATATTCTAGAACAATGAAGGAAATTGCCCAAGTGCAGGCCCAGAATGGCAAAAAGCCCTTGTCTCTGCAACTCTGCAATCGGCAATTTCCAACCCCCTTTCAATCTGCATTTTTGGCTTTATACTAACGGAAACGGCTCTTCGATTCTCCTTGTGTCGCTTTGTTTCATCTTCCTGCATGTGACCCTTCAACTTCCCCTTCTTTTCGTTGCTTTTGACTCACTTGATGCCGAAACATTTAAAATCCTTCGTTGCATGTAACGCTTCTGCAACTCCGACACCTGTATGCCACGTGTCCTATGTTTTTTGCGCCTTCTGTAACGTTTTCCTGTGCAAATCATGACAAAACTGCATGCAACCTGTTCACCTTCCAAGCCACAAAATCGTGACATGTCGCGATATCGCTACACTCTTCCTGGCCGTACGTCTTCGGCAGCATCTTGTCGCGATATCGCGACCGTTTTTGCTTTTGAGCCTTCCTTCCACAAACTGTAGCGAAATCGCTACCATTTCTCCTTCGGACCTCCTTTTCACAAAATTGTAGCGAAATCGCTACCATTTCTCCTTCGGACCTCCTCTTCACAAAACTGTAGCGAAATCGCTACCATTTCTCCTTCGGACCTCCTTTTCACAAAACTGTAGCGAAATCGCTACCATTTCTCCTTCGGACCTCCTTTTCACAAAACTGTAGCGAAATCGCTACCATTTCTCCTTCGGACCTCCTTTTCACAAAACTGTAGCGAAATCGCTACCATTTCTCCTTCGGACCTCCTTTTCACAAAACTGTAGTGAAATCGCTACCATTTCTCCTTCGGACCTCCTTTTCACAAAACTGTAGTGAAATCGCTACCATTTCTTCTTCGGACCTCCTTTTCACAAATTTTAGCGAAATCGCTACCATTTCTCCTTCGGACCTCCTTTTCACAAAACTGTAGCGAAATCGCTACCATTTCTCCTTCGGACCTCCTTTTCACAAAACTATAGCGAAATCACTACCATTTCTCCTTCGGATGCCTTCGTGCCGCAAACTGTCGCGATATCGCTACCGCTTTCTCCGTCGGGCTTCTTCGTTGAAACACGTCGTGAAATCATGACAACTTTTGCCGTCCATACAGTCTGCCAAAACCTGTCGCGAAATCGTGACCATTTTCTCCATCGGACCACTTCGTCGAAACACGTCGCGAAATCGTGACCATTTTGCCCGTCCGTACAATTTGCTAAAACATGTCGTGATTTTGCGACACCCTTTCAATTTTGCCACCGACACGTCATGATTTCGCGACACCTTTTCTATTTTGCCACCGACACGTCGCGATTTCACGACACCTTTTTAAAATTGCCAGCGATGCGTCACGATTTCATGACATCTTTTCAATTTTTTTGCAGCGATGGAGCGACGAGTCACGATTTCGCGACATGTCACGATTTTGTGACATGTCGCGATTTCGCGACACTTTCAACACATAGGCAATTTCCAGCGATGCATCACGATTTCGCGACATCTTTTCAATTTTTCTGCAGCGATGGAGCGATAGGTCACGATTTCGTGACATGTCACGATTTCACGACACTTTCAACACATAGGCATTTTTTCTCTTTTCCTCATTTTTAGCATCTGGGTCCTTGAGATCTTCCCTAAAAACCTGCAAAAAAAAAGGTGGGTCCCCAATTCTGGGGTGTGTTGTGGATCAACCACAATAAGTATTATTAGGAGGATTTTGCTTAGGTTGAAAGGCTTGTACCTCCATCTCATTGTTATTAATTAGGTCCTGTATTTTATGTTTTAATATTTTACAAGAGTTGGTAGTGTGTCCAGGTCCTCTATGGAAGTCATAGTGTAAATCAACTCTGTATCCGGGTATAGTTGGATCAGGTCCCCGAATAGTTGGTAATTGAATCAAACTTCATTCTAATAATTGCAGTAGAATGGTTGATAAAGGTTGATTTAATCTAGTACATTCTCAAGGAGGTTTATCAGGAGGTTTCAGTGTAAACTTCTCTTGTCTTCACAGCATTAACAGTAGTAATATTTCTACTATCAGTGACTCCATCACCCATAACTTATTTATTTTTATATTTATTTTTGGATGTTTTCTCATCATCTTTATTTTTAAGATGACCTCTCCTAATAAGAGCATCTTTCACTCATCTGGCTAAGTCTATATCCTGATCAAAGGTGGTCAAGGTAGCAGTTGATAATTCATAAGATAGTTTGTCTTGTAAATTATTAATAAATATGTCCAACATCTCCCTATAAGGTAACACAAAGTGCAATTTTCCTATCAACTATCTCCACCTAGCTAGGAAATTGGCAAAATATTCATATTTGTCTTGTTTTAAGTTGTACAAGCCTTTATGGTCACATGCCTTTCGATGTAGGCACTAAATTGATGCACAAAATACTCAGCAGTTTCTTCAAAATTCCTCAAAAAATTAATGGGTAATTGATAATACCACTCTAATGCCATTCCTCCTAAACTTTTTGAGAACATTTTTAGCAATAATAAGTCATTATACGATATATCATGACATGCTATCCTAAACATATGAAGATGCTCTATGGTATCTTCGGTTCCTTTATATATGGGCAAGATAGGCATAGGAAAATGTTTAGGATATGGTTGTGCTACAACTATAGGATCTAGAGGTTGACTACACATCTCTCGATAATTGTACAAGGGATGGTAGGGATCTATCTGATCCATGTGGGAAACTAACTATTTCACCATGGTTTCAAGATTACTAGTTTGTCCACCATATTGGTTTGGTGGGACATAGGTATGGGATTTATGAGTGTATGACGGTGTGACATAAGTATTAGATGCTATATTGCTATTATGCAAAGCATTGGTAGGAAGAGTATTATGAAGAGGATTTGTAGTAGTATTATGTTGTATCCCAGATTGTTGGTAATTGGTGTTTGGTTTTGTTTTGGGTTTTTGCTGATTTGAGGTATATTTCTCAATAGCTTGGTGAAATAGAGTATTAAATGAGGGTTTCTTTTGTGTGGGAATGACCCTAGTCTTGCTAACAGGCACTTTAGATGGTTGGGTAACCTGTTGTTGTTGCATGTTTCGGATCACAAAGGCCATATCAAAATTGGATGGTCCAGCTTGATCACTCTCTTGTTCAATAAAGGACAAGGGATTAGTGCATGTGTGAAATACATCTTCTAGAGTTGCTTGGGTCTCACTAATTCGATCCTTGTCCATGTGGACTGCTCTATTAAGAACACCAATATTAGTATTAATGAACTTCCAGAATTGATCCATGTTTTCAAACGTGACAGCTCCTCCCAGAGACATCTTAGGGGATGAGGATCCTTCCTCTCTATTAGTTTCTTCTTGTTCATTTCCTACAGCAAGGTCTTCTTCTTGCTGATCTAGGGTTCCTTCTTTTGGAATTTGATCTTCAGGAAGGACATCTAGGTTATTTAATGGTTTTCCTAACCAATCTTCTTCTTCTTCAGTATGTTTCCCATTCCTAATTCTAGGCATTGTGCTTAAACTTAGATTTTAGCAAATATATATACTTATATATATATGCTATAGGTTTGAGAGGTATATATTTTAATTATATACCTACTATAATACTTAAAAGGGAAATGTTTTGATTTTTTTTTTTGTTTATGTTTGTTTTTGTTTTTTATAATATTATTATAAAGATAAAAAATAGCATTCTAGTTACAAGAAATAACAATAATAACATAAATGACCTAGTTTTCTATAAATATTTTATGGATATCATTGATGGGATCAAGTTCATCAGGAGTCATGAAATGCTCCTCTTTAAATTGAAAATGGTTTTTCAAAAATTTGATAGTGTGCTATAGTAACATGATATGTCTTGGATTCTGACCTGTAGAAATAAAGTTCATGGCAATATTATCGATATAACATAGCTCTAGGAACTCTATTCCATATTTTTCTATCCGTAATAATGACTTCTTGATCCTCTATACGATATAGAAACTTATGTATTACAACTACATTCTCAAGGTATTCTTCAAAGGTGTACAGTTCAGAATGTTGAGCAAGGCATAGAAACAGTATTGTCATTGTTGTCAACACAGACAGATAGATCAGTTGATGCAGTGGACAAGAGTTCAGAGGTCAGTGAGAGCATGTATAGTAAATTTCCAGGAAGACAAAAGTGGCCCAGATTCATATAATCAAAGAAAAATACAAGTAAGAAAACTATTGTGATATCACAACATGTTTTCTGTCATGATTTCACGACATATCATAGGAGAGAGAAAAAGCTAGAAAAGCTATCACGATTTCGTGACATATCAAAGGAGAGAGAAAATACTGGAAAAAATATCGCGATTTCATGACATGTTGGAGGCAAAGAAGCCAAGTGGAAAAACTGTCACGATTTTGCGACATGTTGGCAGAGAAGAAGGCAAGTAGAAAAACTGTCGTGATTTCGTGACATGTTTGAAGAAGAAGCGCATGCAAGGAAAACTGTCATGATTTTGTGACATGTTTGGAGAGAAGGCGCAGGTAAAGAAAACTATCATGATTTTGTGACATGTTTGGAGAGAAGGTGCAGGCAAAGAAAACTTTTGTGATTTCGTGACATGTTTGGAGAGAAGGCGTAGACAAAGAAAACTATCGTGATTTTGTGACATGTTCAGAGAGGAGGCGTAGACAAAGAAAACTATCATGATTTTATGACATGTTTGAGAGAAAGAGCTTAAAAATAAAAGTGTCACGATTTTGTGACAATTTGCAAGAGAAAGTGCTAAGGAGAAAATGTGTCATGATTTCGTGACATGTCGGGTTTTCGTGATCCGATGAGAAGAAAAGCGCTAAGGAGAAAAAGTGTCATGATTTCACGACATGTCGGGTTTTCACGATCTAATGAGAAGAAAAGCGCTAAGGAGGAAAAGTGTCACGATTTCATGACATAATGCAGGAGAGAGAGTCCGATAGAAAAAGGTGTCACGATTTCATGACATGCTTCATTTTCATTGTCCAAAGCGAAGAGAAATAGGAGAAGGATGAAGTGTCACGATTTCATGACATGCTTCATTTTCATGGTCCAAAGCGAAGAGAAAGAGGAGAAGGATGAAGTGTCACGATTTCGTGACATGCTTCATTTTCATGGTCCAAAGTGAAGAGAAAGAGGAGAAGGATGAAGTTTCGTAATTTCACGACATGCTTCATTTTCATGGTCCAAAGTGAAGAGAAAGAGAAGGATGAAGTGTCACGATTTCATGACATGCTTCATTTTCATGGTCCAAAGCAAAGAGAAAGAGGAGAAGGATGAAGTGTCATGATTTCATGACATGCTTCATTTTTGCGGTCCAAAGCGAAGAGAAAGAGAAGGATGAAGTGTCACGATTTTGCGACATGCTTCATTTTTGCATTCCAAAGCAAAGAGAAAGAAGAGAAGGATGAAGTGTCATGATTTCATGACAAAAGAAAAATGGAGCATGGAAGCAGAAGCATCGCGATTTCATGAAAAATTCAAGGAGGAAGAGCTCAAAGGCAAAAGTGTCATGATTTTACGACATGTTCTATTTTCACGGGCCAAAGACAGAAAAGGCACAAGGCAGCAAAAGTGTCGTGATTTTACGACATGTTCCATTTTCGTGGGCCAAAGACAGAAAAGGCACAAGGCAACGAAAGTGTCATGATTTTGTGACATGTTCCATTTTCACGGGCCAAAGACAAAAAAGGCACAAGGTAGCGAAAGTGTCACGATTTCGTGACATGTTCCGTTTTTGCAGGTGAAAGGTAAGGAAGTGCAAGGAGGCATAAAATGTAGTGATATCGTGACATGTCATGTTTTCATGAGTAAAATGCAAGAAGAGCACAAAGAGACAGAAGTGTCACGATTTTGTGATAGGTCGCAACAACGATGATTACAGACAGTTAACTGGAGTTAGTGTGACAGTTATAGGTGCAGTTACAGATAGAAATCATGCAAGCTATTTTAAGAACTATCAAAGAAGGAGAGATCAAATAGTCACATAAATAGAATAAAAAAATGCATGCATGCATAGAAAAGGATATGAACAGTCATGACCAAGAAGATGAATAGTCATGGTAGAGGTATACGTTCTATGTAACGTGTTTAATGAAATACCCACTCTATTTATATACAAAAGGAGTTACATAAATAAGGAGTTACAGTTGTCAAGTGGCAAAAGAGAATATTAAAAGAACAGTTATAATTGACAAGTGGCGTATGAGGAATGAAAGAAGGCATTATAACTGGAGTTACAGAGTGAAAGGTCAGTTATAAAAGGGGAGTCGTGCAGAGAATTACAGTTGCCATGGAATGTGTGAAAGTGCTACCAAAAGAGGGTTAGAAGAGTGCTGTAAGAGAGAGACAAGCAGAGCAATAAGGGTTTACTAAGTTTTGATAAATTGGAGACTAGTCAAGGTCTTGAAAAAGTGAAGGCATTTGTATGTCATTGATATAGCTTTCAAAACTATGATCCAAGTTGGTGCTTGGATAGGGGTTGGTGCTCTTTTCTATTGGTGCAAATAAATCAGGGGTTGGTGCTCCTTCCAGTGGGTGTTGGTAAACAGATTGTAAAATTGATGTTTTGCAAAGACTAGATTTGGACCGTAGTCCAAGCAGTCATTCTTGAGGAGTAGCCAAATTGGTGAACCTCGTTACATTGTGTGTTGTGGTGTGCTCTCTTGTGATAATTGATTTATCTATTTTTTAAGTTCTCTTTTCTTTAGTTTTAAGAGTGGTAGAATTGGATTTTAAATAGCTACATTGATTCACCCCCCCTCTCAATGTCATTGTGAGAACATCAATTGATATCAGAGCAAGGTTCCTGAATAATATTAATCAGCTAAGGTGATCTTGGAAGGAACACAATGGCAGGTGGTGAAGGATTCTCATAAAACAAAGCTCCTTTGTTCAATGGAACTAATTACTCATTCTAGAGACTCAAGATGTAGACATATCTAAGTGCATTAGGATATGACATTTGGGAGTCAGTAGAAAGTGGATACACAATACTCGCTACTCCTCCAATAGATACTACTGAGAAGAAAAAGTTTGAGAATAACTCCAAAGCAAAGAATGACATAATGTGTGGGCTAGTAGACAGTGAACTAATAAGGATCATGAGCTATAAATCAACAAAAGACATGTGGGACAAATTGAAGAGCATGTTGGCAATTTTGGGTACCTTGGGTACATTGCCCTTGCTCAAGTGTTGATGTTGTCATTGATGTCAAAGAGCGGAAGGGTTTTTGTGAAAACCAAGGTAGACTAAATTATAGGTTTTGTTTAAATCCATGGTCAACAATTTTGAAATGGGTTTTTCTTAAAACCCAAGTTAGCTCTTCGTTTTGTTGAAAAAGGTGCTCCGATGATGAAGATATTTAATTTTAAATATCCAGTTTAAATTTTATTTATTTATTTAAAATTTAAATTAATATTTTAAAATTAAATTAAAGTTGTTCATCGGCTTGTTTTCAAAGCCGACGTTGCTAGGGTTTTGCAATAGATCAATTAGGGTTTCCTGCTGACAAAGCAAGGTTAAGAACCGAAAAATTCTAGGGTTTCATGTTGACCTAATTAGGGTTGCAGCCGACGTGTTTGAGAATGTTTTGATGGGATATTCTCTTCTATAAAAATGTGGGACTGTTGCAAGGTTGAAGTGTGGGCGTGATGCGATATATGCGAATGAAGTTCATGTGCAGCAGAGTGTAAGTCGGTGATAGTTCTTTGGAGTTAAAGAAAAGATATCGCAGCGATGAGATAGTGAGTGAGTGCATATCGACTGATCGAGAACAAAGAGAGCGATATGCAGACGACGTGTTTAAAGTCCGAGGCAAAAATACATAGATGGTAGAAGTGAGATTTCATGGAAGGTGCAGCAGAGTGAGTGGTGCAAAGAGAAGATAAGAACGCGGTATGCAGAAGTCGTGTTCCGAGTGTGAAATGACAGTGTGCTGGCTGTAGAAGTAATATTTCTGTGAAGTTGCAGCAGAGAACGCGGAGAGATATAGAGGAGTGGTTGAAAAAGTGTGAATCATTTTTCACAGCAGCAGCCGAATGCCGACAAGCAGCAGAACGCAAGAAAAACAACAGATCGTGCAAATTGAGGTGATAGTTTAATTCTACAATTTTTATTACTATCTCCAAGTTGTAGCTTGGTAAAATGGGTTGGTGTCTCTTTCCAGTTGGAGCTAAAAAATTGGAGTTGGTGCTCCATTCTGCTGTAGTAGATAAAATTTAGAGGTTGGTGCCTCTTACCAGTTGGTGCTGGTGAATGATTATGTAAAGTTGTAGCTTTGCATTTGACTAGATTTGGATGGTAGTCCAAGCAGTATTTTTGAGGAGTAGCCACATCGGTGAACCTCGTTAAAATGTCGTGTTATGTGTGATGCTCTTAGTACTTTTATTATTTCTATTTTAATCTATTGTAGTTTATTTAAAAGTCTAAATTGCTTTTAAGTTTTTAAATAACACACTGATTCACCCCCCCTCTCAGTGTCATTGTGATTATAACAATTGGTATCAGAGAAAGGTTCCCAATTTTGGCTAAATCAATCAGGGTTGATCTTGGATTAGTACACAATGGCTAAGAAGAATAGATCCTCATCCAAAAAGGCATCCCAGCCAGTTTCAGTTCCTATGGTTGAGAAAATTGAACCAGAAATGGCAGAAGGAATGAACTCTAAAGTTGAAGAAGTTGAGGCTGAAGTTGATTTAGAGGGTGAGCTAGTGTCTGCCCTTACGGAATGGGAATCGAAGAAAAAGAAGAATGAAAAATTGTCAAGGAAACTTAAGGATGCAAACAACATTATTGCCAGTTTAAAAATACAGACTAAAGAATACAAGAAAATGTCTGAAGATCTGGAAATACAGGTATCCATGAAGATAGACCACTGTAGCAAATTGGAAGAAGAAAATGTGAGTCTTCGAATACAGATACAAGAGCTGGATCAAAAAATCAACTGTCATGTAAAACGTGAAGAAAGCTCGATGAAATTGGACAAAATTCTGAGCGATCAAAGATCCACATGTATCAAATTTGGTCTTGGCTTTTCTGAAGGAGAATCATCAACTGGACCAAAAGCAAGCAATGTTGAAAGTGAAAAGAACAAAGACAAGAATCAGGCAAAAGAAAGATATAATTCCAGACCTAAAATAGCAGCTGACAATGATGGCTTTACTAAGGTCACACATCAAAATAATAGAAGATCCAAGGCTCCGACAACAACCTGGCCAAGACCATATTTCAGGTTTAATCATTATTTCTATGGTTTTTGTTTCAAGTGTAATGTTTATGGGCATAAAATTGTTGACTGCAAATACAACGTAGGTCCAAGAAGTTTCACTAGTAGAAATGTGTTTGCTCCTTTAATGAGTTATGCAGTAGAGTGTTTTAAGTGTCACAACTTTGGTCATATTGCCAGAAATTGTCGTAGTATGTTTGTTTCATATCAACCTCATGAAAGCAGATTTCAACCGTATAGAGCAAAACAAAATAGAATTTATACTAAAGGATATGTGCAAAATTCTAAAAAGGGGAAGTCACAGCTAGAACCCAATACCACAGTTAAAATAGAATGGAAACAAAAAGAACAGCTCAGGAAAGAACAGGATTCTTTAATAGTGCAGACAACTTTTAGAGCTCAGAATAAACATGTTCCTTGGATTCTTGATAGTGGTTGCTCAAGTCATATGACAGGTGACAAACAAAAATTCGAAAATCTACAAAAGTATGAGGGTGGTTCTATAAAATTCGGCAACAATGACGAAGCCAAAATAATAGGTAAAGGAACGGTCAAAATTAGTGAAGGAAAGATCAAGTCAGAGGAAGTTTTATATGTGTATGGTTTGAAACATAATCTATTGAGTGTGAGTCAAATCTGTGACAAAGGACATGAAGTAGTTTTCAAGAAGCATGGTTGTGAAGTCAAAAAAATAAATAGTAGGAAATTAATAGCAACCGGCTCAAGGACGTCTGGCAATCTGTGAGTTTTTAGAAGGTATGTGCTTCATGGGACAAGAAGAAGAGAACTGGTTGTGGCATAAGAGGCTTGGACACATAAGTTTTGATAATATGGTAATAATTAGCACTAAAAAAGTAGTGAGAGATATTCCAATCATTAAAAAACCTGCAAATAGTATGTGTGCTTCATGTCAGAAGGGTAAACAGACCAGAGTTTCATTTAAAACAAAAGAACATCACACTAACAGGCTTGGTCAAAACAGGTTTAGTCAGAACTGGCTTAGTCAAAACATGTGGATTCAAAGAACAGGTATGCCTAAAAGAAACAACACTATTACTTGTTATAAGTGCAACAATAAAAGTCACACTGTCAGACAGTGCAGAGTTGAAATTCTAGGATATAGGAATAGGAACAGTGGCATGATCAGGTCCAAGGATCAGAACAATGACAGGAACAAGAATATGGTCAAAGAGTTCAAGAGAAGACCCGACAAGGAAGTTATAGACGTTGATGTTGATCAGTGCCTAATGGGAGTTTTACTCCCACCCCAGAATTAATCACCTCATCAGGAGGTGGGGGAGGGACTAAGCTAAGAGGCTCATTCTTAGTTTTGATCCCCAAAGGTGGCCCTTTGCCATTGATGACAAATGGGGAGAGATATGAGTAAGGGGGAGAGCTTCAAGTGAAGAGGAAAGCTTCAAGTCAGGGGGAGAAAAACTTCAAAGAGATTGATTTCAGTTTTGTCTCTTGAAGATGTGTTCTTAGTAAAGGGTTGCCATCAATGACAAAGGGGGATATTGTTGGCAATTTTGGGTACCTTGGGTACATTGCCCTTGCTCAAGTGTTGATGTTGTCATTGATGTCAAAGAGCGGAAGGGTTTTTGTGAAAACCAAGGTAGACTAAATTATAGGTTTTGTTTAAATCCATGGTCAGCAGTTTTGAAATGGGTTTTTCTTAAAACCCAAGTTAGCTCTTCGTTTTGTTGAAAAAGGTGCTCCGATGATGAAGATATTTAATTTTAAATATCCAGTTTAAATAGATTAAAACAGAGCATCCATGAAGGAGACAACAAGATCAAGGAAGCCAAGTTGCAAACGCATCGAGCTTAGTTCGAAGCATTACAAATGAATGACGATGAGAACATAGAGGCCTATATGATGAGAGTCAATGGAATCATTAATGCAATCAGAGGACTCGACGAAGAAATCAAAGATGCGGTTGTCGTGAAAAAGGTACTTAGAACTCTTCACAAAAGATTTAATTCTAAAGTTTTTGCAATAGAAGAGGCTAAAGATCTAAATAATTTTAGCATGGATGAGATGCATGGTTCTTTGATTGCATACGAAATGAGAATAGGATAAAATAAACCCATAGACAGAGAAGCTGCTTTTAAAGCACACAAAAATATAAAAGCTGAACAAGAATCTGAGAATGAAAAGACATCGGATGAAATGGAAGCTAACTTTGTTTAGAAACTTACAAAGAGAAAAGGAAAATATAGAGAAAAGTTACCATTTAAGTGCTTCAATTGTGGAGGGGTCGGTCACTTTGCAGCTAAGTGTCCAATGAATGAGAAAACCAAAAGTGATGAAGGGTCACACCAAGAAAGAAGTGACTGGAAGAAGAAACCAAATTTTAGAAAAAGCAACTTCAAAAAGAAAAGTTTCATATCCAAGAATGTCAGCTCTTCTGAAAATAGCTCAGGTGAAGATTCAGAAGAAGAAATAGGTGAAGCTCTATTCATGGCATTTGAAGAAGACAAAATAGAATAAAAATAGGAAGGTGACACAAACATTAAGGATGAGACTGAAGTATATCTGGAAGGAGAGTTGGTTGCTGCACTTAAAGAGTTGAGTACAAAAAGGAAAAATAATAAAAAGGTCTCAAGAAGGCTTGAGGATGTGAATGACATAATAAACACTTTGAAAGTATAGATAGAAGAATTTAAGAAAATATCTGAAGAACTCGAAGTGCAGTTAACCATGAAAATAGATGAGTGCAACAAACTGGAAGAAGATATTGTTGTCTTAAGAATGCGGCTAGAAGAAAAGAATTAAAAATTGAGTTGCTATCACAAAATTGAAGGTAGTTCTATGAAGCTTGAAAATATTATAAATAGTCAGATGACTACAGGCATCAAATTTTGCTTGGGCTTTTTCGAAGGAGAATCATCAAGTGCATCAAAGGCCATAACTATAGAACAAGTAAAGAAAGAAGACAAGATCAAGGTTGATCAAGGAAAAATGAATCAGGCAAAAGAAAGCAACAGTGCCAGGCACAAGAAGAGTGCTAACAATGAGGGATTCATAAAATTCACACATCAAAGGAGAAGAAATTTTTTGGCTCCTACTAAAAAATGGCAAAGACCAATTCCCAGGTTCAATCATTCATTTTTTGGTTATTGTTTTAAATGCAATGCTTATGGTCATAAGATTTCAGACTACATTCATAATATAGGACAAAGAAATTTCACCAGTAGAAATGTCTTTTCACCCTTGATGGATTATGCAGTAGAATGCTATAACTGTCATAACTTTGGACACATTGCAAGAAACTATAGAAGCACATATGTAGCAAATAGATATTAGGGAAGAAGATCTCAACCAAACAATTTAAGGCAAAATAGAAAATTCCTAGAAAAACATGCACAGGCTACTAACAAAGAAAAGTCTAAACAAGTGACCAAAACTGTAGCCAAACCAAAGTGGAAAGAAAAGGAGTAACCCAAGGAAGAAAAGGAATCCTTGATTGTTCAGAAAACATTCAAAGCATAGAAAAAACCTACACCATGTATATTGGATAGTGGATGCTTCATCCACATGATAGGAGATAAACAAAAATTTGAAAAATTGCAGAAATATGAAGGGGGCTCTGTAAAGTTTGGAAATAATGATGAAGCCAAGATAGTTGGCAAAGGATTAGTCAAGATAAGTGATGGAAATATCAATTCCAAAGAAGTTCTATTTGTGATTGGTTTGAAGCACAACTTACTGAGCGTAAGTCAAATCTGTGATAGAGGTCATGAAGTCATATTTAAGAAGCAGGGCTATGAAGTAAGAAAAGCACACAGTGGGAAGCTGATAGCTACTGGATTAAGGACTTCTGGAAATCTATATACTCTCTTAGAAACTTCAGAAGGAGCGTTCTTTATTAGACAGGAAGATGAAAATTGGTTGTGGCACAAGAGGCTCGATCATATTAGCTTTGACAATCTGGTAAAAATAAGTTCAAAAATGGCAATAAGAGATATACCCACCATTGGCAAACTAGTAAATAGCATCTGTGATTCATGCCAAAAAGAGAAGCAAACTAGAGCCACATTTAAATCAAAGGAATACTTCACCAATAAGCCTTTAGAACTAATACATACTGATTTGTGTGGACCCATGAGAACACAAAGCATAAATGGTGACAAATACTTTATGTTGTTCATAGATGACTACTCTAGGATGACATGGGTACTATTTTTAAAGCTTAAATTATATGCCTTTGAGATGTTCAAGATTTATAAAAAATAGGTTGAGAATCAAACTGGAAAAAGAATTAAATGCCTAAGATCAGACAGATGAGGAGAGTTTATCTCAAAAGAGTTTGCAGAGTACTATCAAAAATATGGGATCAGAAGATAGTTTTCAGCAGCAAGAACACCTTAGCAGAATGGTGTTGTAGAAAGGAAGAACAGGACAGTGCAAGAAATGGCACGAACAATGTTGGCTGAGAACAAAATAGCTGACAAATTTTGGAAAGAGGTAGTCCATACTACGATTTACATCCAAAATAGGTGCATGTTAAGGACACATGAAAGCAAAATACCTTATGAATTGTGGTTCGACAGAAAGGCAACAACAAGATATTTCAAAGTGTTTGGCAACAAGTGCTACATCAAACAAACTAAAGATAATCTCGGTAAGTTTGAAGATAGAGCTGACGAAGGTATTTTTCTTGGGTACTCAACAAAAAGCAAAGCATACACATGTTACAACAAGAGGCTAAAGAAAATTGTGGAGAGTGTTGATGTTAAATTTGATGAAGGTAGAGAACGAGAAATTACTTATCAAGAAAACTACCCTATTTATGAAGAAGTCATTGAAGGAGATGAAGAAAAGGAAATAGAAGAAAATCAAAAAATTGACCCAGATGATTTAAGAATTGACTCAGAAGAAAAAGAAAACAAGAAATTCAAAATAGGCAGCTAGCAGAAAAATCATCCCAGAGAACAGATTATTGGGGACCCAACAATTGGTATTCAGACAAGTAGAGCAGTAGTACAAAACTACTCTCTATTATCCAGCATTGAACCCAAAAATGTTGTTGAAGCAAGCATAGATGAAAGTTGGATGAAGGCTATTAATGAAGAACTAGATCAGATTGAGAAAAACAAAACCTGGGAGTTAGTACCAAGGCTGAAAAATAAAAATATAATCGGTACTAAATGGATTTTTTGAAATAAATTGAACGAATATGGACAGGTTGTAAGGAATAAAGCAAGACTGGTTTGTAAAGGCTATACACAGGTTGAAGGTATTGATTTTGAGGAAACCTTTGCACCAGTAGCCAGACTAGAGGCAATCAAAATGTTTCTAGCTTTAGCAGTTCATAAAAATTTCAAAGTATATCAAATGGACGTAAAATTAGCATTTCTGAATGGAAAACTGGAAGAAGAGGTTTACATTGAGCAGCCAGATGGTTTCCAACTTGGTGATAATCCCAAATTTGTTTGCAAGTTGAGGAAAGCTTTGTATGGTTTGAAAAAGGCACCAAGAGCATGGTATGCAAGGCTGGATAACTATCTAATTCAACAGGGGTTCAAGAAAAGTTTGGTGGACAACAATCTGTATGTCAAAACAGAGAATGGCCATCTTATTTTCCTTATTGTTTATGTAGATGATATCATTTTTGGCAGAAGCAATGATAAGTCCTGTAGAGACATATCAAATAAAATGAAGAAAGAATTTGAGATGTCTATGATTGGTGAACTTTCTTATTTCCTCGGACTGTAATTCAATCAAAGTGAAAAGGGCATTTTTATCTCTCAAGTTAAATATGTGAAAGAAATGTTGAAAAAGTTCACAATGGAGGATAGTAAACCTGTTAGCACTCCCATGACAATAGGT
Source organism: Wollemia nobilis (assembly GCA_028583015.1). Classification (NCBI taxonomy): domain Eukaryota; kingdom Viridiplantae; phylum Streptophyta; class Pinopsida; order Araucariales; family Araucariaceae; genus Wollemia; species Wollemia nobilis. The sequence continues at coordinate 4,593,465 of JAQPPZ010001844.1, read as the reverse complement.
TGCAAGTTGAGCAAGGATGACAAATATCCAAATGTAGATCAAACCATGTACAGGTCTATGATTGGAAGCCTGCTGTATTTGAAAGCTACCAGACTAGATATCTTATATGTAGTATGCATGGTAGCAATATTTTAGGCTAGTCCCAAAGAGACTCATGTGACAGTTGTGAAGAGGATTTTTAGGTACCTCAAGGGTACTATGGAGTATGGGTTGTGGTACCCAAAAGGTAAGGACTTCACTCTTATTGCATATTTTGATGCAGATTGGGCAGGATGTATTGATGACAAAAAGAGTACCAGTGGAGGAGCATTTTATCTTGGAGACAGGTTGGTAGCATGGCACAATCAAGAAATAAGAATCAGTCTCTCTATCCACAGCAGAGGCAGAATACATTATAGCAACAACATGCTGTACACAGATATTATGGATGAGACAAACCCTGAAAGATATTGGTATTCACTTCAAAGAGCCAATTTTTGTTAAATGTGATAACACCAGTGCTATTAACATCTTAAAGAATCCAGTTATGCATTCTCAAACCAAGCATATTGCAATCCGGTATCACTTTTTTAAGGATAAAGTTGCAGAAGGGGAGGTTAAATTGAATTTTGTTCCAACTACAGAGCAAGTAGCAAATATATTCACAAAACCATTGCCCAAGGAAGTTTTTGAGTACCTTCGGAGTAAGTTGGGAGTGGTCACGTTTCCCAAAAATTAACTATCAATTGGGACCACATTCTCAGGGGGAGCATTTATGCCTATGTTTATAGTTTTTCTCATATTCATGATTTTTGCTAACTATAACAATGTGTGTCTAAGAATGTTGTGCATAGACTCAAGGGGAGTCTGTAGTAGCCCTTTGATATTATTATTAAAGGGGGAGAAGAATTACAAGAGATTGCATGAGTGTTGCCAAAAATTCCAAAAGGGGAGATTGTTGAGCAAGGTGTAGAAATAGTATTGTCATTGTTGTCAACACAGACAGATAGATCAGTTGATGCAGTGGACAAGAGTTCAGAGGTCAGTGAGAGCATGTACAATAAATTTTTAGGAATACAGAAGTGGCCCAAATTCATAGAATCAAAGAAAAATACAAGTAAGAAAACCGTCATGATATTGTGACATGTTTTTTGTCGTGATTTTGCGACATATCAAAGGAGAGAGAAAAAGTTGGAAAAGCTATCGCGATTTCGTGACATATCGAAGGAGAGAGAAAATGCTGGAAAAATTGTCATGATTTCATGACATGTTGGAGGCAAAGAAGCCAAGTGGAAAAACTATCGTGATTTTGTGACATGTTGGCAGAGAAGAAGGCAAGTAGAAAAATTGTCATGATTTTGTGACATGTTTGAAGAAGAAGCGCATGCAAGGAAAACTGTCGCGATTTCGTGACATGTTTGGAGAGAAGGCACAGGCAAAGAAAACTGTCATGATTTCATGACATGTTTGGAGAGAAGGTGCAGGCAAAGAAAATTGTCATGATTTTGTGACATGTTTGGAGAGAAGGCACAGGAAAAGAAAACTATCATGATTTCATGACATGTTCGGAGAGGAGGTGCAAGCAAGGAAATGTGTCGTGATTTTGCAACATGTTTGAGAGAAAGAGCTTAAAAAGAAAAGTTTCGTGATTTCATGACAATTTGCAAGAGAAAGCACTAAGGAGAAAAAGTGTCACGATTTCGTGACATGTCGGGTTTTCGTGATCCAATGAGAAGAAAAGCGCTAAGGAGAAAAAGTGTCACGATTTCATGACATGTCGGGTTTTCATGATCCGATGAGAAGAAAAGCGCTAAGGAGGAAAAGTGTCATGATTTCATGACATAATGCAGGAGAGAGAGTCCGATAGAAAAAGGTGTCGCGATTTCGTGACATGCTTCATTTTCATGGTCCAAAGCGAAGAGAAAGAGGAGAAGGATGAAGTGTCATGATTTCGCAACATGCTTCATTTTCATGGTCCAAAGCGAAAAGAAAGAGGATAAGGATGAAGTGTCATGATTTCATGACCTTCTTCATTTTCATGGTCCAAAGCGAAGAGATAGAGGAGAAGGATGAAGTGTCACGATTTTGCGACATGCTTCATTTTCGCGGTCCAAAGCGAAGAGAAAGAGAAGGATGAAGTGTTGCGATTTCGTGACATGCTTCATTTTCATGGTCCAAAGCGAAGAGAAAGAGGAGAAGGATGAAGTGTCACAATTTCACGACAGAAGCAAAACAAAGGAGCATAGAAGCAAAAGCGTCATGATTTCGTGACAAATTCAAGGAGGAAGAGCTCAAAGGCAAAAGTGTTATGATTTCGCTACATGTTTCATTTTCTCGGGCCAAATACAGAAAAGGCACAAGGCAGCGAAAGTGTCACGATTTTGCGATATGTTCTATTTTTGTGAGCCAAAGATAGAAAAGGCACAAGGCAACGAAAGTGTCATGATTTCATGACATGTTCTGTTTTCATGGGCCAAAGACAGAAAAGGCACAAGGCAACGAAAGTGTCGCAATTTTGTGACATGTTCCATTTTCACGGATGAAAGGTAGGGAACTGCAAGGATGCAAAAAATGTCATGATATCACGACATGTCATGTTTTCACGAGTAAAATGCGAGAAGAGCACAAAGATACAGAAGTGTTATGATTTTACGATAGGTCGCAACAACATGATTATGGATAGTTAACTGGAGTCAGTGTGATAGTTATAGGTGCAGTTACAGATAGAAATCATTCAAGCAATTTTAAGAACTGTCGAAGAAGGAGAGATCGAACAGTCACATAAATAGAATCAAAAAATGCATGCATGCACAAAAAAGGATACGAACAATCATGATCGAGAAGACAAACAATCATGGTAGAGGTATACGTTGCATGTAACATGTTTAACGAAATACCCACTCTATATATATACAAAAGGAGTTACATAAAGGAGTTACAGTTGTCAAGTGGCAGAAGAGAATATTAAAAGAACAGTTACAATTGACAAGTGGCGTATGAGGAATGAAAGAAGGCATTATAATTGGAGTTATAGAGCGAAAGGTCAGTTATAAAATGGGAGTCGTGCAAAGAATTACAGTTGCTGCAAAATGTGTGAAAGTGCTACCGAAAGAGGGTTAGAAAAGTGCTGTAAGAGAGAGACAAGCAAAGCAGTAAGGGTTTACTGAGTTTTGATAAATTGGAGACTAGTCAGGGTCTTGAAAAAGTGAAGGCATTTGTATGTCATTGATATAGCTTTCAAAACTATGATCCAAGTTGGTGCTTGGATAGGGGTTGGTGCTCCTTTCTGTTGGTGCAGATAAATCAAGGGTTGGTGCTCCTTCCAGTGGGTGCTAGTAAACAGATTGTAAAATCGATGTTTTGCAAAGACTAGATTTGGACCGTAGTCCAAGCATTCATTCTTGAGGAGTAGCCAAATTGGTGAACCTTGTTACATTGTGTGTTGTGGTGTGCTCTCTTGTGATAATTGATTTATCTATTTTTTAAGTTCTCTTTGCTTCAGTTTTAAGAGTGGTAGAATTGGATTTTAAATAGCTACACTAATTCACCCCCCCTCTCAGTGTCATTGTGAGAACATCACAAAGACACAAGTGCTCTTTTATCTGCTAACCACCTATGGCAAGCTCTCTGAAGTTCATGATATAAGGTTACCTGATCAGGATCGAGGATTCTATCTAGGACAAACCTCTTAATTTGCCTAAGTTTTGTAGATCTGGATTCAATGATACCCAATCTCCTGTCAAGTTTGTCCCAGAAAGGTTGAACCCTATTTGTTTGAGGTACTCTAAGTACAGAAGTAATATTTATGGCCGTTAATTCATTTTTAACATTTATGGTGATAGCTCATATTTTATTATAATCTACCATATAAATATGATATACAACTTTAATTGTTTGTATGATGATTCTAGATGTTACTTAATAATAATATATATATATATTTTTGGATTGTTTTCAAAAATTTTTTAGTTTCATGTCGAGTTCACCAAAATGTATCGACCCAAATTTTTTGAGTCCTTACCTTCAGGCTAAAGGATCCATGCCTAAAAGGGGGATGCGAGAAGTATGGAACAATACCTCGGACTGAGAGGCCCTTTGAAGGTCGCGCCTCTTAGGGGAGGGGTATAAAGGTGAATTTTTTACGGATGGTGGGGTTCACTAGGAAAATTTGAGTGGTAGTTTCCACACCTAGGTTGAGAATGGGTTTGATGTGTTCATTTTGTACTTTAATCATTCATATCCCTAGGTTGACCAAAATGAATCTAAGATATTATATATGAAATGCCAATTTATATGAATACAGAAAGCATGAATGAATCCTAAATACCAGGAATATACTTAAATAAGAAAGAATGCACCTGATTCCATATGTCTGATGAAGATTCTGAAGCTTGTAGGAGTTCAGATCATCTCAAATATGATAGGATTGTTTGTAATTGAATAGAATCATCTCAAATCACAGTCGATCATCTAAAATCAGACAAGATCATCGTTGATCTGATGAATTCGTCAGACGAATCTGTTAGAAGCCTGCAATCATAGAAACAGACACCAAAAACTAAAAATGCTACTGCAAGAATAATGTAAAATAATGGAAATGATAGTATGAATGCTTAATTGATAAATCTAGATAGCATATTTAAAGGAAATACATTATTTTAATAACTTATTTTAACTTTATCATGCATTTATGCTAGATGAGGTGAACTCCAGGATGTAGAATGAAAATAAATCAAGCTAATGCATAGTAAAATAAAGAAGAAATATGAGAAATGCAAACTTAGGGCTCTGGTTGCCCCCAATCTAAACTATCGTCGAGATTGCCTCCAATCATACGAGATCATCGTTGATCTATGACAGGATCATTTGAAATCATCTAGAATCGCCTACGACGATCCGAGCTTCCTCCAGCTGAAGCACAGTGAAAACCTACAATGAAAAACTTGAAAATACAAATGCAAATGATGGGGGTGAGGATGTTCTAATACAATAAAACTATAATTGCAAGGGAATGATCAGCTAGGGGTATAAACTGGGAAAATCCCAAGTTTATATAGGATTAGGGGGAGGTTAAGAGGTTGGGGATCATCCAAATCTGGGATATCCTTAGTGGAAAAATCTCCAACTACATAGACACGCTTCCACCCAAGTTGGAGAGGTTGTTGAAACAGAATCTAATTATGAAAATTTGATTTTGGGATGAAATCATCTGGACTTTCTATTCTAGACGAATTCGTCCGATCTGGGATGATATCATCCAATGGTCAAAACAACTCCTAAAAATGGTGTGAAAAATGGGGTGAGCAGTTAACGGGTGGTTTCGGGGTTAAAATTCAAATTTTATATTTTTACTAAGGGTTTAACTGCGCCAATTTTAGGGTGCTATAGATAAGTTGTCATTGATGTCAAGAGTGAGTGGTCATTGATGTCAAGCTTTTAGCACCAGTCAGTGGCAAGTTTAGTCGACAACATCAGTTTTTGGTTCTCCAATAAATGCAAAAGGATAATTCGGTTTCAGTTTCAAGACCCGGTTCTAGGAAGTCAGATTTGGTCCAAAGTGCAAAAAGAAGCCCAAGTGAATAATATTATAATATTCTTTTATAATATTATACAAAGGAAGTTTAAAATTAATTATAAATTAATTTATTAGTTAATTTACTTAACTTATAAAGTTATTTAAATTAATTATTAATTAATTTAATTATTAATTATAAATTAATTTAAGCTAAGGTTAAATAACCCTAAGGTGGGTTATTAAAATTAAAATTCGAAATTCGATTTTGAATGACAAAGCGCCGACGTGAGGAGAAGTTTAAAAATGTGTATATAAGGGGGAACTCCCACTTTACCAAACCTTACCATGCCTTCAAAATAAATTGTGAGCCTTATAATTTGCATTGCGTCCAAGGAAGAAAGAACGTGCAAAATTTGTGGAAAGTCAAACAATGGCGGAGGCATAAGAGGAAGGGACTCTTCCTTCCTTCATGTGGGCATTAGTAGCCCATGCGGTGGGCTCCCAAGCGCTAAGGCGCTTAGGCTAGAGGAGACGACGGATCGAATCTCGCCGAATCCCCTTTTGGGGGAAGAAAGAGGTATGCTTTAATATTGGTCACCAAAAATTTTGGGAATATAGTTTGGGCATTTAAAAATTAATTTTTGCATATTTTTATTGGTTCTAAGGTTGCAAAGGGAGTTATAAGGGTTTTGCAAAATTAAATTTTTAATGTTATTTGCTCAAATGTTTTGAAAGGATTGTAAGGTGTTTGGTTGATATTTTATGGTGTTGGATATTATTTTAAGTTGGAGTTTATAAGGTGTATCAAAGAAATTATCTTTATGTATGTTATGATGAGTGTTATTTTTAAAAGGGAGCAATAAGGCATAAATTGAGTTGTGATTATTTTGTGTCTAAGGGAATATTTTTGAGAAAGTATTGAAGTGATATTGTTGTGTTTAACCATTGGAATTGGAAAGAAGGAAATTGTGATTAAGACAGGTTTTTCCAAAGGCACTTTTACATCCAACAAAAGGTATGGGCATATTCTTCCTAGTGAGTGATTGTTGAAAGTTGTGTATGAAAAGTTGGAGTGAAAAGGATTGTTTGGTTAGCATTGTTGAGAGTGTTTTGATTTAATGCTTCAAGGTTTTCTGGAATAAAAAGAGTTGTTGATAAAACCTTGTTTTATAAGCATTGTTGTTGAAGTGATTAAGTTGAGTGAAGAACTTGAACTAGGGTTTGGAAAGAACATGAGTATCATTGTTATGTGAGAATTGATTGATAAGCATTGTTGGGAACATTGAGTGATTGTTCATGTGATTGGACTAGGGTTTGTGAGCAAGGGTTATTTCATTGAGTGATTGGTTGAGTAGAGTTGTTTGAGCCTAGTCAAGTGAATGTGTTGAAGTGATTGTTCAAGTTCTATGAAACAAATTATTCTATATTTTAAATTGAGTTGAGAAAGTGATTGAGAGTATTGTGAGTGTGAAGCATATTGAGTCTCTAACAATTCTCTATATGTTTCTAAGAGAGTGATTGAAAGTGATTGAGTATTGAGGTGAATGTGAAGCATATTGAGTCTCTAACAATTCTCTATATGTTTCTAAGAGAGTGATTGAAAGTGATTGAGCATTGTGATGAATGTAGAGCATATTGAGTCTCTAACAATTCTCTTTATGTTTCTATGAGATTGGACAAGTTCTAGTGAGGACTTGTTGAGCAGATTTGAGGTAAGTCTTTGAGAAGACTTGTGGATAGATTTGTGTGAGCTTTTGTGAAAGCTTACAATATAGATTGAGAGCATATTTGGATAAGTTCTAGTGAGGACTTATTGAGCATATTGGACAAGTTCTAGAGAGGACTTGTGGATATATTGGTGTGAGATTTTGTGGAAGCTTACAAGGTAGATTTGAGATAAGTCTTTGAGAAGACTTGAGTGTAGAGTTGATTGATTGATTTGTTCAAACCTTGAGTTAAGGTTTGGGGTAGATCTAGTAGAGTTGATTTGAGATTGAGTCAAGCTTTGTGTTAAGGCTTGAGGATAGATATTGAGGATATATTTGTGCTAGATCGAAGGACTATGTTTAGTGCAGATCAGAGGATAGATATTGAGGATAGATTTGTGCTAGATCGAAGGACTGTGTTTAGTGCAGATCAGAGGATATATATTGAGGATAGATTTGTGCTAGATCGAAGGACTGTGTTTAGTGTAGATTTGAGATAGAGCTTTGAAGGTGATAGAGTATAGAGGATGATAGTCTCTAGTGGATAGAGATCCATTAGCTAGGGTAGTGAGGATAGGAGTCTTTAGTGGATAGAGATCCATTAGCTAGAGTAGTGGGGGTAATAGTTCTTCTAGAAGATCACTAGTCAGAGCTAAGGAGAAAGGAGTTCTCCTATGGATAGAGATCCATGAACTTGATTAGGGGATTGGTGTCTCCTTTGGATAGAGATCCATAAACATTGTAATAGGGAAAGGATTCCCAAGAGATTGATTGAGAAAATTTTAGTGAAATATTTTCTCCGTGGAGTAGCCCACATTGGGTGAACCACGTAAATTTGGTGTCTCTATTGTGTGTGGTGATTTATGCATTGCTTTGATTACTACTATTGATATTGCTATCTATACATTGCATAATATTGATTGGGAAAGAAAAGTAAAAAGTGGTCTTATACTGTTCACCCCCTCTCAGTATAAGCTTGTGTTCTTCAATTGGTATCAGAGCGGGTTCCTTCAAAAGAGTTTAACAACTTGAAGGAAAATATTTCAAGAACACAATGGATTCTAAGAATGTGTCCTCAGATAATTCAACACCAATATTTGATGGAAGTGATTATATATATTGGAGTATGAGAATGAAGGTTCACCTGATGGCACTTGGCAATGAAATTTGGGAAGTAGTTGAAAATGGATACATACCACCAGTTGATCCACCTACAGATAAGGAAGGTAAGCTTCTACAACATTACAATTCAAAAGCAATGAATGCACTTTTGAGAGGTTTGCATAGAACATAATCAATAAAATTTATGCATTGTAAAGATGCAAAAGGAATTTGGGATAAGTTGCAAAGCATATATGAAGGAGATAAAAGTGTCAAAAAGGTAAAGATATGAAATCTCAAAGGATAATTTGAAGAATTAAGAATGAAGAATGAGGAAGACATTAGTTCTTATCTACTTTGGGTAGATGAGGTTGTTAATGCTATGCAAGGACTTGGACTTAATGTGGATGAATCAGATGTTTGTGATAAGATCTTAAGGTCTCTTCCAACAAGGTTTAGTGAAAATATTTCAGCTATAGAAGAAGCAAAGGATGGTGATTCTTTGATAAGAGATATGTTGCTTGGTATTCTTACAACTTTTGAGTTAAGAACAAAAGAACCTAATCCCCAGAAGGAAGCAACCTTCAAAGCAATTAAGAAGACAAAGGGTAAGAAGTCAGAATCGAGCAATGAGTCATCCAGTGATGAAGAAGCAAATTATGGCAGAAGGAACAAGGATTCAAGAAGATTCAAAGATGCAAAATCTATTAGATGTTTCAATTATGGAAAGTATGGTCACTATGCAACTGATTGTCAAGAAGCTAAAAATAACAATGATGAAGAAAAATAGGATCACAGGAATAGGGAATCAGAAAAAATACAGGTACCAAAAGAAAGGTAAGGATGGACAAAGCAGACAAGGGAAGAAGTTCTTTCAAAGACAAAAGAGGAGCTACTATGCAGACAAGGCAAGTAAGTACTCAAGTGATAGTGATGCTAGTTTTTCAGATAATGATAAAGATGAAGTCCTATTTATGATTGAAGAAAAAGAAGAAGTCAAGAAAAGGTCACCAATAATTCTCAAGTGTTTTAGATGTGGTAACTTTGGACATCTTGAAGATAGTTGTACAAGGAATGGTTATAGTTTCAGTGATGATGAATATGAGGATGCACTTGAAGGACCAGAAGAAAATATTCTAATGGCACTAGAAGAAGAAGAAGGTGATCCTATAGAAGACAAGTCAAAAGAAAATGAAGATGTAGACAAAGGCAAACAAATAGAGGAAGAATCAGAAAGAGAAGGATTTGATCTTAAGGCAGAACTTATTTATGCTCTTGACATAGTAAAGAAGGTAAGAAAGCAAAACTCTAAACTTGAGTTTCAGTTTCAAGAATGTGATGAAGAAAGAGAAAATCTTATAGAGGATCTAAACAAGTCAAGGGCTAAGACAAAGAAGTTCAAGGATAAGTTAGAAGCAAAGGTCTTAGAATGTGAAAGGTTAGAACAAGAAGTAGCTCTACTAAGGGAAGATTTAGAAAAATCCAAGGATAAGCTACACAAGTTTGGAAAGAGCTCAAAAATTATGGATAAGATGATCAAGGTACAAAGAAGGTCAACAAACAAAATAGGTCTTGGTTTTGAATAGGCTCAAAAGAAACAAGAAGAAGAGTCAACCTCAAGTTCTGAAGAAGAAGAAACTTTAGAAGAAGACAGTGTAAGAGAAAGTGAGACATCTGAGGATGAGTTGGACAATAGAAAGTTCAACAAGGAAAGGAACAATGCACAAAGAAGAAATAGATGGAACAACAATCAGAATAGGTTAAGAGAGACTAAGAGACCAATGAGGTCAAGACAAGGAAATTTCAATGGAAGGTGTTTCTCATGTCACAGGTTTGGACACATGGCTTCACAGTGCAGGACACATGAAAGACAAGAAAATGGGAATTTCAAAAACAGGCAACTTTTCCATGGGTATTGCTACTCATGTAATCAGTTTGGTCACAAGGCAATGGATTGCAGGGTTCATGATAGAAAAGGATATGGCTTCACTAGGAGAAATCCTAAGATATTTGCACCTCCAAGGAATAATAACATTAAGTGTTATAAGTGCAATAATGATGGACATACAACAAAATGGTGTAGAGCAGACATTCCAAAATCAAGCATGAATAGGAATATGAATAGGAATATGGGTATGGACGAATAGGAATATGAATATGGATATGAACATGAATAAGAATAGGAATAGGAATATGAATATGGATATGGATATAAATAGGAATAGGAATGTGGACATGGATAGGAATAGGAACATGAACAATCAAAAGGATCATATGAGAAGAAAAGAGGATAAAGGTAAAGACCAATGCTTGTTGGGAGTAGAAATACTCCCACCCTAGAATTAACCACCTCAAGAGGAGGTGGGGGAGGGGCTAAGCTAAGAGATTCATTCTTAGCCTCGAGCCCCAAAGGTGACCCTTTGCCATTGATGTCAAAGGGGGAGAGATTTGAGTAAGGGGGAGAGATTTGGTTTAAGGAGAGAGCATTGAGTCAGGGGAGCAGAACAGAGAAAAAGGTCAAGTTTTGGTAAAAAGAATTTGGGTTGCCATCAATGACAAAGGGGGAGATTGTTGGACATTTTGAGTGATAAGTTGTCATTGATGTCAAGAGTGAGTGGTCATTGATGTCAAGCTTTCAGCACCAATCAGTGGCAAGTTTAGTTGGCAACATCAATTTTCGGTTCTCCAATAAATGCAAAAGGATAATTCGGTTTCAGTTTCAAGACCCGGTTCCAGGAAGTCATATTTGGTCCAAAGTGCAAAAAGAAGCCCAAGTGAATAATATTATAATATTATTTTATAATATTATACAAAGGAAGTTTAAAATTAATTATAAATTAATTTATTAGTTAATTTACTTAACTTATAAAGTTATTTAAATTAATTATTAATAATAAATTAATTTAAGCTAAGGTTAAATAACCCTAAGGTGGGTTATTAAAATTAAAATTTGAAATTCGATTTTGAATGACAAAGCACCGACGTGAGGAGAAGTTTAAAAACGTGTATATAAGGGGGAACTCCCACTTTACCAAACCTTACCATGCCTTCAAAATAAATTGTGAGCCTTATAATTTGCGCTGCGTCCAAGGAAGAAAAAGCATGCGAAATTTGTGGAAAGTCAAATGATGGCGGAGGCATAAGAGGAAGGGACTCTTCCTTCCTTCATGTGGGCATTAGTAGCCCATGTGGTGGGCTCCCAAGTGCTAAGGCGCTTAGGCTAGAGGAGATGGCGGATCGAATCTCATTGAATCCCCTTTTTGGGGAAGAAAGAGGTATGCTTTAATATTGGTCACCAAAAATTTTGGGAATATAGTTTGGGCATTTAAAAATTAATTTTTGCATATTTTTTATTGGTTCTAAGGTTGCAAAGGGAGTTATAAGGGTTTTGCAAAATTAAATTTTTAATGTTATTTTCTCAAATGTTTTGAAAGGATTGTAAGGTGTTTGGTTGATATTTTATGGTGTTGGATATTATTTTAAGTTGGAGTTTATAAGGTGTATCAAAGAAATTATCTTTATGTATGTTATGATGAGTGTTATTTTTAAAAGGGAGCAATAAGGCATAAATTGAGTTGTGATTATTTTGTGTCTAAGGGAATATTTTTGAGAAAGTATTGAAGTGATATTGTTGTGTTTAACCATTGGAATTGGAAAGAAGGAAATTGTGATTAAGACAAGGTTTTTCCAAAGGCACTTTTACATCCAACAAAAGGTATGGGCATATTCTTCCTAGTGAGTGATTGTTGAAAGTTGTGTATGAAAAGTTGGAGTGAAAAGGATTGTTTGGTTAGCATTGTTGAGAGTGTTTTGATTTAATGCTTCAAGGTTTTCTGGAATAAAAAGAGTTGTTGATAAAACCTTGTTTTATAAGCATTGTTGTTGAAGTGATTAAGTTGAGTGAAGAACTTGAACTAGGGTTTGGAAAGAACATGAGTATCATTGTTATGTGAGAATTGATTGATAAGCATTGTTGGGAACATTGAGTGATTGTTCATGTGATTGGACTAGGGTTTGTGAGCAAGGGTTATTTCATTGAGTGATTGGTTGAGTAGAGTTGTTTGAGCCTAGTCAAGTGAATGTGTTGAAGTGATTGTTCAAGTTCTATGAAATAAATTATTCTATATTCTAAATTGAGTTGAGAAAGTGATTGAGAGTCTTGTGAGTGTGAAGCATATTGAGTCTCTAACAATTCTCTATATGTTTCTAAGAGAGTGATTGAAAGTGATTGAGTATTGAGGTGAATGTGAAGCATATTGAGTCTCTAAAAATTCTCTATATGTTTCTAAGAGAGTGATTGAAAGTGATTGAGCATTGTGATGAATGTAGAGCATATTGAGTCTCTAACAATTCTCTTTATGTTTCTATGAGATTGGACAAGTTCTAGTGAGGACTTGTTGAGCAGATTTGAGGTAAGTCTTTGAGAAGACTTGTGGATAGATTTGTGTGAGATTTTGTGAAAGCTTACAATATAGATTGAGAGCAGATTTGGATAAGTTCTAGTGAGGACTTATTGAGCAGATTGGACAAGTTCTAGAGAGGACTTGTGGATAGATTGGTGTGAGCTTTTGTGGAAGCTTACAAGGCATATTTGAGATAAGTCTTTGAGAAGACTTGAGTAAGTTGATTGATTGATTTGTTCAAACCTTGAGTTAAGGTTTGGGGTAGATCCAGTAGATTTGATTTGAGATTGAGTCAAGCTTTGTGTTAAGGCTTGAGGATAGATATTGAGGATAGATTTGTGCTAGACCGAAGGACTATGTTTAGTGTATATCAGAGGATAGATATTGAGGATAGATTTGTGCTAGATCGAAGGACTATGTTTAGTGCAGATCAGAGGATAGATATTGAGGATATATTTGTGCTAGACCGAAGGACTATGTTTAGTGTAGATTTGAGATAGAGCTTTGAAGGTGATAGAGTATAGAGGATGATAGTCTCAAGTGGATAGAGATCCATTAGCCAGGGTAGTGAGGACAGGAGTCTTCAGTGGATAGAGATCCATTAGCCAGAGCAGTGGGGGCAGCAGTTCTTCTAGAAGATCACTAGTCAGAGCTAAGGAGAAAGGAGTTCTCCTATGGATAGAGATCCATGAACTTGATTAGGGGATTGGTGTCTCCTTTGGATAGAGATCCATAAACATTGTAATAGGGAAAGGATTCCCAAGATATTGATTGAGAAAATTTTAGTGAAATATTTTCTCCGTGGAGTAGCCCACATTGGGTGAACCACGTAAATTTGGTGTCTCTATTGTGTGTGGTGATTTGTGCATTGCTTTGATTACTGTTGTTGATATTGCTATCTATACATTGCATAATATTGATTGGGAAAGAAAAGTAAAAAGTGGTCTTATACTGTTCACCCCCCTCTCAGTATAAGCTTGTGTTCTTTAGTTAATACAACAATCACCAATACATAGAGAAGCTTTGATGGATATTTTGAGATTAATTGAATTATAGCCCCAAGATCCTGATGCTTTTACCAATTTTGTAGGGCATATTCAAACATGTAAGGGTACCATTATAACCTTCCAATATCTTTATATCAAACCAATACCCACCAACGTAGTTGATCCTCCATTACACATCATTCCTTGCATAAATCGGATCCCCTAAAAATGAGTGTTGATTGACATGAGTTCTTCCATCAACATAATCACCACTTCCACATTGGTGCATATTAGTCTTCCAACATTGCATATCATAGCTTCCACCTTCACTCTTAGAGCATTTAATGATGCTCTATGCTCTATAATTGGCATAATAGTCCTTCCTATCCAGGTTGGATTAAAGATGATTTTTGTATTGTGCCACATTTTAGATGTGATGCAATATAACATATTGCTTGACCGAACCTGGATTAGATAAATTAAATGTGTTCTATATATACTAAAACAATGCATTAATTATGTCCATGAGGTATAAGTGCATGTTTCCCTCTCATATGATGAGCCTTTCAAATATGTTAATATGGTTAGTAATTCATGGAAATTTGTCCTGCCATCCATGCATCTAGACGTATAGCTTGATAGGCCTATAAAACATTTAGAGCTCCCATTAGAACCATAAAATCCATCCACTTATCCATCCACATAATAACCTACACCCAAATCCTCACCATTGGTCTATTCTAATATCCCTTCTTCATTAACAGGTCCCTTGAGTGAGGAGAAGTTGAAGGTGCCAATAGAAGAAATCCCATAATTCATCCCTACTATTTTTGTAGTAGAAATTCCAATTACCATGGAAGAAGAAGAATTATTTTCTATGATGGATGAGTCACATCACATTATACCTCCATCATCCTCATCATCCCCACTATCTCCACCATAAGCAAAAATCCACTTGGCTAATCTCAGTCTCATTGAGTACCTCATACAAAATATTACATTCATGCCACTCATCAATTCTGTTTAGGATATGGGTAGATCTTGTGTGTCATAATTATCTATTGGTACCATTGTACCATTGGGAATACCCCTAAACCAAATGAATTTCATCTATGGGGGTTTATTTGACTCAACTTATTAGTTTCCTACAATAGTCCATAATGATGAACCTTTATTAAGAAACATTTATTATATGTCCAATCCAAATTTTATCTTATGGTAGTTTTACCACTACCATTGGCATGGAAATGGCCTAGGTCAATATGATTAGGGCCTTCAAACACCCTATCAACCATAATACCAACTTCCAATAGATAAATTTGGCTTAGGATATTTCATACATATGCCAACGATTGCACTGACCCAAGATACTATCATCTATTAGGAGATAATATCCCCATTATAGTAGTTTCTATCAAACCTTATATATCCCTTAGTGATACATCAAAATAGTACAAGGATAAGACCAAACTAGAATTCCTCGGTCCTCACCATAGTCAATAGCCTCCTAAATATGTTAGTGAGGCACCAAAAAAATATGACGATGAAATAGAGCTATCATAATTGGGTCCTCACCACCTTTGGTAAAATAATAATGAAAGAATTTAATTTTCCCTCATAAACATATATGAGTTCTATCATAAATCATTTCCTCCACACCAACCCACCTAGAGAGACCTTATACCCCTAGAATATCCAATCATCCTGGATCCTCCTAGGCCTAATCTAGTTTTTTTTTTGCACCTCAATAACCTTCAACATATCTATCACCAACCCTCTTTGATATGCTTCTCCCATCCATTAATGGAAACTATCCATCCATCAATATGGTTTCCATTTATTTAACCACACCACTTCATTATCCTAGCAACCCTTTAAAATATTTGAACCTCAACCATGAGGCCATCTATTTTGATCACACCGCATCGTCACCCTCACCAAAAGAGTTCTTCCTTTGTGAAAAAATGTTACAACTATTTCATGTCTCCCAATTGCAATATGGATATGTTTTTCAAGTTGATATTAGGCTAGATATGACTGATTCTCCAAGCCCAGTTGATAACATACACTTGATCCCTATGTCTCATCATCTTGAGGGATCCCATATGTCAATAGAGGAAACAATTGATGTAGACATTGGAAATGATCCTAAGGCTCCTAAGAACATAAAATTAGGAGAAAGTATCTCCCTTGAAGAGCAATCCATCTACACATCTCTATTGACAAAAAAATATAGAAGATTTTTCTTGGTCATATAAATACATGCCAGGTCTTGACCCAAAATTGGTCACACATAACCTTACACTTGATCCAAAAATTAAATTGGTAAGTAGAAGCTTCATAAAATGAATCCAACAATAGCCTTAATGGTGAATTACAAATTACAAAAGTTGTCAGATTTTGGATTCATCCAACCCATTGACTATCCTGAATGGGTTTTTCAATATGGCACTCGTAGGAAAACCTGATGGGAGGATTTATATATGTACAAAATTTTGAGATCTTAACAAAGTGACTCCAAAGGATGAATTCCCCCTTATTAACATTTACGTGTTAGTTGATGCCACTCTAGGTCATGAAATTTTATCTCTCATGGATGGTTTTTCAGGATATAATCAAATCTAGATCAAAACTAAAGATCAACCAGAGACAACCTTTACCACCCCTTGGGAAAATTTCTACTAAAAAGTCATATCATTTGGCCTTAAAAATGTTGCAACATATCAATGGATAATAACATATATTTCATAACTACATGCATAAAATCTTGAAGGATTACATGGATGATTTGCTATCTAAATCTCTATTGCATCACAAACACGTTGATGTGCTACAAAAGGTACATCATCAAGGTAGTCCCTTGTTTGCCTAATCATTTTTTAGATATGATGGCTTCTTTAGGATATTTAATTTTGTAGAACCCTTTCAATGATATCACAACCATCCATGTTAAAACACTTTTGCAATCAATGATTTCACATGAAGCTTTAAACGATGAAGAAGCTATCCACATGATCTAGATTAAACTGAACCAATATCAGTTCTCTTAGGTACATGACTTTCTAAAACATGCATCCTAGGGGTCCTTAGTACCACATGGTCCTTATGATAATGGTATGATAATTCATCTTAAGGTTGTCTCCCATTCTGCATTTGTGCATGATGAGTCATCACAAGAGCAAGCTATTTATTCAATCAAGATTCAAATATATCAAGATTGGATCACTTAACTAAAATATTTCTTGAGAATTGGTAGTATCCCTTTGGGATTATCGTATGCCAAAAAAGAAACATTCAAAAAAAAAGCAACCAAATATTTCTTGTTAGGAGATACCCTTTATCATTTGATCTATGATGGTCTTATCCTTCATTATCTAGAGCCCTAAGAATCCACTTGGGTAATTTTGCAATATCACAATGGTACTTGCAGTGACCATTTGAATGGCATGGCCATCACTACGTGAATTTTATGAATGGTTTATTATTGGACTACTATGGATAAATATTGTTTCACTCACATTAGGAAGTGTATAAAATGCCAACATTGTGCTAATATTTTACACTTACCTTCTCAGGCTTTACAATTGATTCAATCGATATGGCCTTTTTTTAATGGGATTTTGATTTAATTAGGAAAATATCACCCCCATATTTGGGTAATCACTTATTTATCTATCCCTCTTACCACTATGATTGGATCTCACATTACGAAGTTCATAATCTATAATATCATATGTCATTGTTGTATTTCATCCAAAATTATCTTGAATAATGGGACTCCATTTAAAAATAAATATGTATGTGCTTTAACTTCCAAGCATAACATTTAGCATAGTTTTTCCACACCCTATTATCCATAAATAAATGGACAAGAAGAGGCATCTAAAAAAATAGTAATTGTCATCCTTAAAAAAAACATCAAGGAAAACCGTAAAGATTAGCATATTTAACTACCTTTAGCATTATGGGCTTATAGAACTAGAATTCAAACACCCATTGGGGAAATCCCATTTTTACTAGTCTATGGCATTGAGGCCATTATACCACTAGAATTGAAAATCTCTTCATTGCACATATCATTTCAAGAGTTCATCTATGATGACATTGTGTGACAATCTCACCTTGACCAATTGATACTTCTTGATGAACAATGAGTTAATGCTCTCGAACACCTTCACGTTTATCAGGATCACCTAAAATGATATTATAATATAAAGGTCCATCTTAGAGACTTTAAATTTAGATATCTCATTCTTAAATAGAAATAATAAAATTCAAACTTTCTACCCTATTTGTAGGACAAATTCATAGCCAACTAGTTAGACCCTTTTATCATAACATAGAAGATAGGGCCAAGGACTTACCACCTCACTTATCTTGAAGGTTTTGAGAAACTTGAACCTCTCAATATTCTCCATTTGTGGGCATTTAATTATTAATATATAATGCATCACAAAACCACAAAAAATAAATCAATATCACAAAAACAACAAAAAATATAAAAAAACCATAAAACACAAAAACAATACAAAACATCAAAAATACAAAAATATTTGTATTACATCATCATGCATCTTGTTGCATTCATTGATTAGTTGTATTAGGTATATTCATCCATTGCACTTGCACTAGGACAAGTTGTTTTTGTAGTCTTACGAATGACAGCATGTTTGTATTCCAGTCATGAGTCTTGAATCATCCTTATCCATCATCATCATTTGTAGTTTTCCTTATGAGTTTTTGCTTATTAAGAGGTCCTTGTAATATAGGATAGATACCATATGAATATCAGCAATGATATTTATATGGCCACTAACTATTTTACACACACCTTTTAGTTTGCAAAAGAGCATAGGGAAAACCCTCACATACCATATATCACTACCATCCATATTTCCCTTTGTGAGTAACTATATTTTTCAACACAACTAATATGTTGCTATAGGATGTTCACTAGGTTTTTCGATCATTCATCCATTCCTAGTTTATTTTGTATTTTTTAGAAAGCTATATTGGATTTTAGAGTTTAAGGTCTTAATTATATAGTACCTTGCATATCTCAAAATCCCAAACACATTCACACATTAAAAATCCAAGTTTTGAACAAGGATGACACTACAACCTAATACTTTCTCCCTTAAGAAAAAGGTTTTTCTTGTTCATCCCATTATGCACATGGTATAGGATGTTGAGAATTGACAAAATGACAAGCTCACCCTACCCAAGAAATCCCATTTCTCTTCCACAAAATGAGCAAGTTCCTAAAAAAACTAAGAAACTGTGGTTTTCACCACTAATAAAATCCCTTGCTCCAAAAAGAGTGGTTTTTACCACTAAGAAAAAAATGGTTTTCACCACTAAAAATGAGCAAGTATCCCAAGAAATAAAAATAAAATAAGGGGGTAATGAGCTTGAATCCCTAGAATCCTTAGTTATTCACAAACCATGGGGTAATTTCCTCTACAACAATGGGTTGAACGAAACCCACCTGGCAATGGATTAGCCTTATGCATGGTGATATGTCTATCACATTATAAAACTTATTTTGTAAAGACCAATGTCATTTTGTGGATGAGCTTGCTTTTGGTGGCTTGTATTGCTAGTAGTTAGGTCCAACAATGTTCAAACTTAGTATAATGATGACCATAGGGTTATCCTCATTATAGAAATGGGTTGCATGAAACCTGCATAGTGCATCATATAATACATTCAATTTGCATAGATAGGTATATTGAACATCTGAGTCTTCATAATAGACATGTATCTTTAAGGATCTCGTGTAGCCAATATATATTTTTTGACTAGTCAACTAGAGTGTTTGAGTCTCATGAAAAACTTTAGAACTCTCTCATAGCACATAACTATCTCATTATCATCTGTAGTTTTCCTTATGCAATTTTGTTTATTAAGGGGTCCTCATAAGATAGGATAGATACTGAATGAATATAAGCAATAATATTTAGATGACCACTGACTATTTTATGTACACCATTTTTTTGTTTGCAAAATATTATAGGAAAAACCCCACATTCCACATATCTCATCTCACACATTCATATTCAAATGTATGAATCTTGCGACAAGGTTAACATTTTGATTTATGAATTTTATACATTCTATGGTGTCCACCATTAGTTTGTCAAACACATTTAGATTCATTCATTATGTTTTAATAAATTAAAACATACATCCATAATGTGCATTAGAACATCCATACAAAAACAAAAAAAAATTAAGGTATATCATACACATCAAATTTGTCATAACAATAACATGAATTCACATTCATAATCAAATAAACAAAACTAAATTATACATATAACACTAGATTTTGCATCTATACGTACACATATCTAGGCATACATCTATGCATCTGTACTACAATTTCTAGGTACACATCCATCATCCATAATTACATCCATCATTGCATCCATACATAAAATTAAATACATGTAATAAATACATGATTAGACCACAATAACAAAATAATATATATATGATCAATTTGATACATCATGATACAAAAAAACCTATAGGCTATAATAGAGTGGGTCTACAGACCTCACACTCTCAAAACATGAGAATGCATACATAATTCAGGTTGGAACTACACCACTTCTCTCACAACCATCATCAACCTCACCCTAATGAGGCTAACAAGACCCACTAGCGTATGATATCTGAGGAGTTTATCCAAAATGTAAAATACACTACCTCACTGATGGTTTCCCTAACTTAGTGCATTGACTCTGATGTAATGCACCTGATGATGATCACGTAGATAGTATGCCTCTACATCACTCTACCTCATCCTCCAAGCTCATAATGCATTCTTGATTTGATCATCGAAGAGAGGAATACCAAGCTACCTATACCTACAACATCACTACATCACTTGTGGCCTAGCTACACACCTTGGCCTAACCCTAAGCTATGGTAAAGGCTACCAATTATGCCTATAGATCATCCTAATATACTATCCTAATGGCCATTTGCACCTAAAGAGCATCCCACTCTACTATCTTGGCAACCATATGCATCTATAGAGTATCTCTCTATGCTATCACCCTATCCATCTCTACTCGAGAACTATCCACTTGGGGCTTGAGAAGGTCCATCTCCTCAAAGAATCCTCTCCACTAATACCTCCCCATGGCTAGCTGACTCTAAAGTACTACAATTTTGGTAGCCCACTCTACCAATTATACCTATAGAGACTACACTTGTGCCCTAAGTTGAGTACCCTCATCCTTAGGATCCTCCTCATCTCCACCCTAATCCTATGTATCCTACACTCCTTCTAAGAGTTGATCCCACTCCCCTTCCATTCAAAAATACACTCATCAAAATCCCTTGCTTGCCTCATATCTTAAGGCCTCCCCTACCACATCCTCCTCTATCACAACCCTAGTTGACCTACCCATAGTTCCACCCCCATTCCACATTGAGTCACCCACCATGCATCATACTCTACTATCAAACCTACATGACTGACACCTAGATCCACTAGTGGAGGATACACCTCATATCCCATAGGCACTACTCATGGCCACTCCATATGCATATTATCCCTTCAACATTGGTATATGATAGGCTCACTAGGTATGTCCTGATGAATCCTAAACTACCGAGTAACATGAGAGTACTAAAAGTACTCTCACTCTATCCCATGTCACCCAATAAACCACCTCTCACTTCTCACACATCTCAGCTGCTCCACTACCCTCTTCCATGGTAGGAAATCCTGATATGGTCACCATATCACCTCCTCTAGCCTCAGTCCCTTGAGTGACCCTACATAATGAGTTAGTCTACCTGAATGAGGTCAAATTTGATCCATCTCTTGATTCTATATCCATCAAGCTACATATGCTATTTTTTAGTCCTCCATATAAGCTCACTCTCTCTAAGGAAGCCCATTTGGTCTATCCACCCAAATATACTCCCAATACCATATTTGGAGTAAGAAGTTGTAACCCAATCCAAAACTACTCCTATAATAGATCTCGTATAAATAATCATAAAAATGGGTTAGTAGAGTGCTCCCCCATAGCATAGTCAACAAATTCTAAATACTGCACTCCACCAAATATTATACTAGCTCGAGGAGATTCCATGGAAATATTTGCTCCTAAAGAGTTAGGAAGTAGACATTAGTGACATCAGCACTACATGCCTTTGGTAAAAACCTATGTGGTATACAATACCTTGATGATAACTCTTCCACCCTCCATGCGCTACCTCATAACCTCTACATCCTCCCCAAATATCCTCTACAACACTCTACTCAATAAAAGGAGTGGAAATGATATATCATCCCTCAATAGGAATGCAAAGAATCTGGTACACATCCTCCAATGTGACTATCATCTCACCAGTTGAGAGGTGGAAAGTGTTAGTCTAGATATCACACCGATCAACCAATGTAGTCAGATAGGATTGGGTAGCCATTACTACCTCTAATAATATTAACTAATTAAGGCAAATCACCTTAGGCCACTTCCAATAATCCCTTGAGAGGTGTCCTTGCTCTATATCAAAAATTGTAGGGACTCTATTATGAGCCCTAAAAAATTGAGTATACCAAGCAAACAATCATATAATAAAAAAAAGGCATAATGCAATTTCATTGAGGTCATCCTAGTCTAATATGGTATCTTCTATGGCCATATCAAGTTGATATGGTCTCTTCTCATAGTCATCATCACATGAGATAGTCATCACAATAGTAAAAAACCATTCAAACACCATTGCCCCACCCTGAGATGGTCCCCAAACCCATAATAGGAATCATCCCTCTATGAGACGGCCTAAAAATTGGGGCATGTACATGCCAAAAAAAATAATAGATAAACAAATATTAAAGCAAAAACTAACTACCTACACTACATTCTACATCTAAAATAAGGTTCATTGCCTTAAATTTTTGATGTGGTTCATTTTCCACATTAATTTATAAGGTTTTTTTAATTGTAAAATAATAGAGAGAATAAATTTTCTACCTTCTTCACTCTAGATCCTTCACTCATCCAAGCCTTAGGTTAGTCCATGGTAGAAATGAGTAGATAATCGGGTGGTGCTTCACATAAAAAATTGCTCTCCTCCTCCTCATATCTCCTTTTCTCCAATTTCCAGTAGTGAAAATGATGTCAAATTTTTTAGAAAATTCACTTTTATATTTTCAAATTTCTATGAATGTCTCTATTGTATATGGCTGCATTTAGTACGATCATCCTACCACAATATGACCCCAAAAATTGTAAAAACATGACCATTTTACCATGGGATGGCCTCAAAATTGCAAAAATTCCAAAAAAACTCAAAAAAAAGAAAAAATTATACTTGCCACCATAAAAATCTTGAGCAATCCTCATATCTATTAATTTACCCTATACATATAGTAGTTGTAGTGACTAATTATCCATATAATCTGGTCGGATGGGTAGGTTACCATAAGGCCACTCAAAAAAAAAAGTTCTCAAATGAACCAAAGTGTCCTATCCAATTCTCTAAGAAAGCCATGTGGCTGGACTGCTCCATGGGATGGTGATGTACATTTCCTTCTTCCATTCAGCCTCAAGTGATCCTCGTATACAATGATTTACCTCTCAAACAAATTTAATTTCTATTAACTCAATTCCCTAAGAAAGCCACACGACTAGACTGCTCCAAGGGATAGAGCTGTACAATTACCAATAATGGTTGAAATCATAGTTGTAACTATATTTTCCTCCTTTCACATTTTCAAAAGTCCTAAAAAACCCCAAAAACGTCATCTTGGTTAATCAACTCATCACTTTTATAACTTTCCAGCTCATCATTGACTCATCACTTGAGGGGGTAGTCATACATCATATAATTCATAATTAAAATCAATAATCAAACACTCAATCATGTGGATTGTATTCATTCAAGAATAATTTCCAAATACAATCATATCCCTTTTTCTTGGGGCAAACAACAAGAAAAAATTTCAACTAAAAACATAACAGGACAACCAAAACTACCTATTTGGTATACCCTAAAAGGTTACCAAATACTTGGTATTCTCCAAAGCCTAGGGTTGTAAGTCCCTTGAGACTACCTAGAAGATGAAGAGAAATCAAGACCAATTTATTTAATGAGTTGGAAGTAATGATTCAAATATACATGCTCTTTCCATGATTGGGGCATCTAACATTGATCATATCAAAGAACACCATCAACCCTCAATTTGACTTTTTATCATCTATTTTTGCTCTTCACTATGCTTTCACACAATGCATCCCAAAAAGGGGAATCTATAGGCAACTAAAACACATCATATTGAGGATACTACCTATATGTACCCCTTTAAAGGCCATATGACCCACCTTGGGTAACCCTAGGGCTCAATAGTGGTTTTCACCACTCAAACAGGGAGGAATTTCCCTTTGCAGCCATGACCATCCCACCAAAGGAGGCCTCTTCAATGATTGTCTTACCCTGATATGGCCCTTAACCATGACCATATTACCCTAAGATAGACTGTAGTCATGATCATCTCACCTTGATATGGTCACTTTAGAAGTAAGTTTTTGCATTATAGTTCAAACGGTTACTTGTGCTAGCTAGGTATAATGGTATAACGGAGTCAAGTTGCATGATGGTTATCAAGAAACAGTTACATTTATTGATTCCAACCACTTCTTGGCTTTTCTTACAAGCTTTGGAATCCCATTTTGAAAGTCTATTTAAATGCACTTAGCCTTCATTGAATATATCATAATTTCATGCATCGAAGTGCTATCAAATTGAAGAATCAAAGAGCTCTCATTCTAAAGGCAAAAAAGTGCTATAAAAATTCAACCATGAAGTTTCCAAGCATGACAATAGACCATGTCAAAGGTTGAATATTGAATTTGTGCTTCTTGAATATTCCAAAGCCCTTGCTTTGGTGTAAAATTCTGCCTCTAATTCATTCCTCATGAGTGCACCAAAAACATCAGCTAATTCACAGATTAAACCTGACATCACCTCACATCAGCCATAAGGAATTTTATCATAATTTAGCAGCTATCTCACTCAAATACGTCCCGTAGACATGACCATATCACCTTGAGATGGCTCGTAGGAAAGATCGTTCTGCATAGAGATGACCTCCTGATAGAGATCTATTTTCCTTATTTTATTTCTTTCATTAGATTTAGTAGCATTTTGATTACTATTTAGCATAGTTTGATTTCATTTTCATGCATGTATTTGTCATATTTTAGTTTTTTTATTGCTTTTCTTTGTCATTATTATGAGCCTTATATTGAAAGGCTCTTCATATACTTTGTATGTTCTTTAGATTTTCTTGTGTGCAGATTATAGGTCTTTACAATGGATAAAATGGCATAAAGATTCACATCTCACCATCATACATCACAATAGTCACCAAAAACCTATCAATGATTAGTTTATGATATGCAAGAGAGATCCTATGAGATACACCTTGGATTACCATTCTTATTGTAAATTTGTATCAAATTGTTAGCAAATCCTTCGATGGGATTCCATTGGAATCCTCTTGAAGGATATAATTGATATTAATAAAATGGGTATCATTATTTCATATCTTGGTTTATCATTATGGTTACATAGTTTGCTATCTAGTTTGTTCTTCATTTTATTGCATAATTGTACAATCTCTTTTTCAACATTTTTAGTTAGCTCTTTAACTTTTACAATTGTGCATTTTATATGATAGAAGGCTATATTCCCCTTAATAAATATTTATGTATTTTTTGACCTCTATAAAATACCATTGCAAAATATGTATGTATGAATTTATACTAAGCATTTCTATAAATGTTGAGTGAATGGTTTATTCTTTAAAGAGTTATTCAACTATCTATATTTCACATTGGATTGTTGTTTCTTTAATTCCTAGAATACTTAGATGTGTGTTATTAATATTTTAGTGTTTTATGACATGATATTATGTTTGGTCTATTTGGCATTTTAGTTTAATTAAGATAATAAGACTCTCATGCATTTGTGTCTCTTGATGTTGTTGAATACATTCCACTTTAAATCTAGCTTCTAAACTTATGCATTTTTTAAGTTTAGCTAGAATCATAGTAACTGGTATACTCTAGAGGTTAACTCAAAAACCCCCATTTTGGGTCTTCCAATATTGTATGAGGTCTTGAGGGTTCAATTCATCCACTTAGGTAGATTTTGGACCATGATTTTTTGACACATTTAGTGGGACACTTGTGTCCCATCCTTAAAATCAATTTTTAAAGATCAAAGCTAAATATCGATTGTGCTAACTGTTGAGCAAGGTGTAGCAACAATATTGTCATTGTTGTCAACACAGTCAAATAGATCTATTGATGCAATGGACAGGAAGTTCAAAAGCTATTCAGATGTAGAAGATAGGAGTTCAAAGGTTAGTTAGAGTATGTACAGTGATTTTACAAGAAGACCGAAGTGGTCCATTTGCAAAAGATCAAAGAAAAATACAAGTAAGAAAAGTGTCGCAATATCGCGACATATACAGTAGGAAAGAAAAATTATCATGATTTCACGACATGTTGGATGAGAGAGAAAAGCAAGAAAAACTGTCATGATTTCACGACATGTTGGAAGAGAGAAAAAGCAAGAAAAACTATCGTGATTTTGTGACATGTTGGAAGAGAGAGAAAAAGCAGGAAAAACTGTCGCGATTTCACAACATGTTGGAAGAGAAAAAGGCAAGTGGAAAAACTTTCGTGATTTCATGACATGTTGGAAGAGAAAGATAAAGCAAGAAAAAGTGTCACGATTTCAAGACAAGTTTGAAGAAAGAGAACAAGTAAGAAAAGTGTCGTGATTTCGTGACATGTCGCATTTTTGCGACTAAAATAGGAGAGAGAAAGTAAGTTTGAAAAGTGTCGCGATATCGCGACATGTCACATTTTCATGACAAAAGAAAGAGAGGAAGCGTACGGAAGCAGAACTGTCATGATTTCATGACAAGTTCGAAGAAAGAGAACAAGTAAGAAAAGTGTCATGATTTTGTGACATGTCACATTTTTGTGACTAAAATAGGAGAGAGAAAGTAAGTTCAAAAAGTGTCACGATATCGCGACATGTCGCATTTTCGTGACAAAAGAAAGAGAGGAAGCATACAGAAGTAGAACTATCGTGATTTCATGAAAAAAGCAGAAAGCAAGACTTTGAAAGCAGAAGTGTCACGATTTCATGACAAAAGCAAAGAAGTAAAGTATGGAAGCAGAAGTGTCATGATTTCGCAACAAGAGTAGAGAAGAAGACTTCAAAGGCATAAGTGTCATGATTTTGTGACAAGAGCAGAGAAGAAGACTTCGAAGGCAGAAGTGTCATGATTTTGTGACAAAAGCAAAGAAGCTAAGTACGAAAGTAGAAGTGTCATGATTTCACAACAAAAGCAGAGAAGAAGACTTTGAAGACAGAAGTGTCACGATTTCACGACAAAAGCAAAGAAGCTAAGTATAGAAGCAGAAGTGTCGTGATTTCATGACAAAAGCTAATTTGAAGTCTGTGGAGGCAAAAATTTCATGATATTATGACAAAATAATAGAGAAAGCATACGGAGGCGAAATTTTTATGATATCACATGTATTTTCATGGGCCAAAGCTAAGAGAAAGAGCAAGGAGAAAAAGTATCATGATATCGTGACATGTTGTATTTTCATGGTCCGATGCAAAGAGAAAGAGCAAGGAGAAAAAGTGTTGCGATATCGCGACATGTAGCATTTTTGTGGTCTAATGCAAAGAGAAAGAGAGAGAAAGAAAAAGTGTCGCGATATTGCGACATGTTGTATTTTCACAAAAACAACAACAAAAGAAGCTACAAAGGTAGAAATGTCATGATTTCATGACAGGTTGTAAATGTGCAAGTCAAGAAGGAGAACCCGATTGAAATGAGAAGTATGACAGTGGACCGACATTACTACGACATTTATAGGGGTAGTTGTAGCTGACAAAGACCAATGATAGCCAGCTAAAATTAGGGTTTACAATTGTTATGAAATCCGACTAAGATTATGATTTACAACTGACTAAGATTAGGGTTTTCATCATAAAAATACTGTTATAAAAGAAAGGGTTATTTGGAGAATTGAAGTACCATGGAATGTGTGTGAAATATGGTCATTGTGTGCAGAGAGCAAGTCATGTCGAATCATGCTAAGTGCAAAATTTGCAAAGAGAGCAAAGTGCACAAAAGGGAGAAGACGATCATGAAGTTCGACTGTAATGAAGTAGAGTGTGTGAAGTGATTACGCAGAGAGAGCACAGTGTGTAGAGAACATAAAGGTGAAGAAGACCAATTAAGGTCTTGCAAAAGCAAAGTTATCTTACTGTCAAACTTATAGATTCAAATTGAAGTCCAGGTTATAGCTTGGCATCAGGGGTTGGGGCTCCTTTTTGTTGGTGCAGATAAATAAGGGGTTGGTGCTCCTTCCAGTTGGTGTTGGTAAATCAGGGGTTGGTTCTCCTTTCTATTGGTGCAGATAAATTAGGAGTTGGTGCTCCTTCCAGTTGGTGCTGGTAAATTGATTGTAAAGTTGGTGCTTTGCAAAGGCTGGATTTGGATGGTAGTCCAAGCAGTCAATTTTTGAGGAGTAGCCACATTGGTGAACCTCGTTAAATCTTGTGTTGTGTGATGCTATTTTGTTATACTTGTTGTATCTAGTAATATGTTTTAATTGTTATGGTATTAAGAGCTATAAATTTAAGTTTACAGAGCTACACTGATTCGCCCCCCCCTCTCAGTGTCATTGTAAGACTAACAATTGGTATCAGAGCTAAGTTCCTATACAAGCTTAACCGGCTAAGGTGATCTTGGAAGTAACACAATGGCATTTGAAGAAGTAAAATCAAAAAAGGAAGAAGGAGTGAACTCTGAAGTATGTGGTGAAAACCCTGAGGCTGAAGTAGATCTAGAAGATGATTTGATCTCTACACTTGAAGAGTGAAAAATAGAGAGGAAAAAGAATAAGAGAATTTTAGAAAGGCTTGAGTATGCAAATGAAATCATAACCAATCTAAAAGTACAGACATAAGAATACAAAAAAATATCTGAAGGTCTCGAAGTAAAAATTACCATGAAAATAGATTATTGCTACAAATTAGAAGAGAATGTTAGTTTACAGATGCATATAGAAGAGATGAATCACAAAATTAGTTGCTATCACAAACGCGAAGAAAGTTCTATGAAGCTGGATAAGATTATAAATGAAAAAAGGCCTACAGGCATCAATTTGGTTTGGGTTTCATCGAAGGAGAATCATCAAATGGATCAAAGGACATAAATGTAGAATCCATAAAGAATGAAGATAAGAAACAGGTTGATCAAGGAAAAACATCTCATGCAAAATAAAGCAATAATGTCAGGAACAAAAGGAGAATTGACAATGATGGATTCACCAATGTCACACATCAAAGAAGAAGAAGACCTATGGCTCCTACGACAACATGGCAAAGACCATCACCCAGGTTCAATTATCACTTTTTTGGTTTTTGTTTTAAATGCAATGGCTATGGACATAAAATCTTAGACTGCAAATATAATGTAAGACCAAGGAATTTCACCAGTAGAAATGCTTTTTCTTCTTTGATGAATTATACAGTAGAATGTTATAACTATCATAATTTTGGACACATTACAAGAAACTATAGAAGTACATTTGCATCAAATTAGTTTCATAGAAGAAAATTTCAACCAAATAGGATGAGACAAAATAGAAAACTTCTCGAAAAACATGCACAATCTATTGATAAGGGAAAGGCAAAATAAGAGCCCAAAACTACTATCAAAATGGAGTGGAAAGAAAAAGAGTGACTTAAGGAAGAAAAGGAATCCTTAATCGTACAAACAAAATTTAAAGCATAGAATAAATATGTACCATGGATACTTGATAGTGGATGCTCCAGTCATATGATAGGTGACAAACAAAAATTTGAGAAGTTACAAAAATATGAAGGTGGTTCAATAAAGTTTGGAAATAATGATGGAGCTAAGATAGTTGGCAAAGGTTCAGTTAAAATTAGTGATGGAAAAATTAAGTCAGAAGAATTCTTGTTTGTGGATGGTTTGAAACATAACTTGTTGAGCATAAGTCAAATTTGTGATAAAGGTCATGAAGTAGTTTTTATGAAGCAGGGTTGTGAAGTCAGAAAAAACAAATAGTGGAAAATTGATAGCAACTAGATCAAGGACATATGGCAACCTGTACACACTCTCAGAGACTTCAGAAGGAGCTTTTTTTATTAGACAAGAAGAAGAAAATTGGTTATGGTACAAGAGACTCGGTCATATCAATTTTGATAATCTAGTAAAAATCAGCTCAAAAAGGGCAGTGAGAGATATTCCCACCATCAGCAAACCTACAAACAACATTTGTGCTTCATGCCAAAAGGGGAAGCAAACTAGAGTCACATTCAAAACAAAAGATTACTACACAAGCAAACCTTTGGAACTAATACACACTGATTTATGTGGACCCATGAGAACACAAAGCATAAATGGTGACAAATATTTTATGTTGTTCATTGATGACTATTCCAGAATGACATGGATATTTTTATTGAAGCATAAATCAGAAGCTTTTAAAATGTTCAAGATTTTTAAAAACCATGTTGAGAATGAAACATGAAAGAGGATCAAATGTTTAAGATCATATAGAGGAGGAGAATTCATTTTAGAGGAGTTTATAGAGTACTGTGAAAAATACGATATTAGGAGACAGTTTTCAGCAGCCAGGACACCTCAACAGAATGGAGTGGTAGAAAGAAAGAACAAGACAGTGTAGGAAATGGCACAGACTATATTGACTGAAAGTAGAGTAGCAGATAGATTTTGGAAAGAAGCAGTCCATACTGCAGTGTATATCCAAAATAGGTACATGCTGAGAACACATGAAAGCAAAACTCCTTATGAGTTGTGGTTCGGTAAAAGGGCAATAGCAAAATACCTCAAAGTTTTTGGCAGCAAGTGCTACATCAAAAGAACTAAAGATAATCTTGGTAAGTTTGAAGATAGAGTGGATGAAGGTATTTTTGTTGGTTATTCATCAAAAAGAAAAGATTACAAATGCTACAACAAGAGGCTAAAGAAAATTGTGGACAGCGTTGATGTTAAATTTTATGAAGGTAGAGAACGAGTAATTAGCTATGAAAAGAACTACCCAATGTATGAAGAGGTTATTGAAGGAGATGAGGAAAAAAAAAATAGAAAATATATAGAAAATTGACTCAGATGATTTAAGTTGTGATTCAGAAGTGAAGAAAATAAGAAATTCAAAATAGGTAGCTGGCAGAAAAATCATCCTAGAGAGAAAATAATTGGAGACCCCAAAGTTGGTGTTTAGACAAGAAGAAGAGTAGTAAGTAACTACTCTCTATTATCCAACATTGAGCCCAAAAATGTTGCTGACGCAAGCAAAGATGAAAGTTGGATGAAGGCAATAAATGAAGAATTAGATCAAATCAAGAAAAACAAAACTTGGGAGTTAGTACCTAGACCTGCAAATAAAAATATAATCAGGACTAAATGGATTTTTTGAAACAAATTGAATGAATATGGATAGGTAGTCAAAAATAAAGCAATATTGGTATGTAAGGGTTATGCACAAGTTGAAGGCATTGACTTTGAGGAAACTTTTGCACTAGTAGCTAGACTAGAGGCAATTAGAATATTTCTAGCTTTAGTAGTCTACAAGAATTTCAAATTTTATCAAATGGATGTGAAATCAACGTTTTTGAATGGGAAACTTGAAGAAGAGGTTTATATTGAGCAACTAGATGGTTTCCAACTGATGATCCCAACTTGGTTTGCAAGTTGAAGAAAGCATTATATGGCTTAAAATAGGCATCCCAAACATGGTATGCAAGGCTAGACAACTATCTCACTCAACAAAGGTTTAAGAAAGGTATGGTGGATAGTAATTTGTATGTCAAAATAGAAAATGGGCATCTTATTGTTCTTGTTGTATACGTAGATGATATCATATTTGGAAGCAGCAAAGATGAGTCATGTAAAGATTTAGCAAATAAGATGCAGAAAGAATTTGAAATGTCAATGATTGGTGAACTTTCGTATTTCCTCGAGTTGCAAGTTAATCAAAATAAGAAGGGTATATTTATTTCTCAAGTTAAATATGTGAAAGAGATGTTAAAAAAGTTCACAATGGAGGATTGTAATCCAGTTAGCACTCCCATGATGACAGGTTGCAAGTTGAGCAAGGATGACAAATCTCCATCTGTTGATCAAACCATGTACAGATCTATGATTGGAAGCTTACTGTACCTAACAGCTACCAGACCAGATATTTTGTAGGCAATATGCATGGTAGCATGATTTTAGGCTAATCCCAAGGAGACTCATGTGATAGCAGTGAAGAGGATTCTTCGGTACCTCAAGGGTACTATGGAGTATGGGTTATGGTATCTAAAAGGTAAAGACTTCACCCTTATTTCGTATTCAGATGCAGATTGGGCAGGATGTGTAGATGACAGAAAGAGTACCAGTGGAGGTACATTCTATCTTGGAGACAAATTGGTCACGTGGCACAGTAAGAAACAAGAGTCAGTTTCTTTATCGACAGTAGAGGCAAAATATATTACAGTGACAACATGTTGTATGCAGGTATTGTGAATGAAACAAACCCTGAAAGATCTTGGTATTAGCTTTAGTGAGCCAATATCAGTTAAATGTGATAACACCAGTGCCATTAACATCTCCAAGAATCTGATTATGCATTCACACACAAAACACATTGCTATCAGGTATCACTTTTTGAAGGAGAAAGTTGTGGAAGGTGAGGTTAAGTTGGATTTTGTTCCAACTACAGAGCAAGTAGTAGATATCTTCACAAAACCATTTCCCAAGGAATTTTTTGAGTACCTTTGCAATAAATTGGGACTGGTCACACTTCCCAAGAATTGACTAGCTACAGGTATCACATTCTCAGGGGGAGCATTTAAGTATTTGATTATATTTTTGCTCATGTTCATGATTTTTGCTAAGTGTAATAAATTATGCTTAAGAATGTTGTGCATGGACTCAGGGGGAGTCTGCAGTAGCCCTTTGGTATTATTATCAAAGGGGGAGAAGAGTTACAGGAAATTGCACATGTGTTGCCAAAAATTCTAAAGGGGGAGATTGTTGATCAAGGTGCAGCAATAATATTGTCATTATTGTCAACACAGTCAGATAGATATGTTGATGCAATGGACAGGAAGTTCAAAAGCTATTCAGATGCAGAAGACCGGAGTTCAAAGGTTATAAGTTCAAAAGCTATTTAGATGCAGAAGACAGGAGTTCAAAGGTTATTCAAAGTATGTACAATACCAAAGTGGCCCATTTGCAAAAGATCAAAGAAAAAGACAAGTAAGAAAAGTGTTGCGATATCGTGACATATATAGCAGGAAAGAAAAATTGTCACGATTTCGTGACATGTTGGATGAGAGAGAAAAAGTATGAAAAACTGTCACAATTTCATGACATGTTAGAAGAGAGAGAAAAGGCAAGAAAAATTGTCGCAATTTCATGACATGTTGGAAGAGAGAAAAAGCAAGAAAAATTGTCATGATTTCGTGACATGTTGGAAGAGAGAGAAAAAGTAGGAAAAACTATCACGATTTTGTGACATGTTGGAAGAGAAAAAGGCAAGTGGAAAAACTGTCACGATTTTGTGACATGTTGGAAGAGAAAGAGAAAGCAAGAAAAAGTGTCGTGATTTTGCGACAAGTTCGAAGAAAGAGAACAAGTAAGAAAAGTGTCACAATTTCGTGACATGTCGCATTTTTGTGACTAAAACAAGAGAGAGAAAGTAAGTTTGAAAAGTGTCGCGATATCACGACATGTCGCATTTTCATGACAAAATAAAGAGAGGAAGCATACAAAAGCAGAACTATCATGATTTCATGACAAGTTCAAAGAAAGAGAACAAGTAAGAAAAGTGTCACAATTTCATGACATGTCGCATTTTCACGACTAAAATAGGAGAGAGAAAGTAAGTTTGAAAAGTGTCATGATATCACGACATGTCGCATTTTCATGACAAAAGAAATAGAGGAAGCGTACGGAAGCAGAACTGTCATGATTTCATGAAAAAAATAGAAATCAAGACATCAGAAGTAGAAGTGTCGCAATTTCATGACAGAAGCAAAGAAGTAAAGTACGAAAGCAAAAGTGTCACGATTTCGTGACAAAAGCAAAGAAGAAGACTTCGAAGGTAGAAGTGTCATGATTTTGCAACAAAAGCAGAGAAGAAGACTTCGAAGGTAGAAGTGTCATAATTTCATGACAAAAGCAAAGAAGCTAAGTACGAAAGCAAAAGTGTCATGATTTCATGACAAAAGCAGAGAAGAAGACTTCGAAGGTAGAAGTGTCACAATTTCATGACAAAAGCAAAGAAGCTAAGTATGAAAGCAGAAGTATCACGATTTCATGACAAAAGCTAAGTTGAAGTTTGTGGAGTCAAAAATGTCGTGATATCATGACAAAAGAATAGAGAAAGCGTACAGAGGTGAAAGTGTAGCGATATCATGACATGTATTTTTGCGGACCAAAGCTAAGAGAAAGAGCAAGGAGAAAAAGTATCACGATATCACAACATGTTGTATTTTCATGGTCCAATGCAAAGAGAAAGAGCAAGGAGAAAAAGTTGTGATATCGTGACATGTAGCATTTTCATGGTCCAATGCAAAGAGAAAGAGAGAGAAATAAAAAGTGTCGTGATATTGTGACATGTATTTTCGTGGTAACAACAACAAAATAAGCTATAAAGGCAAAAATGTCATGATTTCGCAACAAGTTGTAAATGCACAAGTCAAGAAGGAGAACTCGACTAAAATGAGAATTATGACAGTGGACCGACATCACTACGACATTTACAGGGGTAGTTGAAGCCGACGAAGACCGATGACAGTCGACTAAAATTAGGGTTTACAGTTGTTATGAAATCCAACTAAGATTAGGATTTACAACCGACTAATATTAGGGTTTTCATCATAAAAATACTATTATAAAAGGAGGGTTGTTTGGAGAATTGAAGTACCATGGAATGTGTGTGAAATACGGTCATTGTGCGCAGAGAGCAAGTCGTGTCGAATCATGCTAAGTGCAAAATTTGCAAAGAGAGTAGAGTGTGCAAAATGGAGAAGATGATTGTGAAGTTTGACTGTAACGAAGCAGAGTGTGTGAAGTGATTGCATAGAGAGAGCAGAGTGTGCAGAGAAGGCAAAGGTGAAGCATACCAGTTAGGGTCTTGCAAAATCAAAGGTATCTTACTATCAAACTTATAGATTCAAATTAAAGTCTAGGTTGCAGCTTGGCATCAGGGGTTGGGGCTCCTTTCTATTGGTGCAGATAAATAATGGGTTGGTGCTCCTTCCAGATGGTGCTGGTAAATCAGGTTTTGGTGCTCCTTTCTATTGGTGCAAATAAATCAGGGGTTGGTGCTCCTTCCAGTTGGTGCTGGTAAATTGATTATAAAGTTGGTGCTTTGTAAAGGCTAGATTTGGATGGTAGTCCAAGCAATCAATTTTTGAGAAGTAGCCACATTGGTGAACCTTGTTAAATCTTATGTTGTGTGATGATTTTTTGTTATACTTGTTGTATCTAGTAATAAGTTTTAATTATTGCGGTATTAAGAGCTATAAATTCAAGTTTATAGAGCTACATTGATTCACCCCCCCTCTCAGTGTCATTGTAAGACTAACACTAACCATGATTATTGGGCTCATATTTCCCAGAGGAATAACTATTTGGTGAGTAGTCTTGACCTAATATGTAAATAAAGTATGTTCACCTAGTGACTCTATTTGTTTATGAACCAAGAAAACTAGCAACTCTATTTGTGGAATAACTCAAAATCAAGCAATCATGGATATAAATATCTAGCAAAATATATAAATTATTATTTAGAATAATGTTAGTATTGCTTGATAGTATAAGGATGATGTAGATATTCCTAGCTTGTAACAATTTCAAACCCCTAAATCTCATACAAATATCCCATGTTACCTTAAACACCTTGTCCATCTATGATGGTTCTAGAAAAACTATTTATGAACATTGCCAAGAAATAGTGGTTTTAGCTAGCCTTCATAATATTTTGTTTGAGGATGTGATGGTCATGCTTCTAATGCTATATTTTTAAGGTATGATGTTACAATTGTATGATTCCTTAGAGGATAATATTATAATAACATGGGTAGACTTGGCTAAACCTTTGATAGTAGACCATGATGACCCAAGAGATCCTTTCATATTGCTCAATCAATTATTTTTAATTCAAAGGCTTCCTAAGAAATTTATTATTGTTTTCAATATTATATTTAAAAGAAATTGGAATGGAACATGCTCAAGATTATATACACTATATCCATTCCCTAGGCCCAAATTTGAGCATTATGATTCAACAATCCAATGAGAGGCAATTCTCACAAGTTTTCTAAATTTTTGTCAAGGCAAAAAATGTACTCATCTTAGTTGGGAAATTACTAGCTAGAGCCTTAACTTGATCTTCAACACTTTCCACTTCACAACCTAGTGGCTCATTTGGGTTATTTTATCCAAGTTTTTTCCTACCAAAGTGTGAATTCAACACTAAAACCAAGGAATCTCAAGTTGTTTAGAAACTCAAAAGTATGATTCAACACCTAACCAATGAACTAAATTCCACTAAGCAATAAAATATAGCTATCGAGTATGAAGATCAAATATATCCTTAATATTTTTCTCCCTTACAATATAATATCATGCATATTATAGAAGAAAGTAAAGAATACCTCTATATATCTAGGGATCTAGGACAAGAAACAACTGGTAATTTGGTCAAGTTTGGGTGCTCAACAATTAATATCTACTACAATAGAAAAAATTATAACTATTTTCAATATCAATAGGTTGTTGAAGTTGCATGTATGATGATAAATATGGATCATAGCTTTAAATTAAGCTATCATTCCCCATTAATAGAAGCTCAACAATTAAAAGGGATTCAAAATGTGGAATATAGAATAGAACAATAAGAAAATAGATTAGAAGATAATGAGAAAAAAATATTTTTATTTCTGCAAAAGGAACACTCAGAAGAGAAAAAATAAAAAATATGTGCAACACAATGCAGTCTAAATACATTATGCTTATATTGTTAGAAGAAATAGGCTTACCAAAAATTATGTGTAGAAGGGAAAAACTGCCCTATCACATACAATTCTCGGCTGGATCTACTAGGAGTCGAGGTGAACCATGGCGATGTGTTATATTCTATCCAATTAGGGACATGAAAGGATAAATTTACCAAGAATTATTTTAGGACTCACTCCAATTCCAAGGTGGGAATTTTTGATGTGTTAATTAAGCATACATCTATTGTTTGGCCTTTCTAAACTAAACTATGAAAATGAAATAACAATGCAATAAGATAAGAACTAAACCTAGTATGATTCTATAATTAAATGATGTCTAACCCTAGAGTTGAAAAATAAATTCTTTGAGAAAGGGTCCAAAGCAATGCACAGACAAGATTAAAATTCTTAGATGCACACTCTATGTTTTTATTCTTTCAAATTCCTAGAAATTCAATCAAATATTTTTCCCTTTACTTATAATCTAGGTTTTGAGCATAAATGAACAAAAGCAAACACCAAATAGCCTAAAGATATAATAGGTCACTTATATGATTTTATTGTTGATCTAAGATTTATCTCGTGTCCAAAATATCCACTGGTTCTAAATATGAAAAATAACTTCACAAATCCTAGAAAATTTGATTAGTGTTTGGTGGCCTACTTAGGCCGCTATAAGACTAAGCTTAGAGGCATAATAGTTAAGCCTCATTGGTCCTTTTAGATGACCATTCAAAAGCAAAATGATATTTGACCTTTCGAACATGCATAAACAAAGTAAAATAGATAGATAACAGTGAAATAAAATGCATATAGGATGGACACAACAGAATACTAAAATGCAAGTGTAAAATTAGGGTTTTAGGGTGAAAAACTTACCCCCAAGCCCTAATTTTCTTAATTAATTCCATATAAATGGGGAGTATGAATATGGATTACCAAATTTACACCTTTTATGGGTGGCGTTTGAATATGATTTAGATGCCCTTTTTGGGCCCTAAAACAATGAAAAATAGAGTGCAAAACATTAAAAAATATACTTGCAAAGTAACCAAAGTAAATGCAGAACCTGATGAGTTGATGTGGAAATCAAAGAGCAATAAAGAGGTGTAATAATTACTCCAATAATATTGATATATCCAATCATTAATACTCCTCCACTCAATCCCCAATGGTAACCAACACCAAAGCATAAAATATCAAAAATATGATTTGGAGCAGATGAGCACTTGTTAACATGAACAATGAGCAAGTCAACAATTGAAATATCTAAAGAAATTGTTGGGATAATATTATGGAATATAAACCCTTATTTTTAATAGGTTTGGAGAGAAAAATAGGTAAGAAAATAAAATTTCACTGCGGTCAAAGGTTGGCCTCAAAATATGCTAACAAAG
This sequence comes from Wollemia nobilis, assembly GCA_028583015.1. NCBI lineage: Eukaryota > Viridiplantae > Streptophyta > Pinopsida > Araucariales > Araucariaceae > Wollemia > Wollemia nobilis. Next base: position 4,555,266 of record JAQPPZ010001844.1, on the reverse strand, counting down.
GAAGGGGTTTTGGTGAGAAAAACCCCTAGAATATCAAATTCATAGCCTATCATTGTAGGGTGTGAATATGGTAAGAAAAATTTGCACCCTGTATAAACTGAGTGCAAATTTGGTAAAAATAAGGAAACATGGCAAAGGGAGATGGCAAAAATATCCCAAATTTTCACTTAGCAAGTTTGGATGTCTAACTAGGGATCTATGGAAGAATTGACTCATATTGATGGATCAGTTTTATGTATCTACATTTTACCCCATATTTGATGCATTTATGTCCAAATAAATGCATCAAATAAATATGTAGACTCCTATGGGTGAAATCAATGAACACAAAAGAAAAGGGGTGGTTGGGTTTGTATGGAGGGGTGTTGCAAAAAGGGGTGTTAGATTAAACACTATGATTTTGCATGAAAAACAAGTCATTACCTCATGTTTTTAGAAGGAATACAAAATTCTAGATAAAAACTTAAAAAAGGTGAACAAAGGAAGAAAAAGTGAGAAACGATGAAAAAGAGCAAGAGACAAGGAGAGAGAAAATGAAGAAAGAGGAGGAGAGATAAGGGAGGGGAAAAAAGAAGAGAGAGAATAAAGGGGGAAAATAAAGAGGAAAAGGAGGGAAAAGAGGCTCATTCTCACTATGCAAGGAGGAGAAAAGAGTTGTAGATAAGAATGAGAAGAATGAACTACCAACTCATTGTACTGCCATAGCGAGAGGTAAGGTAGGGACTAATGCTAATAAGGTGGAGATGAAAATCGATACTGACTTGCTCATTATTCATTTTGCACCTACAAACAAAAATAAATTTAGTAGTTTTTGCATTTTTTTGGTTTTTTAGTCAATTTTTAGCAAATTTCATCGTGGGGCATGAATCTGGTTGTGGAGCATGAATTTGGTAGTCTACCTAAGCCAAATTTGTGCCTTATACATACAAGGCATGAATTTTATTAGGAGAATTTGCCAATTTCATACATGATCATTCTAGGGCACAAATTTGATGAATTTTACACAAAAATAACTATAAATTTTATATTTTATGATTTAATGATTTTTAAATGTGTAAATTGATGAACTAATGATAAAATTATGTTATGATGTAGCTAGATGTAATAAAGAGTAGAGAGTGGTAGCTAGGCACACTGGAGACTACCTTGGAACAACTCTCAGTAGGGGAGAGGGAGACACTAGAGAATGTGGGACTACAACACTTAGCAAATATGTCCTACGTTTAGGTAAAATGAGCCCTACTAATGTCTCTAGTAGAGCAATGATATCTAGAATCATCCATATTTCACATATTATCAAGGATATGATGATCACACTAGAGGATGTATGGCACATATTGAGTATCCCCATTAGGGGGGGTATTGTTTACATGGTACGGGTGTTGATGGTGGCATTGGAGATGATGTTGAGGAACCCAACACATGTGATTCAACAAAGTGGATTCCATATTGATGATATGTAATATTGATATGGGATTGGGACACTAACATATGTACTATGCAGAGTGGTGGTGGGGAAGCTAGTGTGCCATACCAATATGATATCTACCATGGGTACTAGTGGGAGTAGTGGTAGATATTTAGGATTAGAGAGTGAGATTCACATGGATATAGTATGTACTAGACTAAGTATACATGACACTACACAGTGTCATGTATAAGTGGTAGATAGGGCTAATTTATATAATATTTCTCTAGGTGTGGCTCTAGAAACACATAGTAGTGCAAATACTGAGTGCACTACAAGGACTATTGCCCAATATGGAGTGACCAATAGCATACAAGTGGAGCTAACACTATGAGCATGGGCATAGGCCATATTTTGGTGTCTTGCCACTAGGGAGGTGAGTGATAAATGAGCCATGGGAGCACCAGACTATATGGTGATTATGGAACCTATACCTAGGCTAAAGGGAGGAAATGGAGGAGTTGGCTTGGGTGAGTAGGATCCAGTGGCTTATCACTGAGAAGGGTGAGTGGGAACTGGTTAGGTTTTATCGAGTACAATTCTAGATTGACATTCTCTAGGATATTCTAGATCTAGGAGACTACTAGTTTATATGGGTGAGAAGGAACCCATTAGGATGTGAAATAGCTCTTGATGTGGTGATATGGGTAAATAAGGACTTTAATGATCCACTGTACATGGATATAGAGGTGGACAACATTGGGGTGGACCTCGAGTACAAGATATGGTACAAGAGCATTATTCCCTTAAGTATATCTCCACTAGTGTTAGTGTAGAGATACTAAATGATGAGCCAATGACTGTATTTGGAACTTTGAGATATCACTCGATGTGCCACTAAGAGGTAATAGATAGACACAGTCCATATAGACTACCCTAGTTGTAGATTTGTATAGATATAGTGATAGCCACAAGAAGGATCTTCATGATATTTATCTCAAGAGGAGGGGAAGACTCAAGGAGTAATCCCACTATGTCATAGGTAGGAGCTGAGGTGATAGGTACAAGGGAGGTAGAGGGGCTACAAACCATAGTGGTAGTGATGCAAAAAATGATGGAGTCCATTCGTAGTGTGCTAGACTAGGCTCGAGTAGATTAGGATACGATATGAGCAAGGCAGAGTACCTTAGAGGGAATATAGGTCAAAAAACCTAGATAGAAGGGATGTCTATCATGGTAGGAAACCAATAGAGTGAGGTAGTCCACCTACTACTTATGGAGCTACAAAGGATGAGGGAGTCATATGAGGTGGTAGTATAGAGAGTGATCCACTATTAGATGGCCTATTACCATGTCAGCCTAGTTGATCAAAGGGTTCTAAAACCATATTCTCAGTGGTCACAGAGTTATTCAAAATCATGAGCATAAATTAGCTCATGATTTATGAACATGATACCTCCACCACCTATATCAAGTAGAGCATATGGGATAGGCTTTCATGGCTAGGGCTGAGATCAGGATGACATGTCAATTTTGATTGTGGCATGTATCCTTAGCATTGTTTGAGTGTGCCAAGATCTCTTTTAAGGCACATGGATCGATAAGCACATACTTAGTGCTATTGAGTAATACTAGTTGCTATTTATTTATGTGTTATGTACAACTAAATTATGTGTGTTTATGTATGATTTCTTTTATATTGTGATTTATTTTTTTTGTATGCATATGATAAACACAAATGTAATGGATGTAATGAATGAATCCTAAATTAATGAGATGGAATTGTATGAATATAACTAATTGCAATGCATCTAAAATGCATTTCTAAAATGAAATGCATATATGAGTGATAAATAAAAGATAAAATGGAGAAAGTGAATATGAAGCAACAAGGAATGCATAAAGCTCCAAATAGGTCAAAGAAGGAAAAGAAAAGAAAAGCACAAAACCATATTAGGATGTATGCTTGCAAATGATTGATATGGAGGCTAGCCCTTGTGTGCGGTCATGAAATGATCATGTGAAGGTTTTTAGCTTTGCAAATATAAACAAGGTGGAGTTGTACCTACTATGGGTGTAGTGCTTGTTAATGTCTAGAGAAAAGAAAAGATATACCTATTGGGATGTACGCTCACAAATTGCTAAATGGAGGCTAACCCTCACTTGTAACCATGAAGCTATATGTTATGGGGTGCTAAATGATATGATTGATATTACCAAAGTGATGACTACCCAATAGAGGTATGGTGTGTGTAAAATATAAGTGATCAAAGTGAAGTAAGGTCTTTGGGAGCATGTGTTGAAAAATTGAAACAGGAAATGAAGATGAAAAAGAAGGAAGGTGTGTGTGCATCCTTATCAAAAATTTGAGGAGTAAGAGATATGCATAAGATAGTCAGTGGTCGTATGAACATCATAACTGATGTTCATGCAATATATATCCTATCTCATGAGGATCCCTTAATAATAAAAATATCAAGAAAGGAGAAAGTGTGAATAAAATCAAGATGCACAAATGAAAGAAAGAATGTGTATCCTTGTCTTGATAAAAAGAAAGAATAAAATACACAAAGAATAAGGATACATAGAAGAAGAACTATATTCCTTGACTTGGGGAAGACAAAAATATGATCATTAAAACTTTCAAGGTCAAGGAGTATAGAATGACATGAGTAGATGCAATGATATGAACCCTAGGTTTGGGATTCACTACACATCAGAGCCCTAGTGTGAGTGAAATACATGTGAGCTATGACCTAACTAGGTTTCATCACTTGCCATTATCCTAAATCCCCAAGAAACTATATGATAAAGCAATAATACAAATATGAACAAGCAACAATGTAATTATATGATAACAAAAATGTAAAGAATAGAATGTTAGGAAAACCATGCAAAATATGATAGGCAATCTACAGTATGAACAAGAAAGCCAAATTTAATATAGATTAAGTTACATTCATTTGTTTTTGAAGTTGATATATATTTTAAGTGTGTCACCTATTTTAACAAACATTATGATAGTACAAGGATCTGATCCATCAAATAAAGGACTAGGATGGAGGATATCTTCATGATTTGCATCACAAAGGAGATCATCCATAGTACATTCTCTAGAATATGCTACATGAAAATAAATACAAAATCTGATTATACCATCCTTTTTTATTAAAGGAGGAGATATTTCCAAATTTGTAAGGTCTCTAGAAGATAGAAGGATAGAGTTTGTTTAAGAACAAGAAGACTCAGTGGACCCACCAAAGGAGAAGCTATTCCAGAAGATATCCTTATGAGCTATGTCACAAGGGATATTCCTTTTAGCATACTTATTTTGGGTCACACTATACTTAGGATGTGTAGTGGTTAACATGTTGTAAAAAAATAAATATAAGGGATAAGGGGGTCCCTCATCCTAATCACTCCACTCCAAGATTTTATGATCTAAATATTCAGCATAAGTAACAATATGATCATCATTTTAAAAGGGTAAAGGTTGGTTTTTATTAGGGATGTAGCCTATGCCATACCTCCCAAGCCAAATCTCAACATCCAAGAGTTCTTGAATACCCTTCTTTCATGGCCCCAAAAATTTACCTATATATCCCATACTATATAAGATCTACTTGGGAAGTGGGTAATCACTGTATAGGTAACAATGGGCAAAACAATTCTCAAAAATACAAGGGTTGCTCCCATGGATATTTTATTTGAGGGATGTGTCTATGAAGATAAAGGTACACATGCTAATATGTACAACTTCACCCTTCTTACAAGGCAAACCTATAGTCCTTGATGAAGGTGGTAGCTCAACAAGATCTAGAAGAGGCTCTTGAAGAAACATATTAACTTGATCTTGTGATGAAACATTGATGAGACATTCTTCATTCACTTTTAAATGTTCACATTGCTTGGTTATGTGAGATGAGGAAACTAAAGGATATAAATTGAGATCATATTGATCTTTCTCAACCATAAAGCAATATTTGAATGGGTTAGGGTTGTCCAAAGTGGTGACCAGTTGATTCTTAGATTCAAACTTCAAACATTGATGAAAAATGGAAGGGACAACCCTCATTGCATGAATCCAAGAGGATACAAGAAGTAGATTAAAATATGCAAGGAAAGACACCACATAGGATAAGGTATCTAAGATATTTGGTCCAAATCTAAGGGGGAGGGATATAATATTGCATACCTCTTGGAAATCATTGTTGAAAGCTTTGATGATGATATCAAATTTAGTTAAGTCTTCCTATTTTAATCTAAACTTTTGGAAGAATTTATAAGTGCATAAATTGAGGAAATAACCATTATCAATTATAATCCATTTGATAAAATGTAACTATATAAAGGGAAGAATCCTCCCATAAGTCTAAGGAAGGCATATCATAATTCGAGAATGTTATATGATGTATCCCAAGAGAGATTAAAATATTAGCCATAGCACTTGGGGAAATGTCTCAAGGAACAAATTGTTGTCTTAGAAGTTTTAGCAAGGCTTCCCTATGAATAGGAGAAGTTTATAAAATCTCTAAGAGAGATAATTTGGTTGAGGTACCATCTAATTATTTTTGAATGTCAAAGGAGACTTTAGGTTGTGGCTTCAACACTAAAGGTGGATTTTCTATTCTCATGCTCCTTTTTTGGGTATCTTTCAAAACAAAGGTGGATTTTGAAGGTGATAATATTCTAATAAGAATTTTGAGTCTGTTGATTCTATGCTCATTGCCTTATAGTTAATACTATCATTCCAACCATATTATCATAGGGAGGTGGCACATTCTGATATGACATTTTATTAGCTACCTAATGACCGTTCTTAGGGAGGGGATCTTGGAAGATTCCCATGTCTTGATTAGATATGGATTCTTTTTGAGTAGGAGGATGATTTTTTGATGGAGGATTGGGTTAAGACCCTTCTATGACAATTTATTTTTCATCAATTAGTCCTAAAACATATGTTTCTACCTCTTACAAGAGTTTGTCTAGTGCCCCTCCACTCTATGATACAATGTTGACCAGGATTATACCAATCTATCATGGTATCAGGTTGCCTTATGAGAGGTAACTCAATCATATTATCTTCCAAAATTTATTGTAGGACCACATTCATAGGCATGTTGAGTTTTATGAAATTCCTTCATGGGGGTTTTTGGGGTTGACTAAGCACCATCGTTTATAGGGTTTAAGAACACTATTAACAAACCTACTATCCTTTATCCCATCACCAACCACATGCTTGTTATTATACTAATTTTTAGTCATTCTATCTTCTTTCATTTTAAGTTGACCTCTTTTTATAAGGGCTTTCTCTACCCTCCATGCTATATCTATAGCTTAATCAAAAGATGTGATAGTTGTAGTTTCCAATTTATAAGAGATTTATTCTATTAAGTTTCTAGTAAATATCTCAAACATCTAACTAGACTCCTCATATACACATATTTTATAGTCATATTATTTTCAACATAAGCACCAAATTGTTGATCAAATAGTTTGTTGTCTCTTCAAAATTCATCAAATAATGATTTAGTAACAATTGATAATACCACTCTAATGCCATACCACCAAGGCTATTAAGGAATGTTTTAGTAACAACATGTCATCATATATGATATCATGGCATGTTGTCCTAAACATTCTTAAATGCTCAATTGGATCTTCCATTCCCTTATAAATAGGCAAAAAGAGCATCAAAAAATGCTTAGGGTAGGACCTAGAGGTAATGATAGGGTCTAAGGGTTGGTTGCACATTTCTCTATGTTGTAGGTGAAAACAGGCAACTAAATTATATCCATACTTGAAATTAATTATTTCACCATATTCCTTAAACTCTACACTTCAGGATTATTATTGTGCAATACCCTTAGGTTCCCTAAGGGAGGGGTATACGTAGGCTATTGAAAGATTGACCTATCCAAAAAGCATGCACCTAACCAATACATCAATTGGAATCAACATTAAAGCATGAAATGATAGAAAATATTGTAAACAATAAGAAAATATATGTTTATTCTATTAATATTGGAAATGAATCTTAGTTACAATCATGTCCCTCTTAGGGTCACCCAAATTTTGATACAATTGATACAATTCAAAAGCCCCAACGAGGTAGGCACAATATGCAGGCTCTCTAAATAGTCACAAACTACTCCAAGGTGTCGATGACCTTCTTCTCTATGCTTAGAGGTATTTGTTGCATTGAATGACATGATCCTGTTAATACTGCATTCAAGAAACAAAAAGAAATATTAAAAACAAAGGAGGTCTCTCTTGATGAGGCTTTAAAAGGATATTTCACAAGAATATGTCATAACAAGCATGTAATCAAGAAAATAGGTAAAACATGGCAAACCTATATTAATCATGAAATGTTGTCATCAAAAATGTATAATAAAGCAAATACTATCTATCTATTGGATTAGTTTATTAAATAGAAAACATGAACGCATAAAATAACCCACAATTGCACTAATTACCAAATTGACTTAATGAAGGTAAATCTACTTTTAATTCTTAATTCCATCGGTCATATGTCTCTAAAATATCAATTAAACCTATACTAAGCATAATATGATCTACTCAATTAATTTGTATAAAAGAGTACAAGGGGATCTATAGACATTTTCTCACCGTGGGTCTGATGTGCGGTCAACACTGTTGACCATGGCTGACAGCCACGACTGAGCTCTGAGTAAAATTGCCCTCAAAATTAGGGCTTTCTCTCCAATACTCCTTTCCAAATTGATGGTCAAGGATTGCCTCTATGTCATACAACATGTTTAGTGGTTTAATTATTTGAATTATGCACCGATTGCATAAATTTGTGTTTCTTGGATCTCCTAGGCTCCTAGGGCTTCCATAGCGATTCGATATCTAATTGGGTAGCAAAAGTATCCCTCTCAATGTATGCAAGTGAGTATGCAATTTGATAGGGCTTCACTACTCAATTGATCACACTTTTTCCAAAATTATCCCCAATTCGAAGGGGGATCTTATAGCAATGGCCCAAGGCTAGGGATGGCTTCCTCATGAAGCCAAGATCAATATTGGGTAGTTGAGTCTATTGGATGGAAGTTTATGGATCCTTCCTCGCTCAAACCACTCCAATCTATAACCAATTGGCCATTGCAACCAATTTTGGGTTGGATGAAGTCCAACTGACTCTAAGTGTTGACTGTGGATGACATGCGCGATGAGCACTACTAACCGTAGGCGTCAGTAGCGACTAGCACTGACTAGGCAAAGATGCCCCAAATAAGTGGTAAAAACCATTGCTATACCTTGAATCTATCCAAAGGTCTTACATATGGTCTTATAGCATGTCCCATATGAGTAGTCACATCGACATGACATATTTTAGGTGTCTAAAGATACCCCTTTTGAGATGTGTTATGAGATTGAGTAACACTGAGTAAAACTAGACCTCCTAAAATGATGTCATAGATTGCATGATGATCATTTGTCTGATCAAAATTAGATGCCTTAAGTCCAGCAAAATGATTTACATCCTAGAATAATTGCTTCTAACTTGGTAGAAGGCCTATTTTTAAAGAGTTTGCACTCATCACCAGACATTCGAATAACATCAATGCCAAGTAGGCTTTCGTGCCTATCAATCTGAAAGGATGAGAGTTACAAACAAACTATCATATATTCTATTTTTCCCAACAGAAGTGTAATATTCTGATAGTATTTGGTAATTATTCATAAGATGAATGCAATTTTGACAAGATCTAGGGATCGACAATCAAGGGATCTTCTATTGACTTTGATTATGATTTAATATTATGTGTACCCCCTAAAGCGATGAGTCGATGAGGGTAATGACAATGAATGGAGTGATGGGGTCGCTTGACCACTATGAATGATCTTTGAAAAAATTAGGATTTAGCATTTGAAATTCTTGGCAAGGCCTAATCAGATATGATTGCAACTATTTATAGTAATTGCCTATTTCTATCCCATGGAATGGTTCAGCCATGAAGGCCTTCTTAGGGAATCAAAATGAAAGCAAGTTCAATTAGGCATATATTGAATCATATTTTCGATGATCTACTGAAGATATCATAGGATAATTGTGATGAAAACTTTATTCCCCTTGATTAGTCCGGTTGTGTAAGCCTTCTTAGGGATTGAAATGAAGCATAGCAATTCTATAATGACAAATTTATTCCAAATGTCTTTATGGTAATTTACTCATCTTGTCGGATTGCATGGATCACAAATCACTGCAACCACCAAGTGTCTAGGGTAAATAACTGAATACGAGGTGAATTTGGCTTTTGATTTATTTGATTTTGTTTTTTTTTTATGATGAAGAAGTGAAATTCACGATATCGCCTTAAGGGCATTTACTTGCAATGTATATCAATTATAAAGCATTAAAAAGGAAATATGGCATAAGCATGTAATCTACTGAAATGAGACAACATAGACAATAAATATAATAAAATTCTCTCTCTATTCATTCATAAAAGTGTTCAAAACCAGATTACAAGATATCCCCTTGAGGGCTTTACAAATTGATACATTTCATTACAATTTTCCAAGGGATCTAGTCCCTTGGAAGGAGGCCTTTAAGGCGATAAATAATTGTTTGTGAACTCCTGCTTCCCACACTCGAGAGCTATTGTTGGGCTGATAATATTGTGCCTCCTTAGCTCCTCCTCTTGCCTAGCATTCCTATTCCTGAAGACAAGGGATTGAAAGGGGATTAATAGCACTTGCGTTATAGAATAAAGCCATAAAACCATGAAAGGAGAGCATATTCTACAACAATAAAAAGTGATCTACATGCATGAAAACTGATCTAAATTAAGCATAAACATATTTTAAGATGATATAAATATAAATAAGGAAATTTTGAAGCAAGATCAAAGGCTGAAACTATGCAAAAATGGTGACCATTCCTGGGTGAGCTAGATAAACCTGCAACATTGGGGATCACAAATCCTGCATCAAAACTCCTCCAAATTACCTCAAATTTGGACCAGAGGTTCCTCTAGACATTCCTAAGGGGTCTATGGAGGAATTTATCTAAAATTACAACCTATTTTGTGGCCATCCCTAGGTGTGCCATGGACATACTACTGACCATCCCTAGGTGGGACGATTACAAAACTGCCTTAGTTTTGTCACCTATGGCTATGGGAATTGGTCCAAAACTTGGGTAAGGGTGTTGTCGACATATGGGGCCAAAGAATTATTCAATTTGGCTAGTTTGGTATTAGTGGATCGAGCCTATTGCCCCTGAAATCACCTTCGAATGAAGAGGGTTTCAAGGCCAAGGTAAAGGCATGTTTTGGTTTGCAAATGGTGGGTTTCAATTTGGGCAGCACTTCATTGCTTAATTCTCCAAATTCTCCTCTTTGAAATTGGGAGTTTGGAGCTCCTTTTATAGCCCAAAAGGGCATCTAGGGAAAATGGCATGTCTTGCCATGCGAGGCAAGTGCTGCCATGTGTCCTAATCTTGTCATGGGGTGATTGGGAGAAGGTTACCCCTTTGGGTGCTCCCAATATACTATCCCACTATCCATTAGTAGGTCCCCAATCAATTTGGGGTGATTGGATATGCTAATGGTAGTATTTGATTGCCATTTAGTGCATCCTTTGACTTTTTCAAAGGTCCAGTTAGGGGCCATCCCACCCAGGGATGGTTATTGATGGTCATCCCTGGGTGGGATGGTCACCAACTGTGACCATCCTTTGGTGGGACGGTCACTAGTAGGAGCCCCAAAACTGCCCTAAACTTCTAGGAACCCTCCAAACTGAGTTTTGGAGCCTTTTGGAAGCCTTTTTCTAGCCTAGAGGGGTGCCCAATAGGGCCATATGTTGTCGATAAGAGGGCATATGTGATGCACTGATAGTCTTATCCGATTTACATGATTTAGGTGTCTACAGATGCCCCATTTTTGGGATGCACGATGTGAAACAAAGCGTTGAGCAAAAATAGATCACTAAATCATCGAATGATCAAGGTTTTTCATTAACCTAATCAAATTTGGATGCCTCCATTGTGGAAAGAGCATACATTCTTAGAATCCTTTCTATTGACATAGTCGAAGGATCGATTGCAGGTATACCTTTCAGTCATGTTGTAATGATAGTCTTATGGGGCTTAGGGCATACTAGGTCTTGGTGCCTTGTATTCTTGTAAACCTTTACATGGGTCAATTACTGAGGTTTCAAGGAGGTCAAGCCTATTTAATTTGCTTCTTATGCTAATTCTTTGCCCCAACATGGGCTTGAAAATTTATCTTTAGCCAAGATTCTTTTGAATGCATGGAATTTACACTTCTGAGTGTTTAAATGTTGATTCAATTTATGAATTCATTATTATGACTACCCCCTCAAGTGATGAGTCGATGAGGGCATGAAAAATGCTAAAGTGATGAGTCACTTGACACATATGACTAAATTGGGGTAACTCTCTGTTTTGCCCATGGTACTAAATACCTGTTTGGAGGTGATTTTTGACTATTTTGATGAATAGTTTTGGAAGCAAAAGGCCAAATATCTCATTCTCGTGGAGTGGTCCAGCCATGGAGGCCTTCTTGGGGACTAAAATAGAGTCTTATTATGCATCCAAAATTATTATAGGTTCAGTCTTGATCCCTCCAATTTTCTTGCCCATTCTGCCTTGTTTTTGGTGGGTTTTTGGCCCATTTTTTGAGTTTTTTAATGTTTTTTAGTGCAATTTTCTTGTGACCATCCTAGGGGGATGAGGAAAGTATTAATGACCATCCTATGGTGGGACATCCAGCCAAAAAGTGTGCTCATCCCACCCAGGGGCGGTCGGCTTCTTTTAGAGCTATAAAAGGCCAAAAAGGGCCATTTGAGCTCATTTGTGCATGCTACTTGGAGAAGTTGGAGAGGAGAGGAGTAGGAGAGAGTTTTATGAAGTAGTGCTATAAAAATATCAACCTACAACATGAGCCAACCATTGGATGCATCAGGCGGTGGAGCCGGTGCGAAATGGGTATGGATTACATGCTTTTCTCTGCCCTATTTTATTATGTTTTTGCAATTTCTGCTATAATTTCATGACTACAGCCATACCCAAGGTTAATAAACCCTATGAGGACTAAAATTTATGAAATTTAACTTTTATTTATGTTTTATTTGCAAAAAATTAGGAGTAAATACCAATTTTTTTGTGTTTTTTAGGGTTTTTAGGGTATTTTTAGGGGTCAAATTGACCCTATTTTACCCCTATTTGGGGACCTTCCCTGTAAGGGACGATCACTGGTGGCCATACCTGGGTGGGATGGCTACCAAATTGGGGGCCGTCCCTAGGTGGGACGGCCAAAAACTGGGCCAAAAAAGGCCCATTTCTATGTATTTTTTTGTGTTTTTATAGCAAAATTTTGTATTTTTAGGGTATTTTTGACACCCTACTTTGCATGAGTAGATAGTTAGGAGTCGATACAGGGTATCGAGTCTCTTTCAGGTCACTAGAGACTATTTGACTACTATATACTAGAATTGGCTCGATGCCATCGGTCTGAAGCAAGTTACGCGGTTAGATCCCATGGTGGGAGACCGCGCCTATCTGACTACTTTGATAGACCTATGGGACCCTCGTACTAATACTTTCCATTTAGCTATGGGGGAGATGATAGTGACACTAGAGGATGTATATCAGATACTATGTATTCTGATAGAGGGGTTCTAGATAGTATCTTCTCTGATAGAGCGATGAGAGGTCATAGTGCGGAGGTACTTCAGCACGTTGGGAGGATGTATTGATTGATCTTCTCAGTGGAGGGATTCTAGTGACTAGATGGTACCAGGAGGGTGTGCTTGGAATTAGGCACACATTTTTGATGACCTTGATCAGCAACATGTTGCTACCTAACTCTTCAGGAGCTAGGTTCCCATGGAACCTAATAGAGCTAGTCTTTACTCTAGTGGATTGCATAGAGGATGAGCCCATAGTTATGGCTTGGGGTCCTACTTTATTGGCATAGCTATATGATGAGCTGTATGAGATCCACTCTCATGGGTGGAAGGGTTTGGGTTGTAGCTTCCTACTATAGGCTTGGGCTTGGTAGCATATTGTAGTGGAGAGACCATGGGGACTACCATGGACCTCTCGAGTAGAGCTACCAGATAGGGAGATTGGCTATGGGGAGCTATGGAAGAGGTCATGCGAGTTAGGATGTAGCTGATGATATGTTGGGGAGGTAGAGCACTATGCAGAGGCTTTTGCATGGCTCAGGGTAGTAGATATCGAGTGGAGACCCTATAGGGATTGTCTTGACTGGAGGGAGGTTGAGACACATCTACGCCGAGTTTGGTGAGGTAGATGGTTGATAGGGTGACATGGCATAGAGTGAGAGTACTTCCCTTATGATCATGTGCTATGATAGTTTGGGCTACGCCAGGGGTTTCCCAAGGAGCCGATGGTCTATCATCATCATGGGGATGAGAGGACTCTAGTATGGCCTATGGTAGAGGACTTGGGAGATGAGTCAGATCTTGAGGTGGCAATTTTTAATTTAGATGATGCAGGAACTATAGAGGAGTATGATGCATGGTGGGTCATATGATAGTGGTGAGGGGAGGGACCACTAGGAGGGGATGTAGCTACTAGGGTAGTGGATGTAGCTAGGGGTGCTCTAGATGAGGAGGGTTTTGATGAGTCTCTAGATGATGAGGAGGTAGACATAGGTGAGTGAGCTATGCATCAGCATGTGTCAGTGGATAGGGTGGAGCTGATAGATGTACAGGATCTAGTGGGCTTTGATGAGGGAGACTTGGGGGATCAGGGTATGTAGGCACAACTAGCAGCATGAGATGCTATGATTGTGGAGCTATAGAGTGATCGAGCATTACTATAGGTATAGGTGCAGAGTGCACAGGTTGATATGGAGAGGTAGGTAGTAGTGATAGCTACACTTTAGGCATAGGTCGATGGATAGGGCCCTAGCCATGGGGAGTCCAATAGTGGTGATCTAGCTAGGATGCAGGAGGAGATAGCACATCTCTAGGGTTTGGTGGTGACCTATCAGACTAGGTGTCGAGAGGAGCGCACCTATATGGATATGATGGAGGATGAGATAGTGCATTGTAAGGGGTGCATACCAGATCGAGCATTAGCCATTGGATCACAGCGTAGCCAAGGGAGCGAGATGGGACACTCATCTACTCGGATGAGGGCTCCGAGCACTTCTCGAAGGATGGAGGTATCTAGAGGTAGTATATCAGGGGGTAGCAGGTCTGGGAGCTCATGATGGACTCATACTGAGAGCAGAGGAGAGATTCAAGGTACCGGTCCTGCGTGACCATGGTCAACAGACTCTGATGGTTCTTTTTGGACTTTTTGGGTTGCGAAGTCGGATGACTCACTTTTATTGTAGCTTATGGGCGGTTTATGGACTATGATGTAGCTTTTTGGCTTTTACATATATATATATATGTATGACTTTGCTTTTATCATTATGTCATATTTTACTGCTTTATGATATGAATGCAATGCTTATATTTGCTTTATGATGTTATGATGGATATCTAACATGGATGCATGTATTTATCCGATGATGTGATTTGATGATATGTAGATGTGGATGCTTTATTTATATGCTTTTGTAAATTAAAATATATGCATAAAATAGTCAGTGGCCATCTAAATATTATTGCTAATATTTAACCGGTATCTATCCTAGCTTATGAACATCACTTAATGAACAAAAGTGTAAATGTGTATGATTGGAAGTAATGATTGATTAGATTTAATTTTGTATGATGGATTTGTGATGACTATTTTGATGCATTATATGCTAGCACCATAGACTGTACAAAATGTATCTTTATTATTTTCATGTTATTATAACACTTTATTTGATGGACTTTGTAATTTTGACAAACATGTGACAACATGATGTAAAATGGAATGGATAATGTAATGTGATATGATATTATTTGATAGTTTTGAAGAGACTCAAACACTCTAGTTACCTAATCAAAAGTCATATACTAACTATACAAGATATTTTGACAAAGTATGCACCTACTAAGATAACCAAGATAATCAATATCCCTGTGTGTGCATGTGAGTTCATTACCATGATAACACATAAGATTACCCTAGTGCAAATGGGATTTATTCAGCCCATCGACACTAGAGATCATTCTATGAGTCTCATTATCTTGAGTTTTGTACTTAGTTGGATTAGACCACTATATAACCTAGGTTACAACAAGCTAGCTCATCCACATTCAAACATTGGTCTATACCTAAACAAGTTGCTTAAGTGATAGACATATCATCATGCGGGAGGCTACCACCATTGACAAGTAGGCTATCCACCAAACCTGTAATGAGGATCACCTTATGGTTCTCTAATGCTGAGAATTCTAGGGATTCAAGTTCGAAGTCCCTACCTTTCTTTGACTTTCTCAAGGGAATTGCTCATTTTGATTTGTTGAGCAAGGGATTTTAATAGTGGTGAGAACCACTATTTCTTTTTGCTTTTCCTAGTGATAATAATCATTGTTTATTTATGCATATTTGGGAGTGATAATAATCACTATTTTCTTTGGAATATTTTGAGGGGATAATAATCACTATTGATTTTATTTCTTTGGGATACTTGCCCTAGTGTAGGGTAAGGGATTTATGGGTAAGGAGGAACTTGTCCTTTTGTCAATTCTCAACATATTTGAACCATTCACATAGGGGGATGAGCAAGATAACCTTTTCACTTGAAAGTAACCTAGACTACTTTATAGTTTTCATCTTTCCTTGTGCTAGACTTGGATTTATTAATGTGAAAATGTGTTGGGATTTTGAT
Organism: Wollemia nobilis; assembly: GCA_028583015.1. Taxonomy (NCBI): domain Eukaryota; kingdom Viridiplantae; phylum Streptophyta; class Pinopsida; order Araucariales; family Araucariaceae; genus Wollemia; species Wollemia nobilis. The sequence continues at coordinate 4,539,060 of JAQPPZ010001844.1, read as the reverse complement.
GTATACCAAGAATTATCTAAGTAGGATTCTACCTTCTAAATATCATGATAGCTTTCTACAAAATCTGAGAAGACAACTAGATATGGCTGAGTGACCAAAAACTTTAACTATGTTTTACTAACAATGGCTAAGTGATGGGAAATAGACATATAATATGGAATGTAAATGTAAATGGTATATGTAATATAAATATGTGGTAATATTGACTCATAATAACAATGATTTTAATAGATGCCTAGTGTACAGACCTGGTGCTAGACATGTATGATCAATTTGGAACAATGCATAATGCAATGATGAGAATGCCTAATGCAATTTATATGAAGTGCAATGAAGAAATATTTTTGTATTTTGATGATTTTAATAATATTTTTGTATTTTTGATATATATGTATATACATGTTGACCAATGGGCTTAATGAATGCCATTGGGGCTTTTGGGATGACCAAAGGGCTTATAGATGCCTTTGGAGCATTTTGGATGACCTAGACAATCGTAGATAGCCTAGGAATATTTTATTTTGACCTAGATAGTTATAGATTACCTAGGGATGTTTTATGGGGACCAAAGGGCTTATAGATGCCTTTGGGGATTTTTGGATTGACCTAGATGATCGTAGATAGTCTAGGAGCATTTTTATTTGACCTAGATGGTCATTGACTGCTAGGAGCATTTTGGGGTGACCTAGATGGTCAGTGACACTTAGAAAGTGTCTATGACTACCTAGGGGTATTTTATTGTGACCAAAGGGCTTATAGATGCCTTTGGAGATTTTAAGGTTGACCTAGATGATCGTAGATAGTCTAGGGGTTTTTATTTGACCTAGATGGTCAAAGACCGCTAGGAGCATTTTAGGGTGACCTAGATGGTCAATGACACTTAGAAAGTGTCTATGACTACCTAGGGGTATTTTATTGTGACCAAAGGGCTTATAGATGCCTTTGGAGCTTTTAAGGTTGACCTAGATGATCGTAGATAGTCTAGGGGTTTTTATTTGACCTAGATGGTCAAAGACCGCTAGGAGCATTTTAGGGTGACCTAGATGGTCAATGACACTTAGAAAGTGTCTATGACTACCTAGGGGAATTTAGTTGTGACCAAAGGGCTTATAGATGCCTTTGGAGCTTTTAAGGTTGACCTAGATGATCATAGATAGTCTAGGGGATTTTTTTGACCTAGATGGTCAAAGACCTAGGAGCTTTTAGGTGTGACCTAGACGACACTTAGAAAGTGTCTAGATACCTAGGGGTATTTAGTTGTGACCAAAGGGCTTATAGATGCCTTTGGAGCTTTTTGACCTAGATGATGTAGATAGTCTAGGAGGTTTTTTTATTTGACCTAGATGGTCAAAGACCGCTAGGAGCCTTTTGGGTGACCTAGATGGTAAGACACTTAGAAAGTGTCTATGACTACCTAGGGGTATTTGGTTGTGACCAAAGGGCTTATAGATGCCTTTGGAGCTTTTAAGGTTGACCTAGATGATCGTAGATAGTCTAGGGGATTTTTTATTTGACCTAGATGGTCAAAGACCGCTAGGAGCCTTTTAGGTGACCTAGATGGTCAATGACACTTAGAAAGTGTCTATGACTGCCTAGGGGCATTTGGTTGGTGCTCTAAGCATGAAATGGTCACAAATGACTTATATTCATGGGTTCAGGCTCTTCACTTCCTTTGATGGATGCTAAGTGATAAGTTCTAGGTCCAATCTGGCTTGTGATGATGAATGGACCTAACTAGTTTGCTACAAATTTGTCTCACAAATTGGAGGGCAAATTTGAGTTTTGTTGGTTCTCTTTTAGAACTAAATCACCTACTTGAAAGTCTCTTTGATGTACTTTCAAGTTGTAAGCTCTCTTAAGATGTTCTTGATAAACACGTAGATGCTCGAGGGCATTTACACGTCGTTCATCAAGCAATGTTAACTGATCTAAATGAGCTTGTCTAGTTGTATCATCATCGATGAATTCTTGCATGGAAATGCATAGTGACGGAATCTCTAACTCCAGAGGCATGATGGCTTCAGCACCATACACTAGTGAAAATGGAGTTGCCCTAGTGGGTGTCCGAATGCTAGTGCGATAAGCCCAAAGGGCAAGAGGTAATTGATTATGCCAATATTTATGATTTTCCTTGATGGTTTTCTTCAAGATGGCTACTACTATCTTATTTGATGCCTCTGCTTGCCCATTGGCTTGCGGATAATAGGGCATGGAAAAGCTATGCTTTATGTTATACTTTGTTGTTAATGCATGCACATCCTTATTTTTAAAGGGTGTTCCATTATCCGATATTATTTTGGATGGAATACCAAAATGACATATGATATTATGTAGCATGAACTCCACAATGCGAGGTCCAATCATTGTGGTAAGGGGAATTGCTTCCACCCATTTTGTGAAGTACTCGGTTGCCATTATGATAAACGTGTGATGGCCCGATGAGGTAGGTGAGATTTTCCCAATTAAATCAAACCCCCATTGTGCAAATGGCCAGACCGATTGAATCGGTTGTAAGGCTTATGAAGGTACATGTGTCAAATTTGCATGATGTTGACACTTCATACACTTCTTAACATAAGCACAACAATCTTGCTCTAAAGTTGGCCAATAATAGCCCATGCAAAGAATGCACTTAGCGATGGCCATACCACTAAAGTGGCCACCACATGTACCATCGTGTGCTTGGGTGATGGCCCAAGCTGACTCTTGTGAGTCTAAGCAATGAAGGAGGATACCTTCATAACTCTGATGATACATTATGTCTCCTAATAAGACATATTTTTCCACCTTTTGTTTGAATGCTCGCTTTGTGACATGTGACAATCTAGGTGGAATATTACCCAACTTAAGATAATATTTAATCTGGATGGCCCAATATTGCTTTGAAGAAGCCTCAATATTATGAATCATGCTATCCTTTTGATGTTTGTCTCGTGTGAATGCTGATTGAGAGTGAACTTGGAGATATAGCATTGTGCTAGTATCAAAAGGAGTATGAGGGAACAAAGCCCCCTAGTTAGCATTATTCAAATATTGGTGTAGTTGAGAGAACCTTTCATGGGAAGGCTCAATCTGAATCATGTGAACAACTGGTATAGCATTATGCTCTTCATGCTCAGTCATAGATTGCACTAGCATTTTTACTTGGATAGTTGTGATATCATCTGAAGGGTCATGCAGGATTAGCGACCCTAAGGAAGCCATTGTATCCACAAAATGATTAGATGAGTGAGGGAGTGCCTCTATATCATACCATTCAAATTTGACCAGGAGTTTGTCCACTAGGGCTTTGTAGGCTTGCAAGATAGGACACCTACACTAGAATATCCCTTTAACCTGATTTACTATGAGCAAGGAATCACCAAAAATGTTCAACTTTGTTATGTTCATGGCGATTGTCATTTGAAGTCCTATGATGAGAGCTTCATACTCGACATTGTTGTTAGTACAAGGAAAATCGAGTTTAAATGAAAGAGGTATGGGAGCCCCTTACGGTGTGAAAAACATGATACCTACACCACCACCTTGCTCACATTTAGAACCATCGAAGAATAGAGTTATGTCCGCTTGTGACTCAGGCTCGACAGAATCAAGTGATTCTGAGATATGAAATACTCCATCATCGGGAAGTTCTATATTTAGAGGTTGATCATCCTGTAGAGGAGCCTCTGCTAGTTGATCGGCTATGACCTATCCTTTGATAGATTTTTGTCCAATGAACTCTAGGTCAAATTCTATCAACAACATTATCCATTTTGTCGTGTGACTATTATGATATGTTCGACTCATCATGTAGCACAATGGATTTTATTTAGATACAACATACGTGGTATGATTAAGCATATAATGGCATAGATTTTTGGTGGCAAAGACCACTGCTAAGCATAGCTTCTCAATGTATGCATATCTAGTTTCATAGCTGACCAGTGTGCGGCTAATGTAATAAGTAGCCTGTTCTTTGTGGAATTCATTCTTTTGGGACAACATGGTGCCCAAAGCCAACTCAGTAGCTGAGATGTATAAATAGAATGACACTCCTGGTCATGGTGGAGCCAATACAGGTGGCGAAGCTAGGTATTGTTTAATTTCATCAAAGGCATTTTGACATTCTTCATCCCAATGAAATGAGACCCCCTTGTGTAGCAACCTATTCATGGGTCGACACTTATCCGATAATTGTGCTATAAAGCATTTTATGGATGCGACCTTTCCTTGCAAACTACGTAGTTGCTTAATGGTTGTGGGGGAGGCATTTCTAATATTACCTTGACCTTGTTTGGATCTACCTCTATGCCTCGCTTGGAGACTATGAATCCCAAAATTTTACCAGATGTGACACCGAAGACACACTTTTTGGGATTAAGTCTAACATTGTGCTCTATGAGGTGATCTAGGATCTTACACAATACATCGAGATGTTCATGGCGTAATAAATATTTTGCCAATAAATCATCCATGTAATCTTCCAAAATCTTGTGCATGTAGTCATGGAAGATATATGTCATGGCTCGTTGGTAGGTAGCACCAGTGTTCTTAAGGCCAAAAGGCATGACCTTGTAACATAATGTCCCCCAAGGCATTGTGAATGCCATTTTGATTTGGTCTTCTAGATTAATACGAATCTGATTATATCCAGAAAATCCATCCATTAGGGATAGCATTTCATGTCCTATTATTGCATCTACCAATGCATCGATGTTAGGTAAGGGAAATTCATCCTTAGGACTCACTTTGTTAAGATCTCAAAAGTCGGTGCAAATGTGAATCCTCCCATCAGGATTTTTGATGGGAACCATGTTTGAAACCCATGGTAGATAATCTACTGAGATGATGATATCAACATCCAACAACTTTTGTAATTCATCTTTCACCATTAAGGCTACTGTTGGGTGCATTTTTCATAACTTTTGCTTAATAGGTTTGATCTTGGGGTCTAATGTAAGATTATGCATGACTATATTTGGGTCTAGTCCTAGCATATCTTTATATGACCAAGCAAAATCTTTAATCCTTGCTTTCAATGCAGCTATGAAATCATCTTGTTCACTTAGGGAGAGACCTTCCCCTAATTTAATGGTATGGGGATTATCGGGATCTGTACCGATATCCCTATCAATTGTTGGCTCAATTGACATGTGAGACCCATCCTCCAACTGATGTGGGGTGGGAATTAAGTGAATGTCATCAGCTAGGTTTGCTTCTTCCATAGGAAATTTAGGGTCAACCTCAGCTTGAAAAACATCCTGAGTAGTTCTTGAAGAAAATTTAAATGGTTGTAACATTTCCTCACAAGGCCAATACTTTGAGGGTGATGGAGAAGAATCTCCCTGATCAAATTCAATTACCTCTAAATCAAGATGCAATAGCTTGGATGGGTTATTCAGATTCACCAATGGTGTCGTTAAATCTATGGAAATCATGTTGATGGATACATGATCTCCTGCTCTAGGGCGAGTGGGTCTAGAGACCTGATGTTGTCTCATAACTCATGGGTGTGGCTCGGGTGGAAGTGGAATAACTGGCGGTGGCCTATGCGGAAGAGGGTGAGCCTACTCTTCATGAGGCAACAACTAGCATCAGATGGGTCCTTGGATGGGGAATAACATACGAAGATAATACTCATCCTCATCATCCAAGGGGAACATATACTCGTATTCATCATCTGAGCTATGGCAGTTAATGGGTGCGATGCCATAATCATCTTCATCATCACTCATCCATTCATGAGGAGGACCTTGGTCTTGTTCCTCACTATCATATTGCAAGGTGTGTGAGCTCTCCCCCACTTCATGGGGTTGGGTGACATCACTGGAAAGACCTTGATCTATCATTTCTATGGGGAAATGATCTCCCAAGGAATGAACATGATTCAGATTAGCATATGGGTCATGGGTGAGCTTAGCCTGATGACTTAGGCATAGGTGTTCGAGACTCTCGATGAGGACATCCAATGGTACTAGTTTATTGTGTCCCAACCTAGATCTATCATACGAAAGTTGATATTGGGGTTGACATGGAACATGGTTACCCTGCTCATATAAACTGAGACCAAACCCATGCCAATTATAGTGATCTAAGTACCACAATGCATAGTCTAGATTCGACAAATAATTTACATCCTCAGAAAAGGGTTCATCATCATCTTCCTTCTAAGGAATGGGTAGAGATCCATACTCTAAACCTCCATATATGAAATTCATTTTATTAGGAGGTAGACCAAGAGGTACAATGCTACCTATGGGAAGATGAGGTCTCCCCATATCTTGCACTATCTCTAGTGATGGAACTATCATGACATTTCTCACTAGATATTCTCCTATCCCTATACTAGACATCTGGAATGTGAAAATATGGATGAGATGGAATGGAGGTTTGAGGTGATTCAGTGCTCACCTCTGGAGGTAATTCCTCATTAATGACACAAGGAACCTCCTCCGTGGATATGGTGGAAACTAATGGTGGGCTCTCATCAATAGGCCTCTTCGACGTGTTCCTCGATGGAGGGTTTGATGATGTCGAAGCCTTCTCTGAAGGTGGTGATGATGAGGATGGAGTGGATGATGATGAAGGTGGTGGAATGGGTAGACTCTGAATAGGTGTATTCAATCGAAAGTCTATGTGAGTCAAAGGTAATGTCGACTCTGGCATCTGCTGCAACATGTTGCAGTATTTGAAGGGCTCTAGATCGGTAGAAACTACGTGCACTTGCCCTTCATGAGTGTATTTAAGACATTGATGTGCTATGGAGGGGACACACTTCATATCCCATATCCAAGGTCTACCTAGAAAAATGTTATAGGCCATCTCACCTTCTAGCACATGGCACAATATCGATATAGTCTTTTGCCCCACCTGAATGGGTAGAACTATGGTACCGATAGTAGAGCATATTGTGTCATTAAAAGCATGAAGAGTGTAAGTTGACGCCACAACATGAGATGCTAGAAACTTAAGGTGCTTTAGTGCTTTAGTTGTTATGATATTACTTGAGGAACCAGTGTCTATGAGCACTCTCTTGTATGGTATCTCATTTATACATGCAATGATGTGTAAAGGAGGATCTACCACGTCGTTAGCTATTTCCTTAAGCTCATGCTCATGAAATTGTATGACTGGTTCCTTGCACTATTGCACATGACCCACAAAATCTATGAAGGAGTTGGACTCCTGTGGTTGCAACTCTATTGATTTTAGAATGTCCATCAAGGCATCCCGATGTGGAGGTGATTTTTGGATCAACTCATAGATGGACAATCATGTTGATGTGGTCCTCAAGCTTTGTGCAAGCTTGCTCTTAATTGTCACTGTTGGCCTAGAAGGAAGGCCCTGTACTATAGGTGGTGTAGTTTATGACGTAGTTGGAACATCATTCGAAGCTGTAGGCTATGCAACTTGACTTGGATATCTCTTGTTCCTGGTCACAATACTCACCATCCCAACATACCCTTGCACAGGGTGTTGTTGCTTCACCTCATTCATCGGTTTAGCAGGCACTACCTGTACCTCATGAGTTGGTAAAGGGTCTTTGTATATACCCATATGTTGATTGGTAGGAGCTAATGGAGCATCCACTTGAAGCTCATTCCTCTCAATCATGTCTTGTACTACATGTTTAAAACCATAGCATGATTGTAAATCATGGCCACCTTGTCGATGAAACTTACAATATTGATCCTCTCGGTGTCCCATAGGCTTGGGTTTGCCTATTTTTGGATCATTGGGTTTAATATCTGGTAAATTAACCATATTTGCAGCCCATAATCGATCAAAAATAGAATCCATAGATTTAGTGATGGGAGTAAATTGTCATTGAGGGTGATGTTGTTTTTGTCCCTGGTTCATTGTACCATTATTGTTATAACTCGTAGGAGGAGGTTGAGCCTGATAGTTCACCTTTTGGGGAGGCATAACTTGAGTAGGCACAGGGACATTTATGGCCACTTGATTGACCATAGCTGGCTTTGTAGGTGTCGAGCTATTCTTAGGATTCTTTGTCCACTCCTTATGAGGTTTTGTTATTTCTCCCTCTTGGATTTTGATTTCCTCTATGTTTCTAGCCTGTGCTAGAGCTTCTTCCAAGGTAGGGTATTGTTGTAATTGCAATGTCAAAGAGATGGGTTTCAAGCAACTCTTTGAAAACAAATGAGTTAATTCAGTCACTGGAAATAGATAGGGTAGCTTAGCCAAAAGCGTTCACCACCTATTTCCATAGTCAGTAATCGACTCATCCTCAGTTTGTTTCATCCCCGTGAGGTCGGTTAATGTCACCTTCCTTTTGGTGTTGAAGGTGAAACATTCCAAAAATGCATCAAATTGTTCAAATGTGTAGATGCTATGTTTTGGAAGTTGGTTGAACCACTCAATGGCTGGACCAGTGAGGGTACTCAAGAAAGTTCTTAGGAGCAATGCATCATTGTCCTGTATGTTAAAGCACAAATTTAGAAATCTTGTGACGTGCTCTTGAGCATCTTCTTCACCCTTGAATCTATCAAATTTGGGCATTTTGAAATGCTCAGGATAGATTGGGGAAGGAATGGATGGATGTAATGGTTGGTTCTTTAGCTGATGCAAGGTAGGATTTTGAAGCCCATTGCCAGTTGTCTTACCTTCTATAGTTTCTAAGCATGCAAGCAAAGCTTGATACACATCTGAGGATTTGATCTCCTCTTCCTTGCTTTGAACTCATAGAGGTGGATGAGGAATATTAAGCCTAGGTTGGGGTGGTTGATTGACATCAGCCATGCCTCCATAAGGTGCTTCTACATAATCCTCATTCTATTCCAAATCATCGTAAGCCCCATAAGGTGTTTCAGGTATGGGCCTACAAGGAGGAACAAATGCCTGTTGAAGGTGATCTATGTTTGGCCTATCATATGCATTATGTTCAGGCCTACGAGGTCTAGGAGGCAACACAGGATTAGGTCTAGGAGACCTATCTTGTTGGAAATTTGGTTGCCTCGGGTGAGCCTCTTGTCTACGCGTGCTTGGAGTTACAGCTCCATGATGCAAAGTTTCTTGAATTTGTCATTCAAGATTTTCTTTCTCTATTTGCTGTCACTGCTCTAAGAGATCTAAGTGATGTTTATCTGACCTAAGTCGATTAAACTCAGCCTGGCGGTCAACATATCTCTGGACCAAATTATTAATTTGATCCATTGTATTAGGTCTAAGTACCTTAGCATTATTGCCTTGTTGTCTATCATGTTCAGGAGGATCTGTGAGATCAATTACGTGCTTCCCTCGATCGAGGGTAGTCACATTGACTTGAGGTTCTCTCCTAAACAAATATTTCTGAAAGACTACTGGCGTAGAGGCACAATGTGCTTTCATTGACACATTTTCATGAGGATAATCTGGATGTTCCTTAGGTCTTCCCTCATAAACAAGGTAAGGTAAGGTGGAATAAGGTCACCTAATTTGATGAGTATCATACTCATTATGATTTTGATACCTTGGAGTAGGGTGACTTGAAATCTTGAGATGATCATTCAACCCTACTCGAGGTGTGAGCTCTTGCTCCTGTATATGATCAGGAGTAGAGGATCGAGTAGGCATGTGAATGCATGGTATTGCTCTATGTGGAGGTGCCTCATTGCATGGTGACTCTTCTCGAAAGAAGGTGTTTGTAGCATATGAATTAGGGAGATATTTTCCCAAACTAGGACTATGACCTATAGGAGTACCCTATGAAGGAGTCCCCTATAAGCTAGACCTTCTAGTTGACTCTCTAGGAGTAACCATCCACTCATCAGTCGGTCTACGACTAGGAAGAGTAGCTGATTTCCAAGGAGGAATGATCCTATCCCTAGGCTCAACATGAGGATGTTCTATATCCTCTTCTCTATTTCCCATAGCTTCTACCCCTGAATGGGCTTGGCTATGGGTATGTACCATAGCTATGTACTCTAACTACTATGTGTTTATCTTCTTTACAATTTCTATGAATTTGAAACAAACAAACAATAGAGACACACAAGCATAGAAGTGATTATCTCATTTTAAATATTTTAAGTGTGAATCCTAAATTGTTTGATGTGTTTCAAGATGTGTTGCTTTGTAAAGAAAATACTTTTCTCATGTTTGATATTTCGTTGGATGATATACTTAAATGTTTAAAGGATTTCACCTATATACTCACACAAGTCAAATATGGGGATGAAATCCATATCCAATGAGGTAGCATAGGTACTACCAATCCTCACCCAACACCCCGTGTGCAGTGATACACTCCTCTAAAGAGGAATGCATGCTATTTTGCATGGTTAGGATAGATCTTGGGTCGGCCTTGGCCATAGACGGGTCCTGATAATACTCTTCTCAAGAGCCAATCTAGTGGTGATTAAATCCACTATTGGTCTCAATCAATGTGTTGGATATGAAAGCCCAACTCCATTGATGTTTATAATGAAATGTGGTGTGTGTGGGTTCCTTTTAAATATTTGAAAGAAAACAAAAGAGCACTCAATGATTATTTACTAAATGCATGAAGGTGCATTTTTCTTTCAGAAATATTAGTAGCATAAAAGGAAACACAAATATTTAGAAACCTATATGCACTTAACCTTTTTGGCAAGCTTTCATCAGGCAAACCAGACAAAAAGCAGAAACTTCTACTATATTTTTCTCTATTTTTCTAAAATAATTAATGCACAATTTTGGAAAGAGAAACTCTAACCTTTCTATGCAAAGAATAAGTAAGAAAAACATGAAATTTGACAATTTTTAATAGTAAAATTTCAAATTGACAGTGCAGAGGGGTAAAAAATGGACCTTTAAAGTTGTTTTTGCAAATTTTTGTAGAAACCCTCTAGTTTTGTGGCCATCCCTATCAGGGATGGTGGCATATTAGGGGCCATCCCACCTAGTGCCATGTAGTTGGCCATCTCACCCAGAGCCAGGTAGCAGCAAAGGGGTCATTTCTGATCAGAACGGTCAGTACCTGCAACAAATAAAACCAAAAATAGAGGTCCAAATTAGCATCATTCAAGGGGAGATTGAAAACAACTTAGATACCATGATCACCACTGAAGAAGTGAAATTCACGATATCGCCTTAAGGGCATTTACTTGCAATGTATATCAGTTATAAAGCATTCAAAGGAAAGATAGCATAAGCTTGTAATCTAGTAAAGTGAAGCAAATATGTAATAAAATGATGAATTTCTCCTTCTATTCATTCAATGTATAGCTTCAAATGTGATTACAAGATATCCCCTTGAGGGCTTTACAAATTGATACATTCCATTACAATGTTCAAGGGATCTAGTCCCTTGAAAGGGGCCTTTAAGGGATAAATAATGTGTGAAACTCTCGCTTCCCACACTCGAGAGCTATTTTTGGGCTGATAATATTATGCCTCCTTAGCTCCTCCTCTTTCCTAGAATTCCTGTTCCTAAAGACAAGGGATTGAAAGGGGATTAATAGCATCTGTGTTATAGAAGAAACCCATAAAACCATGAAAGGAGAGCATATTCTACAACAATAAAAGGTGATCTACATGCATAAAAACTGATCTAAATTAAGCATAAACATATTTTAAGATAATATAAATACAAATAAGTAGATTTGGAAGCAAGATCTAAGGTGAAACTATGCAAAAATGGTGACCATTCTTGGGTGAGCCAGATAAACCTGTAACATTGGGGATCACAAATCTTGCATCAAAACTCCTCCAAATTGCTTAAAATTTGGACCAGAGGTCCTTCTAGACATTCCTAAGGGGACTATGGAGGAATTTATCTAAAATTATAAACTATTTTGTGACCATCCCTAGGTGTGCCATGGATAGACTACTGACCGTCCCTAGGTGGGACGGTTACAAAACTGCCTTAGTTTTGTCACCTATGGCTGTGGGAATTGGTCCAAAACTTGGTAAGGGTGTTGTCGATAGATGGGGCCAAAGAATTCTTCAATTTGGCTGGTTTGGTTTTTACGGTTCGAGCCTATTGCCCCTAAAATCACCTTCGAAAGGAAGAGGGTTTCAAGGCCAAGGCAAAGGTGTGTTTTGGTTTGCAAAGGTTGGGTTTCAATTTGGGCAGCACTTCATGGCTTAATTATCCAAATTCTCCTCTCTAAAATTGGGAGTTTGGAGCTCCTTTTATAGCCCAAGAGGGCATCTAGGGCAAAATGGCATCTTTGCCATGCGAGGCAAGTGCCGCCATGTGTCCTAATCACGTCATGGGGTGATTGGGAGAAGGTTGCCCCTTTGGGTGCTCCCAATAAACTATCCCACTGTCCATTAGCAGGTCCCCAATCAATTTGGGGTGATTGGATGCACTAATGGCAGTCTTTGATTGCCATTTAGCGCATCCTTTGACTTTTTCAAAGGTCTAGTTAGGGGCCATCCCACCCAGGGATGGTTGTTGATGGCCATCCCTGGGTGGGACGGTCACCAACTGTGACCATCCCTGGGTGGGACGGTCACCAGTAGGAGCCCCAAAACTGCCCCAGACTGCTAGGAACCCTCCAAACTAAGTTTTGGAGGCTTTTGGAAGCCTTTTTCTAGCCTAGAGGGGTGCCCAATAGGGCCATATGTTGTCGATAAGAGGGCATATGTAATGCACTGATAGTCTTATCCGATTTACGTGATTTAGGTGTCTACATATGAATTTTAAATTGAATGTTTTATTGGTTGGGAGGTGCGGCACTCAAAGAAATGATTTCCATGGTGACGAACTTAGTTGAATATACTTTATAATCTCAGTCAGTTAGTTTGTTTTTGTCTAATGTTGACATTTTTTGGTTTCATTGTGCTTGGTTCACTTATTTGGAGTGTTGAAATTGTTGGTTAGCAACTTTCCTCAAGGTAAATTAAGGGTATTATATGTAATTTTCTAACCATAGCTCTTAACTGTGAGTAATTTTGCTCGTTGTGGCTAGGACATGCGGTCAGAAAATCCTAACTCGGGGACCGTAGGTGTCAGCCGCGGCCTGACCTAAATATAAAAAATTATAAAAGGACCTTCCCTTTGAAAATTGGTCATTTGCACCTAACTTCAATATCTAACCTAGGAGATCTAGAGCTAAAACCATAAAACTTAACCTGAAATGTTGCTAAAACCAAACCATATTACCTAGACTTCACACCTATGGCTGACCAAGGAGAGGCATCGACCAATGGGAGAGCTGAGGGCTTAAAGGTAACTCATAAATTGAGACCTCACTTGTGATTACTAGGTTTAAAATTAACCTCATTAATTAATCGATAATTGAACCACACTAAACCATAGGCAATGAACCTCACTGTAGATTAGGATTTACCATAGGTTAGTTAGCCGATGGGGTGTTTATTTTTGGTTTTTGGGGTGTTTTTCTAGCAAGAGCGAACCCATTTAGGGTTTCGCTCGCTAGACACGGGTGGTAGATGTAGTCCCAAATTGGTAGATTTGGGGCCACGACTATTAGCCGTGGAGAGGATCAAATCCCAATGGTCAAATTTTTGACCATTGGGCTAGCCATAGTTCCGACCCTCGGTGTCCAAATTTAGAAAAATATTTCAATTTTTTTGTGTATTTTTTTTTAGTTTTGATGGGTAATTAATGCCAATTTTTGTTGTTTTGAAGCACTCCTTTAATGTTATTTGAAAATTTTGCTCATATGTGTGCATATTATTGTGTTTTTAAGAGATTTTATAAATTTTTTGTTTATTTTAGAATGATTTTAATTGTTTTTTTGCTTTTTATTTATTTATTTTATTCAGTATTTGACTAATAGGATGAGGGATACCGATCTCTTTCACACTCTATGCCCCCTATTTACTACTATAGAGTGGGGGTGGTTTGGTGTTGTCTTCGTATACATCCTTGATCTCCCTCCCATATGAGTAGACCAGGCCTATCTTACTGCTTTGGCTCGTTGCTAGGATGCGTAGACCAACATGTTTTACCTACCCATAGGTGAAATTATGGTCACATTAGAGGACGTGTATCGCATATTTTGGCTACCTATATATGATGAGCCTATTACCTCCTCCCCATTTATAGTGAGGAGAGTTATTTTTTATGCTGTCTTTAGAGATTGGATTGTGGAGGCATAGGGCCAAATCGACCATGGTGGTGTCCATGTCCAAGAGTGGTATGAGGTTGACATCTTCTCACAATGGGAGGTCATGTTCATGCACCTGATTATTCATATAATCCTACCAAACTATTCAGGTGTGAGATTCCCTTGGAACCTCTTAGCTTGCATTTGACCTATCATGGCCATCTTGATGGAGGAGCTAGTTATTCTATCTTGGGGGAGTGCTCTACTGGAATAGTTGTATTATGAGTTATATCAGATCACCCATCAAAGTAGAGTGGGTATTGGTTGTAGCCTCCTATTGCAAATATGGGGCTGGTAGCACATTTGGATAGAGCACCCTACAAAGTTGCCCCTAGAGATTACCACCATTGCAGATGCTTGCCAGTGTTATTCTACTTGCTGGTCCTAGAAGTAGGAGGAATTTAGAAGCATGTCTCATGTAGGAGACTTGACACACTACATTGATCAGTTCACCCAACTTCACTCTGGGACATCGAGTGGTGCCCTTACATGGACTGCCCATCATGGACAAAGGTAGCTAGTTATCTGCATCGAGTTCATAGGGATAGATGGATCATTGGCTGCAAGGTCGAGTGGCATGAGTACCACTACTTTTATTTCATCCTACAACAATTCAAGATTTGAAAATATGTCCTAGACATTCCTTCTATCTACAGATGCTTGGTATTGGAGAGGGACCTCACCTAGCCTCAAGTTACTCCTCTGGGAGAGGAGGATGATAATTTCCAAGAGTCAGTATAGAGGGATGTAGGTACTACTCCTGATTATGATGGATGGTGGGCTAAAATTCAATGGCATGAAAAGGGACCTCTCGGTAATACAGTTGGTAGATTTTTTATAGATTGTGTTGATGGCATAGAGGTGGATCCCTAGGGGTGACACACTAGGAAGAAGACAGAGGGTGACTGGGGTATAGTAGGGGAGGCCCCCCAAGTGGATGCAGAGAAGGAGGGTCTCAAGGAGGGTGAGGCAACACCAAAAAGTGAGATTGGGTAGCTACAAGCATAGGTAGCTAATTTGTAGAGTCAAATGGGTAGGTTGCATACTCAAATTTTATAGTAGGATATATCTATCACCACTCTAGAGATGAAGCTATCTCATAGCGAGAGGTAGCTACAATAGGCTTAGGAGGAGAGGACAGCTCTCATAGCATGAGCTATAGTGGAAGAGACACACATAAGGGAGCTGACTAGTGAGTACGATCTGGTGCAAGCATGACTGAGTGTAGCTACTACCAAGAAGAGACCTACTCAGGGTGGAGAGGGGAGATCCTTCATCCTCCTAGGATATCATGAGACCTTCGACCACACAATATTCTCTACTACCAGCAAGTCATGACCCTATGGCCGAGATCAAAAGGCTTTGTTCCCTTGTGTAGGAGGGTAACGAGTGGGATACAACATGCATCACTTGTATCTCCTAACTAGAGGACCACATTAGGCTAATAGGTGGAGAGGTTTCAAAGGATACACACACTACTGGGACCCATCAAAGTCGATCTTAGACTAGAGAGATAGGGCAGTCTACTACCAGCTCAAGCTATAGGACTCACTAGATCGAGAGGACACAGGTCTTCTAGCACTCATGGATCTAGCTGATAGAGGAGCCATAGGGATGGCAAGGGTGATGGCAATGACTCACAGGCTGGAGGTGCAGGCCCCATGTAGTAGAAATCTTACAGAGATGCTTATTGTACTATTTTTGAGTGTAAGATAGAGGACCTACATGGTTTTAGCCTGTGGGCACTTGATGTACCTCTATGTATCTATGGACACACACACACACACACACACACATATATATATATATATATATGAGATTGATCATTTTGGATCATTATGTGTACTTGTTTATTTTTAATTTTATGTTTATGTTATGCATATGGATGTGATGTTTACTTTTAAACACATATTTAGTTTTGTTGTATTGTATGCATTTAATTTATTACAATGTCATGATATGCTGGTGCAATATACGTAATGCATTATTTACACAATGGTAATATAATGTAAATAAACTTGTATTCTTTAATCACTTAAAACATTAGGAATAAATGTGATGTGTGTTTAGCAATCTAATGGACGACACCACAAAATGTGTAAAAATCATGAACATAATTGCAAATCCTCATTACAAGAATTTAATCAATTAATCACTCATATATGAAATGCAATTATATGCAATGGTATGATGTGAATGATATAATATGTCACTCTATATTCCATTTTCAATTTGAAATATATGCACAATATAGTCAGTGGTCATCTAAATATCATTTTTGATATCCATATGGTATCTATCCTATATATTGAAAAATTTATGCTCAATGTCATGATGTATCACGGATTCGATAATTTACAATTTGATGATTGAATGACTTTTATTTTTGATGGTTTATGATATTTGGTATTTCTTGCTATTAGAGAAATTTTTTATGTTTTCCATGAGACTCAAACACCCTAGTAGACTTATCAAAATTTGTATACTGACCAAACTAGATTTTTGAAATGTAAGGCTTTCACTAGGATAGGCCCTAACTATTCATTATTCCTATGTGTGCAAATGAGTATATTAAGATAATACACAAGCATACCCCAATTTTAGGAGGGATTATTTCAGCCCATTTCTAATAGTGGGGGTCTGCCAATGTTTATTCAATCCTAGTTTTAGATTTTAGTTGGACTAGATCACTAGGCGATACAGGACACTTGAAGCTAGCTCTTCAACATTCAAACATTGGTCTATACGTAAGCGAGGTGCTAATGCGTCAGAAATATTATCATGTGTAAGGTACAATAGTGCTAGAAATTCCATGGATTCAAGTTTACTCCCTTATTTTCTTTAATTTTTTGAGATACTTGCTCATATAAAGTGATAAAAATCACTATTTATTTTTGTACTTTAGTGACAATAATCACTGTTTATTTTGTACTTTTTTTTCTTTTTCTTGAGCAAGGGATTTGATACTGATTTTTATTCCTTTGTACAATTTGTTTTCATTTGACTTAACTTTCTAGAATTTTACATTTTATAATTTGCTTCAGAAACTTCCTTTGTGGATTTTACTTTGGGGAACTATTTCTGGGATATCTATTATAGGATATCGATCTATGATATCAATATGGGATATCAATTTGGGATGTTGATCTATGATATAGATCGGGGGTATCAATATAGAGAATTGATCTGGGATATCACTCTAGGATATTACTCATTTTATTGTATGCAAGGGATTTTGGGTAAAGAATAAACTTGTCATTTTGCCAATTACCAATATTTCCCGTACCGTCTGTAGAGGGGGATAAGCGATAATAACTCTTTTCACCTCAAGATACCTAGTCCTACTTCATGGATTTCATATTTCCCTAGTACTTATTAGGATTGTTTAATTTGTTGATTAGTGATAGAATTTTGATATGCTAAGGGCTACACTAACTAGACCTCAACTACAAAATCAAAGCAAGCTTTCTATCAACTCTTGAGAAGACCTCTAGGTATGGTTGAATGATAGGAAAAACCTAGTATATTATTTGTAGCAACATTTTGGGTTGTGTTGAAAAACACAATTACTCCAATGAATGATGGATTATGATAAATGGAGAGGTGCATAATTGAAACACAAACATGGTGTCGTTTGTAAGATTGACAAACACAATCCATTATACTGTAGAATGCAACAGATTAAGAATACCTACATGCAATGCAATGATGAAATGTACATGGAACATGAAATGCAATGATGCAAATGAAATGTAAATATTTTTGGATTTTGATATTTTTCTAATTTTTATGGATTTTGACCTTTTATATTTGACCAAACGATGAGTACATGCCTTTGGATCCTTTTGTATTTGACCAAGTGGTTTTAAAAACCCTTGGAGCCTTTTTGGATTGACCAAAGAGCTAATAGATGCCTTTGGAGCCTTTAAATTGACCAAGTAATTTTTTAGAAAACCCTTGGGGCTTTTAGGTTGACCAAAGAGATTATGAGCACCTTTGGAGATTTTAGGGATGACCAAGTGGTTCTTAGGAACCCTTGGAGCCTTTTGGGGTTGACCAAAGGGATTATGAGCACCTTTGGAGCCTTTTGGGATTGATCGAGTGATTTTGAGCAAACCCTCGATGACTTTTACTACACTCTCAAGCATATAATGCCTTAATATGGATGATTTTGAGAGGTTCAATCTCTTAAAAATACCCTAGAGATGTTAGGCGATAGGTACCTAGACCAATATTTTTAGATATAATATAGGGTCCTAGCCAATTAGCCATGAATTTGTTTCACATATCAGGCATCAAATTAGAGTTCTATTGGTTCTCTTTTAGCACAAGATCCCCAACTTCAAAGTCTATCTGATGGAATTTTTTATTATAAGATTGTTTTTATCACCCTTGATAAATACATATATGCTCCAAGGAATTCATGTGATGTTCATCAAGTAGTGTTAGTTGATCTAGATGAGCTTGCCATGTCGTGTCATCATCGATGAAATATTTCAATGTGACATGTAGCATTGGAATCTCCAACTCTAAGGACATAATGGCCTCAGCCCCATATACTAGTGAAAATAAAGTTGCCCTAGTGGGTGTCCAAATTCTAGTCCTGTAAGACCATAATGCAAGGGGCAGTTGGATGTGCCAATATTTGTGGTGTTCTTGTACCATATTTTTCAATATGGAAACCATTGTCTTGTTTTAGGCCTTAGCTTGCTCGTTTGCCTGTGGATAGTATGGAGTCACAAACCTATGTTTGATTCTATATTTAGACATCAAATATCTCACAATTTTTTTCTTAAAATATTTTCTATTATCCAAAAATATCTTGGATGGAATCCCAAAATGACATATGATATGATCGAGTATAAACTCTGCTATGTGAGCTCTAGTAATCATTGTTAAGGTTATTGCTTCCACCCACTTTGTAAATACTCAGTATCCATGATCATAAATGTATATTGGTCTATTGATAGGGGAGAGATCTTCCCAATGAGATCCAATCACCACTAATAAAATGGCCAAGCTGCTTGGATGTGCTGTAAGGCCTACGATGACGAGTGTGTGAGATTAGCATGATGTTGATATTTGATACATTTCTTGACATACAAATTGCAATCCTTCTCCATAGTATACCAATAGTAACCCATTCAAAGGATGCATTTGAATATGGCCATGCTGCTGAAATAGCCACTGCACATACCATCGTGAGCTTGTGAAATTGCCCAATATACCTCTTGGGGCTCTAGAAAATGAAGGAGAACTCCATAATAGACTCATCGATACAAAATGTCTCCTAGAAAGACATATTTAGTTAATTTATGCTTGAATGTATGTTTTTTTGCACATGACAATCCCTCTGGGATCAAAGCAAGTTTTAAAAAGTCTTGGATTTGTGACATCCAAATCTGGTAAGCCTCATCTTCGAATGCCAAGATGACTTGCTCCCCCTGTGTATTTACATGTTCAAATGGAGACTTGGAAATAACCTTTTGGTGAATGGTAGTACCACTCCCATTTGAATCTTAAGGATGCTCCCTTTTTGTGCTCCACTATAGGATGCAAGAGAATTTTAATATTAATGGTAATAAAATCATCATATGAATTCTGAGGGATTAAGGATCCCAAAGACACCATGGTGTCTGCAAACCTATTTTAAGAACGAGGGATTGCCTCGATGTCATACCATTCCAACTTAGCCAAATATGTAACAACAATATCTTTATAAGATTTTAACATGGGACATCGACACTAAAAAAGCCCCTTAACTTGGTTGACTATGAGCAAGGAGTAACAAAATATGTTTAATCTTTTAATGTTCATGGTGATGGTTTTATGGAGATCCATAAGTAGGGCTTCATATTCAACATTATTGTTGGTGCAACGAAAGTCTAATTTGAATGACAATGGCATTAGAGCTCCTTGTAGCATGAAAAACACTATTCCTGCACCACCCCCTTCCTTGCACTTTGAAACATCAAAGAATAGGGTCATATCAGCATTATTTTCTAATTATTCAGGTGCAGGAGTTTCGAATACGATAAATACTACATCATTCAGAAGCTCAATGGTAAGAGGCCTACTATTTGATAGTGATGCCTCACCCAACTAATCAGCTATGACTTGTCCTCTAATGGAATTTTGGCTTATGAATTCCAGATCAAATTCTATCAATAGCATGATCCACTTTGTAGTACGTGTATTATGATATGTCTTTCTCATCATATACTGCAAAGGATTTTGTTTTGGTATTGCATGTCATATGATTTAGCATATAGTGCTACAATTTCTTTGTAGTGAACACTACTGCTAAACATAGCTTCTCCACATATGCATATCCTAGCTCATAAATCACCAATGTTCGACTAATATAATATATGGCTTGCTCTTTGCCTTGCATGTTCTTTTGGGCTAACATGGTCTCTAATGCAAAGTCGATTGCCGATATATATAATGGCACATCTAGTCTTGGTAGACCTAGCACTGGTGGTGTCACCAGGTATTGCTTGATTTCAACAAAGGCTACTCGACAGTCCTCATCCCAATTGAATAGGATACCCTTGTGTAGAAGTCTATTCATGGGTCAATATTTATCTGATAATTGAGTGATAAATCACTTTAGGGATGCTACTTTGCCCTGAAGGCTTCTTAACTCTTTGATGTTTGAGGGAGGATGCATCTCTAGAATAGCTTTGACCTTTGTTAGGTCAACTTCGATGCCTCATTTTGAAATGATGTGTAGCACCTTAAATTTGACACACTTAAATTGATTAACTCAGTAAAAACATTAAAATTGATAAAAACATCAAATTTACGTAAGTCTACCCAAAAATCATTCAAAATTAGCAAAAATCTATTTGCCTCAATTTTCACACCCTCAAACCAATGTTGTTTTGACCGTTGGGAAAAATCGTGTGAATTTTAGCAAAATCGCTTGAGCGGCTAGCAAAATCGTCAAGCGATTTTTCTCAAAAATAGAATTTTCCCAAGTTTGCAAAATGCCAAAAATCTATTTCAAACCGTGTTTCTGAGTTTGAAAAGAGGTTTTAACGACGGATTCTGGTGAGATTAGGCAAGGGGAAAACATAGGAGGGATCCCAACTCCCTCCCTATTTTTTCCTAACCTCCTAATTTCCTAAATTTTCCCCTAATACTATTTAATCCCCCCTCTAATTCATTTTTTGGGGTTGACTCCCTGATTGCAAAGTGTGCTAAGTGATCCCCTGAGCAGATCGCAAAATTGAGAAGCCATTAGTATAATATTCCCGTCTTCAATTTACCCGTATTTGCCTAAAATTCATCACTGTCCCATTACCCTCTTTAGCAAATTTTCACTTGTAGGTTGCAGTCAAAATCGTACAGCAAGCAAAATCGTAGAACAATCGACATAATCATGCTGTGAGTAGGCAGAGTAGGTGTGCGATTTCATAGAAAATAGCAATGATCCTGCTAACTTGGTAGCAATTTTTGCTCACAGATCATCTGGGGGCAAAAACCTTTATTTTGTTTGTTCTTCTTCCTTCTCTTCCATTTTATTTAGTTATTTAATTATATTTTCATTAATTCAGCAATGCATCTCAGGTATTCACCATCATGTTAATCAATTTTTAATTTAAATATGTATTTTGCTTACATAAAATTCATGAACATTTAGACTCTTATACTTACATCTATTAAAAACCTTTTCTATCTTTCATTTAGTTGAAAAGGAATGCTTAAATAGGAAACATGTCAAATTTTGAATCATATTTGTGCCAAAAAACCATTTTTTGTCTTGCATTTTGTTGATACAAAATTGCAGCGAAATCACTTGTGATTTCAGAAAATTGTTGAGTGATTTTTTCTGGAACAACAACGATTCTACCAAAATAGCAGTGATCTTGATCTGCATCAAAAAATCAGAATCTTCACCAGACATCTCGATTCAAGTATGTTTTGAATTTCTTTTAAGTATAGAATTAGCAACTGCATTTGTCATTTCTATTCCTGTTTGTTATTTTCATCAAAAAAAGTAAAAAACCAAATCACATCATAGATAGGTTAGTTGCATTTCAAATACCAACCTTAGGTGTTTGTATGAGTGATCTAAAAATAAACATATTAAACCTCATTCTCAACCTAGGTGAGGAAACTGCCATCAAAATTTTCCTGGTGAATCCACAATTTGTCAAAAAATCACCACAATAAGGCACGATCAAGTACTTCTCTTTTGAGATGTAGCTTTATAATTTTCCATTCCCTTTTGAGTTACGGATCCATCAGCCTAGAGGAAAGGAGTGCAAAAATTTTAGGCCTACATTCTTTGGTGAACCTGACGTGAAACATTAGATTATCTTCTGATTCTTAAATTAAATGTTAAAATCAAAATCAAAATAAAAAAACCAAAATCAAAACAAAAAAACAATAGTTAAATTGCATTTGCATTTTATATGGTAGATTATAATTATAGGAGAGCTATTCGTCTTAATGTTACTACAATATTAGAATTTCAAGAAGTCTCATACTTTAATGAAAGTGAAAATATAACGTCTGGAGAGTCCTGGAGTGAATTATATAGAAGACTAGACGTTATTGAAAGTAGACAAGAAGAACTTAAACAAATCCGTAGGATAGACTTGGCTAGAATCCTGGATCCTTATAGAGAACATGCCTATTTTGACCTTAAAAGATCTTGTGAAAGGTGGTTGACTAATAAGAGAGCCTTTATTTCACCTAATTTCTACTACTTTGAAACCTACCTAGATGACACCATAGCGACACATAAGTTTTTAGCTCATATAGAAAGTCAAGAAATAATCCTAGACGATAAGAGAAGGCTTAATACCATCCCTAGAGCTGTATTCTATAGAGATTATTGTCACGATCTATATTTTTATAGGTCTAACCTAGAAGTGGATTGCATTACCTTAGCACAATTCATAATATTCCTACAAGACAAATTTACATTTGAAGAAGAGCATTACATGACACTTGATCAATTGGAGCCCAATAATGATATACATAAATTATTTCAATAATATTAAAATCTAATCTTACCTAGCATGTGATTATTTGTGTGTTTAATTGCTTTCTCTACGTGTCCTAGATAAACAAAAAAAAATCAATCTAAAAATAGTAATTTAATTTAATTAGTTAGATATATATAAATAAAATATATATACCCCAAAACCTAGCACACATATTTTGAATTAAGTTGATTTCACGATATATATATATATATATATATATATATATATATATATATATATATATATATATATATATATATATATATATATATATATATATGTATATCCATGAAATCAACTTAATTCAAAATGCCTAAATTAAGGAATGGTAAAGAAACTGAGAATGAAATAGAAGATAAAAAACTAGAGCAAGAACAAGAACCATACCAAGAACAAAATAATAATGAAGAAACTCGGTCTGAAGAAGAATATGTTTCTTCAGATCATGACAATGACAATGAGGATGTAGAACTTAATCAACCTAAATTAAATTCTAAAGGCAATCTTAATTTTGAATCCATTGAAAATTTTATATCTTTTATGAGAGATAATATGGATGATCTTAATAAAGCAATAGAAGTAGAGAAGCAAGGAAAAGGAAACCTAGTAGATGCTTTTACAGCCACACTTAAAGTGCATACCAACCCCTTACATTACATAGAATCTAGTGAGGATCAAGACGAAACACCAAGACAAAATATGATACATATAAATCAGAGGCCTCGAAAACAAACAACTCAAGCCTCTAAGATTCCTCTTAATAATATTAGAATAAATTCTAAGCAACAGACCTTTGCTTCTATAATTTCCCAAGCCCTTAATCAACAATGAAAGGGAAAAAAAGTGCAAAAGAATAATTATCAAAATATAGTTCCACCAAAAAATACTTTACATAACACTGTCTCAATGGGAAATCCTAATACAGTTGCACCTAATTATTATCAAGGATATAATGATACGATGCAACCAAACCAGTTTTGTGGACATCAAGGGTTGGAAGCAATGGTAAAGCAATTGGATTCCCACTTAGACCAAATAGATACTTATTGTCCCTCATACAACTATCAAGAGATGTGTAGTCAACCCTTGGATCCCATCGTAATAGCTCAACCTTACCCTAAGAATTTCCCTATGCCAGTGTTCACTATATATAAGGGAACTGAAGATCCCATCGAGCATTTACACATGTTTATAATAGCATGTCATGATGTCTTGCATGATGATTTACTGATGCTTAAGATGTTTCCTAAAAGTTTAGGAGGCATAGCCTTGGAATGGTACGATAAAATTCCTAACAACTCAAGCAATTTTGAAGAAACAACTGAGATGTTTGTACATCAATTTAGTGCCTACATAGAGAGGCATGTGACTATTAAATATTTGTACAATCTTAAGCAAGGTAAATATGAAAGTTTTGTAGAATTCCTAACTAAGTGGAGACAACTTTTAAGCAAGTTGCATTTTGCATTACCACAAAGAGAAATGCTAGACATATTCATAAATAATTTGCAATAACAATTGTCATATGAACTTTCCACGGCTACTATAACATATTTTTATCAAGCTATTGACCTAGGGAGAAGGTTAGAGAGTGCCCTTATTAGAAGAGGTCAATATAAAAAGAAATATGAAGATAAGAATTCTAAAAATCAGTACAAGAACAAGCAAGTAGTCGATGATGGAGTTACCGATAGTAGGAATAATCAAAATATCAACCTTATTGAAGTTGTGAAGAAGTTCATACTAAAAGCTCCTGATAAACCTCCAAGAGAGTTTACTAGATTAAATCAACCATTACATATGATTTTACCTCAATTATTAGAACAAGGCTTAATTCGGTTGCATGAAATAAGACAACCCGATACAACTGTAGCGGGGTTTAGAGCTGATTTGCACTATAATTTTCATAGAGTTGATGGAAATTCAACAAATTCATGTAAAAGGTTAAAGAATATGATTCAAGATTTAATTGATAAAGGATATATGGAGGTAGAGAAATTTCCTCCTAGAAATGTCCAAAATGATGCTAAAAAACAACCCCAAAAACAAAATGCAAATCAAAATCTGGATATTTTTCAACATCCTTTACCAAAACATGGTAAAGAAGCTATAAATCAAGTAGAACAACATAATTTTCCCCATCCAACTAGATATGTGGGAACTATTAGTGGTTTTATGCCTCATCAAAATTTACAAAAGCCATATGCTACTACGACATCTCAGATGACTGTCAAACCCTTAAGAGATTGTCAAATAACAACTGTAGAGAGTAATGAAGGGAATAGTGAAGGAAGTGATGATGAAAGTGAAATGGATATCACTTCAAATAATTCAAATAGTTTAGAAGATGAATCTAAAGCAATCACTCCTATTACAGATCAGATGGTTCCAGAAGAACCATTTCCAAGAAGAGTGACCACTAGACCATCGTCACAACAGTGGCTCTCAAATGAACAAGCGCAAAATGCAAGACCTCATAGCAATTTTGTGGGGACTATAGGAGTGGTTACAAGGCAACAGACCCAAAACCAGAATTCACAAGACCAAAGTGATAAAGCAAATCCATTTATTCTAAAAACTCCTAACAAAGGAAATAATGTGTTTGGTTCGCAACAGAGAACACCCTATGATATTAATGAACAATTATCTACCATTACAGCGAGAATTTCTCTTCTAGACATTTTGAGAACTTCTCCCACTCATAGAGATGAATTAATGAAAAATCTAAACAAAATGATGGTTCCAGAAGATATTGAACCAAATGCTATAGTAAATGTTGTAACTTTAAATGAAGTAAACTTCATAGATTTCAAAGATAAGGAAATACCTCCTCAAAGTATGTTTGGAGATAATCCTTTATATATTACAACAATGATTGGAGATGTAGGAGTTAAAAGAGTTCTAATAGACAATGGATCTTCAATGAATATATGCACTTATGATTTTTTTCAAATATTTGGGTTTAAGAAAGAAGACATGCAAAAAATTGAGATGCTTATTAAGGCATTTAATGATGAGACTCAAGAAACATGTGGAGTAATGAAAATCCCATTGCAAGTTGGTCCATGGATTTTGGATACGACTGTGTTTGTTGTACCCTGCTTTGCATCGTACAACATTCTTTTGGGTCGACCTTGGATCAATGCAATGAGAGCAGTTCCTTCCACATTACATCAATGTGTAAAATTTGAATTTAAAAATCAATTGGTTATCATCCATGGAGACCCTAGACCTTTTGACATGTGTGCTCTGGTAGAACCCATAGGAGTTCCATTTTTTCTAGCCATGACTTCTATCCCTCAAAATCCAAATACACCCATAAAGCACTATAAGCCTAAATCACATTCTAAATCACCATCACCTAAAGCATGTGATAAAGTATCAATAAAAATAAAAGAACCATCCCCTTCTAAAGGAATATCTAATCCTTTTCCTAAACCTGTAGTGATTGAATTACCTATAGACCCTACAAAGTTTAAATTTTCAACATCTAAGGAAAATTATAAAGAACATAAGCCATCTACCTCATATGCAATTTCAGATGAAGGATTAGCGGATTTATCCTCAATTTTGGCACCAATTGAAGAAGTTAATCTAGCTACGCAAGATTCTAAGATATTATCTGAGTCTTCCTCATCTCCCCGCACTTTTGGAGTACCTAAGAAAGGGAGCATTTGTCATATTGGGAGCTCTATATTTATATCTATAGGATATGATTTTGGAAAGTATTCAATATTACAAATTTCAATTGATCAAAATGAATTTTCCAAATGCTATTTTTCTGATAAATATGTAATACCAAAAGAAATAATGTGCAATTTGGGATATAGAGGTAAAGGCTTAGGACCTTATCAAAAGGGTATAAGAGAACCTTTAGAAGTTATTGAATGGCCAGCCCGATGTGGTCTTGGACTCATCCCCACAAAAATTGAGCCATTTCCATACAAGGATGATGACAATCTCATGACATATCAAGAATACATAGAATTAAAAGCAATGTCTAGAAAAGTGCATACATGTAACATGTTAACATTAGTATATCCAGACATGATTGCTTCTATGGATGAATGTTTAGAAGGGGACATATATCATGATGTGTCTTTAGAAGAAATTTTTCAAAACAAGTATTTCTTTGATGGATCCATGCCATGCATAGCCCATATAGAAGAATGTAATCCTCAAGAGGAATTAGCTAAATGCACTTTGGAAGAATTACAAGAAATGGGTGTATCTCCTGCACCACCAAATTTTGAAAGAGACTTGAACATTGTTGTAGACAATTTTCTAAAATTTAACATTGGTACAGAAGAAAATCCTCATATGGTCAAAACTGGATCCGAATTGAGTGAAGAAAAACAAATATTATACATAGAATTTCTCATAGAATATTCAGATGTCTTTGCATGGACATATGCAGATATGCCTGGCTTAGATCCTTATGTAGTCATGCATCATCTAGTAGTGCACCCTGATGCTAAACCAGTAAAGCAAAAATTAAGAAAGATGCATCCTAAAGTCACACTATTAGTCAAAGGTGAATTAGAAAAGCTCTTAAACATCGTTTTCATACAAGCAATTGATTATGCAGAATGGATTTCTAATGTTGTTCCAGTCACTAAGAAAGAAGCCACAAAAATTAGGGTTTGCACAGACTTTAGAGATATTAATGCGGCATGCCCTAAAGATGATTTTCCTCTCCCTAATATGGATCAAATCATAGAATTTACAGTTGGGAGTGGAATGTTATCTCTTATGGATGGTTTTTTAGGATACAACCAAATCAAAATTGCTCCTGAAGACCAAGCAAAAATGGCTTTCATCACACCTTGGGGAACTTTATGTTGGAAAGTTATGCCTTTTGGTTTAAAGAATGCTAGAGCAACATATCAAAGAGCCATGATGTATATCTTTCATGATATGATGTATGATATTCTACATGATTATGTTGATGACATCATAGCTAGATCCAATGAAGAAGATGATCACATTAGAGATTTAAGGAAAGTATTTGATAGACTAAGAAAGTATCTAATACGCTTAAATCCAGATAAATGTGTATTTGGGGTGAAATATGGCAAGTTATTAGGAGTTATCATTTCTATAAGAGGTATATAAATAGACCCTCTAAAAATTAAAGCTATTCATGATATGCCATCTCCTAAGAATATATCATAATTAAGAAGTTTGCAAGGAAAATTACAAGCTATTTGCTGCTTCATAGATAAGTTGGTGGATAGGATAGAACCTTTCCTTAAATTGCTTAAGAAGAATGTATCCTTTCAGTGGGATAAAGAGTTTCAAGAAGCTTTTGACAGCATTAAGCAATACCTTCTTAATCCTCTAGTGCTTGTTCTGCCTAAACCAGACCAACCTTTTATTTTGTATATTTTGGCTTCAGAACTTGCACTTGGAGCTATGTTAGCTCAAATTGATAAAGAAAAGAAAGAACGAGCAACATATTATATAAGTAGGACTTTAATAAATTATAAGACAAGGTATACTCCATTGGAAAAATTATGTTTAGCAGTAGTATTTTCAATGCAAAAATTGTGCCATTATATGTTAAGTCAAATGACATATGTCATTGCTAAATCTGATCCATTAAGATATTTAATGAGTAGACCATATCTATCAGGATGCACAGCTAAATGGGTTCTTGCTCTTAGTGAGTTTGAACTCATATTTATCAGCCAAAAATCTATAAAAGGCCAAGTTATAGCAGATCAATTAGTTGTTGCTCCTATGGAATCTACTCAGCCTATGAGCATCGAATTTCCTGATGAATGCCTCAACTTGGAAGAGGATCACTCGAAAACTTGGACATTATTTTTTTATGGAGCTAGATGTATGAGTGGAGCAAGTGCAAGTATTATATTAAAATCTCCTCAAAAGCACCTAATCCCTTTATCCTTTAAATTACAATTTTCTTGTACTAATAACACTGTAGAATATGAAGCTCTAATCCTTGGATTACGAGTCGCTTTAGCACTAAAGGTAAAAATATTATTAGTTTTTGGAGATTCTTAGCTCATCATAAATCAAATTAATGAATTTTATCAAACACGAGATGAGAAACTTCATCCTTATAAGGAATATGTGTTAAAACTTATATCATTGTTTAATAAAGTAACTTTAGAAGTTGTTCCTAGAACTAGTAACTGCATTGTCGATGCTATGGTTGCAGTGGCTTCTTTGTTGCCTTTGGAGTTGGACGATGAATATGCTACTATTATCATCAGAAAACTCTAGGAACCTGCTTCTACTAAGTCATGTATGGAACCATTAGATGTTTTTTTGATTAATGAAGTTACCCCAAAACTATAGATAGAAACCAACGTAGATTTTTAATTTCTTACAAAATGGAACCTTCCCTGAAGGATTTGATAGAAACCAACGTAGATTGTTATGCAAGTGAGTTGTTCGCTTCGTAATAATTGGTAATACCCTTTATAGGAGATCCTTAGAAGGTATATTATTAAGGTGTCTAAATTCTGAAGAGTCTAAGAAAGCCCTAAGTGAAGCTCATGATGGGTCTTGTGGAGGACATTTTAGTGGAAGTGCTATTTCTAGAAAACTTCTTAGAATAGGTTATTTTTGGCCTTCAATGGAGAAAGACGCAAATTATTATGTGCGTCAATGTGACAAATTCCAAAGGCATTCTGACCTTTTCCATGCTCCTACCCAAGAACTCCAAACCATAGCATCCCCTTGGCCTTTCTCTAAATGGGGTTTAGACATTATTGGTAAAATCAACCATGTTTCATCTGATGGTCACAAGTTCATCATAACTGCAACTGAATATTTTACAAAGTGGGTCAAAGCTATGCCTTTAGCTTCTTGCACAGGAATCCAAGTCTCAAAATTCATATTTAATCAAATCATCTACAGATTTGGAATTCCATCTAATCTTATTTTTGATAATGGAACATGTTTTAAAAATAAATATATTAAGAAATTGTGTCAAAAGTATAAAATCCAACATAGATGGTCCACTCCTTACTATCCACAAGGAAATGGCCAAGCCAAAGCATCTAACAAAACCTTAATCAAAATCTTAAAAATAATGGTTAATAAAACAGGCCATGACTGGCACATCCAATTATATCCTGCTTTGTGGGCTTATCAAACTAGCGTTCGTACTCCCACTGGTGCTACACCTTTTGTCTTGGTATATGGTGCTGAAGCAATTTTTCCCTTTCAATTAGAAGTTCCATCCCTATCACTTTTACTTCAAGATGCTGAAGTAGGAGATGAATATCATGCTAGCAGACTCAGTCAGCTAGAACTTCTGGATGAAAAACACATTCATGCTTTAGAGCACCTTCGTGCTTACCAAGACAAACTTAAAAGATCATATGCTAAAAAATTTCATAACAGATCATTTGAAATTGGAGATTTAGTTTTAAAATAAAATCAGAGGAATACTAATGCAAGAAAATACCTTAAAGGAAAATTCCAGCCCAACTGGTTGGGACCATTTATCATCACTGCTAAATTTGGGTCAGGTGCATATAGATTGGCTACCTTGGAAGGAAAATATCTCAAGGAACCCATGAATATTATGCACCTCAAACGATATTATGCATAGATCCAAATCTTCATATTTGTACATATTTGTAAATAGGTTTGTCATGCACTTTCAAAAATGTTCCTCAAAATAGCCAAACAAATTACAAAATAAGAAAAATACAAAAATATTCCCAAAAGCTTTAATCAAATTTTGCTAAAATAGCAAGTAATATTTTCCTTTATCTAGGATTAAATTCAGAAGTTATCTTGAACCACGCACTTAGAAATTCGTAAAATTAAATAATTTTTGATATCTGTTATTTTGATTATAAATCTCTCTTATATCAAAGAACACTATTTTCACTAAATAAATTTTTTGTTTATGAATGATGTTGCTACTTTTTGGAACCAAGACCCACACGTTACATATTAAAGATGATTTATTGCAATCTTCAAATAATGGTACTACATAGTGAGTTTTAATGCTTTAAGCGAAAAGTTTTCCCTGCTATCCTCTCATGTGCATGATCTAGAATGAATGAGAAATTGGCAAAAGGACAAGATTCCATCCTACCCAAATAAAAATCCCTTGCTCCACATCTAAGTTGAGCAAGTATCCCAAAAGAAAAATCAAGAAAAGAAAAAGTCAAAAATCAAAAGAAAAAGAAAGAAAGAAAAATAAAAAAGAGAATGAAAAGAGAAAAATAAAGTAATAAAATCCCCTTGTTCAAAAAAAAATGAACAAAATCCCTACCCCCTGAAAGTGAAGAAAAGAAGGAATACGGAACTTGAATCCCTGGAATTTCTCATTCAGTCGAAAATCATGAAGGTAAGCCCCATAATAGGTGATTTGTGCCCAACTTGCTTGACATTGGGTAATTCCTTTTCGCGTGGTGACATGTATGTCACATTAGCGACCTTCTTTTGTATAGACCAATGTCCGCTTGTGGATTAGCTAGCTTTATGGTAATTTGACTCACATAGCAGTTCATTCCTAATGCATGCACAAAATCATGGTTAAAGAACATTTCACTTGCACACACATTGGTTTCATTAAGTTTGCTCCATCATTTATCTACTTAAAATCAGTAAACGAACTTTACAAAAGGCACACACATTTGCTATTTGAGAGATTTTGTATCATTATGATAGCATCAAAATGGAAATAAATGCACTTCACACACAAGGGTTCTAGATAAATTTGAATTTTTTTTTTTGAGATAAATTAAAATATTGCGTTGATATTTTATTAAATTTCTACATATCAAACTTAAAATTACAAAAATTCAAAAAAATATATCTTTTTCGCAATGATGGTATTATTCCTAAGCAATTAGGGATTCCTTGCCTAGCGAAAACCATCTTCATAAATTTGTCATGTTAACAAAATATTCCAAATAACTCAAAAATATTATATCTAAAGTTATATATTCATCCAGCATTGCATTTTGGTTTTACTCGCGATGATGGTATTATTCCTAAGCGATTAGGAATTCCTTACCTAGCGAAAACCATCCTTCTAATTTTTCATGCCCAAAAATTCATCGTAAGCATCTATAAAACCTTTTGCATATGTGATACAATGATTTACACAACATTAATTTTGCATTTTACAAAAATATTTTTTATCCTGCATTTTCATGATGACTTTTTGCGATGATAGTATTATTCCTAAGTAATTAGTGATTCCTTGCTTAGAAAAAGCCATCGTTCGACGTTTGTATGCCCAAAATTACATCTTTTTGATCAACAATCAATACATCTCATCCTATCAAAAAGCCTTAAGAATTTTCTTAAGCACCCAACCATTTCATTTAGCAATATCAAAATACACCTCATAACAGGATCAACTTCGTGACTTAACGAGCTTAGATCTCCACAACAGTCACATAACAATGCCACATCCTTCGAGGTTTATTGCTAAATTCACATTTCCTATTTTTAGAAACAAAAAAACCATTTTACACATCTTAATGCAATTTTACATCAAATCATTTTATCAAATTTAAAATACAACTCTTTAAAATCAAAATGCAAAATTAATCATCAAACACATTGACACATAAGGCAAAAGATCAAAATCTATATATA
Organism: Wollemia nobilis; assembly: GCA_028583015.1. NCBI lineage: Eukaryota > Viridiplantae > Streptophyta > Pinopsida > Araucariales > Araucariaceae > Wollemia > Wollemia nobilis. Next base: position 4,506,416 of record JAQPPZ010001844.1, on the reverse strand, counting down.
TCATCGAAAAAGTATATATATACAATAGTAGATTGGTATGCCACAATAGCCATCATCGACATACTCAGTCATCCAAAAATACATCATCAAAAGTCCAATCCTCATGACTGTCCAACACCCCTGGTGCTCTGTGCATCGTCACCTCCAAGAGGTGGAGGAGCCTGAGCCGCAGTAGTCTCTCGAGTGGAAGACTGGAAAGTAGTCTCTATGTGTCAATCCTGCCATTGTGCACTCATAGCTCTTTTTCTCTCTAGAAAGTGAACAGTAAAAATGAAAATGAAATTTCTTATTTTGTTTCTTTATTTAAGTCAACCTGAAAATTTCCTTTTTTTGAATTTTCATTAATTTGTCGAATTAATGCAAAAATTGAAGGGGGCAGCATAATAAGACGTCAAAATAACAAAGTTAAAACAATGAACTAAAAAAGGCATACAATTTTTTTTTTCTACCTCGAAAAACATGCCATTTCATCTTTAACGACTTTTTCAAAAATTCGCTAAAGAGGGGGCAAAATGTAGCACCTTAAATTTGATGCACTTAAATTGATTAACTCAATAAAAACATTAAAATTGATAAAAACATCAAATTTACCTAAGTCTACCCAAAAATCATTCAAAATTAGCAAAAATCCATTTGCCTCGATTTTTGTGCCCTCAAACCAATGTTGTTTTGACCGTTGGGAAAAATCGCCTGACTTTCAGCAAAATCGCTTGAGCGGCTAGCAAAATCGTCAAGCGATTTTGCTCAAAAATAGAATTTTCCCAAGTTTGCAAAATGCCAAAAATCTATTTCAAACCGCGTTTCTGAGTTTGGAAAGAGGTTGTAACGACGGATTCTGGCAAGATTAGGCAGGGGAAAACATAGGAGGGATCCCAACTCCCTCCCTGTTTTGGCCTAACCTCCTGATTTCCCATATTTTCCCCTAATCCTATTTAATCCCCCTCTAATTCATTTTTTGGGGCTGACTCCCTGATTGCAAAGCGTGCTAAGTGATCCCCTGAGCAGATAGCAAAATTGAGAAGCCATTAGTATAATCTTCCCGTCTTCAATTTGCCCGTATTTGCCTAAAATCCATCATTGTCCCATTACCCTCTTTAGCAAATTTTCACTTGCAGGTTGCAGTCAAAATCGCACAGCGAATGACAAAATCGTAGAACAATCGATAGAATCATGCTGCGAGCAGGAAAGAGTAGGTGTGCGATTTTGCAAAAAATAGCAGTGATCCTGTTGACTTGGCAGCGATTTTTGGTCATAGATCATCTAGGGGCAAAAACCTTTATTATTTGTTCTTCTTCCTTCTCTTCCATTTTATTTAGTTATTTAATTATATTTTCATTAATTCAGCAATGCATCTCGGGTATTCACCATCATGTTAATCAATTTTTAATTTAAATCTGCATTTTGCTTACATAAAATTCATGAACATTTAGACTCTTGTACTTACATCTATTACAAAACTTTTCTATCTTTCATTTAGTTGAAAATGAATGCTTAAATAGGAAACATATCAAAGTTTGAATCATATTTGTGCCAGAAAACCATTTTGTGTCTTGTGTTTTGTTGCTACAAAATTGCAGCGAAATCGCTTACGATTTCAAAAAATTGTTGAGCGATTTTGCCTGGAACAACAACGATTCTACCAAAATAGCAATGATCCTACTCTGCATCAAAAAATCAGAATCTTCATCAGACATCTCGATTCAGGTATGTTTTGAATTTCTTTTAAGCATAGAATTAGCAACTGCATTTGTCATTTCTATTCTTGTCTGTTGTTTTCATCAAAAAAGTAAAAAAAAAATCGTATCATAGATAGGTTAGTTGCATTTCAAATGCCAACCTTAGGTGTTTGTATGAGTGATCCAAAAATAAACATATTAAACCTCATTCTCAACCTAGGTGCGGAAACTGCCATCAAAAGTTTCCTGGTGAACCCACAATTCGTCGAAAAATCACCACAAGAAGGCACGATCAAGTGCCTCTCTTTCGAGGTGTAGCTCTATCATTTTCCATTCCCATCTGAGGCATGGATCCATCAGCCTAGAGGAAAGGAGTGCAAAAATTTTAGGCTTACATGATGAATCCTAAGAGCTTTCCTAAAGTTATGCCAAATATGCACTTCTTAGGATTCAACCTGACATTATGCTCTATCAGGTGATCGAAGACCTTCTTCAGGACCTTTGCATGCTCAGAACACAATAATGACTTGGCCAACAAGTCATCGATGTAATTCTCTAGGATCTTATGCATATAGTCATGAAAAATATGTCATAGCCCATTGATATGTGGCACCAACATTTTTAAGGCTAAATGGAAAAAAATTATAGTAAAATATACCCCATGGTGTTATAAACATGGTTTTATGCTGGTCTTCAAGATTACAAAAAAATCATCCATCAGGGAGAGCATCTCATGACCTACAGTTGCATCTACAAGAGCATCAATATTTGGCAACATAAATGAATCCTTTGGTGTTGCCTTATTTAGGTCTCTGAAATTTGTACAAATACGGATCCTTCCATTAGGTTTTTCTACAGGCACCATATTGGATACCCATTATGGATAGTCTATGGAGATGAAAAACTCTATGTCCAATATCTTTTGCAATTCATCTTTCACCATTAAGGCTACTTTTGGTTGCATATTTCTAAGCTTTTGCTTGATTGGCTTATTTGACAGATCTAGCGAAAGGTTATGGGTAACCAATTTTAGATCTAGAACTGGCATATCTTTGTAAGTCCAAGTGAAAATATTAGGTCTCTATTTTAGTAGAGGGATGAGGGTGGCATGTTCATCGGGAGTGAGAATCTATCCAAATTTGATCTTCCATGGATTTATGGGATTATTACTGATATCCACATTGAAGGTTTCCTCTATTGACATTTGTGATCCCTCCTCAATATGATGAGTAGGGATCAAGTGGATGTCATCTACTAGGTTTATAGGTTCTGCATTGGAAGCATCCTCAACATGATAGACAACATAAGCACATCCCGATGCAAAATGAAATGGTTGCATGATTTCTTCATTAGGTAATAAATATTTACTCTCTAAGGGTGAATCAACATGATCCCAATCGATAAAATCTATATTTAGAGGCAATAGTTTGGACAGGTTAGCTAGATTGTGGAGTGGAGTGGTCAAATCAATGGAGACCATATTGATGAAATGGAATTGATTTCTAGGACCACATGGACAAACATCTACATCATCGATGCAACTACCATACCTTATATTTGGCTCTAGTTAGCATGGGCACAAATGGGTCCTCTCTATGCCATCTATGGATGACTGGATCCTCTCTCCTCTCTATGCACTGATTGCAATATTGGATCATTTGGGTCAATGAGCTCCATGTACATAGGCAAGTTGAGAAACACCATGTGATAGATCCCATCAAAGTTCGGTTGTATTCCCCTAAGGCGAGGGTTGATATTGATCTCTCTACACATATCCTCAATCGTATAAGGTGCATTATGGTGACATAGGTAGGGATATCCTAGATAGACTGTCTCTATTTCATCCTTATCATCACTATCATAATACAATCCTTTATTTGCCCTCACTGGAATGGGACATTCTAGAAAATGTGGCCCTATATAGGCTATCTCCTGATCACTATGGTTGTTGTCTAGTAAAATCGAGTATAAACATCATAAATATGATACTTTCGAATAGACTAGCTCAGCCTCATCCCTCGACTGATCATTAGATGAGGAATCACTGTCCACAAAGATATCCTCGTGATATGTCTCGGGTGGTTCTATGGTGACATAAGACACCATTTGGTTATCCCTCTGGCATGCAGAAGGATCAAGGTAAAACATATTGAAGTTTGCTTCACCCCCCAAACTAAGGTATAGGTGGTCTAAATATGCTGCAAGCAAATAATCCTATCCTCATATTTGCAACCCTAGCCTAAACCTATCAGTTGCCAACTAATAATGTAGCTCAAGAAGAGTCCTACGTCCTTACTAAAAACTACCAAGGCCATACCCATGCCAATGATATATTTCAAAAATACGCATGGAATATTCAGGGTTGGATAGGTAATGAACATTCACTATGAACTATTTGTCATCATCTTCATCCATGGGAGTTCGAGTAGGAAGCTGGTCCAGCCCAACATAGATGAATTTTGTTTGATTGGGTGGATCTCCCAATGGCACTACTGATCCAACTAAAAAATTATGAGCATGGGTTCATCCCATCTCTTGTGTAGTCTCTAGGATTGGTCCAAAGGTGATATTATACACAATATATTCACCTAACCTTGTGTTGGCCAAATGAACAGTTACCCATAGTGCAGATGACCCTATTAATGATGCAGGTGAGGTAGGTTGAGGTACCTCCTTAGATTTATCCTAGGCTTCCTCCACTTCCATGGGAGTGGGAGCCTCATTGGTGACTAGTTAGGGTACATTCTTCTTTTCCTTTTCACCCATTTTCACCTTTTGATTTCTTTTTTTTGAAGCATTACTGATGCAGTCAGTTTCAAATAAGTTGTTGTAGTGTGCTTAGATCTGTACGATACAAATGTCGATGGTTGAGAACACACTTTTTTTACCTCTTGGATTCTTAATCGGTGATGTTGGTTGAACGTCCAGGTACATTTATGTGAGTATGAAACACCTCAAAAAATTAGCTAGGTTCACAAATTTGAAGGGCTCTTCATCTGACGACACCATGTGAACCTATTCCTCATGAATGTATTTTACACATTGATGTAGTATATATGGAACACAATGTATTTTTCAAATCTAAGGTCTCCCAAGAAGGATGTTATATTGCATGGTGCCTTCGATCATGTGACACATCATGAGGATGATATTTAGGCCCACTTGAATAGGTAGGATGATTGTGCCAACCGTCGAGCATAGTGCATCATTAAACACTCTCAATGTGAATGCAATGGGCACAATATGTGACTTGGGTAGATTTAAAGGACTTAATGCCTTGGTCATTATAATAATTATTGATGAGCTAGTGTCAACCAAAACCCTCTTGAATGGCATATGATTAACACATGTGATGACATGTAACGATGGGTCAGCTGTATATGTAGGAACCGTCCTAATTTTATGATCATAGAATTGGATCATAGGTTCTTGGAAATATTGTACATGTCCCACAAAATTGGTGAATGCTTGAGCATCCTGGGACTACACCTCAATGGACCTCAGAATGTCCATGAGCATCTCCCTGTGCCTATGGGACTATTGTATCAGCTCATAAATAGAAAAAATTACAAGAGTTATCTACAAGTTTTGAACCAACCTACTTTGTATGGTCACCATCGGTCTAGTTGGTGGGCCTAGAATATTTTGAGTTGGCCGCTAATTCAGTGTAGCTTGTATCCTGATGGGAGCATGAGGTTTATTTGGTTGATCATAGCTCCCATGTCTGGTAACAACATTAACCATGCCTACAAATCTCTGGGTAAGTTGTTCGATGCGCACTTGGTTGATCTGGCCAATGTTGTTGCATGACACCTCATGGTTTGGCAATGGATTTTTATAAATCCTCTTGTTTTGGTTGCTGAGAGCTAGCAGATTATTTGGCACTATAATCTCACATTTATTGATCATGTTTTGCATAATATGTTTGAAGGACCAACACACTTCGATGTCATAGCCCTTCATGCGATGGAATATGAAAAATAGATCATCCTTATACCCTTTTAGCTTGGGTTGATTATGATCTAATATTAGGCAACTTGATTACCTTAGCATCACACAGTTGATGGAATATCGATGTCAAAAATTCTATCAAAGGTGTGAACTTGTGAGGTGGACGTTTTTCTTTATTTTTACCCCTGTAATTATTCTTATGCTGCTCATATTGCGTAGGAGGAGGTTAGGCCTGATAGTTCTACTTTTGTTGCCCCTTATCTTCTCTTTGGAGGTTTAACACCACCTAATTGACGTGGGCCTTCTTGCTCTGATGCTTTGTGGAGCTCTTATTGTACCCATCCTTCCTATTTTTGAGCTTCAAGTTTCCCTCTTACAACTTGATATCCTCAATTAATTTGGCTTGTGCCAAAGCTTCCTCGAATGTCTGGTATTGCTACAATTGCAACAATAATGAGATGTGCTTACCACAACTCTTTGTGAGCATCTAGGTTAGTTCTATAGCAGGAATGAGGAATGGAAACTTTACCATTAATCTCCTCCACCTCTTTTATATTCTATGATTGGATCATCATCATGCTGAGCTAGCACAACCATATCAGAAAGGTTATATAGCTTCTTGACACCAAAAGAAAAGAATTCAAGAAAGGTGTCAACAAGTTGCTCAAAATGGTGATGTTATGCTTCTTTAGCTGATTAAACCACTCCTAGGCTGGGCCTGAGAGGGTTGTGATGAATGTACATAAAAGCAAGGTATTGTTGCTTGCAATCTAGAAGTATATGTCCAAAAAGCTTGTGATATGATCTTGCACATCTTTGTCAACTTTGAATTTATCTAGCCTAGGCATATCAAAATGCTCAAGATATGCTAGAGTAGGCACCGAGGGGTCCAAAGGCTCGTTATAAATCTTGCTCAATGTTAGCTTTTGAGAAGTCATGCCTTACCTCTTGATTGATTTAACATTCACTACTAATGCCTTATAGGCCTCCAAGGATATAAAGTCCTCCTCCCTAAACTAATGTGAGGATGGTCTTGGAGGCACATTCTTCCTCTATCAAGGTGGAGGTCATTGATCTTCCTCCTCTTCAACTTAGGAGCTTTCAAGATATCTATGATCATCTCCATATCCCTCTTCTTCCTCATATTGTCTTTGCCTCTGATCTTCTAATGGTGGTGGTCATTCTATTTTTTGGGCACTAACATGAGTGTGAGTGTCTCTATGATCCTGATGCACGTCGGTTTGTGAAAAATCCTTCCTATGAATGCACTCTACGTGCTCAGTGTGATTGAATAAACTAGCCCTGGCTAGCCTATCCTCTTGTTCCACATGCTCCTTTTAGGCAAGGATGCATTCCTCATGCATACACTACTCATATAATATTTGTCTAGTGAGCCTCTACACCTTAATATTCTCATCTTCAATGTGTTACCTCTCTACGCGAGCATCCTCTAATTGATTTTGGAGGCATTATCATCTATGGTCAGATATCAGTATATGTGGTCTATCAATGTGATCGACCGTAAGAGGCCTCTGGTATGTGTGCTCTATGTGAGTGACCTTATGGGTTATATACCCATCTGATGGATTTACTATGCTTTTTCCTTTGTCCATGAAGACAACATTGGCATCATGCTAAGTCCTGTGTTGTGTGCCACCATGTGTGGATGGTGGATGCAAACCATGAGAGCACTTGGAATACTTCCCATGTTCTCTGGTGGTACTAATAATTCTCCCACTATGGTCACTCAGATCATGAGTGAGTGGATTTGAAGGCTTGTAGCCTAACTACTCAAGGATACTACCTAAACCATCCAACTATCTATATCCCCACTGCTCATGCGATGGTGTACCATGTTAGGATCCCATCCTAACCCTTAATGTAATGACTTCCATGATGTAATAATTCCTAAATAACATGGGTAGTACCCATGATTAATATTTTGTAATGTTCTAAGTTTTAGCTTATATAGTTCCTATGACAAATGGCACCCTTTTTATTTAACACATGGTAGATAGGTTATGTAATGTGGCCTTGTGCATGTAATTCGAGTGGCATTGTGCATGTAATTTGAGTGGCACTATGCATGTAATTCGGGTGGCATTATGCATGTAATCCGGGTGGCATTTTGCATGTAAGCCAACCATGGAAGGGAACTCTTTAAATACCCGAGAAGGCACCAATGTATTCATATTTTTGCAAATTAATGAAATTTTGAAGGAGGTTACCCCCTCGAAGATGCCTACGACTCTATCTTATTGTGATATTGTTTCGTTATGCAAATTTCTGTTATAATGTGTATTTTATTCTGAATATTAATATGATGTTTATGTGAGTTTATTTCCAAGAAATTGTGTGAGAGTGTGTTTATTTGAGTTTATTTTATAGTAGGATCCTAAAAAGTGGTGTTAGAGCGCTTTCCAGGGCCAAGTTCTGCTGTAATAGTAATGATTCTTTTCGGTTAGGTATAATCCTCTGTTATTTTCATCTAATTTTTTTTTTACTATTATAAAAAAAAAAAGACAAATACCAGTAAAAAAAAATAGTCCTTTTTAGTTGAGTAGGTAGAAACCCTATGCCAGGGGTTTTAAAATATTGTGAAGGATCTGTCATTATTGGCTAATCTAGATAGCCCATACAACATCTAGTGAAGTGAGGGGTGATCAAGCTCCAATACCTTGGCCTCAGACAGAACTCGTGCACAGACTTGAGCTCCCACGCATCTTTGGGTGTGTCAGGAAACCATTCTAGGGTTAACAAAATTTTATCCAGTAGGAAGCTTCTCGGCCTTGTATCATCCATAGTCCATGGGACACATCATCCCGGACGATTACCCTCCCATACTGTCAGAGAGGCAGATAGTGTGCTCAAGGGTATGTGTGGAATCCTCCTTGGGTAGTGGCCTAAAATATTGGTCCAAGAACTATTGTTTGTCACTGCGGTATAACAAAGGAACTATGGGTGTTACATACTCCTTTACTTAGCATACTATGGTTCTGTTAAAACTTCAACCTGTAACAAAATCACAAATCAAAACTCCCTATTTGTAAACCTACATTCCAAATTCCCAAAAGTGAGCATATAAGAAAGGAATCCTCTACCAAAAAAATAACATACATTGCATGGATTTGGGATAAAATATGAGGGTGATAGTTAAGTTGACAGTTTGGAGAATAACAATCAAATTTATAGTGGCAGTAATAGTGAGGTCAATCAGGTCAGCACAGTCAGGTCAGAGATTGTAGTTTCTAGAACAGAACTGTCATAACAGTAACCTACAAAATATAGAGAATCTTTAGACTAGTGAGGTAACCAATGTTAGAGAGATTGTCCAGGCTAATAAAATAGTGAGCGAGTGACCAGAGACCATTTATAGATAGTGCTCTAGTAGCCAACTTTTGCACTGTAGCTCAAAATCAAAAATTGTAAACACCATTAGACTTGAAAAAACAAGAGATCAAAAAAAAGTCTGGGGTGCCCAAAAGTAGTGTTGTGGGATATAGCTCATTGTGACCACCTCTTCGAACTGATTGTTCTGATATATAGCATCCAAGCACTTTTTTGGAAACTTACTAAAAATAGTAAGTCCTAAAATCCAATTCTAATTTTAGTAACTGGTCACAAAAGGTTCCAAAATGGCCTAGGGTACCCGTGGACATCAAAAAGAGCTAGAACAGATGGACTCCTTAACCAAAGCCATTGAGAATTTGAACTTGGAAATTTTATCCATAAGGGAAGAGGTCCAAGGTTTTCATCTATATCATGAGGCCACTAGTGCTTGCTTAGAAGAAACACTAATAAATATGAGTAGCAAGTTACATAAGGGACCACTAAAAATAGAACACTAGGATGAAAACTCTATAAGGAATGACTATGACCCATCCTTTAAAATGCCAAAATTGGACTTCCATCAATTTAATTGGAAGGATGTTGATGGGTGGTTATGTAGGCTTGATCAATTCTTTAGACTTCATAATGTTCCCATATATCATCGAGTTCAAATGGCTTCCTTCAATTTGGAATCTGAGGCTCTACACTAGTTTCAGTGGTTATGTAATTCCAACCCAAATCTCTCTTGGGAGGAATTTGAGTCCCAAATACTGACCCGATTTGGGCCTAGTGAGTATGAAGACTTCACAAGGGCCTTGATGAAACTACAACAAACATCATCAGTCCATGATTACCAAACTCAATTTGAAAAAATGGCCAATAAGACAAGAGGATTGATGGAGGGGTTCTTCACGAGTTGTTTTATTAGTGGGTTAAAAGGAGATCTCCAAGATGAAATAAATATGTTGAAACCACATTCCATGATGGAAGCTATCAGTTTGGCCCATCTGGTCAAATCTAAACTCTCAAACCAAAGGTGCCCCCATGGTTTTCTCCAAACCGACCTTCATTTCCTTTTCGCACCCAAAATTTAGTGGATAGTAAACCTACTACACCCAAGCAATTGACTATAGAGGAGATGGATGCACGTCGTTCCCAAGACTTATGTTATAATTATGATGAAAAGTTTTTTAAAGGACATAAGTGTGCAAACAAAATACTGTTCTTGATATATGTTGAGGAACCTGCTAACACTGACCAGAGCGATGAGGATGAGGACCCCCCTGAAACACCTTCTCCACAGGAAGAAGATACACAGGGGTTTGAGGTAGATATTTCAGTCCATGCTCTTGCAGGCATTATCACTCCACAAACCATGAAATTTGTGGGATTTTTCAAGGGCCAAAATCTTATCATCCTTATTGATTCAGGCAGCACACATAACTTTATTGATCCTAGAGTTGCTAAGCAAGAAAATATCTATATACACACTTGTAATTCATTTGAGGTCATGGTAGCCAATGGGGGAACATTACCTTGTAAATTAAAATTTTGCAATGTCAATATCAGGATAGGTGACTATGAACTCAAGAATGACATGTTTGCCCTCTAGTTGGGAGGATGTGATATGGTTTTGGGATCTCAATGGTTGAGTACGTTGGGCACTATCAGTTGGAACTTTGCAAAACTCTGGATGCAATTCTCCCAAAATGGACAAAAACACTTACTCAAGGGCTCACCTATAGGAACACCTCACCTCATTAGTTCCAATCGTATGGAGAAAGTGCTAAATAAATTAAAACATGGGGTCATTGCACAACTCTTCTCCATCCAACAAACCACTTCACTAATGGTTAAAATTCCATCAGACCTACAACTAGTTCTACACAAACATGATGTTGTCTTTGCAGAACCAACTACACTACCACTGTGTCACTCTCACGAACATGCTATCCCATTGCTCCCGGGTAGTGCACCACCAAATATCATGCCATACAGGTACCCTCATGCCATGAAATTATAACTAGAAAAATTGGTATAGGAATTACTCAAGGTTGGTGTCATCCGGCCTAGTACTAGCCCCTACTCCTTGCTTGTCCTACTTGTTCCCAAGAAATATGGCTCATGGTGCCTATGTATTTATTATTGACAACTCAACAAGACTACGATCAAGGATAAATTTCCAATTCTAGTTGTTGATGAATTACTCGATGAACTACACGGGACCATGTATTTCACCAAGCATGATCTCCACTCTGGCTACCATCAGATCCAGCTCAAGGATGAGGACATCCCAAAAATTGCCTTTCGCACTCATGAAGGTCATTATGAATTCTTGGTAATACCATTTGGTCTCACAAATGCTCCTTCTACATTCCAAAGTCTTATGAACAACATCTTTCGGCCCTTTCTACAAAAATTCATCCTTGTGTTTTTCGATGACATCTTGATTTACAGATGCACGTGGGAAGAGCACCTCCATAATGTAGATCAAACTTTATAGTTGTTGGTCACCCATCACCTTTTTGTCAAAAGGTCCAAGTGTTCCTTTGGTCTTATTGAAGTAGAGTATCTGGGACACATTGTCTCATAGGATGGCATCAAGGTTGACCCTAAGAATATTCAAGTAGTTCAAGAGTGGCTGAAACCTCACACCCTCAAGGGACTTCAAGGATTTTTAGGGCTTACAGGATATTATCACAAATTTATCTACAATTATGGGAAGATAGCTACCCCCCTCACCTCCATGTTGAAAAAATATTCCTTCACTTGGACAGGGCCTGCTGACCAAGCCTTCATTGAACTCAAGCATGCTATGACCACCACTTCTATCTTAGCCATGCCATATTTCTCTAAATAATTTGTAATTTAAAGTGATTCTTCTGGTTATGGTATTGGGGCAGTATTGATGCAATAAGGATGACCTATGGCCTTTACTAGCAAGGCACTCTCTGACTATAATCTGGGGAAATCCACATATGCTAAGGAAATGTTAGCCATATTGCATGCAATCAAACATTGGTGACCTTACCTCATTGGGCGTCACTTCTCCATAAAAATCGACCATCAGAGTCTCAAATATTTTTTGGAACAAAGAGTTGCCATGCCTGACCAATAAAAGTGGGTGTCTAAACTCATGGACTATGATTATGATATCACCTACAAAAAGGGAAAGGAGAATATTGTGGCTGATGCTCTTTCTTGCCAAATGGAGACCGTAAGTATGTTGTGTGCCATCTTAGCACCACTTCCCCAATGGATTGATTCCTTGCATCAAGAAGCACGTTAGGATGCAAATTTTCAAGATTTGATAGCCTCACTAATGGATGATCTAGATTCTACACTAGGATATAATTGGAATGGCCATGATCTACACTACCATCAATGCTTGGTTCTACCTCATAAGTCCCCACTTCGAGAGCTCCTCATGAAGGAATTGCATGCCACTCCCTTTGTAGGCCATTCAGGGTTCCTTAAAACATATGAGCGACTCAAGCACACCTTCTTTTGAAAAGGTATGAAATGGGACATCCACTCTTTTGTTGCTTCCTGTGACACATGTAAAAGGATGAAAGGTGAAACATTGTGCTCTTCGAGCACTCTTCAGCCATTGCCTATCTTGGATCAGGTTTGGACCGACATTTCCATGGAATTTATATAAGGGCTCCCTAAATCTGGAGGTAAGTCAGTTATTTTTGTGGTAGTGGACCACCTTTGAAAATATGCTCACTTTTGTGCCCTTGCCCATCCTTATACAACATCCATTGTTGCATAATTTTTTCTTGAATCCATATTTTTCCTTCATGGCATGCCCACCTCCATTGTATCTGATTGTGATCCCATGTTCACTAGTCATTTCTAGCAAGAGTTGTTTAAGTTGTAGGGGACTCAGCTCAAAATGATTTCAGCCTACTATCCGCAAATGGATGGTCAAATAGAAGTTGTTAATAAATGCTTGGAAATATACCTTCGCTACTTTGTCTTAGATCATCCTAATCAATGGGCCAAATGGCTATCCTTGGCTGAATGGTGGTACAACACTTCCTATCATATCACAACCAAACTCACACCATTTGAACCAGTCTATGGGTGCCTTCCACCTATGCCTTCCTCTTACATTCTAGGCAGCTCCAAGGTCTAGGCCATCGACAACACTCTGAGTCAACATACCGAGGTCCTTCACCAACTTAAGTAGAATTTGAACATGGCCCAAAATTGGATGCACCAACAAGTTGATCAGCATCGTTCTAAGCATAGTTTTGATGTAGGTGATATGGTCTTCCTTCGCTTGCAGCCATACAAACAATATTCCATACAACTTTGCAGGTGCCAGAAGCTTGCTGCAAAATTCTATGGTCCTTACCAGGTTCTACAAAGGATTGGCCCCATAGCTTACAAATTGGTGCTTCCACCTACTTCCAAGCTTCACCCAGTTTTTCATGTCTCTGCTCTCAAGAAAGTTGTGGGTACATAGGTACAGGTTCAATCCACACTTCCTGAATTGGATGAAGAAGGCTCCATATTACTTGAACCTGAGTAGTTGTTGTATTGTCGGGCTCACACTCTTTGCAACCATACAATTACAGAGCTCCTGGTTTAGTGGCATGGGATTCAACCTAAAGATGCTACATGGGAACCTCTCCACCAACTCCAGTAATAGTTTCCTCATTTTAGCTTTGAGGACAAAGCTTCTTCAAGGGGAAGGACATGTTAGGATCCCATCCTAACCCTTAATGTAATAACTTCCATGATGTAATAATTCCTAAATAATGTGGGTAGTACCCATGATTAATATTTTATAATGTTCTAAGTTTTAGATTATATAGTGCCTATGACAAATGGCACCATTTTTATGTAACACATGGTAGATAGGTTATGTAAGGTGGCCTTGTGCATGTAATTCAAGTGGCATTATGCATGTAATTCGAGTGGAACTATGCATGTAATTCGGGTGGCATTATGCATGTAATATAGGTGGCATTTTGCATGTAAGCCAACCATGGAGAGGAACTCTTTAAATACATGAGAAGGCACCAATGTATTCATATTTTTAAAAATTAATGAAGTGTTGAAGGAGGTTGCCCCCTCGAAGAGGCCTGTGATTCAATATTATTGTGAGATTGTTCCTTTATGCAAATTTTTTTTATAATGTGTATTTTGTTCTGAATATTAATATGATGTTTATGTGAGTTTATTTCCAAGCAATTGTGTGAGAGTGTGTTTATTTGAGTTTATTTTATAGTAGGATCCTAACATACCATTGGCTTCCACCTTGGATATGTCGATAGTGATCTTGCAAGGTTCACTATGCATGGGAGGGTAAATAGACCTATGCTTAGAAGTGGGCCTATCTACATGCCCTTGAATGGATATCAATTTCTTCTATACTCTAAAGTTGGAGGTATGGAACCTCCTGTAGACTTAGTATGTAGGGGCACCAACTTGGCCCCCTGTATGACATAATCATCCATCGATCCTATGGATGCACATGCACTATGATATCGATAATGGTCTTTGAGTGGAACACCCTCATGATGAGAGGCTCCATGCTCTATCCTATGTCTAGAATAATGCAAAAAAGCTCCTCTATCAGGGGTATGCTCAATGATTTTCCCTCGTATCGAATTGTCTGCTATGATGCTGGCTGAATGACATTCAGGAAGCTCATGTGGGTGAGGATTCAACACATTTTGTTATGAATTTAGTGGGGTTTGGTCAATGACACTAGGATTAAGCCTTTGCTGACCTCCCCGTGTCTCCACCATGGTGCACCTAGTGTCTATATTTATCTTTTATTATGCAAACAAGGTATACAATGGTGATTATCTTGAATTAAATTTTAAATGTGATCCCTAAACTATTTGATGTTATTTCATGATTTGTTGTGTTAGTATTAGAAACTCTTATAATTTTGAAAGCTTATTGGATGATAATCTCAGTTTAATTGACTTTCACTTGTACACTCATAGTTCGACAACTTGGATATGAACTCCAAGTCATGTAATCCAACCTATAATATGTGGTAATGAAGCCCATACATGTTCAAGGAGCATAGGTCCTCCCATATCCTCATCCATTTTCATCCAGTCAGCATCATACCCTTCGAAGAGGAGTATATGCAAATTTTCTAGGCTACAAAAGGTTCTTGGATCCGGTATTGGTCTAGAACATAAGATACATGGGATTTGGACCAACAGATGGAAATCACCTCCACCATCATTGAAACCCTACTAGTGGTTGGATGTAACTTCCAACTCACTAGCATTTACTTTGGAATGTGGTGTGTGTGGTTCTTTTTAGATTGCATAAAAGGAAAGATGCATAATACAACACTCACATGATCATTTCCTACATGATATGCATAAAAATAATGTTTTATATCCAAGAAGTATGCATGCTACATCCTACATGATCTTTTGACAATGCAAGTTACGATGATAAATGGACTTTGATTAAGCTTCAAGCATGCAAAACCACTACATGAAATATTCTAGTACGCTGGAGTTAGGGGGGACTGCACTCAGAGGTCCGATGTTCCTAGTAGTGCCTAGCTAAACTATAACAAAATGAAATCCTAGGACCTAATTCATTTTCCTTTTTTATTTAAGGTGTCCTAATTAAATTTCATTTTATGCATTCTAGAAAAACATAGGTAGTGAAAACAAAGATATAATTTGAGAATAGGAACTACCTCAGGTCGTCATTTGATGTAGCTTTAACTCCCTACTATCTGCTGTGTTAGCTTCTAACCATGAATATGATGCACAGTTGCCACTGTAGACCGTGACTGTCAACCACGGGCTAACTTTTTGATTGCGGCTATCAACCACAGTGAGCACCTATCATGAAAAAATGAACCACAATCATTAAAACATGGCAAAATTTATGGAGTTCTACCATTATCACCTTCTGACCTATCCAAAAAGTATGCACCTAACTAATACATCAGTTGGAATCAACATTAAAGCATGAAATGATAGAAAATATTGTATACAACAATAAAATGGATGTTTCTTCTATTAATATTGGAAAATAATCTTGGTTACAATCATGTCCCTCTTAGGGTTACCCAAATTTTGATACAACTGATACAATTCAAAAGCCCCAATGGGGTAGGTATAATACGCAATCTCTCTAAATAGTCACAAAATGCTCCAAGGTGTTGATGAACTTCTTCTCCATGCTTAGAGGTATTTTTTGTGTTGAATGGCATGATCCTATTAATCTTGAATTCAAGAAACAACAAGAAACCTTAAAAACAAAGGAGTCCTCTCTTGATGAGGCTTTAAAAGGATATTTCACAAGATGTCATAACAAACATGTAATCAAGAAAATAGATAAAACATGGCAAACCTATACTAATCATGAAATATTGTCATCAAACATGTATAAGAAAGCAAATACTATCTATCTATTGGGTTAGTTTATCAAATAGAAAACATGAATGCATGAAATAACCCATAATTGCACTAATTACCAAATTGAATTAATGAAAGTAAATATACTTTTAATGCTTAATTCCACCAGTCATATGTCTCTAAAATGTCAATTAAACCTATACTAATAATATGATCTACTCAATTAATCTAAAAAAAAGAGTACAAAGGGATCTGTAGCCATTTTCTCATCACAGGTCTAATGTGTGGTTAGCACTGTTGACCATGACTGACAGCTGTTAATGAGCTTTGAGTAAACTTACCCTCAGAATTAGGGCTTCCTCTCCAATCCTCATTGCCAAATTGATGATCAAGAGTTGCCTCTATTTCCTCTAATAGTTTTGGTGGTTGAATTATCTAAATTGTGCACTGATTGCACAAATTTTCATTTATTGGCTCTCTTAGGGTCCTAGGGCTTCCATAGCGATTCAATATCCAATTGGGTAGCAAAAGTATCCCTCTCAATGTATGCAAGTGAGTATGCAATTCGATAGGGCTTCACTGCTCAATTGATCACACTTTGTCTAGAATTATCCCCAATTTAGAGGGGGATTTTATAGCAATGGCCCAGGGCTAGGGATGGCTTCCTCATGAAGCCAAGATCAATATTGGAAAGTTGAGTCTGTTGGATAGAATTTTATGGACCCTTCCTCGCTCAAAATACTTCAATATGCAACCAATTGGTTGTTGCAACCAAATTTGGTTTGGATGAAGGCCAAATGAATTTAAGTGCTGACCATGGCTGACATGTGTCGTGAGCACTGCTAACTGTGGGTGTTAGAAGTAGCTAGCACTGACTATGCAAAAATACCCCAAATGAGTGGTAAAAACCACTGCTATACCTTAGATCTATCCAAATGTCTTCCATACGGTCTTCTAGCATGTATGATATGAGTAGTAGACTCGACATGATGCATTTTAGATGTCTACAAAGAGAACATGGCTTATGGTGGAGACATTGACATTGTTATGGTATAGGTTATGATGTGGTATCTTGGTGTGGAAGATAACCAAAATTTTATGAGATAAAACCATGAATATTGAGATTACCTGAATGAGGAGGAGATTAAACATAATATTTAGATACACTACTAGTTGGAGGAACTTGTGGAATTCTCCCAACATTGGTGGCCACAATAGTATCATATGTTGGGTTATGAACAAGATTGTCATGATTTGAATATTCAAACAAATTATTGTTATACAAATTCCTAGGGGAGATAGTAGAAGGAGAAGGTGCCTCACCTATTTTGAGTTGAGCCTCCTCATCCATAACTCTAAACAAAGTCTCTCTGTGGTGTTTTATGAAACCCCATAAATGATCAATTAATATAAAAGTGAAGCCACCATTAGGCCCCTCAAAGGGATCATAGTTAGTATCAATTTCAACATTTTCTTTCTCTTCTTCATCAAGGTTAGGATTACCTCTATCATCCTAATCATATTCTTGAGGAATTTATTCATATTCTAGAACAATTCATTGACTTCTAAGGAATGGAACCATTAGAAGAATTGAAAAGGTAGAGGAGAAAACTAAGGAAAGACACACAAGAAGAGGCTTTTTCTATTTTTTTATGATCTAAAAAAATAGAAAAAGTGGTCTTACTTAAAATTTTCAATAAAATAAAAAGGAATAGGCTTCTTATCTTGGCCACTAAAATGTGTGTTCATGTTAGGTTCACCAAATATGTAGAGGGGGAAAATTGTCCTACCACATACAATTCTTGGTTGGATCCACTAGGAGCCAAGGTGAATCATAGGGGTCTATTATATTTTCTAAACTCGAGGGAATGAAAGTATGGGTTTAGCAAGAATAGTATTATAACTCACTCCAAATATAGGGTGGGAATGTTTGATGTGTCAATTAATCATACACCTATTGTTTGGTCTTTCTAAACTAAACTATGAAAATAAAAGAACAATGTAAGAGACACAAAATGCAAGAAGACAAGAGCTAACCCGATCATGATTCTATAATTAAATGATGTATAACCCTAGGGTTGTAAAATAAAGTCTTTGAACAATATTCCAAGGGAATGCACAAACAATATTAAAAACCCTAGATGCATACTATATGCTTTTATTCTATCAAATTCCTAGAAATTCAATCAAATGCTTTTCCCTTTATTATAATCTAGGTTTTGAGTAGAAATGAACAAAAGAAAACACCAAAAAACCAAAATTTCTATTAGGGCACTTATCTAATCCAATGGTTGATCCATTATTTATATTGCCTCTAGAAAAACTGTTGGTTCTAAATCTACAAAATAACTTCACGAACACTAGAAATTTTGATCAGAATTTGGAGGCCTAATTGGCTGCTATAAGATTGATATTGGAGGCCTGCTTAGGCTGCTATAAGATTGATATTGGAGGCACAAAATCCATGCCCCATTGGTCCTTTTATATGACAATCCAAAACTAGAATTATCTTTGACATTTTGAACATGCACAAAAAAATGAAACATATAGATAATAGTAAAATAAAATGTAGATAGGATGGATACAATAAAACACTAAAATGCAAGTGCAAATTTAGTGTTTTGGGATGCAAAACATATCCCCAAGCCCTAATTTTCCAAATTCATGAACTTTAAATGGGGATCATTAATATGGATTATCAAATTCACACCCTGTATGGGTAGGGTTCGAATCTAGTTTATATGCCCTTTTTGGGCCCTAAAACAACAAAAACATAGAGTGCAAAACAACAAAAAATAGACTTGCAAAGTAACCAAAATAAATGTAGAAACTAATGAGCTAATGGATAAAGCAATGAATAGTGAAGAGGTGTAATAATCACTCCAATAAGGTTGATATATCCAATCATTAAGACTCCTCCACTCAATACCCAAGTGCAACCAAAACCAAAACACAAAACAACAAAACAACAATATGGAGCAGATGAGCACTTATTAGCATGAACAATGAGCAAGTCAAAAATTAAAATATATAAATAAATTGTTGGGGTAATATTAGGGAATTCAAAACCTTATTTATAAGATTTTTAGGGGGCAAAATGGGTAGGAAAATGAAATTTCACCATCGGCAAAGGTTGATACCAAAATGGGCCGATAAGGGGAGGGGTTTTAGTGATAAAAAACTCCTATAATGCCAAATTCATGCCCCATAATTATAGTGTAAAAATATATCAAGACAAATTCATACCTCATATAAACTTAGTATTAATTTGGTAAATCTAAGAAAACACGACAAAGGAAGAAGGCAAAAAGGTCCCAAATTTACACTTAGCAAGTTTGGATAGCTGACTAGGGATCTAAGGAATAAATGACTCATTTTGATAGGTAAATTTTCTATGTATATATTATGTTACCTATAAATATAAATAATACAATGATAATATATGGCAAAAATATATAAAATTTTAAGGAAGGGTATGCCACCAATAGTAAGTAATTCTCTAAGAGAAGGATACCTGAAGGAAGATCTGTTGGTGTTCAAACAAGTTAATTTGGTTGAATTAGATCTAGAAGGCTCAATGGATGCCATAGTTCCTCATCCAAAATTTAAATTAATTTATAAGTAGCCATCACTTGGTATGAAAATGTATACTTATTCCCTATATTAATTATCAGTGTTTTTGGAAGGTTGGGTGTTACATAATTGCCTGATAGATTAATGATAATGCTAAAATTAATATCATACCCAAGGTATTCTATGATACTATGAAATTGTAATACACAAATATTAATCCTAGGTTGATTTAGTTTAATCAAATGCCATTTAGAGTAGTAGGGATGATAAGAAAACTACCAATACTATTGTATAGAATGCCAAAATTTCCAAAAACTCAAGATATCATAGTGATGGATGTGCCTCCAAAATTTAGAATGAATTTGTCAATAGGTTTTTGATGAAAATTGAAGGTTATGTGGTACAATATCAAACAAAAATAGTTATGCCATGCATTAAATTTTGTTTCTAGATCTACGCTAAAAAATAATACCATTTGACGTGCAAAGATATGAAGAATGCAAGGCAAATATAGAAAAAAAAGTCCACAATTTAGCTAAAATGGAGGTAATTGATTGGATAAAGAATGGGAAAACATCAATTTATAATGGAAATTTATTCAAGAACACTAATTTATTACTGGGGTCAATCTTGAAAATCAAGTATAATTTGTAAACCAACTATAATGCATCACAACATATGATCATTGGAGTGTTTAAAAAAGTGGGGCCAAAAGTTTTAGGATATCAAAAAATTGGCTCTTAAAAGAAGAAAATTCAACACTGCATCACCAACCATAAGGATTCATATGTATTGGAAACCTCTAATAGTTAGCTAATTATATGGCATAATACCTATATCCATTGAGGATGTCATCAATAAATAATGTAGTTAGCAAAAATGTGCACCACCAGCCTATTATGCTACTTTTCAAGCAAGTTTGGAAACTAATACAAGCCCAAAGTAAATATTGTGGTAGAATCCTGATAGAATAAATTACAAGTCCCAAGATAAATTCCAAAGACAAAAGCATAAGTTTGGCACCATATGGCTAGGTCACTATAGATTCAAATGCAAGAGCTAAAGACTAAGTATAATTGGCATGCAAAGATATGCCATAATTTTGTGTACATAAATTGATGGGTAAATAAAAGTTGAATATCAACTAAAGAATAAGAGAGTTGGTCAAAGGGTATAGCAAAAGATATTTTAAAACATGTAGAGTATATCACATAAATTAACTAATTATAAAATGAGATATTGTTTCTCAAAAATTGGATACAAAGAGGATCAACAATATGATCCAAAGGATGGTTTCTTCAAGATAAAAACACTATATAAAGGGGAATCTCTTTCCTAGTAACCACTCACTCCTAAGGAAGAATTATGTATTGAGGGTGTATAGTGAATAGGTGTTAGTAAAAGGAATAAATGAGGAATATTCTTAGCAAAACCTATAGTTAAGCCTAAATATTCCTATGCCTAGAGAAGATGCAAAAATACCAAAGGAAGAGAATGGTCAATCTTAGCCTTACTAGTGTTAGCTATATCAGGCATGTTAATTTATGGTAGTCCAAGAACCATATTGAAGTTATCTAAAACATTATAGCATTGGCTAATATTATCTTAGTGTTTTTTAGAATTTCTTCTCCATTTATAATGCCTACAATCTTCCTAGCCTATGAAGAAGTCCAACAATAGTAACCACAACCTTCTAGTACTTGGGTTTCACCATTTATCAAGGACACCAAAATGGTGCCAAAAGAGCAAGTTATAGGGATAAAGAAGGAAGAGAAGAAGGGGCATAATGTAAAAGGTATTGGGGATTATCAAGTTTTCAAGCTCTTTGTTCTTGAAAATATTGACCAATAGAAATGAGTATTTATAAGCTCTTTTTCAATATGTGGAATCTACCAAGATAGTGTAAAGATAAGGAAAGCATAATTTAGAAGAACTCCCTTAATGGAAAGGGATATTCTTCACCATTTCTATCATCTTGATGTTCAAAGTTAGTACCAAAAACACCAAGAAGGTAAAATGTAAAGCAAATACTAAGGCAAATCACTGACTGCAATAAGAAGTTTAGAACATGCAACATATAGGTATGGATTTCTTGTATTTTATTATCTTCTCCTCTTATCATTTCACCATCCTTTCTACTCCATTAACATTCTTATAATTAATTCCATACCACTTGATAATTCTAGTCCATATTCTCCATATTTTCCATCTTCTTCAAGCCATCCGATATCTCTCTTGTATTATTTTCGTGACTCCATAGTCCAATGGAAAGACTAGCCTAATTTTCCTTTTGCAAGAAACTATAGTTATTTAATGCAATTTTGGAAGTCTACAAAATTGATCCCTTAGTACTTAAATAGAAAAATTAGATGCCAAAGGTCATAATAAAAGAATAATAGTTATCAAAATATGATTCCACATAATACCTTGACATGTGGAAGCTAAACACATGTGGTTCTCAACATCAAAATTTGAAAAAGTAGATATCATGACAAGATGATAGTAATATGCTACAATAATAAGATGATAAAAGTAGGCACACACTACATTGAATAAATTGCAATGATGGTAAGTTGTGATTAGTTTAACAAAAATGAAAGTAAATGAACTAGATATTCACATGCGAAATAAGATCCAAGAAATTATTGCTAGCCCTAAAAAATACAATTCAATTCATGATCTAGTTGTCACCAGCATCGATAGAGGGAATTAAAATAATTTGTAGGGTCACCTAATGCAAGACTTTTTATGTGTTAAGATAATTCTGAGCATCTGTGCATACTATTTAAGTATCAATTTGGAGAATGACATTCATGAACCTGGAGGACATTTACCTACATAGTTTTTCAAGGATGAAAGTAGTAGAAAGGAAAGAATTCTTGAATGCCTATAATATTTATCTAAAGTAGTTTACATGGATGGAAATGCACCTAAAGATACTAATTTGTATTTGAAGCAGTGGATAGCTATGGTGGAATATGCTCATGGTGATTTCAATTTTTCTAGAGGTTCCTGCACTCATGTATCTTTATTTTCTTTTCTCTCTCTTTCCTTACCAATATTTTCTTCCTCTTTTTGTCTCTATTTTATATATCTTCACATCATCCACTTCCCTAGACATCTCCATACCCTATCTTCCTAAATATATTATCATCATTACCAACATCTCTTCCTTATAGTGTCCATGCATTTTTATCTTCTTGTAGTTTCCTTCTCATTCATTATAACCTTTGCCTCACCAATCATTTCATCGCCCTATAAATACCTAGAAATATCTTCACCATGGCCCTCTAGTACATCCCATATTTTATAGGCAAATGGGATTAATTTTGAATAGATGTTTGTTTCAAAATATGTTTCAAAAACCTTGCTAAAGTTATAGAGTCCATCAAATACCCCGCCACTTTTCCTTTTCTATATTAATTACCTTACCTATTCTAAATTTCTTTTATTTCTATATGCTATAATCTTTGCCTACTCCTATACTTGTACTATCAATGAGCGTATATTCTATATCCTCTATCCCTATGGATTTCCAATAGATCACAAATAAGGCTTAATAGGCCCTCAATATTACAAGAAAAAATCCTTGGAAGTCACTAATTATGCAGTTGAATTTTACCACCTACATCCACAATTCTATAATGTGAAATATATTATGGTTTTATCCAAGTCGTATAGTCATTTTTCTATTACATCAATACAATGAATTGCATTTAGTAGTTTTTGAGATAGCTAGTTTAGCATCAAAGGAACCTCATGAGGTAAATTTGGCTATAAAGAGAAGGTACAAAGTAGGCCATAATGTTGTATGAGAGTATAAAATGTAGGTATGCATGGCTGGATATATAAAATTGGGTAAGACAAATAGTACATCAATAAGCAAAAGCATGCTCGACTAAAAATAATTCCAAGGCAATAAAATCCAGTACATAAAAGCAAATACAACACTTTTTGAAAGCCCAATACCTGGATCAACAATATCTTAAGCACTAAACATGGAATTTTGGGCTAAATGTAAGAAGTAGTTAGAATTTTAAAATATTGATGTCAATAAAGGCATGATGAAAATTTGGCATCCTACATTTTCCAAAAAAATAAGCTATCTTAAGATGTAAAGGCTCTGAAATTATGGAAAAACTTGTCAAATACAAAAATAAATCCAAGTATTTAAAGAGGCCAAATGAAAAATGATGTTGATGTCATCATCACTACACAAAAATATGACATGGTATGGAATAAGGGACCAAGTAGAAAATATTCTAAGGCATTTTATTTGACATACATAAAGCACAAGTAGAAGCTAATCCAAAAAAATGGCTCACCTAATAGATTGAAACTGAAATGTAATCTAGTGTTTATAAGAAAGCATGCAAAAGAAAGATGCTAAAGAGGTAAACAAAGTAAGCTATTGAAATGAAAAATAATTTGAAGTGAAAAAGAGGGGGTTTCTCCTTGTATTTATAAATTCATCAATTCAACAGTTACAATACGTCCCCTTGAGGGCTTCTCATTTTGATACATTTCATATTACAAATTATAAGGGATCAAATTCCTTCAAGAGCTTAATGGCATGCTTCCGGTTTTCTTCTTGTGACCCACAATTGAGATCTATTCTCGGGCTAAATTTACTCAGATCCTTAGCTCCTCCCTCATTCCTAGAATACCTGCACCTACACACAAGATATTGAAAGATATTAGTAGCATATGTGTTTGATAATGAAAACCTTGAAAAAGTATGCATCTATGAATATAAAACTTATTTGTGAAAAATCTAAACAACTCCAAATGACTTGAAATTATAGTATTATGTTAATGAGATGATTTTGGAAGTATATGAGCATAAATTAAAGTGGAATTATGATCATAACCTGTGGTCATCCCTAGAAAAAAAAACTAAGACTAAAATCACAAAAACATAAATCAACACATCAAATATATTCAAAACTTAACCAAAATTGAGCATTGTACTATTTTAATTCTATAGAATTGATCTATGTTAAAATCAGATCAAATTTTTTAGCCATTTCATGGCCATCCATGGGAAGTCCAACTAGGACTATTATCTATCCCTGGTAGGTATGGTCACAAAAAGAGGTGGTTTTTATCACTAATTTTAATGGGATATGGTTTAGAACTCTCATAAATGTGTTTTCATCAAATTTGGTCAAATTACTCTCAAATTTGATAGGTTTTGGAATTAATTAGCATATTTTGGGATGCCCTTGAAAGTGCCTTCTATTGAAGAGGTTTTCAAGGAAAATACATGGGCAAATGTGAGGACAAATATTGGTAGCACTTCATGGTCAAATGTTGCAAATGTATCCTTCTAAAATTGGGTGGGAGCACCTCAATTTATAGCCCAAAAGAGAAAAATGGGCAAAGGGGTAAGTTTTGGCATGTAAGGCAAGTGCTGCCACTTGTCAATTCCTTTGCCATGCACAGGGTGAAAGAGGTTGCCCATTTGGGCCTCCAATTTGCAGGTTTGATGTTTATAATAATGACAACATCCAAATAAATTATGAGTGATTGGGTGAAATAATTGGTAGGAATTTATTACCATTTATCCTTTCCTTTGACTTTTGGAGGGTCTAGTTCATGGCCATTCCACACAAGGATGGTTGCTGATGGTCATTCCTTGGTGGGACGATCATGAACTGTGACCATCCTTGGGTGGGACAACCATGGCTACATGGCCCAAAACCTCCCAAAAGTGGGGTAAACCTTCCTAAAAGTGGTTGGGAGCCTTAATTAACCCCTAATTATTTTCCAATGGGATCATATGATGTCGATAAGAGGCACATTAATAGTATTATCTTATTTACATGATTTTAGTATCTACAAATGCCCCTTTTTGAGATTGCATTGTGTGCAATAGAGTGCTGAGAAAAAATCAATGATTAAATAATTAAATGATTAAGGTAATTCATTAATCTAACCAAATTTATATGCCTCCATTGTGGAAAGAGCATACATTCTTGGAATCCTTTCTTTTGACATAGTTGAAGGATTTATTTTGGTATACCTTTCAACCGCATTGTAGTGATAGTTGTATGGGCTTAGGGTATACTTGGTCTTGGTTCCTTGTTTCCTTGTAACCATTTTCATGGGTGAATTATTGAGGATTAAAGGAGGCCAAGACTTTTGTTTTGTTGCATTTATTATTGTTTTTCCCAACGTATGCTTGCAAATTTATCTTTGGCAATGATTCTTTTGAATGTATGAAAATTACACTTTTGAGTGTTTTAAGTGTTGATTTGATTATGAAATCGTTGTTATGACTACCCCCTCAAGCGATGAGTCTATGAGGGCATGACCAATGATAAAGTTATGAGTCACTTGACCCATATGACTTAATTGGGATAACCATCAGTTTTGCCCATTTCAAGATGTACCAATTTTGCTAGGATTTTGATTGTTTTGATGGTGTTTCATGGAAGCAAAAGACTAAATACTTCATTCCCGTGGAGTGGTCCAGCCATAATGGCCTTCTTGGGGAGTGAAATAGAGACTTTTCAGAGCATCCATAAATAATTTTAGTTCAATATTGATCCCTTGTTAATTTTAACCATTTTTTACTTGTTTTTGGTGGGTTTTTGGCCTTGTTTTTGATATTTTTAGCTATTTTTGTAGGGTTTTTTGGTGTTTTAATTTTTTTTGAATTTTTTATTTTTGATGATATTTCATAGAATAAAGGAGATG
This sequence comes from Wollemia nobilis, assembly GCA_028583015.1. Lineage (NCBI taxonomy): Eukaryota > Viridiplantae > Streptophyta > Pinopsida > Araucariales > Araucariaceae > Wollemia > Wollemia nobilis. The sequence continues at coordinate 4,479,826 of JAQPPZ010001844.1, read as the reverse complement.
AATACCTCATTCCCATGGATAATTCTAGCTACAATGGCCTTCTTTGGGATTTAAGTGAAGATATTTCAGTTTGACGATGAATAATTTGGTTCAAGTAGCCTTATAGTAATTTACTCATATTTCCATATTGCATGGAGTGCAAGTCACTGCAACCACCAAGTATGTGAGGTAAATCACTGGGTATGAGGCTCAATTGAGATTTTTCTTTATATGATGTTTTTGTTGATTTTATGATTTTGAGAGTGTGAGGTGTGAGGACTTGTAGCCCATGGGTAGTTTTTGGATTATGATGTATCTTTTGATTATATATATATGAGTTTTTCTATTGTCATCATGCATTTCCTTACTGCTTTATGAGATGTATGCAATACTTATATTTGCTTTACTGATGCTTTGATGGATGTCTAACATGTATGCATGTATTATAATATGATGTAATTTGATGATATGGATATTTGTAAATGCACAATAAAATGGATAATTTGCTTAATTTGTATGATGGATTATGCTTACTATTTGACACACTAGGTGCTAGCACCATAGACCGTACATAACTTATCTCATCATTTTTGTTATCATGGAACTATGTAATGGCTTGTGTAAATGTAATGTAACAAGCATGTGATAGTAGACTATGAAGTGGAATAAATAGTATAATGTTTTATGATGTGTTTGGGATTTTCAGGAGACTCAAAAAATCTAGTTACCTAATCAAAAGTTGTATAGTAACCATGCAAGACTTTTTAAAAAAGTATAAACCTTCTAAGATAACCAAGATATTTAATATCCCTATGTGTGCATGCAAGTTCATTACTATGATAACACATAAATTTACCCTAGTGCCAAACATGATTTATGCAGCCCATATATACTAGAGATCACATTATGAGTATCATTATCCCGAGTTTTATACATAGTTGAATTAGACCACTAGGCAATACAGGCTACCAAAAAGCTAGCTCATCTGCATGCAAACATTGGTCTATAAAAAAGTAAGTTGCTTATGTGATAGACATATCATCATGCATAAGGATACTACCATTGCTAGGTGGGCTTGATACCACCCAACCTGTAATGAGGAACACCTTATAATTCTCTAATGTTGAAAATTCTAGGGATTCAAGTTCAACCCTCTCTTATTTTCTTTTAAATTTGAATTTTTCAAGGGAGTTGCTCATTTTTGTTATGGTAAGCAATGGATTTTGATAGTGGTGAGAACCACTATTTATTTTGATTTTTGCTAATGGTGAAAACCACTTTTTCTTTTGCATATTGTGAAGTGATGATAATCACTGTTTATTTTTCATTTTGGATACTTGCCCCAATTTGGTGTGAGGCAAGGGATCTTGATTTTTTTGGGTAAGGAGGAGCTTGTCATTTTGTCAATTCTCAGCATATTTGAACCATTCACATAGGGGGATGAGTGAGATAAAATATTTTTATTAAGGTAACCTAGACCACTTTGTAGGTTTCACATTTCCTTATGCTAAATTTGGATTTATTAATGTGAAAATGTGTTGCGATTTTAACATATATGAGGTACAATATAAGCATGATTCCACCTTCTAAAAATCATGATAGCTTTCTAAAAAATTTAAAAATAAAACTAGAGATATCTGAGTCACCGAAAACCCTAGAGATACCCTATGAACAATGGCTAAATGATAGGAAACAAACACACAATATGGAGTGTAGATGGAAATGATAAATGTAATGTAAATAGGTGGTAAAACTGACCTTGAACAACTTTAATTTTGATAGATTCCTAGTGTACAGACTTGGTGCTAGACATGTGTGATCAACTTCTAACAATGCATAATACAATAATGAGGATGCCTAATGCAAGTGTTGTTATAATGTAGTGATATGAAATGTAATGCAATGCAATATTTTTGTGTTATATATATATATATATATATATATATATATGTATATATATATTTTTTTGAACAATGGGATTAATGAATTCTATTGTGGTTTTTTTTATTGATGAAAGGGCTTATAGATGCCTTTGGGGCATTTTGGGGTGAAAAAGGGGGCTTATAAATGCCTTTGGAGCATTTTAGGGTGACCTAGATGGTTGTAGACTGCCTAGGGGTATTTTAGGTTGTCCTAGATGATTTTAGACCACCTAAGGGTATTTTGGGTTGACTTAGATGGTCATAGACCACCTAGGAGCATTTTAGGGTGACCTAGATAGTCGTAGATCATATAGGGATATTTTAGAATCTTGGGATGAACCCCCTATCTATAGACCCCCCTTGTCTATGGATTATCACTAGACTTGCTAGGGTGGTTGCGATGGTAGTGGTAGGTGATGAGCTTGCTTCTCTTTGGTTAGAAATTATCGCTAGATAAGGTGTTGTAATGGTAACCTACATAGGTATAATTCTTCTTTGGTATCCAATAGGATGAACTAATCATGTTCTTCATTTGAACTTGGGTAATTTATGGGAGCTATGCCATAGTTTGATTCATCATCTATTATCCATTCTTAAGGAGGACCTTGATCCTCTTTCTCACTATTATATTGAAGGGTATGCGAGCTCTCTTCCACTTCATGAGGTTGAGTGAATTTGCTAGATAATCCTTGATCTGCCATGTTTATGGGAAAATAATCTCCCAATGAATGGACATGATTTGGATTGGCATAGGGATCACGTGCAAGCTCATCCCTGTAATTTAGACCTAGGTGTTCTAGGCTCTCTGTGAGTACATCTAAAGGTATTGGATTGTTGTGTTCCAACCTAAATTTTCATATGGTAAATAATATTATGGCTGACATGGAACATGAGTACCTTGCTAATATAACCCTAGGCCATAACCATGCTAGTTTCAGTGATGTAGATATCGCATGGTGTAGTCAGGATTTGACATGTAATTTATATCCTCAGAGAAAGGTTCATCATCTTCTTTTTGTTGAGGATTTGGTAACATTCCATACTTGATACCCCCATATATAAAATTTGTTTGATAGGGCGGTATGCCAAGAGGCACAATGATACCTATGGGAATATGAGGTTGTCCAATATCTTGCACTATATTTCTAGATGAAATTATTGTGATGTTTCTCACTAAGTACTCTCCTATCCCTATAATAGATATATGGATTGTAACCTGGGATGGTGAAGGTGTAGGGTATGGAAGTGAGGCTTGATTTGACTCAATGTGAACCTCAAGAGGTGGTTCTTATCTGCTAGACAAGGAATATCTTTCATAGAGATGGTGGAAATAATGGGAGGGATCTCATCGATTGGCCTCTTCGATATATTCCTCTACGAAGGATCTAGAAATGATGAAGGTATCTTTGGAGTTATCAATGATGATGATGGTTTTTATGAAGATGATAATGGTGTAGTGGAAGGCAATGGATAGGGAAGTGGACCCTGAATAGATGTGTTTAGTCAAAAGTAGACATGATTCGATGGTATGTCAACTTAGGGATTTGTTGTAGTAGATTGCAGTACTCAAAGGTTTCAAGGTCTGTAGAGACTACATGTACCTTCTCTTCATAAGTATATTTGAGACATTGATGAGAAATAGATAGGACACACTTCATGTCCTAGATCTAAGGTCTTCCTAGCAATATGTTATCGACCATTACACCCTCCAAAACATGACATAGTGTCAATATAGTTTTGTGTCCCACCTAAATGGCTTGGACTATAGTACCAACTATGGAGCATATCATATCATTGAATGCTTGAAGGGTGTAAGTGGATGCAACAACATGAGACGTTGGAATTTCTAGGTGTTTAAAAGTACTAGTGGTTATTATGTTGCTTTATGAACCAGTATCTATTAGAAATCTCTTATACATTATATCATTCACACATGTAATGATGTGTAAATAAGGATCAACCACATCACTTGCTATGGTTTTGATTTCATGCTCATGGAATGTGATCACTAGTTCCTTGCATTGTTGCACATGCCCCACAAAATTGATGGAGTTAGACTCTTAGGGCTGCAACTCTATTGACTTAATAATGTCCATTAGAGATTCTCTATGAGGAGGAGATTTCTGAATGAGCTCGTATATGGATAATATAGTTGAGGTTGTTCTTAATATATGTGCAAGCTTACTTTTTATTGTCACTACTAGTCTAGGTGGAAGGCTCTATACTGGAGGTGGTAGAGGCTATGACATTGATGGAACATCACTCGAAGGTGCAGATGGTGCAACTTGACTTGGATAGTATCTATTCCTAGTCATAATATTTATCATCCTAAAATACCCTTGTAAAGGAGGTTCCATATTGACCTCATTCATTTTTTTAGTAGGAGTTGTATGTATCTCATGAGTAGGTAATGGGTCTTTGAAAACATCCATTTATTGATTATTTGGGATGAGAGGATTATCCACTTGGAGCTCTTTCCTCTCGATCATATCCTACACTATGTTTTTGAAACCATAGCACGTAGGCAAGTCATGGTCATTCTACTGATGATATCTATAAAATTTATCTTCTCGACATCCCATAGGCTTTGGTTTACCTGTATTCGGGTCTATGGGCTTGATTTTTGGTAAATTAATCATTTTAGCAGCTCATAGATGATAAAATAGGGATTCCATTGACTCGATGAAGGGTGTAAACTATCACCTAGGATGATGTGGTTGATTCTATCCCTAATTCACTTGAGTATTATTATTATAACTCATAGGATGAGGTTGGGCCTGATAATTTACCTTTTGAGGAGGCATCATTTGTGTAGGCCCTGGGATATTAATTGCCACTTGATTGACCACTATAAGCTTTAATGGCACTTGATTTCTCTTTATATTTTTAGTCCACTCCTTGTGAGTTTTAGCTATCTCCTCCTCTTGGATTTTGATCTCTTTTATGGTTCTAGCCTATGCTAGAGCATCCTCAAGAGTGGGATATTGCTGGAGTTACAACAATAAAGATGTTGGTTTTAAAAAAATCTTTGAAAACATTTGAGTCAACTTGGACACTGGCAATATATAAGGTAGCTTAGCTAAGTGCGTTAACCACTTGTTTTCATAGTCATTGATAGACTCATCATCATATTTTTTTAACCCTATAAGGTTAGTTAGTGTCACCTTTATCTTGGTATTGAAGGCAAAACATTCCAAGAATGTGTCTGAAAACTGTTCAAAGGTATATATGCTATGTATTGGAAGTTTATTAAACCACTCAATGGCTAGACTAGAGAGGGTAATTAGAAATATTCTAAGAAGTAATGCATCATTCTCCTATATGTTGAAACACTGATTGATGAATCTTGTGACATTCTCTTGAGCATCTTCTTCCCCTTTAAACTTGTCCAATTTGGGAATTTTAAAATGCTCAGGGTATATAGGATAAGGTATATATGGATGCAATAGTTGATTGCACAACTAGTGCAAGATAGGCTTTTGAAGCCTAGTCCTAGTTGTCTTACTCTCTATAGTTTCTAAGTATTCAAGCAATGTTTGATATGCTTTAGAAGATTTAATCTCCTATTCTTTGTTTTGGACCCATTGAGGGGGATGAGGAATATTAAGAATATGTTGAGGTGGTTGATTATCATCAACCATATCACCAAAAGGTGCTTCTAATTAATCATCATTTTGTTCTAAATATTCATAAGCCCCATAAGATGCTTCTAGAATGGGCCTACAAGGAGGAACTAACACCTGTTGTAGGTGATCTATATTAGGCCTAGTAGGTAAGTTGTAATTAGGCCTAGAAGGTCTAGGTGGCAACATTTTATTAGGTCTAGGAGATCTATTTTGATGAAAAGTAGGTTGCCTCTAGCGAGCCTCCTGTCTAAGCATGCTTGGAGTAGGAATCCAATTATGCAATATTTCTTGAATCTATTGTTCAAGTATTTGTCTTTCTAATTGCTTTCGATGCTCTAGGAGATCCAAGCATTGTTTATCAAACCGGAGTTGATTAAACTTAGCTTGACAATCAACATACTTTTTGACTAATTGATTAATTTGATTAGTTGTATTAGGCCTATGTGCCCTAACACTATTGCCCTGATACCTATGCTATTCAGGAGGATTTGTGAGGTCTATTATGACTTTCCCTCAATTGAGAGAGGTCACATTTACTTGAGGATCACTTCTCAACATATGTTCTTGGTATTCTATTAGTGTAGAGGCACATTGTGCTTGCATGGAATAATGTGATTGAGGATAATCAAGATCTTCCTCAGGTCTTCCCTCATAAATGAGGAAGGGTAGGGTAGAATTTAATCACTCACTACAACGAGTAGCAAAAAAATGGATCATTTAATGGATTAATATTTAAATGTAATCTAGTTTTTATAATAAAGCATGCAAAATAAAGATGCTAACGAGGTAAAAAATGTAAACTATTGAAATGGTGAATAATTTGAAGTGAAAAATGAGGGTTTATCCTTGTATTTATAAATTCATCAATTCAATGGTTACAATACCTCCCCTTGAGGGCTTCTCATTTTTATACATTTTAGATTACAAGTTATAAGGGATCAAATCCCTTCATGAGCTTAATGGTGTGCTTCCAGTGTTCTTCTTGCAACCCACAATTGAGAGCTATTCTTAGGCTATGTTTATTCATATCCTTAGCTCCTCCCTCATGCCTAGAATACTTGCACCTACACACAAGAGATTGAATGATGTTAATAGCATATGCATTTGATAATAAAAATGTTAGGATCCTCCATCCTAACATTATTAGTTAGTATTATTAATAATTTAATTATTATATTATTAAATCATAAAGTGAACCATCACATATCTTCATAACGTGAACCATCACATCTCTTCATAACGTGAACCATCACGTCTCTTCCTAATGTGAACCATCACATATCTTCACAAACTTAGCTTTAGGGTAGATATATATATTAAGTTGGCCATTCACACAAATCATCCACGAATAAGAATATATATTTGATAAATTGATCTATTGGAAGGGTTCTCCTCCAGTGCAAATGTGATTCTATCCAAAAGGTGATTCTATTAGTTTGAATTCAATTCCAATTATTATTTATAGATCCATTAGGAACTTGGGTTCCTACCATTTGGTATCAGAGCATCAATTTTGGACACAAGTGGGGAAGTTTGTTTAAAGACATCTCGAAAGAAATCCTACAAGTAATGAATAAATGGCAAGATGATTTTGAAATAAAAATAGCAAGAAAAATAGTAGAGTTAACCCTAAAAAAGAATGACCTTGCAAATAAAATTATTACAAAGGAGGATTTTTGCCAGTGGAAGGAGCCAATTACAAAACCACCTGTATGGGAATCACAAAATACGTACACCACCCCAAAACTTACCCGACTCTTACCCATTAAACGTATAAACCCCATGGAAACAAAGGAACGACATAAAAAGGGTATTTTTTTCATTGTGATGAGAAATTTGTTTATAATAATCAATGTATTACACCTGCAATATATATTTTGGATGCAACTATTCCTTATATTTCTCCCAATGATGAAAATACCATTAAGGTAGCCGTAGTGATGGATACACATAAAAATGATACTAAATATGGGGATGATGAGGAAGGTAAGGAATATGAGGAAGCCACAAAATATAATAAAGAGGAAGAAGATGTAGAAAATAAGGACAATGAGCAAGAAATACCCCAAGAACCTGATCACAATGAGGAAGGCAATACAATCAATATACCAAAAGTGATTGATGCATTAGGCAAGGATGAGGTAGACATTCCCAAAGTGACCCATTATGGCCAAAAATGCACTCTATAATAACTACACTCAATTTTATTTCCAATAGTGAGTTATCACTGTAGGGTCAAACTTATTCAAAAATAAGGCAAAAATGTGACTGCACACTCCTCCATTCCCTCTCCTAGGGAACAACAAGAGAATGTAGAAGTTTTACCACCTCTTTTTAAGCATCCTTCTAAAGTGTTTGAGGAACCCCAAGGGTTGCCCTCCCATTGTCATCATGATTCTCCTAAGGAAGATTCTACTATTGTTCTTGGCAACCCCCCACTAACACTCCGACCTTCAAGATATCCCTACCTTCAAAAAAGTGACATTAAAATAGTACAAGAACTTGCAAAAATTTTTCTTGGAAAACAAAAGATAAAGCTCCTCACTTTGAGCTTTGAGGACAAAGATCTTTTTAAGGAGGGTGGCATGTTAGGATCCTCCATCCTAACATTATTAGTTAGTATTATTAATCATTTAATTATTATATTATTAACTCATAAATTAAACCATCACATCTCTTCATAATGTGAACCATCATGTCTCTTCATGGTGTGAACCATCATGTATCTTCCTAACATGAACCATCACGTATCTTCACCAACATAGTTTTAGGGTAGATATATATTAGGTTGGCCATTCACACACATCATCCATGAATAAGAATATACATTTGATCAATTGATCCATTGGAAGGGTTCTCCTCCAATGCAAAGGTGATTATATCCAAAAGGTATTTATATTAGTTTGAATCCAATTCTAATTATCGTTAATAGATCCACTAGGAACTTGGGTTTCTACCATTTGGTATCAGAGCATCAATTTTGGACACAAGTGGGGAAGTTTGTTTAAAGACATGTTGAAAGAAATCCTGCAAGTAATGAATAAATGGCAAGATGATTTTGAAACAAAAATAGCAAGAAAAATAGTAGAGTTAACCCTAAAAAAGAACAAAATTGCAAATAAAATTATTATAAAGGAGGATTTTTGCTAGTGGAGGGAGCCAATTACAAAACCACCTATATGGTAATCATAAAATACATACTATAGCGACCCTAGGATGCATGCACCGCTTACTATCTACATGCAATATTATACCAAAATGAAAATGAAAGACCATGAAATGCATATAACACGAAAGTAACAAATATAGATCCTTTTATTTATATTGAAACCTAGTTACATGTCGGTCCCTCTGAGGGATACCCATTTTGATACAATGAATTACAAGTGGGTAAGATGTCCCCTCTCAAGGGGTGGTGCACTTTTAAAGGCTTCCCAGTTCTGCACATGAAAATGTATGAGGGCTTATAGATGCCTCCTTCTCCAAGTCTGATTTCTAGAGGGATATTTGTGCTTTTGAATGTTGCTAATCTATCTGATGAATCTATAGTCTTGTAATCATGAAAACAATAGCACACACTTAGCTATTCAAGATTGCCTTCCCAGATGAGGTTGTTAGCATTAAATCTGACAATAAAAGAAAATATGCTTAATGATAATAAATACAATGAAAATAGTTCTATGAAAGAAAATAAATGAAGTAAAATGGATATTATGCTAATGATGTGAAATATAAAGAAAGCAGAATAAGAGAAACTAACACCTAAACCATAGACTAGGTTTATGGGCCACCGTCCAGGACAATGGTCGCTAAGATGAAATCCCTCTCTATTGAACCAAAGACTATGGGATTAAGTTGCTACTAATATTAAATGATTATCATATGTATATGGATGATTATATCTCAGTTGGATAGCACTTCATTGCTCCTCAAGGGTGCTCATATATGCTCTCCAATATGATAGGGCTTCGCTATGTATGCTCTATAAGAAAATCTCTCTCAAAGAAGTCTGGTAAAAGATCATCCTTGGTCTTGGAATTCATATATGATCATGGATGGATGATTATGGATCCCTTGTCATCTTGTGATAAAGGATAAAAGGTCTCTAGATCTCTTGGTGCTCTCAGGATTGCACATTTTATAGTGTGAAATCCTAGGTCTATGTCCAAGCCCTAGGAATGAATTTCTCATGCGTAGTGAGAGTTAGCATGAGAAAATTTTTGTCTTTTGTCTATGTTTGGAGGCTAGTTAACTGAAATATAACTACCAACTTGAGTCCCCTATGCAAAATGGTTGTTAGAATGAGATGCTTTTGTCTTTTTTCTATGTTTAGAGGCCATTTAATTGAAGTCTAACTGCCCACTTGAGTCTCCTATGCAAACTGGTTGTGAGGGGGAATACAAAGTTATCCTCGCTCACTTTATTGCATGTAAACTGCCACTTCCACCCTTGATTAGGCTTATTTGTTAGAAAAATACTTTTTATAACTGAGTCACTGTCATCTATAGTGACTAAATTTTTCCACTATCGTCTACAGTGGCTAAGGTCTTACTGCTCTTAGCTTAAGCGGCCAAGATCCAGATGCTCTGGTTTATAGCAACTAAGCTTGGATGGGTTAAAAATGCCATTTTGAGTGGTTAGGGCCACTAATTTCTCTTTTAAAGGTCCAAAATTAGACATATGGTCTTCAGATATGCTCATATGAGTGGTTTCCTAAACATAACACATTTTAGGTGTCTACACGTACACCACCCCAAAACTTACCTGACTATTACCCATTAAACATATCAAACCTACAAAAATGAAGGCACAATTTGAAAAGGAATTTGTTTTCATTATGATGAGAAATTTGTAAATAATCATTAATGTATTACATCTGCACTATATATTTTGGATGCAACTATTCCTTATAGTTCTCCCAATAATGAAATACGATTACGGTAGTCGTAGTGATGGATACACCTAAAAATAACACTAAATATGGGGATGATGAGGAAGGTAAGGAAGTTGAGGAAGCCAAAAAAGATAAGAAAAAGGAAGATGTATAAAATAAGGACAATGAGCAAGAAATATCCCAAGCACCTGATCACAACGAGGAAGGCAATATAGTCGATATGCTAGAAGTATCGATGCATCAAGCAAGGATGAGATAGACATTCCCGAAGTGACTCATTATGTCCAAACATGCACTCTACAAGAACTACACTCAATTTCCTCTCCAATAGTGAGTTATCACTGCAAGGTCAAACCTATTAAAAAAAAGGCAAAAAGGTGATTACACACTCCTCCATTCCCTCTCTTGGGGAACAACAGGAAAATGTAAAAATTTTACCACCTCTTTTTAAGCATCCTTATGAAGTGTTTGAGGAACCCCAAGGGTTAACTTCCCATCATAATCATGATTATCCTAAGGAAGATTCTACTATTATTCTTGGAAACCCCCCACTAACACTTCGACCTTCAAGATATACCTACCTTTGGAAAAGTGACATTAAAACAGTACAAGAACTTGTAAAAATTCTACTTGGAAAACAAAATATAAAGCTCCTCACTTTGAGATTTTAGGAAAAAGCTATTTTTAAGGAGGGTGGCATGTTAGGATCCTCCATCCTAAAATTATTTTTTATTTTACATGGTGGAATCAGTAGCCACCATGAATCTAGGTAGGTTGTCCAACTTTTATGGTTACCACAGTATTCTACATTGTCCGCCCTAGAAGTTGCCACATAGATCTTCATGCAGTCCACCCCTATAACCACCATGCCAAAATCATTTTAAACCTTTTACACCGTTGAAAGATCCATCCTAAAATTATTAGTTAGTATTATTAATCATTTAATTATTATATTAGTAACTCATAAAGTGAACCATAACATCTCTTCATAATGTGAACCATCATGTCTCTTCATAATGTGAACCATCACATCTCTTCCTAACGTGAACCATCACGTATCTTCACCAACGTAGCTTTAGGGTAGATATATATATTAGGTTTGCCATTCACACAAATTGTCCATGAATACGAATATATATTTGATCAATTGATCCATTGGAAGGGTTCTCCTCCAGTGCAAAGGTTATTATATACAAAATGTGACTCTATTAGTTTGAATCCAATTCCAATTATTGTTGATAGATCCGCTAGGAACTTGGGTTCCTACCAGAAAAACATGTAAAGTATGCATCTATGAATATAAAGATTATTTGTGACTATTCTAAAAAAATTCAAATGACTTGAAATTTTAGTATGATGTTAATGAGAGGATTTTAGAAGGATTTGAGCATAAATTAAAGTGGAATTGTGATTAAAATCTATGGCCATCCCTGGTAGGAACAACTAATACTGAAATCACAAAAACATAAATTGACACATTAAATCTATTCAAAAGTAAACCAAAATTAAGTATGCTGCTATTATAATGCTCTAGAATTGATCTATGTTAAAATAATTTTAAAATTGTTAGCCATTTCATGGCCATCCCTAGCAAGTACAACTAGGACTGTTATCCATCCCTGGTAGGGACGATCACAAAAGGAGGAAGTTTTTACCATCAATTCCAATGGGATCTAGTTTAAAACTCTCCTAAATGTGTTATCATTGAATTTGGTCAAATTAATCTCATATTTGATAGGTTTTGGAATCAATTAGAATATTTTGGGATACCCCTAAAAGTGCCTTCGAATGAGGATAAATATTGGTAGCACTTCATGGTCAAATGTTGTGAATATCTCCTCTTTGAAATTGGGTCGGAGAACCATATTTTATAGCCCAAAAGGGAAAAATGGGTAAAGGGGAAATTTTTGGCATGCAATGCAAGTGCCACCACTTGTCAATTCCTTTGCCATGCACAGGGTGAAAGAGACTGCCCATTTGGGCCTTCAATTTGTAGGTCTTGATGTCTATGATAGCCTCAAAATCAATTATGAGTTATTGTGTGGGATAAATGGTAGGAATTGATTGTCATTTGTCCCACCCTTTAAATTTTGGAGGGTATGGTTCATGGTCATTCCACCCAGGGAGGTTGTTGGTGGCCATCCCTAGGTGGGACGGTCATGAACTGTGACCATCCTTGGGTGGGATGACCATGGCTACATGGCCCAAAACCTCCCAAAAGTGGGGTAAACCTTCAAAAAAGTGGTTGGGAGCCCTAATTAACCCTTCAGGGTTGCCAAATTGGTCCATATGATGTCAATAAGAGTGGCACATAATGGCACATTAGCAATCTTGTCCGATTTACATGATTTTAGTGTCTACACTTAAGAATTGAACATGGAATTCTGGGCTAAATGTAATAAGTGGGTAGACTTCTAAAATATTGATGTCAAAAAAGGCATGATGAAAATTTGGCATCCTACATTTTCCAAAAAAGAATCTAGATTAATATGCAAAGATTGTGACATTATGGAAAAACTTGCTAGATACAAACATAAAGCCAAGTTTTGAAAGAGGCCAAATAAACAATGATGCTGATGTCACCATAACTACGCAAAAATATGACATGGTATGGAATAAGGGCCCACAAAGAAAATATTTTAAGGAATTTGATCTGACATACATAAAGCACAAGTAGAAGCTAATCCAACATCTATTAAAATACTTTATAGTTTCAAAGAGTGTTAGACATTTGAAGCAATGATGTTGTCATTAGAAGCTTAAATGTTTGGTAAATCCCAAATGAACATTGGATGGAAAAATAATTCTAAGGTATAGGATCCAATAGTGAAATAGCAAGTCCCTAGAATAATATCCAACTTTTGGCACTATACATGGATAAATCTGGTTACATGCAAAATATGGTAAAACTCTAGAAGCAATGACATCGTCATAGAGGAATAAGAAACTCAACACCTTAGAAAAAAATGTAAAGTTTGGCTAAATTTTGGAAGGGTCAAAACATGAAAGTTACATGTGTCATCCGTAAAGCAAATTGCCAAGCATGGAGTATCACTTCCTCTTGGCACCATATTTTCTAGACCTATCCTAGTCAACAAAGGATGCACATGTCAACCTGCCACCTAAGCATTATTGTTATCACATGATTTCAACAACTAAAGATACATACTTCATAGTGTTGTCCGAAATAATATGCCCTCATTTTACACTCTAAATAAGGCCCCATTTTCTCACGTGTTGGAGTTAGTTTTATATTTTTTTGTGGACCTTTGAGGCTATGAATATTAGTAAGTTCATGTTTATAAAATTCCAAGTTTTTTTATGTTTTTAGTGTTTTCAATTGGATTTGGATATTATAGAGTTTTGGGTTTTCAATTTTATGTTCATCCTAACAAAAAATCTAGAAAGAAAAAACTTTAATTGTTGGGCATGTTTTGGGTCTTCTTTAGTCTTGGATGAGTTCCTTCTTTGGAATTTTGGAATTTCAAAGTTTTTTTTTGGTGAAATGCATTTTTCCAAATCTCGAAACCTCGAAATCTCAAAATCCAAAAATTCTAAAATCATTTTCACAGACTATTTGAGACCTAAAGTAATTTATTAAATAATTTTTTTCCCATGCAAATTGATTTTTTATCACTTTTTTGCAGGTAATATTTTTGAGGCCATAATTTTTCATCAAAAGCCTCGATTGAGCTCAAATTAGATGTGTTGGAAAGCTTACGATGAGCTCTACTCAACCCCAAAAATATTCATGGATTTTTTTGGCACAAATTTAGAGTTAAATATGCACGTATATTTTTTGTAATTTTTTTTTATTGGGCATGACTCTTATCTTCCATCGTACGAGGACCCAACAACTAGAAAGAATCTAGATGTCCCCCTTTCACCTAGAAATGCATGATTTAATGAGTTGGAATTATTTATGTCAATATAATCTATGAAGACTTGAAAAAATACTTCAATTTAAAATTATTATTTCATGGAAGTCCAACTTTAAAAATTTAGGGAAAATTTCTTTCCTCGATTTATAAAAGAAACTTCCACTCATTTGTAAAGGGTACCAAAAAATGAAGATACAAAAAACAAAATTGGAATACTCTTAGAATTAGCAGTAGAATAGGTTTATTTTATTTTTTTGAATTTTTTCTTTTGGAGGCTCTTAGTTATTACTGCAAATTTATGGAAAATTACTTCATGAATAGAGAAATTTATTGAAGATACTATTGTAATTGCAATCTATGCATGTTTATGGTGGATATAATTCTATTTTTGGCAACTTTTCTTCCTTGCAACTATGTGCATACTAGCTACTTGGAGGTGTGTTCATGCTTGGATTTCTTATTGTATGTTGTGGTGAATCAAGGAGATTCAAATTTTATTTCTCCTAACCCTCTTCTTTTTTCATTTTTTGTCTCCTTTGGTAGATTAGTGGTATAAATTAGACGGTTGCTTATATTAGTTAGTTATAGTTATAGAGTGTGTGTGTGTGTGTGTGTGTGTGTCGATGCTAGAAATTTTTGAGTTTTACTGAAGCTTATGGGTAGTATTAAATTTAGATCTCATATATTGAATGTGCTACAAAAAATTCAAAAAAAAACTTATAGATCACCAACTTAGGCTACACTGAGTAAACCCTGCATGATTGAAACCCAACCTACCAGAACCTTGGAGAAAATATATTTCATTTTCAAGAGGGAACATCTATTGTGTGTGTGTATGTTACACATGTTGGCAAGTATATAAAAAATATGGGTCAACACATAGGTTTGTCATTGCTCAACTGACTTAGCATTACAAAAAGGAGACGATTTCCAATATATGGTTAGAATTCAACATTACATAATACAAGCCAACTTCAAAGGATAAATATGCATCACACATGTTAGCTACATATGCTTAAGGTAGTTTATCATGGATAATATAAAAAGAGGAATCACCTCTTGCACTACCTTGACAAGTTTGTACTCTATTTTGTAAGTAATTATGCTAAGCTAACTAAATGTATTGTAAAACTATATATACTTGAATGTATCTCATTCAAATGGTTAGATCTTTAGCTTTTACAATTGTGCATTTTGTATTATTGAATGCTATATGCCCCTTAATGAAATTTTATTTATCGTTTGACCTCTATCAAATACTATTGCAAAATATGTATGCATGAATTTCTCACTAAGCATTTTTTCAAAAGTTGAGTGATTGGCTTATTTTATAAAGAGTTATTTTGCTATCTAGATTTCTCATTGGATTATTGTTTCTTCAATTCCTAAATTCTCATATGTGTGTGCTTAATATTTTATGATATGTGATAATATTTTGTTTGTTAGGAATTTTAGTTTAATTAAGGGAATGATACTCTCATGAATTTGTGTCTCCTGTGTTGGAAATTTTGAGTCCTTAAGTCAAAGTTGTCATTGATGTCAAGAAATGAAGTCATCATTAAATGTCAAGGAAATTATCAAGAAAAAAAGTTGTCAAGAGTTGTTATTGATATCCAAAAATAAGCCACTGATGATGTCAAAGTTCAAGAGGAATAAAGAAGAGGTCAAGGGTAAACAGGCTCCATAATATTTTTTATTATGTGGAAGCATAAGTTAAAAGGTTTTTCATAAAAACCCAAGGAAGACTATTGCAAAGCTAAAAGAAGGTTTAAAATTTTATTTAAACCCAAAGTAAATGTAAATTTTATTAATAAATATTATTTATACCAAGGTGTACAATGGAAGATGGTCTTAATAAAACCAAAGGGTTTTAAATAATTAATTTATAAAATTTAAATTCAAATGAATTTAAATATTTTATAAATTAATAAGCTCCAAAGGAAATTTGAGCACCGATGTCTAATAAGGTTGGAGGTAATTCGAGCACCGACATGTTTGCATAAAGGAGGGAAAGGACTATATAAACCATGCCTTAAGAGGTATTTTAATTATCCTTGCTCGAACATTTTAAAGTATGCAAATTTGAATTGAAGAGCTCATGCAAAAAAGGGAAACGAATCCTGTGTTTTATGTGCCAGAGAATAAGGACAAAAACGAAAGTGCTAAAAAATTGGGAGCCATCTGGGTATCATGACCTAGTCGCAAGGAGGAATTGGTCAAAGTGTCTGAGGTGATAAGTGACCTGCATTCGAAACATAGTAGCAATGAATTCTATTGTTTGCATTGGTGTTAGCAGTGCCAAGGGAATGATGTACTTTTTGCTTGAAAATCAGGGAGGTTTATTGACCACGTGGTGCTCTCCACTCTCCAACTAAGTGCCTAGCTCATGTGATAATTGGATTCATGGCTAGGGCATTGGGTGAAGGCTACGTTGTGAGTTCGATTCCCACCAAGGCCAAGGTAATAAAAATTGTGATTATTTTTCTATATTACCTAAAGTTGACATGACATCTTAGGGAGTTAAAAGGGTTGCTTAAAATATTTTTATTTTGATTATTGATCTTTTGAAATTTGGAGGAATAAGGTGCTTGCTTTATTTTTTAAATAAAGTGTTGGTGTCACATTGAGTTGTTGAATTTATAAAAGGATAAAGGGAACTTCTAAGCATTGAGTTATTTTTAAAAGAAGAGTGCATTGAATATTATTTTAGTTGGGGAGATCATAAGGTGTAAGTGGTATATTAATTTTTTGTAAATGTTGATGAATGATTTCTTAAAGGTGGAGTGATAAGATGTATATTTGTATTGATACTTACATTATATTTTGAGGAAGATTATTATATAATAATTTCATTGAGCTTGGTAAAAGAGTTTTTATGTTTGTGGTAGATTTATGAGATTCCTCCATCATCAATAAAAAGGTATGAGCACATTCTTCCTTAGTTAAATTGATTGGTTGGTTTTTTGGAAAATAAGTTTGGAGTGAAAAGGACCTTATTAGGGTTTCCTATTGAATGATTTGATTTAATGCTTCAAGGTTTTATGGAATAAAGAGTTATAATTTTTTTTTTGTTTTTTGAAAAAATGAAAACTTGTATTAATACAAAGACCAATTACAAATGGGAGAAAACACATCCCGACCCAGAGCAAAGAGCAATCCAACAAGGGCAAAGCACAAAGGTAGCACTAGCAACCCCAGGGCAAAGAAAACAATAGGGCACGAAAAGGTGACATGTCACGAAATCGCGACATGTCACGAAATCGCTACAATCACCCCCGTCTCGGCCGCGTCGGTGCCAACAGTCGTGATAACGCGACATGTCGCGAGATCGTGACATGTTGCAAAATCATGACATGTCGTGATATCGCGACAGGAAGGGCCCTCGACAGCCGCACACAAAAGGAGTCACGAAATTGTGACGAAGTTTCTGAACAGCACTCATGCCACAAAAGGGTCACGATATCGCGACAATTATCCTCCCAACCGCTTAAGTGCCAAACGTGTCACGATATCACGACAAAAATACCTTGCAGCTTCCAGTTTACCAAACTGTCGTGATATCATGACGAATTATCAACTTTGCTCTTCATCTTCAAAAGAGGCACGAAATCGTGACATAATCTCAACAAGAGCCGCGATAGCGCGACATGTCGCGATATCGCGCCAGAAACCCGCCAAAGGCCGCAAAGGCTCAACCTGTCACGAAATTGTGACAAATTCTAGCTCGAGGCCGCGACGGCGCTACAGGTCATGATATCGCAACAATTTTCCTCCCAGCCGCTTAAGTTCCAAACGTGTCACGATATTGCAACAAGATTACCTTGCAGCTTCCCACTCTCCAACTTGTCACGATAACGCGACAAAATTTCAACTTTGCTTTGCAACTTCAAAAGGGGTATGAAATCATGACAGGATCTCAGCAAGGACCGCGATAGCACGACATGTCGCGATATCACGATAGGAACCCACCAAAGGCCGTGGAGGCTCAACCTGTCGCGATATCGTGACAGCTTCCAGCTAGAGGCCGCGATAGCACTACATGTCGCGATATTGCGACAAAAAATTTCCTTAGCATAAAAAACACTGCACATTATTTCAAAATTTGTTCAAGGCCTTGTCTAATCTCTGCATTCTCCATAAGCATATTACTATGCAGATGCATCCCAACCTCTCTCTCAACACCCATCTTAGCAAGAAAATCAGCCACTTTATTAAGAGATCTACTAGCATAAACAGGTATCACATCCTCTAATTCCTTCCAAAGCTCTTTAATTTGGGAGACCAGAATTCGCAGCCTCCAAGCTTTTAAGGCAAAGTTCCTCATGCAATCAAGAGCGCCAACCAGGATTTGGGAATCAGACTCAATGATTATCTTTCTATGACCCTGCTTGACGGCCCAGATGGAAGCAAATTTAATAGCAAAGGCCTCGGCTTCATTGTTTGTGGCATATCCCAGACCTTGCAATTCCCAATAGAGCACAGCCCCAACATGATCACGGTAGATTACTCCACTTCCAGCATTGCCCGGATTGCCTTTTGCAGCTCCATCAGTGTTGATTTTGATCTAGCCTTCTGGGGGAGGTTTCCAACAACTTCTTACCTGTCTCTCAAGATCAGCAGCTCTCTTTTCCAGAGGCTTAGAAGTAGGCTGATTTTCCTCCTCAGCATAGATGGCAACGGTTTCCACAACTTTGCTCCAGATGACCTGCCATATCCCATCCATCGAAGAGAAATTTTCATGGAAAATATGAGCATTTATTTCCAACCACACCTACCACCAAATAAAAAGGAAACCAAGCTCCCAGCCAGTTCGAAGAGCTTTAGATGTAAATCTACCTCTCTTCTAGCTTTCCCATAAATTGGTCCGAGACAAGTCTCCAATAGCCTGAAGTTTAAAATGGGAGAACCAACGATGCCAAATCTGTTGTGTGAAAGGACAATCAAACAGAAGATGATCCGCAGTTTCCTCATTCCTATAGCATAAAACACACTGGGAAGGACCAATGATGCCTCTGATTCTGAGATTGTCAAAGGTCAGGATTCCATTGTGCATCAGCTGCCAGGCAAAGAAGTTCACTTTCGGCCAGCCTTTGGGATGCCAAATCTTCCTCCATTCTTGAAATAGAAAAGAGTGTGGGGGGGGCTCTGTAAGGATCGAATCATAGCCCTCCTTCACAGTATAAACCCCAAGGTTCCCAAAGCCCCAGGCAAGCTCATCCTCCTCATCTCTCCCAGTAAGAAACCGTTCTGACAAGAGTTTTTCCAGAGTTGGAGCCTGCTCCGGAGGGATTGGAATAGGCCATTCACCCAGCCGCTTGAACTTTTGAACCTTATACTCCCCCAATTGGCTGGTATTGAAGTAGCTCTCAATATGGATCCATCCCTTATCTTCTAGAGCTAATTTTAATGGATGCAATTCAAGAAACACAGCAAGAATGGGAGGATTTTGATCCCAAGAATCAGTCCAGAACCGGGCCTTCTCTCCTCTCCCAACTTTCCAGAACAATTGATCTTTGATAATGCGAGATCCAAGCTTGAGCGCCTACCACACTAATGATCCATTACCCTCCAAAGGAAAGCGGCCCAAGTCATTGGGGTGAACAAGACCCAAGTATTTACTAGAGAGGATTCTGCTGAAGAGGGACGTTGGCTGGGAAATCCACCTCCAATATAGTTTACCAGCCAGAGCCTGGTTGTTAAACTTGAAGCTTCTTAATCCCAGCCCACCTTTTTCCTTGGGCTGGGTGACCTTATCCCATCCAACCAAGGCCCATTTCCTCTCTCCTTTGGCACCTTCCCAAAGAAAACTTCTAGCCACTTTGTCCAGCTCTTTCCAAATTGATGGAGGGGCAGCCAGAATAGAGAATTTATAAATTGGCATGGCCTGAATAACAGACTGCAGGAAAGTCAGTCGGCCCCCATAGCTTAACCATCTATGAGACCAGTGATTCATTCTCTCTTTGATGCCATCCAAAAGGTCCTTCCAAAAATCAGCTTTCAGTTTTTTGAAATGCAGAGGAACCCCAGGTAAACAACAGGAAGGGAGGTCCTAGTGAATCCCAAGATCTCAATAACTCTATCTTGTGACCTTTGATCAAGATTAAAGAAGACCACTTTGGATTTTGTTTCATTGATGACTTTATTAGAGGCCCAGAGGTAGACGTTAAGATAATCTCTGATTCCTCTTGCTTCCCTGAGGCTGGCCACTCCCACCAATCCAGTATCATCCACAAACTATAAATGAGTCAAAACTTCAGCCCCGATTTTAATTCCTGTTATCTGTCCTTGAAGTCTTCTTCTCAGGAGGAGTCTGCCTAATCCTTTAGCCAAGATGAGAAAGAGATAAGGAGAGCAAGGGTCTCCTTGGCGGAGACCCTAAGAGGCTCCAAAATGTGGCGAGGGAAGCCCCTTAATTAAAATAGAGTATGAAGGCATAGAGATACAGCTCATGACCCAGGCAATCCAGTCCTGAGAAAAACCAAAGGCCGCCAACATCTTGACCAAGAAGCCCCACTCTACTCTATCATAAGCCTTAGACATATCCAGTTTGATGAACATTCCTTTGTTACCTGAATTGTGCATAGTATGGATAGCCTCCTATGCCAAGATCACTCCATCCAAGATCTGTCTCCCTTCAACAAAACCCCCTTGCTTTGGAGAGATTATATTCTGAAGAAGAGGTTTTAGTCTTTCAGCCATAATTTTAGTGATTATTTTGTAAATCACATTGCATAAGGCAATAGGTCTGAAATAAAAAATGTGAGCCCCCCCCTCACCTTTTGGAATTAAGGTAATAAAGGTGTGATTTAGAGCCTTGAGCATTCTTTTGTTAGTTCGGGACTCCTCAATGACAGCCAGCACATCCTCCTCCAGGATATCCCAGAAGGCCTGAAAAAACTCAATAGGGAAGCCATCAGGACCAGGCAATTTTCTAGTGCACATCCCAAAGACCACCTTCTTGAGTTCATCATGATCAATGGGCTTAAGAAGGGCCTGATTCTCTTCATGAGAGATAATAGAGGGAATGCCATCAATGACTTCATTTTGGGCTTCCACATCATGCTCCATACTTTCCTTAAAGAGGTTTGAGAAATACTCCATTGAGTGGGAGTGCATATCAGGGAGAGTGTCAAAAGAGTTTCCATTCTCGTCTTGAAGGAGTTCCATGTTATTCAATTGTCTTCTAGCACAGGCAGAGTGATGGAAAAATTTTGTATTTCTGTCTCCTTCTAATAACCATGTGTTTCTTGCTCTCTGTTTCCAATAGATCTCTTCTTGATTATCAATGTCCTCAACCGCTTTGCGTAAAGCATCATCCTTGGATTTAAGATGCTCAGAAATGATTCCTTCCCTGAATTGTTTTTGCACCTCATTCCATCTGGCCAACAAGGGAGCCCGTTGGAGCTGGAAATCAGATTTGTTAGTTTGCCTCCACTGTTTTAGTTTACTCTTAACAAAAAGAAGTTGTTTATGAAATTTGAACATAGCTGTCCCAAAAGGGAGACGACCTTCTTCCCACCACTGTGGAATTTTCCTTCGGAGGTCCTCTTTTTGCAACAAAAAATTTTCAAATTTAAATGGTTTGTAATACTGCCCTGACATAGTCCCTCCCTCCAGCAAAATGGGAGAGTGATCTGAGACTGGGCCCTCCAAAATCTGGAATTTGATATTCCATCTAACATAAGCTTCCTCCGAGACCAGAAACCGGTCAAGCTTAACCCTCCTGTTGTGTGGCTCTCTTCTCTTATTAGTCCAGGTAAAGTTTGTACCAGGGCCTTTGATATCAACAAGGTTAAAGGCCTGGACTTGGGCAATAAAAAGCCGGTCCCCTGTATCCAAAACTGGGATGCCACCTTCCTGATCCCTGGAAGATAATTTGGCATTGAAGTCCCCAACAATAATCCAATCAAAATCTTCTCGGGAGGACCTCATGTTTTGAACAGCTTTCCATTGAGACCGCTGACCATCGATGTTCTGAGCCCCATAGAAATTTGTAATTAAGACTTGTTCAGCTGTAACAATATTCCTAAAAAGAGATGTGAGGACACCCCTCCAGGCTATATGTTCTATTGCTATCCACGCCAAAGGGTTCCAAAGAGTAGCAATCCCTCCCGAGGCACCTAGAGCAGCCACAACCATATGGCCAGCACCCCTCCAGATTCGATTGACAGTTTTACTCATAAGGTCTAAAGACATTTTGTCTCCTAAATGAGCAGAAAGTCTATTCTACTTCCCTCTAAAAGTCTTTGAACGACATATTGATGGGTTCTACTGTTTAAACCCCTCACATTCCAAGATTGAATAATCATTGGAAACCTTGGGAGCAATACGAATCAATTGTTCTCGCCAATCCTCCATTGATTAGCTTATCTCCTTGCACTGCAATTAGATCCTTATTGGATTTCCTACCCACCCCTTGGGAATTACTATTTTTCGACCTCTTCTCCACCTGGGTAATCCCTAGAGCTGGTCTTTCTCTTAACTTTTCTGCATTTCCCATGGTGACATCTTTAATAGCTGGCTATGCTGGGGAGTGGATTACCAATGCCCCTGGGTTTTCTAGCTGCAAAATCTCAGAGGAGTCAATCACCTGTTCTAGGACAGGGGTTGGTGAGGGAGGAGCATGAGAGAGGATGATATTATCCTCAAGGTTCCCATATGCTCCTTCCATAATTTGGTCTTCTTGATCCACAAGAGATTTGAATATTTCATACCGGTTGGTTGGCTTGGGATGAGCTTGCTCCTTGCCATTTCTCTTTTTGTTTCTTCTTCTCTTCTGCTGTTCAAAGCCATATTTTTGGGCATCAGAACCAGGGGGAATGATGGGTGGTTCCTTGACCGGAGTGGACTTACCCTCTCGGGGGCGATTTGGCATTCCCTGAGGAGCATCCGCTTTGGTGCTCAAGATATTTGGGCAAAACCTTGCCAAATGGCCATGCTTATGGAAAACTCTACATCGGAAAGGTAGGGCTTCATAGTCTAACTATTGTATCCAGGAGTGTCCTGCTAACTCCAGTTCCATCTCAGCTGGTAGCGGCTGGCTAATATCCAGTTCTACACAAATTCTCGCATAAATAGTAGTGTTTCCTTCTATGGTATCTTTGGAAACTCCCAAAAATCTACCTAGAGAGTTACCTATTAGTTCAAGAATCTTCTCACCCCAAAACTCCATCGAGAGAGCATACAGCCGGATCCAAATCGGGACAGCCATGGGCTCAATGCGAGGATCGAAGCCCGCTCTCCACGGTTGGACAAATAGCCCTACCGGGCCATGGCTCCTCTTTTCTGATTCAAATGCTCTGTTTCTATCCGCTAAGGAGGAAAAAATAATAATAAAATACCCATTGCTTATGGTCCATAAGGAGTACTCATCGATAGGCTCCCAATTTTGTCTCACCCAGGAGTGCAGAAAGTGCAGGGTGGGTCGGATGCCCATGAATTTGCAAATTAGATCATGAGTAGCACGATAGTTGATCGTGTCCTCGACCAGCTCTGGTTCTATGACAATCTTCGATCTGGAAGCGGATTGCGGGAGACATCCATTGACTCTATGCACAGGAGAACCCTTGCCCGCATTCCTGGATAGCGAATGGTAAGCACTCCACTGAGCTTCATCGGAGGAAGACGCAGGGTTTTCTCTTAATATCTCGGCATAAGAGATCTTCTTCCCATCGAGAAATCCTAGAGGAGACCCCATTGGGACCTCCCTGGGCAACGAAAGAGCCGTCAACAAAAAACAATAGCAAACCACCTGAGTCCCTGGTAGAATCTTCCCACCAGAAACCCTAGAGCCTTGGCCAGCGACAGTTCAGAAAGTTTCCCGCCAAATCGCCAGAGCTCAAAAACGTTCCTGGATCCTCTATTATTTTATAATTAGGTAAAACTGGCAATACCTCTCCTATTTTTTAAACCTCACTATCATAGCTATTGGTTAGGAATAAAGAGTTATAATTAAAACCTTGTTTTATAAGCATTGTTGTTGAAGTAAGTTGTTGAGTGAAGAACTTGAACTAGGATTTGAAAATAACATGAGTATCATTGTTATGTGAGAGTTGTTTTATAAGCATTGTTGTTGATAATTGTTGAAATTTTTTTGAGTGAAGTATCATATGCTTGGACTAGGGTTTGTGAGTAAGGATTGTTTCATTGAGTGATTGGTTGAGTAGAGTTGATTGAGCCTAGTCAAGTGGATGTGTGAAGTGATTGTTCAAGTTCCATAAAACAAAATATTCTATATTCTGATTTGAGTTGAGAAAGTATTTAGTATAGAACATATTGAGTCTCTAACAATTCTCTTTATGTTTCTATGAGATTGGGCAAGTTCTATGTGGACTTGTTGAGCATATTTAATCAAGTTTTGTGTGGACTTGTTAATAATATTTGAGCAAGTTCTATGTGGACTTGTTGAGAAGATTTGAGCAAGTTTTGTGTGGAATTGTTGAGTATATTTAAGCAATTTTTGTGTGGACTTTTTGAGCATATTTGAGGATAGATTTTGGTGTAGATTTGAGGACAGGTTTGTGCCAGATATAATACATATATTGAGCAGAATTTTTCTAGACCAAAGGACTATGTTTAGTACAGATTTGAGATAGGGATTTGGAGGTGACAAAGTAGAGGATAGTAGTCTCCAGTGGATAGAGTTCCATTAGCCAGGGCAATGATTACAAGTCTTCTAAGTGAGGACAAGAGTCTTCAGTGGAGAGAGATCCACAAGCCAGTGTAGTGGAGGTAGTAGTATTCTAGAGGATCACCAACTAGAGCAAAGGAGAAGGAGTTCTCTTGTGGATAGATATCCATGAATTTGATTTAGGGGATTGGTGTCTCCTTTGGATAGAGGTTCATAAACATTGTAGGGAAGGATTCCCAAGAGAATTTATTTGAGAAAAAATTATAAGAAATATTTTCTTCGTGGAGTAGCCCACATTGGGTGAACCACATAAAATCATGTATCTCATGTGTGTGATTCTTTGTATGATGTTTATTGCTTTAATATTACTGATGCTATTATTTGGATTAAAAATTTAAAAAAATTATTGTATGCTTTTCATCCCCCATATCAGTATAAGCACATGTTCTTCAATTGGTGTCAGAGTGGGTCCCTCCATGAAAAGACTAACAGCTTGGAGGAGGATCCATCAGTAGCACACATGACGTTAGAAAATGAAGAAGAGACTATGTTTTACATAAAAGAATAATTATTTTCTGCTCTAAAAAAATTAGAAAGACTTAGAGAGAAGAATTCAAGCTTGAAGGAACAAGTTCAAGAAGATGAAGAAGCAAGAATGGAACTTATACAAAATATCATAGAACTCAAGATTAGGATGGAATAAGGAAAGAATATTGAGTAAGACATGAAAAATCTATTGAGATCTAGGGAAACATAATGTGAAATATTGGAAGCAGAAGTTATCCACCTAAGGAATGAAGTTGAAAAGACCAAGGTACTACAATATGTAGAATATGAGAAACAGAAAGAGGAATCAAGTCTTCAAAAAGTAGAAACCTCAAATAAGGATAAGCAAGCAAATAATATAAGAAAGGAAGAAAGTAAATGAGAATCCTGGATAAGATTTAATTACAAGAGGAATATTACTTCACCACAAACTCCAAAACATCCAAACAAGTTACATTATTTATTCCATGGTCATTGCTTTTCTTGTAATAAATATGGTCATAGAGTTGTACACTGTATTCATCATGCAAGAAACAATGTCAATAGAAATTTCAATTCCTTTGCACCTCTCATGGATGATGATATTATATGTTACAAATGCAATAATTTTAGGCACAAGGCTAGATGGTGTAAAATTATGCTTCCTTAGTCTAGAAAAGCAAATTCAACAACTAGGAAAGATGAAAGGGAAAATGTTAAGGCTATATCAATGTTAATTCAAATAGCCCTTCATGCTCAGGATAAATAAGAAAAATTATATCTAGATAGTTGTTTCTCTAGTCACATGATAGGATACAAAGACAAATTCATTGTACTAAAAGAAACAAATAGAGGATCAGCAAGTTTTGGTGATAATGGA
Source organism: Wollemia nobilis (assembly GCA_028583015.1). Taxonomy (NCBI): domain Eukaryota; kingdom Viridiplantae; phylum Streptophyta; class Pinopsida; order Araucariales; family Araucariaceae; genus Wollemia; species Wollemia nobilis. The sequence continues at coordinate 4,453,489 of JAQPPZ010001844.1, read as the reverse complement.
TAAGCAAGGATTGGTGGAAGAGGAACTCTAAGTTTAGATAATAGGAAAACAAAAATAGAAAATGTATTGTATGTTAAAGGGTTAAAACACAACCTGATGAGTATAAGTCAACTTTATGATCAAGGGTACATGGTTACTTTCCATATAGATAGATGTGAGATAAGAAAATTAGAAACTAGAAAAATCATTGCAAATGCAAGAACTCCAAACAATTTATACATTCTCAATGAGATCAAAGAGGAAAAGTTATTTCTATCATAAGAAGATGATATTTTGTTATGGCATAGAAGACTGGGTCACTTGAATTTTGACAACATAGTCAACGTAAGCAATAAACATATGGTCAGAGATTTACCCAAAATAAGAATACCTCAAAACACAATATGTGCCCCTTGTCAATATGGAAAGAAAACTAGAACAACCTTTAAGTCAAAAGGATATATGTCATCTGAGCTATTGATCCTAATACATACTGATCTATGTGGTCCTACCATAACATAAAGTATTCAGGATGATAGCTACTTTATACTATTTAGAGATGATTATTCCATAATGGTTTGGGTAGCCTTCCTAAAAGAGAAGTCAGAGGCATTTGAAAAATTCAAAGCATTTAAGGAATTGATTGAAAATGAAATTGGAAAAAGGATTAAGTGTTTGAGATTTGATAGAGAAGGAGAATTTATGTCAAATTAATTTTTAGAGTTTTGTGAACAATATGGGATCAAGAGAGAGTACTCAGCAGCAAGAACTCCTCAACAAAATGGGGTAGTTGAAAGAAAAAATAAGACTTGAAAATATGTCTAGAGCTATGTTAAATGAATCTAAGCTATAAGATGGTTTTTTGAGAGAAACTATAAATAAATAAGTATACATAATCACCAGGGCTCAAAAGAGGTTAAATCACAAGACTCCATATGAGCTTTGGAAAGGAATACCTACCACTATAAAACACTTTAGAATTTTTGGAAGCAAATGTTACATAATATGGGAATATAAAAACTTAGGCAAGTGTTATCCAAGTTGTGATGAGGGAATATTTCTTTGTTATTCCACAAGGATTAAAGCCTACAGATGCTTCAAAAAAATAACATGTACTATGGTGGAAAGTATGAATGTAACAATTGATGAGAAGATAGATTCAAGAGAACTAGTTCAACAAATTGTGTATCAAGAAGATGGATGCTGTCAAGAAGAATTTTGTGAGTAATCAGATTAATAAGAAGAAGAAAAACAAAATTTTTTTCCAAAAAATCCATCTAGGTATATATAGAAGCATCATCCAAAAGAGCAGATTATCGAGAATCCAGATGAAATACATAGAAGGAGAAGAATAATAAAACCATCTCAACAAGCAAATTTTTCTTTGCTTTCCAAGATTGAGCTAAAAGACTTCACTCAAGCAAGTGAGAATGAATTTTGGTTAAGGTTATGGATGAATAATAATATCAGATAGAGAAAAGCAAAACTTGGGAATGTGTTCCATGACCAAAGGACAAAAATATGATCAACACAAAATGGGTATTTAGAAATAAGTTAAATGAAGATGGACAAGTGGTTAAAAATAAAGCAAGATTAGTATGCAAAGGTTATGCACAGGTAGAAGGAATTGAATTTGATGAGAAATTTTCTCTAGTTGCACAACTTGAAGCTATAAGGATATTTTTAGCTTTCTCAAGTTTCAATAACTTCAAGGTATATCATATGGATGTCAAGTCAACATTTGTAAATGGTGTTCTAGAAGAATAAATTTATATTGAATAGCCAAAGGAATTCATACTAGCAGATATACCAGATCATGTATGTAGATTGGAAAAGGTATTTTATGGTTTAAAGCAGGCTCCGAGAGCATGGTACTCAAGATTGGATAAGTATCTTCCAAAATAGGGATTCAGAAAAGGAATAGCAAATAGTAAATTATATATCAAAAATGAAGGGAGTGATCTACTTATAGTGGTTGTTTATGTTGATGATATACTTTTTGGGGGAAACAATGATAATATGTGTAAAGAATTTGCTAAGAACATGCAAAATGAATTTGAGATGTCTATGCTTGGTGAATTGTCCTTCTTTCTTGGACTTCAAATTTCACAATCAGAAAGAGGGGTGTTTCTCTCACAAGCCAAGTATATAAAAGAAATTTTAAAGAAATTCAGGCTAGAATATTGTAAACCAGTAAGTACTCCCATGGTCACAGGATGCAAGTTAAGTAAGGATGATGAATCTTCAGAGGTAGATCAGATATTATACAGATCTATGATTGGCAGATTATTGTATGTTACAGCTACAATACCATATATAGTACAGTCAGTGGGATTAGTGGTAAGGTTTTTGGAAGCACCTAAGGAAACACATGTGGCAGTAGTAAAAATAATTTTTATGTATCTAAAATGGACTATGGATTTTGGGCTTTAGTATCCCAAAAGTGATAGTTTCACACTGATAGCATATACAGATGTAGATTGGGCCAGCAACATTGATGATAGAAAAAGTACAAGTGGAGGAGCATTCTTTCTTGGAGACTATTTAGTCTCTTGGCTAAGTAAGAAGCAGGTTTTAGTATCTTTATCTACAATAAAAATAGAATACATTACAATAGTAGCTAGTTGTACACATGTGTTATGGATGAAGATAACTCTATAAGACTTCAATATAAATCATGATCATCCCATTACTATACTATGTGATAATACTAGTACCATAAGTATCTCAAAAAATCCAGTAATGCACTCCAAGACAAATCACATTCCAATTAAGTACCATTTTCTAAGAGAACAAGTGATAAATAAATAGGTCAGGTTGGAATATATCACTACAAAGGAACATATAGAAGATATTTTCACTAAGCCACTTTCAAAGGAAAATTTTGAGTATCTTTGAGGAAAATTGGGAGTGAGACTCCCACCCCATAATTAACCACCTCAAGAAGAGGTGGGGGAGGGGCTAAGCTAAGAGGCTCATTCTTAACCCTAAGCCCCAAAGGTGATCCTTTGCCATTGATGTCAAAGGGGGAGAGATTTGAGTAAGGGGAGATATTTGGTATTCGAGAGAGCATTGAGTCAGGGGGAGGAATGTCCCAGGGGGAGCAGAACAAAGGAAAATTCAAATTTTTAGTAAAAAGAGTTTGGGTTACCATCAATGACAAAGGGGGTAATTGTTGGATATTTTGAGTCCTTAAGTCAAATTTGTCATTGATATCAAGAAATGAAGTCATCATTAAATGTCAAGGAAATTATCAAGAAAAAAATTTGTCAAGAGTTATTATTGATCTCCAAAAATAAGCCATTGATGATGTCAAATATCAAGAGGAATAAAGCATAGGTTAAAGGCAAAAGGGCTCCATAATATTTTTTATTATGTAGAAGCATAAGTTAAAAGTTTTTTCATAAAAACCCAAGGAAGACTATTGCAAATCTAAAAGAAGGTTTAACATTTTATTTAAATTCAAAGTGAATTTAAATTTTATTAATAAATATTAGCTATACCAAGGTGTACAATGGAATATGGTCTTAATAAAATGAAAGGGTTTTAAAGAATTAATTTATAAAATTTAAATTCAAATGAATTTAAATATTTTATAAATTAATATGCTCCAAAGGAAATTTGAGTACCGACGTCTAATAAGGTTGGAGGTAATTTGAGCATTGACATGTTTGCATAAAGGAGGGAAAGGACTATATAAACCATACCTTAAGAGGTATTTTAATTATCCTTGCTCAAACGTTTTAAAGTATGCAAATTTGAATTGAAGAGCTCATGCAAAAAGGGAAATGAATCCTGTGTTTTATGTGCCAGAGAATAAGGACAAAAATGAAAGTGCTGAAAAATTGGGAGCCATATTGGCAGTGTGGCCTAGTGGTAAGGAGGCATTGGTCAAAGTGTTTGAGACACCAAGTGACCTGCATTCAAAACACGATAGCAACGAATTCTAGTGTTTGCGTTGGTGTTGGAAGCGCCAAGGGAATGATGCATGTTTTGCTTAAAAAATGGGGAGGTTTATTGAGCATGTGTTACTCTTCAATCTCCAAGCGAACACCTAGCTCGTGTGGTAGTTGGAGTTGCGGCTAGGGTGTTGGGTGAAGACTGTGTTGTGAGTTCGATTCCCACCAAGGCTAAGGTAATAAAAATTATGATTATTTTTTTTATATTGCCTAAATTTGACATGAGGTCTTAGGGAGTTAAAAGGGTTGCTTAAAATATTTTTATTTTGATTATTGATATTTTGAAATTTGGAGGAATAAGGTGCTTGCTTTATTTTTTAAATAAAGTGTTGGTGTCACATTGAGTTGTTGAATTTATAAAAGGATAAATGGAACTTCTAAGCATTGAGTTATTTAAAAAAAAGAAGTGCATTGAATATTATTTTAGTTGGGGAGATCATAAGGTGTAAGTGGTATATTAATATTTTGTAAATGTTGATGAATGATTTATTAAAGGTGGAGTGATAAGGTGTATACTTACATTGTATTTTGAGGAATATTATTATCTAATAATTTATTTGATCTTGGCAAAAGAGTGTTTATGTTTGTGGTAGATTTATGAGATTCCTCCATCATCAAGAAAAAGGTATGAGCACATTATTCCTTAGTTAAATTGATTGGTTGGTTTTTTAGAAAATAAGTTTGGAGTGAAAAGGACTTGATTAGGGTTTCCTATTGAGTGAGTTGAGTTAATACTTAAAGGTTTTTTGGAATAAAAAGTTATAATTAAAACCTTGAGTTGAGTTGAGTTGAGTTAATACTTAAAGGTTTTTTGGAATAAAAATTTATAATTAAAACCTTGTGTTATAAGCATTGTTGTTGAAGTAAGTTGTTGAGTGAAGAACTTGAACTAGGATTTGAAAAGAACATGAGTATCATTGTTATGTGAGATTTGTTTTATAAGCATTTTTGTTGAGCATTGTTGAAAACATTTTGAGTGAAGTATCATATGCTTGGTGTATCACTCCAAATTTTTCACACCCTTACCTTTAGGCTATAGGATCCGTGCCCGGAAGGGGGATGTGAAAAGGATGGCATGGTACCTCGGACTGAGAGGCCTTGCGAAGGTCCCGCCTCTCGAGGGAGGTGTATTATGGTGATTTTTTTATGGATGGTGGGTTCACCAGGAAAAATTCAATGATAGTTTCCATGCCTAGGTTGGGAATGTGTTTTATGTGTTCATTTTAGTCTTAAGAATTCCAGTCCTAGGTTTAGCCAAAATGTGTCTAAGCTATTCTATATGAAGATGTAGATTAAATGAATACAAAAAATAGAATTAAGACAAAAAACAAAGAAATTAAGGAATATTAAAAGAAAATACCTGATTCGGATGTCTGATGAAGATTCTGATTCTTGAAGCAGTCAGGATCGCCTCTAATTTGATAGGATCATCTGAGATTAGACAAGATTGTCTAAGATCTGACGAATTCATCAGACAAATTCGTCAAAGACCTGCAAATAGAGAAATAGGCACAAAACACAAAAAATACAACTATGCTAACATAGGGAAACAGTGTAAATTGATAGTAACAATATCAAACTAAAACTTAAAAATAGAAACATGAATGCATTATGCTAATTTAATCACAATTATGACTTAATTATGCATTTAAAGCTACATGGGTGAACTCCAAAATGTAGAATAACATAAAATAATGAATAAGCTAGCTAATTGCAGAATAAAACAATAGAAAAAGAGATGAAGAAATGCAAACTTTAGGCACTGATTGCCTCAATGTTGACTACAGTCAAAATCATCTCGCATTGGTATGAAATCATCTCTGATTCGACAGGATCGCCTGCGATGATGTAAGCTTGCTCCGGCTGAAAAACACTAAGGTACCTACAACAAAATTTGTATAGAACTAATGCAAATAACAATTTGGGATGTTTTAATGTGTATGAAGTCGGGTTACAGGAATTATCAGCTAGGGGGGTGCTAAGGGGAGGGCTTAGGATTAAATAGGCTTAGGAGGGAGGTTAGGAGGTTGGAGATCATCCCTATTTGGGAGATCTCCAACGGGGGAGGGTCTCTAACGGTGCAGACACGCTTCTACCCGGATTAGAAATTCATTGGAACAGAAGCTAATTATGAAAAATCAGTTTAGGGACAAGATCGTCTAGACGTCCTAGCCTAGACAAAATTGTCAGATCTGGGGCGATATCATCTGATCGGCGACGATATCATCAAATGGTCAAAACAAACTCTAAAAATGGAGTGAGAAAGGAGAAAACGAATTACACGACGGTTAACGGGCGCTTTGGGAGGTTAAAATTTGAATTTGAATTATTTACTAGAGTAATTGTAATTGTTAAGATTTCACTGTGCCAATTTGAGGGTGCTACATTTTGCCCCCTCTTTAGCAAATTTTTTGAAGAAAATGTGTTAAAGATGAGTTCTTCTCGATCTACGAGAAAGAAAAAATTATTCCCATTTTTAGGCGACGATTCTTGGTCGAATCGTACGATAGCTTACTATGGTGCCCCCTCCGTGTTTTTACCCAAATCGAATGTTTGAGGTAAAAACACGAAAAAGCAAAATTTTAAAATGTTTTAATTGTGTTTTGAATAAAATTAAGAAAAATAGGGTAAAACCCTAATTCATTTTTACTGTTCATTTTTCTGGTTTTTAGAGCTCTGCAAGCAAAAATGGTGGAGACAACATAGATCGATAGAGGTCCGACGCGAGCTACGAGTAAGAGTCTAAACTTAGTTTAGAATGGTTTAAGTTGAATTTACATGCTTTTTAGGTGAATTTTGATTAATTTTTTAGCATCGCAGCCATTTTTGGGCCGTCGATGTCATCGGGATGAAATCGTCCCGATTTCGACAAAATCGTCTCAAGTTCGCCAATTTTGTCTAAGGACAAAATTGGCGAAAGGGGGACGATTTTGTCAAATTAGGGACGATTTCGGCTTGCAAAATCGGAGATGATTGTGCTCAAATTTGGGACGATATCATCCAATTGTGGATGATATCATCATTTGATGAAATTGAACTTATTTTAACTTGCATTTTTAATCACTTGAGTTGTTATTAATGATTGTTATTGTTTTGTAGAGAGGATTGCTAAAGAGTAGAGAATGGAAATACGGGGGGTTGAGATATGACTTGGCCGCTTTAACACAGGCAGAGTGGGATCAGCTAGCACAGGCCGGCTTACAACATGTGGTAGAAATGCCACAAGTGTCTACAGACATGGGGCTACTGACAGCCCTAACAGAGAGGTGGTATCCGGGTTCTTCCTATTTTTGGTTACCCACAGGGGAGATGACTCCCACACTAGAGGATGTATGGAGGATTATGAGGATCCCTATACAAGGATGGTTGATAACTCCTATGGCCAATCAGGGCCATGCTATGATGTGGTTGTGTGGTGACCCGAGATTCACCCTGGAGAAGGGCAAAGTAAACATTGAGGTATTGCGTCAGATTCTTGGGGCATCGAGACTCACACAAGTTTTGGTTGGAGTGGTCGATAGACTTCTGCTATGCCACCAGAGTGGGTGCAGGGTACCATGGATGCTAGTAGATGTGATCTATGATAGCGAGACCATGGTTATAGGTTTGCTTGGGGCAGTTTTGTTCTATGTCGGCTGTACAGGATCCTACATGGGGTCGTGTACAAGGGCGATCGATGTCTAGTTATGACATTGCTTCTACAGGTTTGGTGCTGGAAGCACATTGCAGTGCAGAGGTCGGTAGGGATTCCTTTGATAGGGATTGATAGGTAGAGGCCCCGAGTTTTCTACTGGTGGCTCTAGAGAGGGTCACAGTGGTGGATTGACCTATCGATGTCTCGAAGACTGCTGGATGACCTTGTCCCAGACCATATCACCTGGAGGCCATGGCGAGAGCACCCAGGGTGGGCCGAGGACAAACAGGAGCTGGATCATGTTAGGCGAGTCTGTTGGCTACAAATGGAGAGGGGAGAGGTGGAGCTCCATCAGTATGACCGAGTTTTGTGATAGTTTAGTCTACAGCGGGGGATCCCATCTCTTAGAGATTACGAGTTTTCTTGGACTATCCAGGATAACACTACATTCAATGGGGCTCCAGACATGCAATGCTTCTGGAGTTAGGACTCAGACAATGCCCCCATTTAGCCAGTGGATGGGGACAATGTAGGGGTAGCCGATGGCTACGATGCCTGGTACATAGGCATCCGCACTCCTCGAATGACGAGGGCTCAGGGTCTGATTTATGCAGTTGTGCATCAGATAGGGAGGCGATTTCAGGCAGCTATGGAGGCAGCCCAAGGTCATAGTGGGAGAGAGCAGAGGAGGCCACAAGCACAGGAGAGGCCATGACAGTGGGAGATGAGGGTAGAGAGACCCCCTTCTCCATAAATAGAGAGGCCACCATCACCCGACAAGGGCAAAGGTGTTGACACAGGGGAGAGTAGCGAGACAGCGACTCTCTGAGCGAAGACGATCTGTCTCCAAGCACAGGTGCAGACCCTACAAGAGGAGACTGCATGACATCGAGCTGAGGTGACACAGCTTAGAGATGATATTGCATGCCTCAGAGCATGGGGCAAAAGAGTGAGCACACAAGAGCTGGCATGGTTGATTGCTCAGACTACGTTCTACCAGGGCATCTATTTCTAGATGGTGCCAGAGGGTCAGAGGGTACAGCTACCAGTCGACATTATTGACCCTATCAGGATTGGGTCATTGAGGACTTCTTCTCGATCGACAACTAGGACTTGCAGTACCACACATACTACGATGGGGCCACCTCGTCCACCTTAGGGCAGGGGAGGAGATGAGGCTGAGAGCTTGAGGGGTTCTCGAGGCTAGACTACTGCACTACATTGTACAGATTGATATTATAACCTTTATTATTTTTGATAGAGGATTGAGTATGCCAAGGTACAGATTGTGGCATACCAATCTAGTTTTGAGATGATGTATATATTGTTGATATATATAGATGAGATATTTTTGATCATATGACTTGTATATTTTATGATGCTTTTATGTTTGATTGATGGACTTGATGATTGGATTGAGGATTCATGTAATTATATTGTTGGAAATATTATGGTTTGAATGTCATGCCGTAAGATTTTAAATGAAATAATCTGATGTAACAAATTGGTTGTTTGTGATGTAATGTGATAAAAGATAAAAAGAGACTTCTAACAATAATTTCAAAGGACATTATCGCTATTATAGACCATTTCATGGAGTCACCGCTCACTCGGTCATCAAGCTAATCCCAGTATAGAAATATTGTTAAAAGTAAAAGAGTGCTTAAGAGACTGTCTTAAGACTTTGGTGCAATGGTGCAAATGATGATGATGATGGTTTGTTTTTTAGATTTCCATGAAAATAGTATGCATGAAATAATGTTAAAATGATTTGTGCTAGGCATAAATTCCTAAGTGTGATAAAATTTTTGGATAATTCCTTAGGAATTATACCATCATTGCAAAATTGAAGGTTGACATAATGGCATGAAAATAATGAAAATGTGTTTGTTTGTTTGTAAAACATAATTGTATAACATAATGATTTAAGTCATATGGTTTTCATGATTTTAAATAAATGGGGAATAAAAATTGTTACAATGGTTTGCGCTAGGCATAAAATATGTAGGTATAGACTTATACCATCATCATGAAAATCAAAAAATAAAATAGATTGTTTTATTGTATGGTTGATTTTTAATAAATAGAAAATATGAAGATGAGGACTTGCGCTAGGCATAAAATTCCAATTTTGGTTTTGGAACTATACCATCGTCACGAAAGTTGATAATATATATATATATATATATATATATATATATATATATATATATATATATATATATATATATATATATATATATATATATATATATATATATATATATGTTTTGATTGGATGGTTTGAAATAAATTTTGATTTTTCTGTTATGCATGTAGTTGTCTAAACCTGGAAAGAAGAAAATGAATTATTCAAAAAAAAAATGCAAAAAATATTTCAAAGTATTGTAAAGACAAAAGTTATATTTTATAAGGAATCCCATGTGTATATGTGAGTTCATTTCCAATCGTGATTTATCATAATGATACACAAAATCTCTCAAATATAAAATGTGTGTGCAATTGCTATGTTCATTTACCAGTTTGAGCAAGATACTATGATACAAGTGATTTGAATAAACCAAATAAGTGTTCATTAACCATGATGTAGATGCATATAACCATACTAGACTACTATGTAAGTCGGATTATCAAGAGCTAGCTAATCCATAAGCAGACAGAGGTCTGTACAAAAGAAGGTCGCTAATGTGACAGACATATCGCAACGCTAGGAGTTACCCAAGGCCAAGCAGGTTTGGCACAAACCACCTGTTATGGGGCTTACCTCATAGTTTTCGAATAATTGATAATTCCATGGATTCAAGCTCATCAACCCTTATTTTCTTTTCAAAGGGTAGGGAAAGGGATTTTATTGCTTTTGCTTTTCTTTTGCTTTTCTTGCTTGATAATGCTATAATGATATAAAATAACTTTTTTTTTTTTCTCTTTTTCTTGAACTTTGCTTTTTGTTCTATACTAGGGATACTTGCTCGGATTAGCTGTAGAGCAAGGGATTTTTATTCTGGGTAGGGGTGAGCTTGTCCTTTTGCCAATTCTCAAAGATTCTAGACCATGTGCATGATAGGATAGCAGGGGAAACTTTTCGCTCAAGAAACCACTTCTACTATGTAGCAAAGCATGGAAATTACAAATATAATCATTTTATTGTGAAAAAATGTGCTTGGTTTAAGTAAATAACAAGATCAATTCTCTATGCTCAAACTTTATTTAATTGAATTTTGTGAACTTTGATATAAGAGAGATTAGTAATCATGCCAGATAAAATCAAGATATTTATTTTTGTGAGTGTGAAAGTGAGGGATTCCAAATAAATGCTAATTTATCCAAAATAATTTGAAACATATAACTACAATAATTGTAAGAAAAAATATATAAATGATTTTTGAGAAGTTTTGAGAATGTTGACGAATAATGATAGTGGCATATTCCTGGAGTCGACGAATAATGATAGTGGCATATTCATCATCTAACTCCAAGGGTAGGAGAGATGCAGCTACGGCCATAGCATCAGCTGCATAGTTGCAAGTTCAAGGAATAGCTTCCAAGGTAACTTGATCAAATAGAGACATTAGTTGTAAAACATAGGCTTTATATGGGTGCAGTTTATCATCTCTGGTCTGATAAAATTCATTAATTTGGTTTATAACTAGTTGAGAATCACCAAAAACTAAAAGGTGTTTAATTTTTAGCGCCAAGGTAGCTCGTAATCCAAGGATTAGAGCTTCATATTTAGTAGTATTGTTGGTGCAAGAAAATGTTAATTTGAAGGACAGAGGAATAAGATGTTTTTGCGGGGATATTAAAATAATACCCGCACCAACCCCACTCATGCATCGGGCTCCATCAAAGTATAAGGACCATTGTTCAATATGGTCTACCTCTAATTGAAGGCATTCATCAGGAAACTCAATGATGAGGGGATGGGTAGACTCTAAGGGTGCAATAGCTAATTGATCTGCTATGATTTGACCCTTAAAAAACTTTTGTCCTATGAATGTGAGATCAAACTCGCTTAGAGCAAGAACCCACTTGGCTATGTGACCCGATAAATAAGGTCGACTCATGAGATACCTCAAGGGATCGTATTTAGCAATGACATAAGTTTTCTGACTAAGCATATAATGTCATAATTTTTGCATAGAAAACATGACTGCTAGACATAGTTTTTCTAATGTTGTATAGTAGGTTTCATAACTGATGAAGGTTCGGCTAATATAATAATTAGCACGTTCTCTCTTTTCATCATCAAGCTGAGCTAGCATAGCTCCTAAGGCAGAATCTAAAGCTAAAATATATAGGAGAAATGGGTGATCAGGTTTAGGCGGTGAAAGCATAGGTGGATTAAGGAGGTATTGTTTGAGAAGTTCAAAAGCTTCTCTACATTCGTCGTTCCAATTAAAAGGGACATCCTTCTTAAGGATTTTAAGAAAGGGACCAGTTTTTCCTGCCAGCTTATCGATGAAGTGACGGATGGCTTGAATCTTACCTTGTAAACTTCATAACTCAGATATATTAGTAGGTGCGGGCATATCAGTGATAGCCACAATCTTGAGAGGGTCGATTTCGATACCACGTAAAGAAACTAAAACCCCTAGTAGTTTACCGGACTTAACTCTGAATATGCATTTTTCTAGATTTAATCGAATAAGATATTCTCGTAATCGATTAAAAACTTTTCTCAAAGCATCTAAATGATTATCCTCATTAATAGAGCGAGCTATAATATCATCTACATAATCATGTAGGATATCATGCATCATATCATAAAAAATATAAGTCATAGCTCGTTGATAGGTTGCACCTACGTTCTTTAAGCCAAATGGCATCACCTTCCAACAAAAAGTACCCCAAGGGGTAATAAAGGCTGTTTTAGCCTGATCTTCAGGAGCTATCTTGATCTGATTATAATCGGAGAATCCATCCATTAAGGACATCATCCCACTCCCGGCAGTAAAGTCAATGATTTGATCCATGTTTGGAAGAGGAAAATCATCTTTAGGGCATGCAACGTTAATATCTCTAAAATCTATGCAAACCCTAACTTTGGTAGCTTCTTTTTTGGTAACTGGAACTACATTTGAGATCCATTCAGCATAATCAATAGCTTGTATAAAAACAACATTCAGGAGCTTATCTAACTCCCCTTTGACTAGCAGAGCCACTTTGGGATGCATTTTTCAAAGTTTTTGTTTAACAGGTTTAGCATCCGGATGGACCACTAAATGATGCATGACTACAAAAGGGTCTAGACCTGGCATATCTTCATATGTCCAAGCGAAGACATATTCATACTCTTTAAGGAATGCAATGTATTGCTCTTGTTTTTATTGACTTAATTCTAATCCAATATTGATTATGTGAGGATTATCCTCAGTTCCAATGTTAATTTTAATGACGTTTTCTACCTCCATGTGTAGATCTCTTTCAAAATTAGGTGGGGCGGGTGAAACACCCAATTCTTGTAATTCTTGTAAGGTTAATTTGGATAATTCATCTTGAGGATTAGCAGTCTCAAGTTGGGCTATAGTTGGTATAGAACCATCAAAATAAAATCCATTGTGTAACATCTCTTCAATGGAGACATCATGGAAGATATCTCCTTCCAACTCTTCATCGAGGGTCAGCAATCATTTCAGGGTAAGCTATGGATAGCATGTTACATGTAAACGACTAAATTTTTAGATGCAAATCATCATGCCTATCCAAATAATCTTGATAGCATATGAGTTGATCATCATATTCAAAAGCAAAGGGTTGACCCTTACTAGGAAATAGGCCCACACCACAGTGGGCAGGCCACGGTTCTACCTCGAAAGGTTCTTTCATGACATTTTGGAAAGGATTGGTTGTAGATTGAAGATCTTTTTGAGGTTCTAGAGTGATTTGTTTGGAATATGGTTGAGTTAAATGTATAGGTGTAGTTTATGGGGTAGATGATGTTATGTGTGTGTGTTTCACACGTTTAGATGAAAAATAAGAACTAGGATGTGTGGATGACAGAGCGGGGTAAAATTGCACTCCAACAGGTTCTGCCAAAGCACACATATCAAAGGGTCTAGGGTCACCATGGATAGTGACCAACTAATTTTTTAATTCAAATTTAACACATTGGTGTAAATTTTATGGGATCGCTTGCATCGCATTGATCCAAGGGTGACCCAAAAGTATATTGTACGATGCTAGGCAATGTACAATAAACACGGTTGTATCTAGGGTTCTAGGACCAACTTGCAAGGGGATGGTAATAACTCCACACGTTTCTTGTGTTTCGTCATTGAAAGCTTTGATAATCATGTCAGTTTTCCTCATTTCATCATTTCTAAAGCCAAATCATTGGTAGAAGTCAAAAGTGCAAATGTTTAGATATGAGCCATTATCAATCAGGACTTGTTTGACAGCTACATCTCCAATTAGAGTAGTATAATATAAGGGATTATCCTTATGTAAACTGTGTTGTGGGATATCTTTATCCCATAAGTCAATACAATCAACCTCTTGAGTGATGATAGTATTGGCCATGGCTTCAGGTTGAATGTTTTGAGGTACCATCATTTGGCTTAATGTAAGCATCAAATCATCCCTATGGGTAGGAGAAGATCTTAATAAATCCAAAAGGGAAATTCTGGCTGTAATATTGGATAATTGCTCATTAATATTGTAAGGGGGTTTAGGTTGAACATTAGGAGCATGATTCCCTTTATTGGGATTTTTCAAAACAAATGGAGCTGATCCATCATTCTGATTTGGTTCTTGTTGAGAATTTTGAACCTGTTGTCGGGTAACGACTCCAATGGTACCTACAATGTTATATTGAGGATGCTGAACTGGTCTCGATCAAGCATTTATGGCTTGTTCATTTAGGAGGAATTTATTAGAAGAAGGTCGAGTAGTAACTCTTCTAGGGAATGGTTCTTCTGGAACCATAGCATCTGTGATGGGTTGAATAGGATCTGATTCATTTTCAGAACTATTCGATTGGTTTGAAGTGATGTCTAGTTCACTTTCAGTATCTGATTCTACATCACTAGAATCTAAAGTTTGAAAATTATGTAAGGGCCTAGTCATAACCAGGGATAAGGTTGTGTCAAATATTTGAGGATCCTAAACAGATAATTGTCCGCTAATAGTTCCTACATATCGGGTAGGAGGTGGAACATTATGATGTTCGATTTGATTGGCCACCTCTTTACCATGTCTTGGTAAAGGGTGTTGAAATATGTCTAATGATTGATTAGCATTTTTATTTTGATTTTGGGTAATGTTATTTTGAGGATTATTAGGAGCATTTTGTTTATGTTGGAAGGCTTGCACCTCCATTTCATTATTATCAATCAAATCTTGTATTTTATGTTTCAACCTTCTACAAGCATTGGTAGAGTGTCCAGGTCCTCTATGGAAATCATAGTGTAAGTCAACTCTGTATCCGGGTATAGTTGGATCAGGTTCCTGGATAGCTGGTAATTGGATCAAACCTCTTTCAAGTAATTGATGTAAAATAGTTGATAACGGTTGATTTAATATAGTAAATTCCCGAGGAGGCTTATCAGGAGGTTTCAATATAAATTTTTCTGTTGTTTTCATTGCATTGATATTAGCAACATTTTTGTTGTCAATGACTCCGTCACCAACAACTTGTTTATTTTTATATTGATTTCTGGATGTTTTCTCATCATCCTTCTTCCTAAGTTGGCCTCTCCTAATGAGGGTATCTTCTACTCTTCGAGCTAAATCTATAGCCTGATCGAAGGTAGTTAAAGTAGCAGTTGATAGCTCGTAAGATATTTGTTCTTGTAAATTATTGATAAAAATGTCCAACATTTCCCTATAAGGTAGCACAAAGTGCAGTTTTCCTATCAACTGCCTCCATATAGCTAAGAAATCAGCAAAACATTCATCTTTGTCTTGTTTTAAGTTGTATAAATCTTTAATGGTTACATGTCGCTCGATGTAAGCACTAAATTGATGGACAAAAGATTTAGCTGTTTCTTCAAAGTTTCTCAAAGAATGAGTGGGCAATTGATAGTATCACTCTAATGCCATTTCACCTAAACTTTTCAAAAACATTTTTAGTAATAGCAAGTCATCATGTGATATATCATGACATGCTATCCTAAACATGCAAAGATGCTCTATGGGATCTTCGGTTCCTTTATATATAGGCAATATGGGCATGGGAAAATGCTTAGGTTATGGTTGTGCTACAACCATGGGATCCAAAGGTTGACTACATATCTCTCGATAATTGTACGAGGGATGATAGGGATCTATCTGGTCCATACACGAAGCTAACTGTTTCACCATGGCTTCTAGATTACTAGTTTGCCCACCATATTGGTTAGGTAGGGCATTGATATGGGATTTGTGAGCATATGATGGAGGGACATGAAGATTAGATGCTATGTTGCTATTGTGTAAATTATTGGTAGGAAAGGTGTTATGAAGGAATTTTGAAGTGGTATTATGCTGTATTCCAGATTGTTGAAAATTAGTATTTGGCTTTGTTTTAGGTTTTTGTTTACTTGAAGCATATTGATCAATAGTTTGGCGAAGTAAAGCAGTGAAGGAAGTTTTATTTTGTGTGGGAATGATTTTAGGTTGAATAACAGGTTCCTTAGGAGGTTGGGTAACTTGTTGTTTTGACATGTTTTGAATCATAGTGACCATATCTTTATTGGATGGTCCAGCCTTATCACTTTCTTGATCAATGAAAGACAAGGGATTAGTGCGCACATCAAACATATGTTCCATGGCTGCTTGAGTGTCACTAATTTGCCCTTTATCAATACGAAATGCCACATTAAGGGCGTCAATGTTATCATTGAGAAATTTCTAAAAATGATCTGCATTGTCAAAAGCAATAGTTCCATTTGGAGCTACTCTAGGGGATGAGGGTCCATCCTCTTTAACACTTTCTTCTTGTTCATTATCTTCACCTAGGTCATCTTCTGGTTGATCTAGAGATTTTCCTTCCGGAATTGGATCTTCAGGAAGTACATTTGGGTCTCTAGTTTTATCTCCTAACCAATATTCTTCTTCTCCTTCAGTTTGTTTACCATTCCTAAGTTTAGGCATTGTGCCTTAATTTTAGATTTCAACAAATATATATATATATATATATATATATATGCAACAATCTTAAGAGGTATATATTAATTATATACCTACTACAATATTTAAAATGAAATGTTTTTGGTTTTTGCTATGTTTTTTAGTTTTTCTTTGTTTTTTGTAATAATATTGTAAAGACAAACAACACAATAAATGCAAGAAATAATACTGAAAGTAATGATCTAGTTTTCTATAAACAATTTATAAATATCATTAATGGGCTCGAGTTCTTCAGGAGTCATGAAGTGTTATTCTTCAAATTGAAAGTTTTCTTTCACAAATTTAATGAAAAGGGCTATAGAAATACCATGTATTTCAGATTCTGATTGATAATAATAATTCTCATGACAATATTCACGATACAACATAGCTCTAGGAATGTTGTTCCATCTTCTTCTAATCATAAGATCAATTTCTTGGGATTCTATATGAACTAGAAATTGGTGTACCACAACTGTGTTCTTGAGGTATTCCTCGAAAGTTAAAAATTTTGAAGATACAAGAGCTCTCCTATAAGCTAACCATCTATGGCAGGCTCTCTAAAGTTCATGATAAAAGACAAGTTGATGAGGATCCATGATTCTATCTAGGACAAGCCTCTTGATTTGTTTAAGTTCTATTGACCTAGATGAAATGACACTAAGTCTTCTATCAAGTTCGTCCCACAAAAGTTGATTTCTATCTGTTTCAGGCACACTAAGCACATAATTGATTTCTATGGCTGCCAATTGGTTTTCAACATTTATAGTAATTGCTAATATTTTCTTAGGAGCTACCATCTAATATGAAATGATTTGAAATGCATCTATGTTTTAGTTGTTTTATTTTTTGTTTTGTTTTCAAAAGGTGTATAATGCATTCACGTCGGGTTCACCAAAATGTATCGCTCCAAATTTTTCACACCCTTACCTTCAGGCTATAGGATCCATGCCCGGAAGGGGGATGTGAAAAGGATGGCATGGTACCTCGGATCGAGAGGCCTTGCGAAGGTCCCGCCTCTCGAGGGAGGTGTATTATGGTGATTTTTTGATAGATGGTGGGTTCACCAGGAAACATTCAATGGCAGTTTCCATGCCTAGGTTGGGAATGTGTTTTATGTGTTCATTTTAGTCTTAAGCATTCAAGTCCTAGGTTTAGCCAAAATGCATCTAAGCTATTCTATATGAAAATGCAGATTAAATGAATACAGAAAATAGAATTAAGACAGAAAACAAAAAAATTAAGGAATATTAAAAGAAAATACCTGATCTAGATGTCTAATGAAGATTTTTATTCTTAAAGCAGTCAATATCACCTCTGATTTGACAGGATCGTCTGAGATTAGACAAGATCGTCTGAGATCTGATGAATTCATCAGACGAATTCATCAGAGACTTGCAAATAGAGAAATAGGCGCAAAACACAAAAAATACAACTATGCTAACATAGGGAAATAGTGTAAATTGATAGTAACAATATCAAACTGAAACTTAAAAATAAAAACATGAATGCATTATGCTAATTTAATCGCAATTATGACTTAATTATGCATTTAAAGCTATATGGGTGAACTCCAAAATGCAAAAAGGCATAAAATAATGAATAAGCTAGCTAATTGCAAAATAAAACAGTAGAAAAAGAGATGAAGAAATGCAAAATTTAGGCACTGATTGCCTCAATGTTGACTACAGTCGAAATCATCTTGCATTGGTATGAAATTGTCTTTGATTCGACAGGATCGCCTCCAATCTGAACAGGATCATCTACGATGATGTAAGCTTGCTCCGGCTGAAAAACACTAAGGTACCTGCAACAAAATTTGTATAGAACTAATGCAAATAACAATTTGGGATGTTTTAACGTGTATGAAGTTGGGTTACAGGAATTATCAGCCAGGGGGGTGCTAAGGGGAGGGCTTAGGATTAAATAGGCTTAGGAGGGAGGTTAGGAGGTTGGAGATAATCCCTATTTGGGAGATCTCCAATGGGGGAGGGTCTCTAACGACGTAGACATGCTTTTTCCCGAATTAGAGACCCGTTGGAACAGAAGCTAATTGTGAAAAATCAGTTTAGGGACAAGATCGTTTGGACGTCCTAGCCCAGACCAAATTTTCAGATCTGGGGTGATATCATCTGATCGGCGATGATATCATCAAACGGTCAAAACAAACTCTAAAAATGGCACGAGAAAGGAGGAAACGGATTACATGACGGTTAACGGGCGGTTTGGGAGGTTAAAATTTGAATTTGAATTATTTACTAGAGTAATTGTAATTATTAATATTTCATTGCACCAATTTTAGGGTGCTACACTTGGACTAGAGTTTGTGAGTAAGGATTGTTTCATTGAGTGATTGGTTGAGTAGAGTTGATTGAGCCTAGTCAAGTGGATGTGTGAAGTGATTGTTCAAGTTCCATAAAACAAACTATTATATATTATGATTTGAGTTGAGAAAGTATTTAGTATAGAACATATTGAGTCTCTAACAATTCTCTTTATGTTTCTATGATATTGGGCAAGTTCTATGTGGACTTGTTGAGCAGATTTGAGCAAGTTCTATGTGGACTTGTTGAGCAGATTTAAGCAAGTTCTGTGTGGACTTGTTGAGAAGATTTGAGCAAGTTCTATGTAGAATTTTTGAGCATATTTGATCAAGTTATGTGTGTACTTGTTGAGCATATTTAAGCAAGTTCTATGTGGACTTGTTGAGAAGATTTGAGGATAGATTTTGGTGCAGATTTTAGGATAGTTTGTGCCAGATATGAGACATAGATTAAGAAGAATTATGCTAGACCAAAGGACTATGTTTAGTATAGATTTGAGATAGAGCTTTGGAGGTGATAGAGCAGAGGAAAATAGTCTCTAGTGGATAGATGTCCATTAGCTAGGGCAGTGATTATAGGTCTTCTAAGTGAGGATAAGAATATTTAGTGAAGAGAGATCCATAAGCCAATGTAGTGGAGGTAGTAGTCTTCTAGAGTATCACTAGCTAGAGCAAAGGAGAAGGATTTCTCCTATGGATAGAGATCCACTAATTTTATTTAGGGGATTGGTTTCTCCTTTGGACAGAGGTTCATAAACATTGTAGGGAAGGATTTCCAAGAGAATTTATTTGAGAAAAATTTATAAGAAATATTTTTTTCATGGATTAGCCCACATTGGGTGAACCACATAAAATCATGTCTCTTATATGTGTGATGCTTTGTGTGATATTTACTGCTTTAATATTGCTAATATTTTTATTTGTATTAAAAATCAAAAAGTTTGATTGTATACTTTTCACCCCCCCTCTCAGTATAAGCACATGTTCTTCATCTTGACGCTATTGAATTTGTTCCACTTTAAATTCTAGCTTCTAACCTTATTCATTTCTTACTTTAGTATACAACCCCCTATTTTTGTTAGTGTAGAAAGAATTATAGGAACTAGCTTACTCTAGAGGCTAACTCAAAAACCTTCCATTTTGGGTATTCCAATCTTGGTTGAGGTCTTGAGGGCAAAACTTATTCACTTAGGTGGATTTCAGGCCAAGACTACCTATTACATAATTGCATCATACTCAACTATTAGAGATAATAATGGTCTATAATGCATCCATTATTCTAGTTGATCTCTCTCTTGAAACCATGCATCAACCTCAATATCGCTTTGATCTAGCTCCACTATAAGCAAATCAACATTGCCTATAAGTTCATGACTTAGTAGATCAGGATGTTTATTGTCAAAATTAGAGTGACTTGAGATGATTTGTTTGCACATATCCCATATCCTACTATAGTAGGATATTGCACCTATTGCACTCTATTTCTACTACTAAATCTACCATTGCATAGAAAAATGGAGCACTAGCATGTGATCCATATTTTTATCATCCTTGTTATAATCCATTGTTCTATATGCAATCCTACCACTACTGGTCTCTATAGTCAAAATACTTGATACTAGGACTAGTATCGATCAATGCATATAGCATAGCCAATTATTAGGTATTATATGGTATGGTCATCCACTTAAACCTCTTGTATGATTTTGGATCAAGTGGTGACCCAAATCACATTGTGAGTAATATCTTTGGCTAATCCAAATTTCATAACAACTAAATGATAATGAAATGACTCCCTATCACTACATTTTTCAATAAAATATCTCCTCCTAACCTATGTTAATTGGTATACATCCTCAACCAAACTAGGGTGTCCTTTATAAGGGCACACAATATTATCTTGGTAACTCAAGTAATCTATATACCTCCTCACCTAGCCTAAAATAATATATGTAACTAACCATACCCAACCTCTAAAGTATGGTCCCATTTCTAGGGCCAAGGAACCTCAAAAACTAATCATGCCATGTAATATCGATGGTAAAAAATGACTATATAATCCCATGTCCAAAACTTAAGGAGCATGTAGCATGTAATACCCTATCTACCCTTTTTAATAAACCTAGTATTGTTCCTCAATAATACATAACCATTGAATTAATCATGTCCACCACCATATATTCTAGTTCCTATATAGAAATCCACATATTTATGTTTGAATGCAAGAATTTAGATATCAATAATATCACCAAATCATCATATTGAACCAAATATCCTACCAAACAACTCATCCTTCTTGCAACACCTTGAATAGGCAAAAATAAAATATATCACATATCCTAATAATGTGATGGTCATATCTCTAATAAGCAAGTGAAATATGTTCATATTTTAATACCATCCCTTTGGTAGGGCTATTAGTAATGCCCTATCAAAATCTACCTTGGGAATAAATTACATGTTGTAGATTTCAACCACTACTCACAAAACATGATCCTCTATGTCCAACATCAAAAGAATAAACTTGAGAGTGTGTACTCATTTTTTTTGCATATAAAAAAACTATAACTTTATTTATACAATTATCAATTAAATCTTCCAATTAGTCTCATTTAAAAATAAAAAAATTAAAAGCAAATCAATAGGTCTCATTAGGCTTATATTTTTAAATCAAATAACTTGTGTAAATTAAAATAATATAAAATACCTTATTATTACTAATTTTTCTACCACTTTTGGTTTTGATAGGGCTACTAAAATTAATAGAACTATAATTCAGAATTAGAACTACACATAGAGAAAAAAAGCCATGCAATAGAACTATCAAAATTATAGTATATTTATAAAATAAATATTATTTTTCAACAATAGCCCTCAACATAAATTTTGTTATAAAACATTCATCTTAAAAACCACAAAATATAAAATTTCATTAAGTTATCCCATGTTATACCTTATCCTCCAATTGTCAATGGTCAAACCACATCACTGTAATGACTAGGTAACCCATGCTAAGCTATTAGAAATAAAGTGAAACCAACCTTTGAGACCTCTATTTTACTATCTTGTATAGTAAAATTGATTTTTCACTCCTTCAATCCTTCCCATATTTTATCAAATTTTACCATCTTTCTCTTTATTTTGCTCATGTGATTACATTGATGGTCAAGTTTTATTGTAGTAATAGAAACTTTCACATAAAACCTAAAGGGGCACAAATATGAATTATAGCACTTAATATATCCATTAGAAATAATAGTATAAAATAAAAACTTATCAAAGTCAAAATCAAAGTCAATAATAGTATAAAATAAAAGTAAGAAATAAACTAAAAATTTAGTTGATCAACATTAGATTCTTATATTTGTGTTGGGGCATTTATTATGCTGGTTTTTTATGCATTCATCAATTTATGAATAAATAAAAAGGGAAAATATACACACCTAAATATATCCAATCAAAAATCAATATAACATAAATAATCTTAAACTTATCCGAACACCATGAAGCATTATGGAAAAACCCCTAAATAAAATTGGCAATAAACAACCTTCATCATATTTCAACTAAAATGTTGTATCAATGATATTAGTGCAATAGAACTATCATAGTATGATTAATTCTTTTGCTTGAATTTAAATCCCTTGTTTTTGGTTTCATGCCACCCTACTAGACTTCAAATCCAATGTCTTTATACAATCATGTTAATTTATTCAATTGCACCATAACATTTTTATCTTCCAATATTATTATTGAAAAAGAAAATAAAATATAAAGTAGGTAGGTAAGTGGAATGTAATGCATGATAATAGCTCATATAGATCCTCCCCTCCATTCACCAACTTACCTCATCCATGATTACCTTAGTAAGAACTTATTATTGGAATAACTATCCTTCCCAAACTAGCTATGTTATGAATCCCATCCATTTTCCACTTTTTGCTACAATGCAATCTCTCAAAATACAAAATATTTTTATCCACCAAATTAGACAACTTTATTTTCTTATGATCTTCTCAAACTATACAAATATAAAAAATTTAATTGATGAAGTGCTATCAAGAAGAATACATTCTTTTATAACGAAGTTCCATCAAGAAGAATAACATATTCTTCCTAAAAAAAACCTTGAAATTTTACATCACAACTTTGTATTATTGATCATTCAAATGTATCATAGAGTTCTCATGCCAAGGGACCAATGCCACTACCTTGGATGAGAAATATCTGAACTCTATCTTGCATTTAGCCTTTTACATTACCTTTTATCTCATTCACTTTACTATAGGCATAATATTTTTATGTATGTTGTATTTGATTATTTGTTGTTATGTTTCATATATTTTTAATAGATTATAGAAACACATTATATAGAATTAGACCTTGCACCATTAACTTTATTTTTGAAAATTGATAGTGGTATTTCTCAAAGGCACATTTGAAAGCTTGGAAGTGATTTTAAAATTTTTTATAATCTTGGACTATATACCTTTTAGCCCTTATATTTTGGCCAATCTAACCTTATTTTATGTATTATTAGTAAATATCCATTATTTATTTGTATAACATATTACCATTTTAACTTGAATATAATTCTATACCTTCATGTATAATCTACTTCTATATTAGTGTAATACTTCTATTAGTGTTGCAACACTTTTATTAGCATTATCACATTATCCTTAGTTCTAGGTTACTAATGTGCTTACGATTGATATAGATCAATATAAATACCATTCTATATTAGGATATCATTTTTAATCCACTTTTGTTGGTCTATGGTAAACTAAGAAAAACATTAGCCATATCCAACTTCATCAATGACACCATCCAACAACATCTAGTAACCATGCAAGGAAGGTAAATATTGTTACCATCACCTAAATATATCATTAATTTGTATCTTATGTCTAATAAAAAAGGAGTTTAACAAAGGTACACCACTAAATTCCTAATATTTCTAGTTTTTATATGTGTAGGTACATATTTTTGATGCCATAGAACAAATAAATAATGATAGATTCATAAATCAGAATCAACAATCAAGGTTACAAATTAAGTGTACTTACTAGATTTCATAGTAGTTTTCATAAATAAATGGTATCAACACATTACCTAGTATTTCTAAATATAAATACACATAAGGAAATGTACATGATGTAAGAGGTTTCCATGGATATGAGGTAATCTATTATAAAAAAAATGAATACAGTCCAAATGATAATGAAATGGTTGGTGTGATGTATTTTTAACCAAATATAAGTTACATTTAGGTTGATATTAAGTAACTAACCCTCAAATTAAAAATTATAAAATATTATAAATATACATTTTCTTAGGAAGATAGATGGTTGAGCAATATTCCACTTCAAAAATGCATTGACCTTATCTACTTAAAATCTATCATTGATACCCTGTTTGGTTCAAAAGTATGCAACTTTATTGACATCAACAATAGGTGTTGGAAATCCTTTCCTCTTAATGAACTGAATGAGGAACAAATAAGAGCTACTTCTATTTTATCTAACATGTTGCATCTTTGTGTCATCCCCAAATATCTAGTAGAATACAAGCTCCTTTGGGTGCCTAGTGTGAATGGTTTTTTTATTGTTAAATCTGCCTATTTCATCACCAATTGCCCAATTCAACAGTGGTTGCCTTCGAAGATTATCTAGAATAAAAACTTCATCCCCAAATTTAGTTTCATTTTTGGCTTTCTATCCAAGATAAAATACTTTCCATTCCCAACCTCCAGACCAATGACCACCATATTCCTAATCGTTGCTACATATGCAATCAATATTGAAAATCCACTTAGCACATCTTCATGTCTTGTAGTTTTTATCTCAATATTATCTCTTCCTTATTCTCCATTGTAGGTATTACCCAGACTCCACCTTTTCTATTGAATGATATATTTTTGTAATGGCCCATTACCTTCAATAGATTTCAATTATTATTATTTTTGGGAAATCTACCTCCCCCATTTCATTTGGGAGGTTTGGAAAAAATGTAATTCAAGGCCCTTTAATAATTCTACCCATGGTTTCTAGTTTGTACTCTCAAGGATCCTCCAAACAGATATTAAGAACCTTTATGTTACCTAGGATTCTAGACCTCTTGAATCTCTGAATGAAGCCAGTCTAGCCAGGTTCCTAAAGCTTCCCTCTATTCCTATCTCTCCCTCAACTTCCATGGTGTATTGCTTCCATCCCCAAGCAAGGTAAAATTAATTTTTTATAGAGTGGTTAAAGGTAACCCTAGCCCTATTGGTTGTTGTGGCTAATCCAAAACTAACCCCAAGAATTGGGAACCCACCTTTTTATGTTGAGTTTGTAAGGATTTTGGGTTTGATTGGAGGTTTATAGGTGTCCTTCACAAATATCATATGGCCTTCTTGAATGAAATTCTCTTGCATGCGAGCCTTAACATTGGATTGACCTCCTCAAATCATCATTTTATGATGTGCTTGTGGATTAGGTCACCATAGTATTTGAAGTCCTTTTTTCCATCCATGTCCTTGAGGTGGCTTACTTGAATGGGTGGTTTGCTTAGTTTTCAAAGTTGCTTAGGGACCCCATTTGCATCAAATTTAAGGTTTGATTTTAATATATATGAATATTTGAAAACAAATAATTTAAATTTAAACATATAAATTTGATTGCATTAATATTCATCTTTATCTATGTTTATATAGGTATATGAGGTGACTCACAAAAACAAAAATTATTATTATATATAATAATAATATTATTATTCCATATAATAATAATACATGTGATATTATAATATAATGTAAATAAAAAAAAATTGAAGTGTTGTTTTAATTTACAATTAGATTTCATTTCATGTGATTTTATCCTCACCTTGTGTCAACGAAAGGTTTCTAACGTTCAGTGTGTATTGAGTGTACCCTACAGGTAAACGAATGTGAAAACTTGGGATGAGATGGTGGACCCACCTAGACGTACATAGGGAGGTCAATTGTCGAATGTCTCGACGGAGAGGTCACGCAGATAGTAATGAGGACAATACGTGGAAATACAAAGTCATGTAGTGAACATAACGGTGAGTAATGTGGTCGTCATGCGATCCAGGTGGATAATCAGTGTAGTGATGATTAGACAACCGAGTATAATGGGTTTATCTAAATGTATATGCTTGGACGTTGACAAAGCGTAGACGAGGCCGAGATAGATTTTGTATTGAGGCATATGGATGTTACTGGATGACAATACAATGGATGTCATAGCATATGTCATCAGGTTACAATTTAATGGGAGATACCATGATACCATCAAAGGTAGCATTGTGTGGCATGGTGGGCAGCAGTCCAAAGATGTCGATGATAGAAAGCAAATCATGACAGTAGTGCGGTGACATAGACATGCATAGTGAAAATGTGGTAAACGTGAAACCACATCGCATACAAATATTAGGAATTTTGAAGTCTACCAAGAAGGATGTCGAAAACATGGACAACCATGTATGATGATCAAGCATTGATATTGGTAGACGAGTTTGGCTTATGATTATCTTCATTGTTATGATGTTAATATATATATATATATATATATATATATATATATATATAGAATGTAAAGTTGATTTATGTTTTTTCTTTTCATTTTGTTTTAATATTATAATGAAGTGGAGGAAGGAGGTAAAAAGAAAGGAAAATGAATAAGGTTTTGGGAAGGTTTCTGTTATGATAACATCATGGAAAATGGGAAAAGGAAATGAAAGGACTTTGGCATCATATAAAATTCCAATGAGGTCATTGTACTGAGGGTTAGAAATTTTGTAACCAAGGAGATTTTTCAGAATATAAAGATTTCATTTTGGCAAGAGCAAACTTTGTGAGAAAAACCAAAGGGAGATTACATCTAAAACTACTATTTACTGTTTATCTTTTTCTGCATTATTTTTTGCTTATATCTATTTGTTTATGCCATGAAATGGGTTGCAATAGGTGAATGCTTAAGATAATGTAAATTTTATTTTGTCCTTTGAGTCTCGCACTTGGTCTAATCTGATTGTGCTTATGTTGTAGGTCCGTTAGGTCAGGTTGTTTTAGATTCATCTCACAACTTGGGGTTTTGTAGGGAGGGGATTGCTAACCAAATTTGATGTCATTTATTTTTCCACCTATACCTTGTAGATTCTATTATGTTCTTGTAATTAACATAAATTTTTTAGTTGCATATTTTTTATTCTGGTCCTTCCAGAATTTATGCATTTTTCTTTGTTTGTTTTCTAATTCTAGTTCATTCCAAAATTTCTCTTTGTTCCATTTTGGTCCTTATAGAATTTCTACATTTTTCTTTGTTTGTTTTTTGATTCTGGTCCATTCCATCATTTTTGTTTGTTCCATTCTATTCCATTTTCTCGAATTTCCTATTTTATTTTTGGTTCATTTGCTTCTATTCTAGTCCTTATCTAGAATTTATGCACCTCCAAATACATCAATTTAATTTTTAGATAAAATACTGGTTTAGGAGGGTTACTAATGCCAAATTTACACTAATACAGATAAAGCAAATGACGCTAACATGCTAACTTGCTAACTTCTATAAACACCAAATTCTAACATAGGAATAGGGGAACACTTACAATGAAGATAAAATGAATTCACTAACTTTAAAATGAATCACACATTAAAGACATGGATTTTAAAATGAAGTGGATAATTCCATGCACTTTTGCATTTTAAACCCTTTTTAATTTGAAGATAAAAGTCATTTGCTATCTGGGATTCAGGGTAGACCATACTAATATCAAGAGCACCAAAAAGAATCAATCTTTTACATTTTGGAAGGTTTTAAAGATCATAATTTCTAAGCATTGTTTGGACTATTCAAAGGCCGCTTGTTAACTGTCACTTGTAGGTTTGAACTCATTCTAGTATACATTTTTTGTTGTTTTAGTTTCTATTGATCATATGTACTCATAAATGTTTACTTATCAGAACCTTGGAAAAATGGGTGATTTCACCTAATTCTTTGCAAGAGAGAGTTTTCAATTTAATACTCTATTTGTGGTGATCATTTTGCAATAGGGAAAAATATTCACTCAATATTTTGGTGCTAGAAGGAGGGCCTTCTTTATTGCTTTGTGATTTAGATCTTTCTAGCGGTTAACATGGTCATTTTTATTTCCACCTTATGGTGTTTGTAGGTACAACATCCTTCAGGTTTATTTTGAGTAATTTGTGAGGAGCCTTGTTAGAATAGTTAAGTTTCCCAAGCTGGACCCATCTGAGCATATTGCTACTAGGTCTAAAACTACTGGGGAAACTATCTTTTAAAGTCCTACTCCCAGTTATAGGAAGCCAAAAAACAAAACTCAAGAGATCAAGATCCCACCCAACATACTTGATCTAGGGTCACATTTAGGTTTAAGTACATCTGGTGGATCTCCACCCACTATTTCCATTGCGACAGCTACAACAAGTGTATCTTTACCCATCAATTTGATAGTTTCTACTATTCCTGTAGGGTCGTTATCATTGAATAACATGGCCCAACCACTAGTTCCCTGGTATGGTGCGCAAAGTTCCCCCTTTAATATACCTGGGGATGTCCATAACATACCTAGACATCTTGAGAGGTCAATACCCAAATTCATGCATGATGGTCCCATTACATTTGAGGAACATGTCCAAATTTACAAATACCATATGATTAGACAGGGGGTTAATCATGAAGATGTCGCTTGTCAACTTTTTCCTAATAGTTTTCACCAAATAGATCAAGAATGGTATAGGAATATTCCTTTAGGGTCCATAACTTTGTAGGCCCAGCTAGAGGTAGCCTTTTTCAACCATTTCAGGTCATTGTTAGATCCTACAATCATATATAACCAATTAGTATCATGTAAAAGGTATCTGAATGAGCCAATTAGGACCTTCAATACGAGATTCCAAAATATCTATGCAAATGTGACTCATCATTTCACGGTAGATGCCGTTGTAGATTTGTAATTATACTTTGCCATTCTAGATCCCATGAAAACCATGTTTTCTAGGAGAAACCCTCAGGTTACAACACTTGCCCTAGTTTACGCGAAAGCCATGATAATTGAGCAACAAATGGTATTGCAAGGCGGAGCAATGCCCCAATTCCCCATGATGGGACAATATGACCCTTACAATCAGTTTGTCATGATGAATCAAATTATGACATCACAAATGCCGACCATGATTACATTACCATATCACCAACCATACCCACTCATGCCTGCACAATCATATTTTCCAACCTATCCTAACGCAACCATTGCACCTACATCACCAATGATGGCAAAAAATTAGATAACTCTACCAATATTCAAGGTGATTAATACTCAAACATCAACGGCTTACCCCATGATTACACCTCTCCAAATTTGAGGTCCTTGGTGGAACCAAAATACTCAAAATCATGTCATTGTACCCATTCTAGATGTGGCTAATGCAGGAAATGCATTTGGACCTAGAACTACAACACCCCAACTGAAAGGGTCTAAAGCTAGGATGGATAAAATTAAATATCAGTTAGCCAAATTGACAATAAATGTGGGAAACATAAATAAAAGTTTGGCACAAACCTCTGGACATAACCGACCTCACAACCACAAAGGGAAGGTATTGTACAATACGCATCCCAATAATGGGTGTGTACCCAACCCAATAGCCAATTAGGCTGATGTTTTGGAAGATTATAGTGAGTTGGAACCATGTGATGACGAATTGCCCCATTATTTCCAATGGAAGCAAGATACTTTGCTAATGGAAGTTGTCCACATCCAAGAAAGTGAGGAAGAGGAGGATGTTGAGATCTTAGGGGAAGAATATGAAGAAAATTTGGAAGTCCAAGCCACTAGACATTTTGGGAAAGGAAATCATCGGTATTACACAAGAAGCTCTAAGGATCCCAAAACTTCCTCCACTCCTCCAAACAACCCTTTACTTCCTCATGATACTAAAGGTGAGGTTAATCCACCTCCTCCACTGATTGTGGAGATGCCCAAGCCGAAGAAAAAAATGCCAAATTCAAAAAAACTCACTTATGACTTAGAATAAGACATGAAGAGAAATAAGGTTAATATCTCGTTGTTCAAAGTATCTAAAATTTTGGGTCAAGAGATACGTTCGCTGAAAATTTCGAACCCACCTAGTCAAGTCCACGAATCCAAGGGTATTGAGTCTCAACTAGTTTCGAAAAGGGAAATATGAGAAGTACCTCCCTTTCTCATAACCATTATAATTATAGGTAAAAATTTACACAATTGATTGATATATTTAGGTGCTTCAATTAACATCATGCCCCTAGAAATTTGCCAAAATTTAGGACTCACACCAATCCCTTCTAATAGTAAGGTGGTACAATTGGATAGATCTCTTATGGATGTGGTTGGAAGTCTAAATTATGTTCTTATTTAGATTAACTCAGAACCTAGGGTTCAACATCACATAGATATATTGGTGCTTCATATTCCTATCAAGTACGAAATGGTATTGGAAAGCTATTGGAGTAAAAATCTGAATGGTTATATTGTAACAGATTCTTCCCATATGTGGTTGCCTTGGAGATGAGTGGTTGATGCAGAAGCATCCAGTGGCAGTAGAGCAATCTTGCACCAACAAAAAAAAAATTCTAAGTGTTTACCTCGATGTTGCGATATAGTGATAGAGAAAAGTGTCGTGATATCGCAATATGTCGTTTTTTCGTGGCTCAGGAAGGAGAGAGAAGGCACAGAGCAAAAATTTCATGATTTCACGACATGTCACGAAATCGTGACCAGAAGACGAAAGAAGGCGCAAGGGAGGAAAAGTGTCACGATATCGCGACATGTCACATTATCACAACAAAAGGACGAAGCAAGGTGCAGGAGTGAAAAATGTTGCGATTTCATGACATGTCACAAAATCATGACCGAATCAGGAGAGAGAGGACGTCCGAAGAAAAATGTCACGAAATCACGACGTTTCACGATTTCGCAACCAAAAGAACATAGGAAAGGACAGAGGAGAAAAATTTCGCAATTTCGCAACATGTCGCGAAATCGTGACCGAAAGGGAACAGGAAGGGTCAGAGAAGAAAATGTTGCAATTTCGCGACATGTCACGAAATTGCTACCAAAGGAGCATAAAAGGAAGCAAGGAAGAAAACTGTCATGATTTCGCGACCCGAAGCAGAGAGTGAGAATAGAAGGCAAAGATGCCGTGATATCGCGACATGTCACAATTTCGTGACCCGAAGCAGAGAGCAAGAGCAGAAGGCAAAGCTGTCGTGATATCGTGACATGTCGTGATTTCATGACCCAAGAAGCAAAGAGAGAGCAGAGGGAAAAGATGTCACGATATCGCGACCAAAAGAAGGAAAGAAGAGCTGGAAGGGAAACTATCACGATATCGCGACATGTCGTGATAGCATGACCCGAAGGAAAGAAATGTTGCAAGGGACGAAAATGTCGCGATATCACGACATGTTGCGATATCATGACCCAACGAAGTGGAAAGGTAGTGAGGAGGAAAATGTCATGATATCACGACATGTCATGATATTGTGACCCAACGAAGAGGAAAGGCAGCGAGAAATAAAATGTCACGATATCACATGTCGTGATATCACGACCCGACGAAGAGGAAAGGCAGAGAGGAGGAAAATGTCACGATATCGCGACATGTCACGATATCGTGACCTGACGAAGAGGAGAGGCAACGAGGAGGAAAATGTCATGATATTGCGACATATGATATCACGACCCAAAAAAAAGAAAATGCAGTGAGGAGGAAAATGTCGTGATATCGTGACATGTCACAATATCGCGACCCGAAGGAGAGAAAAGGCAGCAAGGAAGAAAAATGTCATGATATCATGACATGTCGTGATATCGCGACATACTGTTGGTTCACAACTAAAAAAGGCACGTGTTACCAGACGATGTTTCTCGAGGCGGTAAAATACCTCATCAATGTAGGATTTCTTGCCCGATAAGTTTTTTGAGCATAGCGGCCACTCGATTGCTATGCCCAGATGTCAGAGATGTTCATGTGGCTCATCAATGCATGTTTCCATGGTTGACCCAGTGGTAGTTGTCGGTTAGGATGAAAAAAAAGGGTGAAGTTTATGAGAAGGGGAGGAGAAGCCAAGTTTTTGGGGGAAGGGGAAGATTGTATTCTTCTTGGGAGTGTAGGAAAATTTTTGAAAGTGAGGCAGCCCACACCTGCTAAATAAAACTATGCCTGTGGGCTAGTATTGTAATTTGTTTTCCAAGTTTAATGAATGAGTTATTGAAAAAAAATTGGTCTGAGCAATTTTTGTGTCCCCCCCATCAAGTGGTATCAGAGCAGGAGTTCCTGAGTGTGTGAGTAGATTGTCAAAAGTGAGGCATCTTGCACCAGGATCTGTGGAAGGGTTGTGAGAAGAGAGTGAAGTAGAATTCCTCCATGAAGAAACCATGGTGGTGGAATAAATATGGTACCAACAGAAGATTTCAGAGCTTTGCAGAGGCAATTTCAAGCCCTACAAGAGGAGTTGCACAGAGGACTTGATCCTAGAGGGGAAGAAGGAAGTGAAGATGAGGTTGAAGAAGAAGAGGACCAGTTTGAGGAAGAAGAAGAGGTTGTAGATCCTACACAAGCCAGGTTATACAGAGCCATCTCTCAGATTAGGAAAATATTGAAGATGGAGGTTTCTACGTATTTTGGAAATCTTGATCCAAAGGATTTGATTGACTAGATCAATGATTTGGAAGAATACTTTGAGTATGAAGAAGTTGAAGATCCTGATAGGGTCAGGTTTGCCAAGACCAAGCTAAAGGGTCACACCAACATATGGTGGAAGGGAGTATAGCTGGAAAGAAATAGAAGAGGAAAGGAGAGAATAACCAGGTGGGATAGAATGCTGGAAAAGTTAAAGAGGTAATTCATCCCAGCTGACTATGAGATGGATCTACTAAAGAAAATGTAAGGTTTGAAGCAAGCCAAGTCTGTTAAAGAATACACAGAGGAATTTTACAAGATTGTAATAATAATAGGCCATTCAAATTCCAACAAGGAGAAGGTAGCCCGTTATATTAATGGGTTACGAGCAAGTATTCAAGAAGAGTTAAGCCTGGTCAGGATGACCACCATAGAGGATGCTTACCAGTTTGCTCTGAAGGTTGAAGAGAAACTGAACAAAAGGTTTGAGAGCAAGCAAAGAAGAAGAGGTCGTGGTGGAAGAACTGGTGGTAGGACCAGTGGAGAAAATTATAAAGATCAAAAGAAGGCTGGTGAGACTAGTAATACCCAAGAACAGAAGGAAGGAAGAACCTACCAACCTCGTAATCAGAATAATGGTTATCCGAGAGGGAGAGGCAGATCTAGACATGGATTTGGAAGAGGAGGATTTCATGGAACCTGTTTCCATTGTGGTGAAGAAGGACATCGATCATTTGAGTGTCCACAACACCAAGAAAGGATGAATAAGAGACCTAAGGGTCCTACCAGAGCTGCTGTAGCAGATGAAGGTTCTGAATTAGAACATTTTGAGGAGGCAGAGAGAGGAGAAGTTATGGTCACTAAGAAGACCCTGTTAAATAAGGAGAAAGGATCAGAGCAGAGGAGGAGCCTGTTTTGCACAAGGTGCAGAAGTTCGGGTAAGGTCTGCAATGTTATTATAGATAATGGTAGTACTGATAACTTGGTATCTGAATAAATGGTTACTAAGTTACGGTTAAAGAGGAGGAGACACCCACATCCATACTGGATAGCGTGGTTACATAAGGACCATAGGACTTTGGTCAGTGAGCAATGCTCGATGAAATTTAATATTGGGAATTACTATGATGAGGTCCTGTGTGACATCTTGCCTATGGATGCTTGCCATTTGCTATTGGGAAGGCCATGGTAGTTTGATCGGTGTGTAGTGCATGATGGCCATGCCAACACCTACTCGATGATGAATAATGGAGTGCGCCATAATTTGAAGCCCTTGAAGGAGGCAAAAGAAAAGGTATGTAGCAGTGCTAGAATATGTTTGTTGAAGGGGATGGATGAAAAGAGGTTGCTGACAACAATGAGAGTGGAGGTTGAAGAGGTTGAAGATTTTGCAAGTTGTGAGAAGGTGACAGAATAGTACAAAAGTGAAGGTCACTTCTCAATCCACCCCGGTTGTCTGATGCAGGAGCATCCGATGGCAGTAGAGCAATCTTGCACCAACAAAAAAAAAATTCAAAGTGTTTGCCTCAATGTCGTGATATCGCAGCAGAGAAAAGTGTCGCGAAATCGTGACATGTCACGTTTTTGTGGCTTAGGAAGGAGAGAGAAGGTGTGGAGCAAAAATGTCCTATTTCACGACATGTCGTGAAATTATGACTAGAATACGAAAGAAGGTGCAAGGGAGGAAAATTTTCACGATATCACGACATGTCGCATTATCACGACAAAAGGACGAAGCCAGGTGCAGGAGTGAAAAATGTCACAATTTCATGACATGTTGCAAAATCACGACTAAATCAGGAGAGAGAGGGCGTCCAAAGAAAAATGTCACGAAATCACGACGTGTCACGATTTCATGATCGAAAGAACACAGGAAATGCCAGAGGAGAAAAATGTCACAATTTCACGACATGTCACGAAATCGCGATTGAAAGGGAACAGGAAGGGTCAGAGAAGAAAATGTCACGATTTCATGACATGTCATGAAATCACGACCAAAGGAGCATAAAAGGAAGCAAGGAAGAAAACTGTCATGATATCACGACATGTCGTGATTTCGTGACCCGAAATAAAGAGCGAGAACATAAGGCAAAGCTATTGCGATATCATGACATGTCGTAATTTTGCGACTCGAAGCAAAGAGCGAGAGCAGAAGGCAAAGCTGTCATGATATCGTGACATGTCATGATTTTGTTACCCAAGAAGCAAAGAGAGAGCAGATGGAAAAGATGTCACGATATCGCGACCAAAAGAAAGAAAGAAGAGCCGAAAGGGAAACTATCATGATATCGTATGTCGTGATAGTGCGACCCGAAGGAAAGAAATGTTGCAAGGGAGGAAAATTTCGTGATATCATGACATGTCACAACCCAACGAAGTGAAAAGGCAGCGAGGAGGAAAATGTCATGATATCACAACCCGACGAAGAGGAAAGGCAATGAGAAAGAAAATGTCACGATATCGTGACATGTCGCGATATCGTGACCCGACGAAGAGGAAATGCAGCGAGGAGGAAAATGTCGTGATATCATGACATGTCGCGATATCGTGACCCGACGAATAGGAGAGGCAGCGAGGAGGAAAATTTTGTGATATCATGACATGTCGCGATATCATGACCCGATGAAAAGAAAAGGCAGCGAGGAGAAAAATGTCGTGATATCGTGACCCGAAGGAGAGAAAAGGTAGCAAGGAAGAAAAATGTCACGATATCATGACATACTGCTGGTTCATGACCTGAAAATGCACGCGTTCCTAGATGGTGTTTCCTGAGGCGGTCAAATGCCTCATCAATGCAGGATTTATTTCTCGATAAGTTTGCTAAGCATAGCGGCCACTCGACTATTGTGCCTAGAGGTCAGAGATGTTCAGGTGGCTCATCAATGCATGTTTCTACTGTTGACCTGGTGGCAGTTGCCGATTAGGATAAAAAAAAAGGTGAAGGTTATGAGAAGGGGAGGAGAAGCCAAGTTTTTGGTGGAAGGGGAAGATTGTATTCTTCCTGGGAGCGCAGGCAGATCGTCGAAAGTGAGGTAGCTCGCACCTGCTAAAGAAAATTACGCCTATGGGCTAGTATTGTAATTTGTTTTCCAAGTTTAATGAATGAGTTATTGAAAAAAAATTGGTCTGAGCAATTTTTGTGTCCCCCCCATCAGTGGTAAACCAAATTTGGGTAGATAGTGAACCTAGACTCAAGGATATGATAACTGAATACAACAAACCAACCGAAATCTAATATGTTGAAACTAAATTAGGGGCTTATAGCTTGGACATAGAAGAAGCTATCAAAGAACCTCAAAAGGAGAATTTTTCTTGCAACACTTCGAAAGAGGATAATTTGGTTTGGACTCTAATATTTTATGGGTCTAGGTCAAAGCAAGGTGCTAGAGTTGGTATCGAACTTTCATGTCTAGGTAGCAAGCCTCTGCTAGCTTCCTATAGATTACAGTTTCTAGCCACCAACAATGTGGTAGAATATGAAGCACTTATTTTTGGACTTCAATTGGACCTAAGGAAGAAAGTTAAGTGTCTCAAAGTGTTGGGAGATTCGGAGTTGGTGGTTAAGCAAGTTAAAGGGAAATATACTTTTCGGGATAAAATATTAAGCCTTTACAAAACTAGATTTAGGGATTTAATAGACAATTTTGATGCTTTTAATATCTCCCTTATCTCTAGGAAAAATAATTGAATGGCAAATTCTTTAGTTGTGGCCACAAGCATGCTCAAACCTGTGGACCATAAGAAATGCAAAAAAAATTCAATCAAACTAGTGCCATTCCCCTCAATACCAAATAATATTATTAACTTCCAAGTGTTTGATAGTGACAAATATATTTTCAATTTTGTCACTAACTCTAGTATATTTGAAAATCAAGTCATTGATGAAGGTGAGAAGGGCCAAGATGAAGTAGATTTGAAAAGGGAAGCAACCGGAGTATGGAATGAGATGCCAAATGGTATGGATTATTTAGAAAAGATATTTGATATTGGATATCAAGAAAAAAGAGGTAGAAGGGTAGAACCCCCTAAAGAAGCATGTGATTTAATCAACTTAGGGAGTGTAGAAAATCCACAAGAGGTGTTTATTGCTAAGGCATGTAAAAGACAAGAAAGGGAGTCCATCACTCATGCTTTAAAGGAATATGTCGATTGCATATATTGAAGTTATAAGTATTTGAAAACTTATGATCAAAATGTGATAATGAATACGATTCCATTAAAACCTGATTCCAAATATTTTAAACAAAGACAAAGAATGGTCAACCAAAATTTTATAACCCCTAATAGAGAAAGAGGTCAGGATATTTCTAGAAAAAAAAATCATATTTCCTGTTATACATTCCACATGGGTGGCCAATCTTATCCCAATAAGAAAGAAGAACAAAGAGATACGGTTGTGTATAGATTTTAGGAATTTGAATAAGGCTTTCTAAAAGGATAATTATCCATTGCCCACTATTGATGAGATTCTTCAAAATGTTAATGGGTCATAGATGATGTCATTTCTGGATGGTTATTCAGGATATAATTAGATTCTTATTCATCCAAATGATAGAATGAAGATGACTTTCACAACAAAATGGGGCACATTCGCATATAGGAGAATGTCATTCAGATTACTAAATGCAAGTGCCACCTTCCAATGGGCCATGGATTTCATCTTCAAAGGGCTTATTGGTAAGTGTATTATTTTTCATGTTGATGACATTTTAGTTTTCTCTAAGAAAAGGGAAGATCATGTCAAGGATTTGAGGAAGGTACTCCAGAGATGCAGGGAACATGGAATTTCCCTTAATCCGAAGAAATGCATTTTTGGAGTAATGAAAGGAAAGCTATTGGGTCATGTCATTTCAAAATATGGGATTGCTATTGATCCAAAAATAATAGTTGCTATACTAGCCATTCCTCCACCCAATAGAAAGAAAGAGTTAAGATCTTTTTTCGGTAGGATCAACTTTGTGAGGAAATTTATTTTAGGATTTTCCAAGATCGCCAAGCCTTTGAACAACATGTTAAAGAAGGATGTTTAGATAAAATGGACAAATTGAAATAGGGAAGCTTTCAAAAGCATCAAGGATGCTATCTCTAAGGCTCTTGTTTTAATCAGTCTAGATTATTCAAAGTCTTTTTATGTCTATACGTTTGCTTCATATCATTCTTTTGCAAGCGTTCTAACCTAGAAGAATGAAAGTAACATTGAAAATCCCATAGCCTTCTTGATTTCCCATTTGAAGGATGCAAAGCTAAGGTATTATATTCTAGATAAAAAAATGTATGCATTATTCAATACCATCAAGAAATTTGGGTATTATATAGTTCACAGTAAAGTCTTTGTTGTAGTTCTGGACCCGACCATTAAGTCTATGTTTTTACAAAGTGAACTAGGTGAGATACGGGGAAAATGGATTTCAACCCTGAAATAATTTGATTTGGAAATCCGACCTATGAAAATAGTTCATGGACAAGTTTTGGTCAAGGCAATTGCATAAATTGATCCATTGATATCATGCCAACATTACGAGGTAGATGACATAACCAAATATGAGTGGTATGTTGATATTGCATATTTATTGCTACATGGTAAGTGTTCATCACATTTAAATTCCACTCAATGCAGAGCTTTGCATTTGAAATCAGCAATTTTTTTAATTAAATTTGGTGTTTTGTACAGGAAGAACCATGAAGGGATTTACCTTCATTGTGTTAATCGAGAAGAGGCAAGCCAAGTACTTAAGGATTTCCATGGTAAGTATGGAACTAGAAACAAATCAACTAATGCAATGGCACATCATATTCTTAGGGTTGGATACTATTGGCCCCACTTGTTCAAATATGCACATGCTCATGTGAGATCATGCCAAATATGTCAAGTGGTAGCCAACAGAGAAATAAACACTGCAATGCCATTACAATCTATGGTAGAGGCAATACCTTTTGCACAATGGGGATTAGATTTTTTGGGATCATAAATCCTAACTAATTCGATTCTCATAAATATATCCTTACTGCCACAAATTACTACACAAGGTGGACCAAAGCTATTCCTACTAAGCATGCTACTTCAGAGGTTGTCATTAAGTTTATACAGGATAATATTGTGACTCATTTTGGAATGCCCAATGTAATTGTAAGTTATAATGGCTCCACATTTTCTTCTTTGGAGTTTGCAAATTGGGCATATGATAATATGGTAAGCTTGAAATTATCCTCAAATTACTACCCACAAGGTAATGGTTTAGCGGAATACTCTAACAAGAACTTGTTATGTGTAATAAAAAATTACTTGAAAATAACCCTAGGGATTGGCATTGCAAGTTAAAAGTTTATCCTTTGGGTTGATAGGATCATAACTAACTAATCAATAGGAACATCTATGTATCATTTAGTCTATGGGTAGGATCCCATATTTCCCACAAATTTAAGGCTACAAACATTGCACTTCATGAAAGAATATGTTGGAACTAGTGATAAACTTGAAGCTAGGCTAACACAGTTAATGCATCTTGACGAGAAAAGAGATGAGGCCATGCTTCATTTTAGCAAAAATTAGGATGTAGTGAAAATATGGTTTGATAATAAATCCAAAATCAAAACATTTAAAATTTCAGACCTAGTTTTACTATGGGATAAAGGACATGAAAAGAAATGAGATCATCTAAATTTTGATTGCTTGTGGTTGGGTCTATATCAAATTGCTGAAATCCTAGGTGAAAATAGTTTCAGATTAAAAACCTTGGACTAAAATGATTTGGCTTTGCCCATTAACGGGCTACATTTGAAGCACTACTTTTAGGCCTGAAAAGGTAAAGATCCTATATTATATGTAAATATGTTTGTGTTTGATGGTGTTGAGTCTGATTGTTTTTGTATTCATTCGCTTCTTATCTTTAATTTACTTTTAGTTGTTTGCATATATCTTGAGAGTGTTGGTTTCAGGTTTGGTTTTGGGTTTGGATTTTTTTTTATGTTAGCACTTTGATTGGGTGTTTTGTATTCATTCGCTTCTAAGTTTTGGTTGTTTTCTAGTATTTTAGAGTGAGATGTCAACTCATGTCCTCATGAATGTTCAATGAGACTAGGATAAAGTGAAACATCAAAATTGTACTACATAAGGCTCCATAATTATCACAAACACATTAAAGTATATTGTTTGAAACTTGTGATGCATGAAGTTGTCAATTTTGCAAGTTACGATGAAATATGTTTTATACTCCATCTCATTCATCTGTATTTCATGGTACATTTCACATTGCATAAACATTGCATCTCACTTGCATCTACATTTCAAGGGCAATCATCAAAAACATGTCAAATTCTCTTAGGATCATTGCACAATATACACTAAGAAGATATTGAGATTGGGAACTAATATCGAAACTATATTGAACCAAACACAATTTGCACATGTTAAAAAAACATCTTGGGCAAAATGGTCAAAACCATCCTTAGAAGAAGTGTGAGGCAAAAAGAGTCATTTTTGTCAGTCCTATCATGCAACATAGTCCATAAAATAGTGGTTTTCACCACTACCACAATAATTGAAAGCCCAAAATCAGAGTAGTAAGGATAGGGTCAAATTCTCATCATACTTAGGTTGAGAATCTGATTCCCCAAAGATTTGATTTTTACTCCATCACACCACTGACTATTGGATTGTAAGGATTGTACTACATGTCCCCTTAGAAGTATGGGTAGTCATCCCTAGGATTAAAAAAATCAAAATCAAAATCATGGACTATGGGGCTAACCTCCACTGGGGCTATGGACGCTTGGATGGAAGTGGAGTATGCTCATGTGTGGTGACATGTATCATTTAAAAGTGAGATCTCTGACCGCTTAAATGGATAGGCTAGCCTTGCAGTTTCATCCATAACAGGTTTAATCATTTTGGTCAGGATGAGGTAATAAACTCAGATAAAAGTAGTAAGGATAGGGTCAAATTCTCATCATACCTATGTTGAGAATCTGATTCCCCAAAACTCTGAGTTCACTTACACACACTAGTTCAGGATTATAGCGGTTCATAACTAAGCTCTTGATTTGGTAAAGGAATCTATTGCACACACATTTGGTCCTAAGAGGATTAGATAGTTTAGTGTGTTTGTTTATGGTACTAGAATGTTGGAGGCTCTGCAAAATAGGTTCATATTATAACATCCTTTCAATGCATCCTTTCAGCCTATATCATGTTATATGCATAAATCATAAACATCCATGTGAAACTGACAATGGAAGGTTGAATGGTTTCAAACGATAAGAAATGAATCATCTTGCACACATTGAGTCAATACTAAATTATTCTGATGATTCATGTCTTTTTGGTCTACTTTCATTCTCTGGATACTAGTTGATGCTTGTAATTTTATTTTTTGGGTTTTGTGTTTTTAGGTTTGTATTCTTACAAAATGCCAGGAGCATTTCCCCAGCAAAGTCACCATTTTTTGTGGCTGCTCCACAACTAACCCCAAGAATTGGGGACCCACTTTTTTATGTTGAGTTTGTAAGGATTTTGGGTTTGATTGGAGGTTTATAGGCATCCTTCGCAAATATCATATGGCCTTCTTCAATGACATTCTCTTGCATGCGAGCCTTAAAATAGGATTGACCTCCTCAAATTATCATCTTGCGATGTGCTTATGGATTAGGTAACCATAGTCTTTCAAGTCCTTTTTTCCATATATGTCCTTGAGGTGGCTTACTTGAATGGGTGGTTTGATTAGTTTTCAAAGTTGCTTAGGGATCCCCATTTGCATCAAATTTAAGGTTTGATTTTAATAGATATGAATGTTTGAAAATAATTAATTTTAATTCAAACATTTAAATTTGATTGCATTAATATTCATATTTATCTATGTTTATATAGGTATATGAGGTGACTCACAAAAAATATTATTATATATAATAATAGTGACATATAATAATAATATTATTATTTAATATAACATAATAATAATAATAATAACAAAATATAATAATATCATATAATAAAATATTATTATTATTATTATTATGACAACATTACTATGTATAATAATAACACATGTGATATTATAATATAATGTAAATGAAAAAAAGTTAGAGTGCTATTTTAATTTGTGATTAGATTTCATTTGATGTGATTTTATCCTCACCTTATGTCAAGGAAAGATTTCTAACATTCAGTGTGTATTGGGTGTACCCTATAGGTAAACGAACGTGAAAAACCAGGATGAGATGATGGACCCACCTAGACGTTCATAGGGAGATCGATTGCCGAATGAGAAGTGTACGGCAAAATGAAAAAAGCTGTGGTAAAACGTATAATAACCAGGTGGTGCCAGGGTTTGTATTCTATATATAAACAAAGAGGGAGACCTTAATGCAGTGCAACCACTAGGAAAAGCAGCACATGATGATTTTATAGCGTATACTTTGATGAGTACAGTCGAAAAACAATGAAATATGCAGAAACAACACGACGACAAGTCATACATTTCAATCCAAATTTAATTGAATGTTGTCTGTGATGAAGGGGCTAAAATTGATGAGCACCGTCGGTTATGAAATTATGTTAGGGGTCCCAAAAAAGACTCGTTTATGCTACTATATATCACTCATATGGTGGGGCTTGAACGTAGGCTAACGGTGGAAGATTATAATGGTAATAAAGATATTTACATGTCAAAACATATAACAGAAACCACACAACATTTTGGGCCATTGAATGCCAATTGTACAGGAGGTCTACCAAATATTTCCTAGGAATTTGGTCATACTATACAAATCCAGACGTCTGACAAAGAAAGTAGGAGTGCAAGATGACAGAGCCATTTTCATGTGCGAAGAGAGAAAACCATCAATCCTGCCTGAATTCAAACCCTAAATGAAACGCCAATTTTAAACCAAACGCTGCACTTATAAACTTGAAAGGCACTGTAGGAAATGTGTGTTTGCTCTATTATTGAAACAGGACCATAAAGGTAAGGCTATGTGTTCGGAGACTCCATGACGATCGCAGTTGGGAAATATGGAAGGAGTCCAACAGATCGTTCACTATTGTAGTGGTTGGGAAAGAGTCATCAAGATCGCAGTGATGGTCGAAGGTATGTGAGAGTTATAAGGATGAATTAATTATATTGTTTTTGTTGATATCGTGAGGAGAGGCATAATGTGGAAAACGTTTTGTTTATCCAATTTATGATTATGTGCATAATATTTTAACGGAGTTAAATAAAATTAAATATAAATGGGGAAATAAATTATTTTTGTTTATACAATATAAAGTTAAGTTTATTTTTCTTTTAACTTTATATTATATAACCATTACGGGAGTTATAAGGAGTGAAGGCCCCATATGATTATCTTCATTGTTATGATGTTAAATATATATATATATATATATATATATATATATATATATATATATATATATATATATATAAAGTTGATTTATGTTCTATTTTCATTTTGTTTTAAGATTATAATGAAGTGGAGGAAGAAGGAGGTAGAAAGGAGGTAGAAATAAAGGAAAACAAATAGGGTTCTGGGCAGGTTTTTATTATGATAACATCATGGAAAATGGGAAAAGGAAATGAAAGGACTTTGGAATCCTATAAAAGTTCAATGAGGTCATTGTACTGAGGGTTGAAAGTTTTGTAACCAAGGAGATTTTTTGGAATATAAAGATTTCATTTTGGTAAGAGCAACCTTTGTGAGCAAAACCAAAGGGAGATTACGTCTAAAACTACTATTTACTATTTATCTTTTTTCGCATTATTTTGTGCTTATATCTATTTGTTTATGCCATGAAATGGGTTGCAATAGGTGAATGCTTAAGATAATGTAAATTTTAGTTTATCCTTTGAGTCTCACACTTGGTCTAATCTGATTGTGCTTATGTTGTAGGTCCGTTAGGTTAGGTTGTTTTAGATTCATCTCACAACTTGGGGTTTTGTAGGGAGGGGATTGCTAATCAAATTTGATGTCATTTGTTTTTCCAACTAACCTTGTAGATTTTATTTTGTTCTTGTACTTAACATAAATTTTTTAGTTGCATATATCTGATTCTGGTCCTTCCAGAATTTATGCACTTTTCTTTGTTTTTTGATTCTTGTCCATTCCAAAAATTTTGTTTGTTCCATTTTGGTCCTTACATAATTTTTGCATTTTTCTTTGTTTATTTTCTGATTCTGGTCCATTCTAGAATTTATGTTTGTTCCATTCTAGTCCACTTTCCAGAATTTCCTATTTTATGTCTGGTTCATTTGCTTCTATTCTAGTCCTTATCCAGAATTTCTGCACATCCAAATACATCAATTTAATTTTTAGATAAAATGCTAGTTTAGAAGGGTTACTAATGCCAAATTTACACTGCGACAGATAAATCAAATGATGCTAACATGCTAACTTGCTAACTTCTACTAACACCAAATTATAACATAGGAATAGGGGAACACTTACAATGAAGATAAAATGAATCCACTAACTTTAAAATGAATCACACATTAAATACATGGATTTTAAAATGAAGTGGACAATTCCATGCACTTTTGTATTTGAAACCTTTTTTAATTTAAATATAAAAGTCGTTTGCTAACTGGGATTCAGGGGAGACCATACTAATATCAAGAGCACCAAAATGAATCAATCTTTTACATTTTGGAAGGATTTAAAGATCATAATTGCTAAGCATTGTTTGAACTATTAAAAGGCCCCTTTTTAACTGTCACTTGTAGGTTTGAACTCATTCTGGTATATATTTGTTGTTATTTTAGTTTCTATTTTTTTTTTTGTAAATAAGATATTATAGCTTTAATACCGAGTTTTATAGGTTGACCCAAAACCTTTTATAAAAATCAGCCTAGGGTTGTTGACGAACATGTCCTTACTAAGGATCCTATATATGTAAAATCTACATGCTGCTAAAGCCATTACATCTGGTAAGGCACATGACCTCTTATTAAAAATAAACTTCCCATAAAATATTTTGGGTATACCCCAAGAAAACACACTTGCA
This sequence comes from Wollemia nobilis, assembly GCA_028583015.1. NCBI lineage: Eukaryota > Viridiplantae > Streptophyta > Pinopsida > Araucariales > Araucariaceae > Wollemia > Wollemia nobilis. The sequence continues at coordinate 4,408,825 of JAQPPZ010001844.1, read as the reverse complement.
TCATAATTACAAAAAAATAAACAGACACAGATCCCTTCCTTGAAACAGTGGAGAAACAAAAAGCTGTAGACACACATAGCAGAGTACTACAAAAAACTTCCACAAGCTCTGTATTGATAGTTACTCTTAATAATTATTTGGTAATTTCTTTCTTTCGTATATGACATACTTTGGGACCACATCCCGTCTTGTCCAATAAGCCTTGGAGAAGTGAACCTGTTGGCTAGATTTATGGTGATGGCTATCTGGTGGTCCACATGGCTCTGGTTCGAAGTCTTATATTATCGTTTCTTTCCTAACCTATGATTATCAACCAAACTCAAATTACTAAGATGACTAGGAGACATGTTATCTGACATGTAACTATCCCCATTAGTCTTTGTGGTATTTCCAAGCAGCATCCACCAAGACTGATAGCTTGGATAATTTTTATTGTGAGTCCATTTCAAAAAAGATACGGGAATACTCATAGCCTTCAAACTTACAGTGCCTTACCTATTGGTAAATGCAACTATCATTCTTGGAATTCTTGTTGAATAAGATCCTCTACTTAACTTGGGACACCATGTTCCCATTTTAAAAGTTCCATCATCGACACCCAAATTGGCCAGCTTATCAGCAACTTTGTTAGCTTACCGAAAGACATGTTGGGATTTTCTGTCCTATATTCCCTAGAAAAGGATCCTAGCCTCTTCAAAAATTATTTTAAATCTCCAAGGAGGTGTTTTCCAATTATTGAGAATATTTATAACATGCATAGAGTCTCCTTCTATGATCAAATTTCCTTCAAATGATCAAATTGCCTTCTAAGTCTTGAGTCATTTGAAGGCCTCTCCATATAGCTCTAGCTTTAGCTTCGTTGTTTGTCCTTGTTCCTAAATATTTAAAAAATGCAAGCATCATATTTCCATTATGATCTCGCACAATGTCACTAGCACCTCATCTTCCAGGATTGTCCTTAGTCACTCCATCAAAATTAATCTTAAACCAACCAGTAGGAGGTGGGGACCACTTAACATTGGCTCTAGGCTTGACTACCCTAGGCACAGACTCATATAACAAGGTTAAGCTTAAATATTAAGCAATCGTGGTCTCCTGCTGATGAGGTTTATGGATATTAAAAGGGATAAGGTTCACATTTTTGTTGGCAAAGGATAGGATCCTAGCAATGATAGTTTTATGATCATGGATAAACTCATTAAAGACTTTATGGTTCCTTTCTAACCACACCTTCCAAAGATAGTGATTGAGACAAATTTTCCACATGTATCTAAGTCTTTGGCTTGAAAAGGGGTAAGGCCAATGGATGAAAAAATCAAGTACGATGGTTGGTTTAACCCAAGAAATATTGAAGGCCTCAAAAACCCCACTTAGGACAGTCAAGAAAAAAGGGCACTCAAGGAAAATGTGATAAATGGTCTCCCAATTAGCCTTGCACAGATAATAGTGATTAGTGATACAAATACCTTTACGCATCATATTATTAATGGTTATAATTCTTCCTTAGATAACCAGCCATGAAAAGACTACAATTTTTGGAATTAAATTTTTTATCCAAACTAAGTCCTTTTGGAGGACAAAATCCTCATGATCAAGTAGAAGCTTGTAAGCTTATTTAACAATGAACTGCCAATTTTCTATAGGAGCCCAGGTCACTTTATCTTCCTTGGGTATCAATCATATATACTCACAAATGTTTACTTATCATAACCTTGGATAAATGGGTGATTTCACCTAATTATTTGCAAGAGATATTTTTCAATTTAATACTCTATTTGTGGTGATCATTTTGCAATAGGGAAAATATTCACTCAACATTTTGGTGCTAGAAGGAAGGCCTTATTTATTGCTTTGTGATTTAGATCTTTCTGATGGTTAACATGGTCAGTTTTGTTTCCACCTTATTGTGCTTACAGGTAAAAAACCCTTCAGGTTTATTTTGAGTAATTTATGAGGAGCCTTGTTAGAATAGTTAAGTTTCCCAACCTGGACCCATATGAGCATATTGCTACTAGGTCTAAAACTACTGGGAAAACTATCTTTCAAAGTCTTACTCCCAGTTATAGGAATCCAAAAACAAAACTCAAGAGATTGAAATCCCATCCATAATACTTGATCTAGGGTCACCTTTAGGTTCAAGTACATGTGGTGGATATCCACCTACTATTTCCATTGTGATAGCTACACCAAGTGTATTTTTCCCCATAAATTTGATAGTTTCTATTGTTCTCATAGGGTCATTACCATTGAATAACATGGCCCAACCACCAGTTCCCTGGTATGGTGTGCAAAGTTCCCCCTTGAATATAACTAGGGATGTCCATGACATACCTAGACATCTTGATAGGTAAATACCTAAATTCATACATGATGGTCCCATTACAGCTAAGGAACATGTCCAAATTTACAAAGACCATATGATTAGACAAGGGGTTAATCATGAAGACATCGCTTGTCAAATTTTTCCTAATAGTTTTGACCAAATGGCTCATGAATGGTATAGGAATCTTCTTGTAGGGTCCATCACTTCTTGGGCCTAGCTAGAGGCAGCCTTTGTCAACTAGTTCAGGTCATTTTTAGATCCTACGATCATATATAACTAATTTGTGTCCTTTAAAATGTATCTGAATGACCCAATTAGGACCTTCAATATGAGATTACAAAAGCTCTATGCGAATGTGACCCATAATTTTGTGGTAGACACCGCTATATATTTGTGATTATACTTCACCACTCTAGATCCCATGATAGTCATGTTTACTAGGAGAAAACCCCATGTTACAACACTTACCCTAGATTATGTGGAAGCCATGATAATTGAGCAACAAATGACATCACAAGGCGGATCAATGCCCCAATTCCCCATTATGGGACAATATGGCCCTTACAGTCAGTTTTCCATGATGAATCAAATGATGACATCACAAATGCTGAACATGAACACATTACCATATAACCAACCATACCCACTCATGCCTACACATTCATATTTTCCAACCTATCCTAAAGCAACCATTCCACCTACATCACCAATGATGGCAAATGATCAGATGACTCTACCAGGATTCAAGGCGATTAACACTCAAACCTCAACGACTTACCCCATGATTACACCTCTCCAAATTTGAGGTCCTTGGTGGAACCAAAATACTCAAAATCAAGCCATTGTGCCCATTCCAGAGGTGGCTAATGCAGGAAATGCACTTGGACCTGGAACTACAACACCATAACCGAAAGGGCCTGAAGCCAGGATGGATAAAATTGAAGATTAGTTATCCAAACTGACAATCAACGTGGGAAACATAAATAAAAATTTGGCATAACCATCTGAACATAACTGACCTCACAACCACAGAGGTAAGGGATTGTACAATACGCATCCCAATAATGGGTGCATACCCAACCTAGTAGCCAATCATGCTAATGTTTTGGAATATTATGGTGGGTTAGAACCATGTGATGATGAATTACCCCATTGTTTCCAAGGAAATCAAGAGAGTTTGCTAACAAAAGTTGTCCACATCCAATAAAGTGGGTAAGAGAAGGATGTTGAGGTCTTAGGAGAAGAAGATGAAGAAAATTTGGAAGTCCAAGCCACTAGAAATTTTGGGAAAGGAAATCATTGATATTACACAAGAAGCTCTAGGGATCCCAAAACTTCCTCCACTCCTCCAAACAACCCTTTACTTTCTCTTGATGCGAAAGGTGAGGTTAATCCACCTCCTCCACTGATTGTGGAGATGCCCAAGTAGGTGAAAAAATTCCAAATTCATAAAAACTCACTGATGACTTAGAAGAAGACATGAAGAGAAATAGGGCTAATATCTCGTTGTTCGAAGTAGCTAAAATTTTGGGTCAAGAGATAGGTTTGTCAAAAAAAATTAACGCACCTAGTCAAGTCTACGAAGTCAAGGGTATCGAGTATCAACCAGTTCTAAAAATAGAAATACGAGAAGTACTTCATTTTATCATAACCATTAGAATTCTAGGTAAAAATTTACACAATTTTTTGATAGATTTAGGTGCTTTGACTAACATCATACCCCTAGAAATTTATCAAAATTTAGGACTCACACCAATCCCTTCTAAGAGTAAGGTGGCATAATTGGATAGGTCTCTTATGGACATGGTTGGAAGTAGAAATTATGTTCTTATTCAAATTAACTCAGAACCTAGGGTTCAACATCACATAGATATATTGGTGCTTAATATTCCTACCAAGTAGGGAATGGTATTGGGAAGAGATTGGAGTAAAAATTTGAATGGTTATATTGTAATAGATTCTTCCCATATGTGGCTACCTTGGAGAGGAGTGGTAAACCAAATTTAAGTGGATAGTGAACCTAGAATCAAGGAGATGATAACTAAATACATCAGACCCAACAAAATCCAATATGTTGAAACTAAATTAGGGGCTTATAGCTTGGACATAGAAGAAGCTACCGAAGAACCTCAAAAGGAGAATTTTTCTTGTAACACTTTAGAAGAGGATAATTTGGTTTGGACTCTAATATTTTATGGATCTAGGTCAAAGCAAGGTGTTGGATCTAGTATCGAAATTTCATATCCAGGTAGCAAGCCTATGCCAGCTGCCTATAGATTACAGTTTTCAACCACCAACAATGTGGCATAATATGAAGTGCTTATTTGGACTTCAATTGGCCCTAACGAAGAAATTTACATGTCTCAAAGTGTTAGGAGATTCGAATTTGGTGGTTAAACAAGTTAAAGGGCAATATACTTGTTGGAATAAAATATTAAGCCTTTACAAAACTAGAATTAGGGAGTTAATATACGAGTTTGATGATTTTAATATCTCCCTTATCTCTAGGAAAAATAATCGAATGGTAGATTCTTTAGTTGTGGCTGCAAGCATGCTCAAACCTGTGGACCATAAGAAATACAAAAAAATTCAACCAAACTAGTGCCATGCCCCTCAATACCAGATAATGTTATTAACTTCCAAGTGTTTGATAGTGACATACGTATTTTCAATTTTATCACTAACTCTGGTATATTTGAAAATCAGGTAATTGATGAAGGTGAGAGGGGGAAAGATGAATCAGATTTGAAAAGGGAAGAAACCAAGGTGTGGAATGAGATTTCAAATGGTATGGCTTCTTTAAAAAAGATATTTGATATTGGATATCAAGAAAAAATAGGTAGAAGGGTACTACCCCTTATAGAAGCATGTGATTTAATCAACTTATGGAGTGCATAAAATCCATGAGAGGTATTTATTTCTAAGGCATGTACATGACAAGAAAGGGAGTCCATCACTCACACATTAAATTAATATCTTGATTGCATAGCTTGGAGCTATAAGGATTTGAAAACTTACGATAAAAATGTGATAATGCATACAATTCCATTAAAACCTGACTCCAAACCTTTCAAACAGAGACAAAAAATTGTCAAACCGATTTTAGAACCCCTAATAGAGAAAGAGGTTAGGAGATTGCTAGAAGCAAAAATCATCTTTCCTATTAGACATTCCACATGGGTGGCCAATATTTTCCCAGTAAGAAAAAAGAACGAAGAGATACGGTTGTGTATAGATTTAAGAAATTTGAATAAGGCTTGCCAAAAGAATAATTATCCATTGCCCACTATTGATGATATTCTTCAAAAGGTTAATGGGTCATAGATGATGTCATTTCTAGATGGTTATTCACGTATAATCATATTCGTATAATCATATTATTATTCATAAAAATTACAAAATGAAGATGGCTTTCACAACAAAATGGGGCACATTCACGTATAAGAGAATACCATTCGGATTACTAAATGTAGGTGCCACTTTCCAAAGGGCCATGGATTTCACCTTCAAAGGGCTCATTGGTAAGTGTATTATTGTTTATGTTGATGACATTCTAGTTTTATCTAAGAAAAAGGAAGATCGTGTCAATTATTTGAGGAAGGTACTCCAAAGATGCAGGGAACATGGAATTTCTCTTAATCCAAAGAAATGTATTTTTGGAGTAATGAAAGGAAAGCTATTGGGTCATGTCATTTCAAAATATGGGATTGCTATTGATCCAAAAATAATAATTTCTATACTATCCATTCCTCCACCCAATAGCAAGAAAGAGTTAAGATATTTTTTTGGTAAGATCAACTTTGTGAGGAAATTTATTTCAAGATTTGTCGAGATCGCCAAGCCTTTGAACAAAATTTTAAATAAGGATGTTTAGATAAAATGGAAAAATTAAAATAGGTAAAATTTCAAAAGCATCAAGGATGCTATCTCTAAGGTTCCTATTTTAATCAGTCTAGATTATTCAAATACTTTTTGTGTCTATATGTTTGCTTTAGATCATTCTTTTGCAAGCATTCTAACCCAAAAGAGTGAAGGTAACATTGAAAATCCCATAGCATTCTTGAGTTCCCCTTTGAAGGATGTAAATATGAGGTATTCTATTCTAGATAAATAAATGTACGCATTGTTTAATACCATCAAGAAATTCAGGTATTATCTAGTTCACAGTAAATTCTTTGTTGTAGTTTCAGACCCAACCGCTATCTAGTATGAAGCACATGCTCTTTTTCAATGTCTATCTCTTCTACCCTACATTCATTTTCCTAACTTAGTGGTTGAATATTATTTGATGAGCATCATCAAAAGCATTGCAAGGACTTAGTCTACTTCCTATAACATCTCCAACCTAATTTTAGAAGCCAAAACCCTCCTAATATTAACCACAAATGTTACCATTCAATATGTCTATAGAGAAGGTAACCAAGTCGTTGATCAATTAACCAATTTGGGTGTCTCCAAGCCCAACCTTAATATCTGGAAATAGAACTTCCCTTATACTCTACTCAATGATAAGTCCCTATATTTGTCTTTTAAGTGACCTCTCCTCATAAGTTTGGAGGAATGTTGGTTTCCTTTTATGGGGCTTGGTCAATTTTAATTTCATCCTTTTATGGTACCATGACTCTTTGATGGTTAAATTCCCCCAATATTTTCCCTATAGAGACACTCACATATTTACTATAGCTCAAAGTCTCCATTTCTCTTTGGTTGGGCCTGTAGAGCTTACCCAAATCTTTAAGGTCATCGGTTTTTAGAGCATTCCTCAAACTGATTCTCTCCTTATCCATAGGCACTTGGGAAAAATGTGTATCCATAAAAATATCATAAATTTTATCTAATACCAATTTTGGACCCCCCTCGATGCATATCTCATAGGTAATAATAGTTTCCATGTATGGAGGACCTCTTATAGCATGGACTTCACAAATATCTGCTATGTTTGGAAGCTTTTTTTTAGCGTGAGCTATGAATATTCCCACTAATCCAGAGGGGAGTACAAATGTGTACATGGTGGAGTCTAGAATATGGAGGTCTAGCAACATGGATCTCATAGGCAACAATAGTTGCCACCTATGGAGGACCCATGTTAGAGTGTGATGAGCACCATAAATGCTCATTTTATATACAATTTTAAGGGTATCATTCATGGTTTAATTAGAATCTGAGATGTATTTTTATATAAATTTTGCATATAATTGATAGAAAATGAAGTATTATTCTTGATTGGTGTTTTTAGTAGAAAATATGTATAAATGCAGGTTTTTTTTACTAATTTGGTATTTCATTCTACATCCCATTTGGACCTGATAATGTATGAAGACATCTTGAAAGGTACTATGGTAAATGGTGGAGGTAGGCACCTAACTCCTAACCATTGGAGGCACCTAACTCCCAACCATTGGAGGCACCTAACTCCTGACCATTGTAGGTGCATAACTCCTAACCATTGGGGTGCCTAACTCTTAAACATTGAAGGTGTCTAACTCCCAACCATTGGAGGTGCCTACCTCTTGACCATTTGGAGGTGCCTACCTCTCGACTACAAGATGGAGCTATGTTCAAACATTGATCGATTGACCAATTGACTATGCACTTTCCAAGGAGGTTGTTGCACAAAATATAAAGGAGAAATATTCATATTTTATGCATATTAGATTTTAAACGTGCATTATCATTAAAATAGAATAAATCACTTTTATTTTAAGTTGATTGGTTGACCGATTGACCTTGTAAATATTTTAAAGCATTATTTTTAGGATGTATTATTTTAGGATTAGTTTGTTACATACACCTAAGGATTATTATATTTATCCTTTTGGTGAATGGTCATGCTTTTAATAGGAGAATAATATATGTGCATAAATGAATTGTAACAAATCATGTCATGTGATTAAAAATATACCAATATGTTATTGTAATGAGATTTGACTGCATTTTATATAAGAACACAGGCCATATGAATGGGTCAATCATCAAATACACAGAGAACTATTTTATTTATTTTTCTATATAATTTATTAAGAGTTGTAAATACTCTTATTTTATTAAAGTAACTTTTACGTAATTAGTCGGGCAAACTATCTTTGGGAGCCTAGGCCCACTCCCTATAGTAGTCCTCCCCATTTTAATTTCTGTTATTTATTTTCAGTAGTTAGATTTCCTACTTTATTTTATTATTTTATTTTAATTCAGTTGTGTACTTTTATTTCTTGCACTTTTATTTTAGCATTTTAATTTCAGTTTTAGTTTATAGTTTATTTATTTATTTTTCTACACTTAGTTTTATTTGGTTTGGATGAAATGAAAATATACAAACACCCCCCACCAAATCAATAGGTACAAAGGAACTCATTCCCCACACTACAAACATATACTATGCATGACACTCGTAAGTTTATGAACTTACTAGATTGATAATTTATAGAAAAAAAAATGATTATTTTCTAAACATAATTTTTGCTCACCATTTTGGCATCGTTGTTGGGGAGTGTCAAAATTGTAGTGTTATGATCCACAGGTCAGTTAAAAATTCCATTTAAATTACCTGTAGATCCTCTACCTGAGAAGCATGAGTCCACCAAGGGCCTTTTTACAAGGCCAAAATAGTTGTCGGCACAACCAAAGCTGAATCCCATAGGCAATAGTTTAAATTTACCAACTTATCAGGTAAATATGGGAATGAACCTGATGTAACATATTAAGTGTAGAAGAATAAATTATGTTGTTGAAAAATTAGAAAATTAGCTAATGAAGGAATTCCATCATATTCTAAATGGTTTCAAGAAATCAGAGAAATGACACAACCCAAGTCTAATATAGTTGAAAATATTTACTGTTAGGGATATGTTTATTTACACAGAAACCATTAGGGAATTATGCCTTAAGAAGCCTAGTTTTAACGATAAAAATTATAGGCTTAACATTTCTCAACACATTGGTAAATTTTTAATGATGACATTAGTAGCAAGAAAAATGACATTAAAAACAAATAATTATCATTTACTTGCTTGCACATTTTGCCAATGAGTTGGAAGAATTTGGTTTTGAGGCCATGGAGGAAAATGTTTTTCTCATGCTGCAACATATCATACTAGTTGATGAAGAAAGGTATGATTTTTAGAGACTAGTTTAGTTGTATGCATGGGGGAAACCCCACCTTCATTATTTCCACCAAAAATACAGTGTTCAAAAATAAATAAATAAATATATTAGTTTAAAATTTTATTCTAATTCCATTAGTTTATATTTTTCTTTAATGCCCTTAGTTTATATTTTATTTATGTTTTGCAGGACAACATGAAGTGCTATGCAGATGAATAAGTAGTTATCTATGCATATTTTGCAAAGTGAGTTTTATACGTGGAGTTTATAATAACACTATATGAACCATCTTGTGTACCTCAATCATGTAGCATCCAATACAAATAGGTGAAGTGAGTAGAGTTTGCCTTGATAACATAGGTGCTCGAAGGTAGGCTAAGTAACCCTGATCAAGTGAAAGGCTTCCAATCCAAGGTGTTTGTGGAACTTGGGTAAACTTTTGCTGTAAAGTGTGTGACTGTTACAACCTAAGTATATGGTAGATAAAGTCAGAGATGTTACACCAAGATCAAAGTAGAGTGCCAATATGATGTTCAAGTAATAGTTAATGGGCTCCATTCACAAGCACCTCATATTTGTGAGATGAGATCATACATTGGCATGGGGGAGACCCCATACCATACCAATAGTTTTGATGAATGTTCACACATTCATTATATAAAAAAGGAGGATACGTGAAACAAAGTAAATTGTATGAATCCTCCCTATGGTTTGGAGTTATTTTCCAAATACAAAAAAAAAGGGGTTAAAAAACAAATAGCATATATTCTGCTTAACATAGTTTTTCTTTTTTCTATGCAAGAAATCATACCCTAAATGCAATCTATAGGCAGCTTGGGTAACCTAGGCCTATTAGTAATAGGTTCCATGATTACTATTTTCCTACTTTCATGTGTTTAGTTTTGTAGGATATGGCCTTGAGTTCAATCTATAGGTAGCCAACTTAAACTAGGCCTAACAAATACAACCATCTCGTGCCCTACTTCCCACCTAGAGGAAGGCACCAATAAGCAGTGGCAATATTCCACCAGGAAGTGCAATGTTTAGATATTAATTAAAAAACCATTTTTACCCAGCCAAAATCCTCTATTAAGAAGGCTCCAAGTTGAAGTGCAAATTTGAAACAGGTGCTTTATTTTCTACTACTGGTTGGTAGAGAGTATCCTATTTCCCTAGAACCAGCTTGGTTCAGAAGGGAAATGAGAAATCTCCAACCAATGGTAGCAAAATAAAATAGAGGAGCCTCAAATAATTTGGTCCACTTTAGATTTCAGTTGTTGTTTGTATAGTCATATTGAGCAAAAATTAGTACTGTGTGATTGTGTCAATTTTATAGCCCTGGAAAGAAAAGAATTTTCATTGCACATCAACACTAGCACAAGATGGCATAGCATAAAATTTCTAACTTAGATCTGATCTAGAATTGATCCACAATTTTATTCCAGAAAAATTGTGCTGAAAAAAAATTGAAATGAAAAAAATAGTGTGTGGATTCTAGTAAAAATGTAGTAGGATGGTAAATGTGGATAAAATAATAATAGTGCTTTTTTTGATGATGGAACTTCCTACACAACATATGAATTGAGTATTTTATTCTTACATAGTTGCTTGTGCAGTAGTTTACCAAGAGTAGTGTTCAAGGAGTTTTCAATTTAACGATTTCCATGTTTGGTTTGTTGTCTATTTTATTTAGTTTGTAGTGTGATAACCAATGTGTAGTGTTGTGCTATGTGGATATATTAAAAATGCACATCCATATCACCATACATTCTATCAACAACAATAGGTTTTCAATAGTGTTATTCTCAATGCTACAACAAAAATATGGAGTGTTCAACAACTAACAATGAACGAGAGCGAAACAAGATGAGATTCATTGAAATTGTTATTTTTTCTTCTCGTTGAAGTTCTATTCTGGGAAATATATCATGCACAAAAAATGGGTAAAATAGACACTCCTATTTTCTACAGTGTTGGACATTAAAAAAAACCCATGACATCTACATGAATAGATTTGGCATTTTTTCATTTTGCATCTCATCCTAAATGTTGCATCATGACAATGGTGATAGCTTGTACAAATACATGTAGATGATGCTACTCTATACCATAAAAGATGTTCTAGAGATGGGTCAAACATGTTTCAAATGTTATCAAAAGTAGAGGTAGGTGACCACACTCATCTTCTTAAAATTTGGTCTCACCAAATTCAATCACTATGCAAAATTGGAACATGCAACCCTTTGATAGCTGGTGAGAACAACATATGTGACCTACTTCAGTGTTATATATTGCAGTAATATCTATAGTGATGGTGATGGAAACATCACTATAATATATGTATTTTTATTGATTAAGTAGCATGAAGGATCGAATGGGTGAATACATGGTAAGAGTGACAGTTGCTATGAGTTATCTATCAATGCAAAAATTTAAAACAAATTACTCCATGTAACCAAACAAATCATCCACACACGAGGAAATTTTCAAGTTTTGCAACCTGTTGTTTAACAAAAGTATCTGGGTCAAATAAATTTTTCTTTGAGACTGCAACATTATTTTGGCCCACCTATGTCATGGTAATTTTTGAAGAACCATAGATATTTTCTAAGAATCGAGCCTATGCTAGTGCTGCTGATGACCACACCATAGACAACATTTATCAAAATTAGTGTCATGGCGATGTGGTCGAATAGTGTGGTCACTTTGATAGATTCCTTTTGGATACAACAAGATCAAGAAATGGTTGGTATTCATGCAAAAAATTTTGAAGTTTTTCCAATCATAAAATGATAGGAATCTCGATGTTGGAGGCCCCATGTCAATATAGTTTTGGGTGAGGATTGTGAGTTTGACTCCTAGAGGAGAAAGAGACCCCATAATTTTCTATAGTGGCTATGATTTAAATATTTACCCACAATTTTATGGTTGGTCATGATGTTGTTTTGACTTCACTACTGGTGCAACAACGCTCAGTGAAATAAAAACAAAGATGTTGAAGGCAACTAAATAAATAAATAAAAATAAAAACAAAAATCCTCCAAGATACATCAATGTCACAACAACCTCATTTTTTACCTATACCATGATTACAGGCAGCATGAAGATATTTCACACCATTAGCATCATACACATCATGCTCTACAAAATTCACCCAGGTATGTACTAAGTTTTCCTTTAATTATGTGCATAGTTTTTTAAAATTCATTTCTATGTTAATACCAAAAAATGCCCCCATAATCCTCTTTGTCAAAATATCCCATTAGAATTCCACCACATGACATACCTCATAAATGAGAAGAATTTCATTACCCCAGGAATATTTTAAAAAAATTATGGGATTAAGGTGCCTTACTCTTGACACCTTACTCCCAACGGTGCCTTACTCCCATATAAAGGCACCTGCTTCCCATGTAATAAAAAAACATTGGGAGGCTATTGACATGAGAACATGTCAAATTGTCAGTATGGGGGGATGATGGGCACCTAAAATTCTCATTTTATATACACTTTTAAGGGCATCATTATTGGTTTAATTATAATTTGAGATGTATTTTTATAACTTTTGCATATAATTGATAGAAAATGAAGTATTATGCTTGACTAGTGTTTTTAGTGGAAAATGTGTAAATGTAGGTTTTTGCTACTAATTTGGTGTTTTCCAGTCTACATCCCATTTTGTCTTGGCAATGCATGAAGACATCTTGAAAGGAACTATGGTAAATGGTGGAGGTAGGTGCCTAACTCCCGACCATTGGAGGTGCCTAACTCACCATTGGGGATGCCTAACTCCCGACCATTGGGGGTGCCTAAATATTGACCATTGGGGGCACCTAACTCTCAACCATTTCCTGACCATTGGAGGTGTCTAACTCTCAACCATTTAGAAGCACCTACCTCCTAACTACAAGATGGAGCTATGTTCAAACATTGATCGGTTGACCAAACCAACATTGACCGGTTGACCAATTGACTATGCACTTTCCAAGGAGGTTGTTGCACAAAATATAAAGGAGAAATATTCATATTTTATGCATATTATATTTTAAATGTGCATTATCATTAAAATAGAATAAAGCACTTTTATTCTAAGTTGACCGATTGACCTTGTAAAGCTTTTAAAGCATTATTTTTAGGATGCATTATTTTAGGATTAGTTTATTATGTACACCTAAGGATTATTATATTTATCCTTTTGGTGAATGGTCATGCTTTTAATAGGAGAATAATATCTGTGTGTAGACACCCAAAAGTCACACATTTCCACTTCTCACATCTTCACAACTGATCAATTTGCAAAACCCTCAAAAATTGCATAAATTGGCTTCAAAAAACTATTCATCTATTCAAAGCACTATTCATCCTCATTAGCCCCCTTGGGCTAGTTAATCCCTTCCCTACGCTTAACCATGGGTCCTCATGTGACCTCATGCATAACTTAACTATGGTTGAATTCTCCACCATGGTCAAAAAACATTTTATGGTCAAAAGTTAACATTTTTTTTTGTGAAAGTATGCTTTATGGCTAAACACATGCTTAATTATATCTAATATTTATTTAAGCTAATCCTTCCACCTCACCTAGTCTACTTTCACTAGCCTAGCCTAGCTTTGCCACCTATGTCATCTTGATATTTCCTTATATTTGTATCCATCACACATGTGGATGGATGAGAGATTATCTCACCCAAACACATTTATAGAGTAGGACATATCAAGGGACACCTCTAAGGATACCTTAGTGGACACCTCATAAAGTTTACCTCACAAGGACACCTTAAGGGACACCTTAGTGGACACCTCACATTGCACACCTCATAGGGGACACCTTAGCCCTTCCCCTAACCTTGACAAACTCTATAAATAGAGTGTGTTCTCCATTTCAAATAATCCTCCATTTACATACCCAAACTCTACTAGAATTGGCCTAGGATACACAACATCAAACATCTACTTGGAAAGGATCCCCAAAGCAAGCAACAGGCTACATCATCTCCCTTGTACAAGTAAGTATCATTGTAAATACCATTATTTTGACTATGCTTTAATTATACATTAATTTAATTATTTGACTCTTTGTAATGTAAATATGGGGCTTGACCAAGGAAAGCCCCCAAATGCACTAATCCATGTTTGTAGTCTGTGTAGGTTTATAGGATCTAACACCTCAACATTTATGACACATGAGCAAGAAGCCTATCTACACTGAGGAACACAAGGAAGGATTTGGATACAGTTTTCCATGCACTCATTTTGGCACACCCGATGGGATTCAAACCCATAATTGCCTAATTAGAAGTTATAATATCATATTTGAAGAAACCCCAAAACAAAAATGTCCTAAAATCCATCTTAGGCCAAACCAAAAATGCCTTGAAATCCATCTCAAGCCAAACCGTAAAAGGTTCGCTGGTGCACCAACGAGCCTCCAAAGAGAGTAGTGAGTACACACTTGGGCATGTGAACTCCCCAATCTACCTCAAAATTGATACTTGATACCCAGGTATTGGTTTCAGACACCCACAACCATTGGCAAGGTAAGTCAGGGGAGGTTAAGAGCCTCATGTTCTCAGGGATTGCATGCCCCCATACCTAGACCACAAATCATCTCTCGCCATGGCGTATGCAAGGTTAAAGTATCCTTGTATTTTTGTGTGACATCTAGTTAGATTTATTTCAAAACGTACTTTTATTCAGTCCTGCTTTCAATGCATTATAATAGATTTGATTTTGTAAGGAAGCATTCTAGTTAGATTTATTTCAAAACATACTTTTATTTAGTCCTTCTTTCAATGCATTAGAATAGATTTGATTTTGTGAGGAAGCATTCTAGCTTAGATTTATTTCAAAATGTACCTTTATTCAGTCTTGCTTTCAATGCATTAGAATAGATTTGATTTTGTGAGGATGCATTCTAGCTTAGATTTTTGAGTCTTTATTTTTGTAAATATGGGGCTTGACCAAGGCAAGCCCCAAAATGTTCTAACACACATGTATACCAATTCACACAGTCTAGGCTAGCATAGCCATAGCCTAGCATCACATTTGGGAGAATTTCTCCTCCTTACCACTCATTTCTTCCAACTGGGGGATCTCTCCTCCTCACCATCCATTTGCTACAATTGGGGGACCTCTTCCCCTTGCCATCCTTCTTCTAACATTGGGGGACTTCTCCTCCTTGCACTCCATCTCCTATCATTAGGGGTATATTTTCCTCTTTTCCAATCATCGCATCCTCATTTCTCACCTTCCCCATCACCTATTCCTTGCTTGAAGGGATAGATATTTCACATATATACGCTATCTTGCGCATGATCAATCATCACACACTCAATATTGGAACTGATGTTTGTCCAAGAACTTTGCCTAAGACTATCTTTAGCCCTCATTTATTGGGGTAGACATGCAACAAAATGTCTCTTCTCCACAACATTCCAATCTAATCACAATGTGGTAAGTTACATGCCATTGGATGTCGAGGGCTCATTTGTGTGCACTATCATGAGTAGGACCCATCTATGGTTGACTAACTGACCAAATCAAACCAAGCTTCAAAGCTTATCCAAGGCAAAGTTCCAAAGACATTTGTCCCTTTCAAAGTTGGGGCATCTTACACTGATCATGATCACAAGACCATCTGGCATCATACTTCTTCAATACCATCATTATGACTCATCCACTTCCATCAATTCTTCATCACTAGGGAGGGTTTTCCTCCCCTCATCTACTTCCTTTCATCATTAGAGGCATTTCCATTCCCTCTTCAATCCACTTCAATGACTGAGGGAGTTCTCCTTCTATCTCATCACATTATTGACTAAGAGATTTCATCCTTCTTCCACAACACATCTCACCACATCCTCATATCGCTCGCATATATGGTTGAGCCTCACAATATTGGTTTTTTCCCCATGTCAAAGATTCTATAACATTAGGCATTTTATTTTGGATTTACCCCACGCTTCTCAATGAACATCCAAACAAAGGGAAATCCATTCTTCATTGTTGGGAGATATTCTTTCTCAATGCAACCACGATGGCATCCTTCGGAGTTATCTCAAACCACACACAAACCCAACACTTCATTAAGAATCATCTTACACATGGGTTAGTATTGGCCTATACTGGAGCATGGTTGTTGCGAATACATTTTACCATACATCACATGGCAACACCATGCTAATATTACACTTTTTATCATCTCAAGCACTCCAGTCAGTTCAATCTATGTGGTCCTTTTCTCAAATGGGGTTTGCATTTTATTGATAAAATCCTCTCCACCCCATCCAAAAATACTACAGAGTATTTTACAAATTGGGTTCAAGACACCATTCTCATTCAAATGATAGGTCTTACAATCAACAAATTCATTACTTCACACATCACCTATCGCTTTGACATCTCTTCCATGGTCATCTCTAATAAATGGTATGCTTTTCTAGACCAAGAATGTTTGTGCACTATGTGAGCAATTCAACCGAATTTACCCATCAAACCATATGCGCCATTCTTCATACAAAACCATTACAGAGTCATCACACTTAAGCTACAACTAGGGCAATAACATTTTTGAAATCTACTACCCCTAGAGCTCGAGCTTCTCATCTATTGCACATATCACTGTCAAAATTTATCAATGATGATACTACTCATCCAACAAAATTAGACTAGCTAACACTCTTGGGTGAATGCCGCATTTACATTCTTAAACATCCATGCATTTACCATGATTGCATTTGATGTGCCTATCATAACATGGTACATCCATGAGAATTCCAAGTCAAATATCTAGTCCTCACAGAGAACCAATAGATCACTAGCCAACCATACCATTTTCATGATAAATTTACACCTAATTGGCTAGGCCCTTACATTGTTACACACACATTTGGTTCTGGGGCATATCATCTTGCCAATATTGAAGATCTTGCTGACCTTGAACCCATCAACATCATTCATCTCCAAGCATTTTATGCCTAAGAATTTTCAAGTACGACTCACCATTCCTTGTACATACAATCATGACTATTACGAAAATACAAAAAAAAAAAAAAATGCAAAAACAATCACATCACTCCATTCTGCTTCTTTCTCCTTCTTCTATTCTTCATCTCCTTCCTCTTTTATCAATGTTGTATGGTCATGCTTTGAGCGGCTACATACCTTTGATTTTTCCTTCTCTTCTTTCTCCCTTCCCTTTCTTCTTGTTACTTGTCAATGTTGTATGGTCACGCTTCGAGCGGCTACATACCTTTGATTGGTTACATTTTCTTCTTCCTTATTTTCCTCTCTTCTTCTCTTCTTTATCTCTTTCTTCTCTTCCCCTTCCTCCATTTCATAGGCTCACTTTTTAGCCTCTTCCATCATCATCCACACTCATCAATCATGTTGATGCTACCAAACATTAACACTCAATTCACTCACCAAATGCATCCATACATGCCATCACACTTCATCCATATCAATTGAGTCACTCATTTGGAGTCACAAATTTGCATTAAAACTATCCCACTTGGTTTTACTACTCGAGAACAAGTTGGTCACGCTTTAGTTTACATTCATAGGCATTATATCATGTCACTCATTCTACTTGTACATATGCATACATCATTTTGCATACAACACACCATTGAAGGGTTAAACATACATTTGTTAGCATGCTTGTAGTGGTGTCCAATCCTCTTCTCAAGTTGCATGGCAATAGGAAGCTCTTCTGTTGCTCAACCATTCATAGTCAGTCCAATCAACCAACATTGAAATCCATCAAAATCCTAAAGCATTTTAAAGCTTCCCTTGGTTGACTTGAGTTCTTTCATGGACCAATCACATGTCTCACACATTAAAAAAATTTTGAGTGTAGGGAGGACAACACCTTGTGTAAGCCTTGCCATAAAGCGAACGGTTTCCCCTACTCATCCTATCATTTGCGTGATCAAAATAAACCTGAGGATTGACAAAAGGACAAGCTCAAAAGAAAAATAAAAAGGGTAGAAAACAAAAGCAAACGCCCACAAGAGCAATACAAAAATAAAAAGAAAAGTAAATAAAAAGAGCACCATCAAAAAAATCTTGAATCCCTGAGGTCCTCAGGTCCATCATAACATCACGGGGTGATCTCCATCACTAGCAATAGGCCATTGATTCCTCCCTGGTAGTGGAGTATGCCTTACAAGTGGTGACATGTCTATCACATTAGCGACCTTATTTTGTATAGACCACTATGCACTTGTGGATGAGCTAGCTTAATCAGCTAGGTTTGCAATAGGTTAGTCCAACCTCCCTCAAAATGGATAAATGAACATCACTTTGCACACACTGGTCCATGATAGGCTTAATCTTAGTCAGGATAGTCAAGACTTCTGTAGGATATTGATTGTCTACTAGATGAGTTTGATTGTTCAAACTATGGTGTTTGAACTTCTAGAAATTCTTCTAAACATCCAACAATCTTGAGAAAAAGGAATGGATAGCATCATTGCTAGCTCTGCTCATAACACCTATTCTCTTCATCATATCCATACATTATCATTCATTGCATATTCAAAGAGTCCATTACATCACCTCCATAGGTACATTTCCAACTGCATTCATCACACATATTGCATGTTTGCTTGCTTCATAATAGGGTGCACAATTAGTATGACTAGTCTATTGTCTTTGAATGTTTAAACCATTTTGAGATGATCCACACTCACATATGGGTTTCCAACCCTATCAACACATACATACATATCTAGTGTACATACAACACACTTCTCGCATCCATACACATCACACTATTGTACATAATCACATGAGCTCATCATGCATCTCATTGCATAAAATGCTCTGTACATTATCAATATCATCCATCGAATATAGTGTATATACATCATGCTATACAACCATCATCATATACAAAAATGGTGGCACACTCTCCACATCCAAAAACAACAAAAATAACACAAACATAAAAAGAAAAAAAAAAACAAAGAAAAAGAAACATAAACGTAAGCCATTTTAGCTCTATTTTCCATTGGGAGTCTCCCCACTCCCCTCATCTCTATCAGGAGGCTTCTCAGCCTTCCTCCAAATCTTCTTCACCACTCTCTCCACACTCCACATCATGCAAATTGACCCCACAATGACACTTTCATACTTCCATATGCCATTTTTGGTAGGTTTGCATAGATATGTGTAAAATTTTTCATTCACACAACCATGTGCAAATATTTTCATTCACACACCCATGTGCAAACCTACCATTTTACATTCAAATTCTCACAATATGCTTGGCTATGGCCTTGTATATCCACCATTTGCAAGTCTCATCACTCTTACAATCATTTTCATCATCATCAATCGTTTCATCACCGATATTCGTCTCCTCCATCATCAATTCATCGCTTGAGGGGGTAATCATCCAACACATCAAAAGCTACCTTGCACATGATCAAACAACCAAACATCCAATCATGGATACAACAAATACCTAAGAAATTTTTTGCTGAAGATTATCTCAAGTCCTCATGCTAGGATAGATACAAAAGTGAAATTTCTCTTCTCAATCAAAACTCCAATCCAAAACAAATCAATGTTTGATAAAATCTCAAAATACCTCTGACTATAGACACCTCATGGATTCCAATATTCATAGTGGTAGTCGTAAGACCACTTGTGAATGAAGCTCCTAAAAGTTCTACCCTATGGCTCCAACGGTTTGTCAAATATTGTCAAAAGAGCTCATCAATCAATCAAAAGCAAAAATTGGCAAAGGCATTTGTTCCTTCCACAATTGGAACATCTCAAGTTGATCACAATACAAGGCAATCTTACGCCTTCCCTCAAAAGCAATCATTACAATGCTACAAAGTATCATCCTCAATCATAAATTTTTCTATTTTTATCAATGCATCTCTCTCACAATCATCCACAAGTCATCAATCACAAATTCTTTGCCTTCCAATCATTCCATCAATTCATATCATCAGTTTTTGTACTAAATCATGTTTTCACACAATCCAGTACAAAAAGGGGCAAAATGTAGACACCCAAAAGTTGCACATTTCCACTTCTCACATCATCACGGCCGATCAATTTGCAAAACCATCAAAAATTGCATAAATTGACTCCAAATATTAGCACTATTCATCATCCTTAGCCCCCTTGGGCTAGCTAAGCCCCTTCCTACACTTAACCATGGGTCCTCATGTGACCTCATTCATAACTCAACTAAGGTTGAATTCTCCACCATGGTCAAAAAGCACTTTATGGTCAAAAGTCAACATTTTTGGTCAAAGTATGCTTTATGGCTAAACACATGCTTAATTAGATCTAATCTTGATTTAATCTAAGCTTTCCACCTCACCTAGTCTACTTTGACTAGCCTAGCCTTCCACCTCACCTAGTCTACTTTGACTAGCCTAGCCTAGCCTTGCCACCTCTCTCATCCTGATATTTCTTGATATTTATCTCCATCACACATGTGGATGGGTGAGATATTCTCTCACCCAAACATATTTATGAGGCATGACACCTTAGGGGACACCTCAGTGGACACCTCATAAAGGCCACCTCACAAGGACACCTCAGGGGACACCTCAATGGACACCTCACATTGCACACCTCATAGGGGACACCTCATGGGACACCTCAGCCCCTCCCCTAACCTTGGAAAACTCTATAAATAGAGTGCCTTCTTCTCCATTTCTAAGGATCCTCCATTTACATACCCAAACTCTACTAGAATTGGCCTAGGATACGCAACATCAAGCATCTACTTGGAAAGGAGCTCCAAAGCAAGCAACAAGCTACATCAGCTCCCTTGTACAGGTAAGTATCATTGTAAATACCATTATTTCAATTATGCTTTCAATTATGCATTAATTTAATTATTTGAGTCTTTTTCTTTGTAAATATGGGGCTTGACCAAGGCAAGCCCCCAAATGCACTAATCCATTTTTGTAGGTTGTGTAGGTTTTGTACCATCCTAAAAGCATACACCTAGGTTATTGTATCAATTATACCAAGCATTAAAGCATGAAAATACTAATAACAATGAATTGAAAAAGAAATAACAACTTCTTTATATTATCATTGCAAATATCCTTTACAAATACAACCCTTTTAGGGATACCAAATCCTTTGATACAATTGATACAATGTTTTTGAGCCCCTCAAAGGGGATGGTGCAATACATAGGCTCTTAATGTAGACACGAACTACTTAAAGCTCAAGGAAGCCTTCTTCTCACTTGATCAGAGGAATATACTGCTAAGAATACTTTGAATATGATTGGATCCTATAAACATAAATTAAAGAAACAACATAAAAGAATTAGAAGCAAAGGAGACCTCTAATGATGAGGCTCTTGATAGGAATTTGTACAAATTGATACAAATATAGTAAGAAAGCATGTAAAATTGTAAATATGATTACAAAACCTCTAAATTACTATAAATAATGATAATAAAGTAGTAAATCTAGCTATTATGATGCATAATCTACCATTAAAACTTGAAATGAATCAAATCTAATGAAACTAGTGCAAATTGAAAAAATAAAAGGAAATAGAGCAAAGCTACCTCTAATTTCTACAATTAACCATATAAAAGCATAAATGAGAACTAATCTACGTAATATCTATCTAATTGTATATTTAGAATGAAAATCATATGGCTAAAACAAAGGATATTGGATGTCAAACCCTCGTCACAGGTCTATAGTGTAGTTGGTTCTGTTAGCTACGGCTGAGGTGAAAATGCACTTGATCTTGTAATCAGGGCTTGGATCTCTAATTTCCTCTATGGAATTGATGATCAAGGGTCACCTCTATGTTCCAAAATGAATTAGTAGTGTAGATTCTTTGAATTTACAATGGAAGTGGTTCAATTATGGATGAATGATCTCTTCAAGCTCTTGAAACCTCCATAGCTTCGAATGCAGTCATGATTTCAAAATTGGTAGCATATAGGCACTCCTCAAGGGTTGAAAATGGCTCTCCAATCCTATAGGGCTTTGTTGCATTCAAAATTAAGATCAATCTAGAATTTTCCTCAATTTGGATGGGATTCTTATAGTACTCTCAATTCCTAATATTAGCTTCTTTGGAAATCCAAGATCAAGAACCAAGAGGTTGGAGCAATTGGGAGGAAGAATTTGGAAGCTTCCTCACTTGAAACTGCTTGAAATCCATTGCTAGGGTTGTTGTAACTAATTTTGTCTTGGCTTGGGAGTCTATGATAGTTGCAGAGCTAGTCATGGCTCTTAGGCATAGCTAGATCTATTAGCCATGGGTGTCATCCGTGGTTGATATCTTAGTTGTAGATACCATCCATAGCTAAGGTTGAGTAGGCCAAATATACCTAAATTAAGTGGTTAAAACCATTGCTTTATATTGGAATGGTCCAAGATAATTCATATGGTATTTTAGGATGCCCATATGAGTAGTCCCCTAAACATGATGTATTTAATGTATCTACAAGTTTATAGGATCTACACCTCAACACTGATGGCACATGAGCAAGAAGCCCATCTACACTGAGGAATGCAAGGAAGGCTTTGGATGCAGTTTTCCATGTGCTTCATTGTGCATAAATAGATTGTAACAAATCATGTTAAGTGATTAAAAATATACCAATTTGTTATTGTAACGATATCTGGATACGTTTTATATAATAACATAGACTATATGAATAGGATCAATCATCAAATACACAAAGAACTATTTTATTTATTTTTCTATATAATTTATTAAGAGTTGCAAATACTCGTATTTTATTAAAGAAACTTTTACGTAATTAGCTAGGAAAAATATGTACGAAAACCTAGGCCCACTCCCTACAGTAGTCCTCTCCATTTAAATTCTATTATTTTATTTTCAATAGTTATATTTCTTGCTTTATTTTCTTGTTTTATTTTAATTCAGCTGTGTGTTTTATTTTCTTGTACTTTTATTTCAGCATTTTAAATTCAGTTTGTAGTTTTTAGTTTATTTATTTATTTTTCTCCACTTATTTTTATTTGGTTTGGATGAAATAAAAATATACAAACACTCCCCACAAAATAAATAGGTACAGAGGAACTCATTCCCCACACTATAGACATATACTATGCATGACACTTGTAAGTTTATGAACTTATCATATTGATAATTTATGGAAAATAAATTATTGTTTTCTAAACATAATTTATGCTGACCAGAGTGTATGGTACATGCATTACACATTACCACATTTAAAATATGTGGTTTAGCATGGGCATCATCTCTTTTTATGTGTGGCTCTCTTGCATCTCAGTGGATTCCAAAGGCACAAGGAAATTGTGGCACAAAATCTCAAGTTACATAGAAAGATTCATCTACATTGTTGTCTACTATTTTTGGCCATGTGGTCATTGGATAGATTTCATTAGCATTTGAAAATCATATGAAAATAGAGCAACCTTATTACTCAACCATGCATGAGTACCTAGCTATAATTTCAAATTCAAATATCTCTTAGGTGGTCACATGTGGTAGTTTGGTTACAGGGTGGATCATAGAAGCCTTATCTTTTACCACGATATTTTGAGTTAGAATATTTTTTCCTCCTCTATGTGGTATGATGATATGCAAATATCCACCTTCATTAATGGATCACTTAACCAAGAAGACCCATCTTCCCATTATATCAATATCCACCTTGTTCAAAGTTCCAATAAGCATAAAAGTAACATCGATGACACTCCTTTCCACTCTACCAATGGTACAAATAATCTCATAATAAGAGCCATCATGGATGGGAATCAACATAATTTTAGTTTGCATTTCCAAGAAAGTAGATGATGGCTAGATTTCCTTGATCACTTACCATTGAATGCTTTTGAATCATGCCTCTCTATTTGGTTGATTCATCTCCATTGACATATGATCTTTAGAATCAGGTACTCTATCATCATTGGTAGCATAATTCACAAGTCCTCCCTCTTTTCAATGGTTTGTGAGTTCCCAAGTGAAATTATTGTGCCTTCACTCTTTGCATTGAAAATATATCCTTCATATTTTCCCCTTGATATATGTTGCTCGTTTTGGATAGTTTACCTTATTTATATGGAGAGTTCCATCACCCATTTCAATCTAGTTAAGTTGTTTTCATTCATCACCTTATCGAATCCCTCTAGATTTTTGCATTTCACTTTTTTTTTTGTCATGTGTGTTCTCCCCCTTTCCATGGTAGAATATAAACATACATCCCTTCACCTTGATCCTCTAGTTGAAGATATTTTTTGGGACCATAGATTTCTCCATTTTCTATAAAACTTTGGAGAGTGACAGGGACCTCTCCATGGAGTTTATTTGTATGTGGGATGATGACCACATCACTATTCATAAATTAAGCTTCAATATTAATGTTGTTATCATGGAAAATATAATTATATTTCCAAATGGTGGGGAGATCATACACAAAGAGAAGCACTCTCTGTAGAGTGAGCTATCTCTATTCAAGGATAAAGAGGATAAATTGGGTAGGGATAAAGGAGGCATCATTCAAGAGACCCTACCAAAATCTTGGAATTTTGTGATGATAACAATGTTGCAGTACTTCACTCTAGATGGTCTCAGTTCCATATTGAGGAGTTTCCATCTAGTCTTTCTCAATCACCTAAGAGGTAAAAAACAATCAATATCCTAGAATACCTCTATAGGTCAGTAAGTGTTCTGTTTTGAACATCAAGAAAGGTGTTTCTTCCTTTCCCCTTCACCATGGGTTACACATGATTCTCTATAGGCATGTGCTTGAGCATGAATCAAGGAGAGTAGTAGTAGTAGTTTTTAACCTAGTGGATGATATCGCTATTGAATATCCACCATATCTAATAATTGATCGGGTTCTTTATTACCAGGTGAAAGAGGAAGGAATACCTAATTTTTTGAGGATAAAGCAATATCTCTACCAAAATAGGATAAAATATATAATCATAAAATTCAAGTCCCCTATCATCATCAATAACCCAAAATAGTCAGATGATTCTCTATCCTTCAATATGGAGAAGACTTCTGGCTCCAAGAAATGTCACCTTGTAGAATGTTCTTCCAATAAACCTTCTTTGCTTGTCTTCCAAGTGTCATGCTAGCCATATTTCTCTGATAAGGGCCACCTATAGTATCTTTAGGAAATCATGAAGGCCCTCTCTTGAGCTACCAATATGACCTCTTCATTATTGGTCCAAATGAATTCTCTTTTGGAATAATATAAATACTAGTTTAAGATTCTGGAGGAATTCAATAGTTTGGATGGTGATGATGGGTAGGTTGATGTACACCATAATGACAACAATACTAGTGTTTTATATTGTATATATTTTATTCAATTTTTAATTTTTGTTGAGGAAGTTGTGGACCTCTTATTTTATCTCTTATTTTACCCCTACGAAGCCATCTCTTTTTTCCCTATGAGATTTTCTCTTCTGCCCTTGTGTGGGATTTTTATTTTTGTTTTAGCAATTTATCTTTGATGGCCGAAAGAGGGTCTATATTTTTTGATGTAAATTGGTTGGGATATTCTCTCTAAATCATCAATTTTTTCTAAAATGTTATAGGATCCTTTCGAAACCCTTGCTCACCAATAAAATAAAAAACAAGTGCATAAATGAATTATACATACAATACAATAAAATAATGGTCACTAACTCAAGTGAAGCTTAACAACCAAATTTTTCAATATCCCCTTAAGGTACACTCTTCCACACCAAGTAGATCCCACATGCACGCAAAATGAGCCTCAAGCATGTACTTGATTAGGATATCTACTACCACTTTGTTTATGGTACGAAAATAATCTCAAGCATCCCATGGGCATGTATATGGTGAGAAAACCTTGTTTTATTTTCTCTTTAAGCCTAATTAATTTCAAGTGTGCACAAGGGAGATTCGTTAGAATGTATGATTTCCCACCTAAGGGTCTCTTCCAAAGGAGACCCTGATGATATAAATATCCTTAATACAACTAGACTCCTACTCAATTCATTTTTCTATGGTTGTGTGTAAGTTGATGTAATGCTTGTGTTGTCGATGTATTAGGAGTTTAATTAAAATAAAACACCTAAAGTTTTTGGATCTCTATTTATCCAACTCTTATTGATCCTTAATGGTTATTTAAAACTAAATCATCAAGGATCATCTAAATGAAGAACACAAGCTTATACTGAGAGGGGGGGTGAACAGTATAAGACCACTTTTTCAATTTGCTTTAAAATCAACTTTCAAAATAGTATAATGCAGTGTATAGATAGCAGTAATAACAACAGAAATCAAAGCAATGCACAACACACCATCCACAAAGCGACACAACAATTTACGTGGTTCACCCAATGTGGGCTACTCCACGGATAAAACTTTTATCTAAAAGTTATATCACAGTTCTTTGGGAAACCTTCCCAATTACAAAGTTTATGGGCACCAACCCAAAGGAGACACCTTCCCCTAGCTCTGCTCTTAGTGGTGATCCTCTAGAGGACCTCTACCTCCTCTACCCTTAGCAAGTGGAACTCTATCCACAGAAGACACCTGTCTTCCCTGCTCTGGCTGGAGATCTCTGTCCTCAACTCTATCACTGCAAAGCCGTTCCTCAAATTCGCACCAAACACAGTCCTTCGGTCTAGCACAAATCTATCCTCTTCCTCTGTTCTTTTTTGTTACAACCGCACTTGGTCAAAACCAACTTTTCACTATCTGTGCAAACACAATAGCACTCGATCAACTTATGCACTTCTACCAAAACATAGTAGTGCATTCTTTGCACATTCAGTGCAAACACAGCAGCACAGTCTTCGCACTCTCTGCTCAAACACTATAGCATAGTTGTCGCACACTCTATGCAAACATAGTAGCATAGTCATTGCACACTCTACGCAAACACAATAGTCGATCAGACTTCCACTTATGCACCTCTACGATCGAACTTCTCCCCACACTCTATCTGCACAAATCGCACTTCGAACACACACTTGATCGATTCCAAACTCTTCAAGCAGCCCTCCTTTTATACTCACAATCTCAAGATTAAAACCTTGGTCTTAGTCGACTGTTTACCCTTCAACCACGTTGGCTACAAAACCCTACGCTGCGTCGGCCCAGATTTAACTCTATCGGCTTCACTGCCTCCCTATAGCTTCTGGTGCAAAACTTCAACATGTCGTGATATCGTGACACCTTTGCCTGCCGTACACCTTCTATTGCTTGCTATCATGAAATCGTGACACTTTTTGCCTTTGTCAGCCTTGACTTCATCCTTGTCATGAAATCATGACACATCTGACTTTTGCTGACGTCATCTGCAACTCTGTCATGAAATCGTGACCCTTTTTCCTTCATGGCCTTCTTCTCTACTTTTCATGAAATTCGACACATCCAATGAAATCGTGACCCTTCTTGCTTCTTCAACCTTTCTCGCTTGCACGAAAAGAACATGTCACAAAATCGTGACGCTTTCGCTGCCTTAAGCTCTTTTCTGCCATATGCCCATGAAACTGGAACATGTCATGAAATCATGACGCTTTTGTCTACAAAGCCTTCCTCTCTGCTTCTATCATGAAATCATGACACTTCTCCTATAGAAGACCTGCTTCCAGTTTCTATCATGAAATCGTGACACTTTCTCCAACTGAACGCTGCCAACTCAACCTGTCGTGAAATCGTGACACTTTCTACATTCGCAAGCTTTCTCTTCAACCTGTCATGAAATCGTGACACTTTTTGCAACTTACTGCTGCCATCTCAACCTGTCATGAAATCGTGACACTTTCTGCATCCGTACAACTTCTTTGTAGCCTATCATGAAATCGTGACACTTTTTGTTTCAGACTCTTCCTTTTGTTGCATGTCACGAAATCGTGATAGTTCTTTCTTCAAGCTTTTCAGCATGTCATGAAATCGTGACAGTCCTTACTTTGATTTTTGTAGCTTGTCACGAAGTTGCAACAGTCCTCACTTTGTCTTCTATAGCATGTCATGAAATCGTGACACTTTTCCTTTCGGACTCTCTCTCTCAACATGTCACGAAATCACGACACTTTCTCGTCCGAACAACTTTCCTGGCAATGTGTCACGAAATCGCGACACTTTTCTTTCTCTGCCTTCCTACACTTTTCGAGATGCAAAAATGCGACATGTCATGAAATCGTGACACTTTCCATTTTGCTCTGCTTCTCTGCCAACATGTCACGAAATCGGTTTTCTATCTGTCTTCCAACATGTCAGCAAATCGTGACAGTTTTGCCAAAACTTTCTCTCTCCTCAAACATGTCGCGAAATCGTGACAGTTTTGCCAGCACTCTCTCTTTCCTCAAACATGTCGCGAAATCGTGACAGTTTTTCCAGCCGCCTGCATACTTTTTCTTACTTGTCTTTTTCTTGATCTTTTGCAACTGGGCTACTAAGGACTTCTTGGAAACTTACTGATCATGCTCTGGATAATCTTCAACAGAACAAATTCCTTGACAACAAATCAAATTACTTCAAGAACTTCTTTGACATCAATGACAACTACTATACTTGAGCAAAGGCAATGTACCCAAGGTACCCAAAATTGCCAACAATCTCCCCCTTTGTCATTGATGGCAAACCTTTTCTAAAAGCACATCTTCAAGAGCCAAAACTGAAAGCAATCTGAGCTGACTACTGAGAATATTTCTTTGAAGTTTTGCTCCCCCTGACTTGAAGCTCTCCCCCTTACTCATATTTCTCCCCCATACTCAAATCTCTCCCCCTTTGTCATCAATGGCAAAGGGTCACCTTTGGGGCTCGGGACTAAGAATGAGCTTCTTAGCTTAGTCCCTCCCCCACCTCCTGATGAGGTGATTAAAATAGGGGTGGGAGTAAAACTCCCATTAGGCACTCATCATCATCAGTGTCTACAATTTCTTTGTCGGGCCTTCTCTTGAACTCTTTGTCCATATTTCTGTTTTTGTCACTTTTCTTGTTCTTGTTCTCATCCCTATTTTTGTCCACGCCTTGATCCACGGACCTGTTCATATTACTTTTCCTATTCCTGTACTTTGGCAGTTCAGTTCTGCACTGTCTAGCTGTGTGACCTGCATTGTTGCATTTATAACAAGTAACACTGTAATTTCTTTTAGACATATCTGTTCTTTGAATCCGCCTGTTATAACTAACCGTGAACCTGTTATTAGCCTTGCAGACAAATGCCTTATGCCCAAACTGATTACAAGAGTAGCAGTACCCTTGGAAGAAATTAGCACTTCTGAAATTGTTGTTAACCTTCTTCATTTGAGACATGCAATGTACAGCCGTGTGACCAAATCTGTGACACGCAAAACATCTGCCGTAAAATATTCTTTTAATCAACCTTTTGGGTCCCGAAAACTTCTTCTTCGCATTCAAAATTCTATTTTCTGTTTCTACGCATCTATCACTTACGGACTCTTTTTTTGAAAAACTCTCTTCATCAGAACTCTCCTCATTTTGAAATTTCTTACTGGATTCCCCAATCTGTTCCTTGTGTGGCTTGACAAAACCAAGACCCGTTTTATCTATTGTTTTTCTTTGACCTTTGATAAGAGATTTAACCTTTTTGGAGCTTTCTTGAAACCTGTACAACTTATCCTTGTAATCTTTATTTTCCTCTTTCAAGGCAGCCATTTTCTGTTCTAATTCACTATACTCAAGCATCTTAGATTCTAACTCATTCTTGAGTTCTTGTGTCTTAGCCATAGAGATGTCAAGACTTTCTATGAGTTCATCTCTCTCCATACAACATTCATCTAACTTATCCTTGAGTCTAGCATTCTTCTTTCTTTCCTTTTTCAAAACACTAAGAGCATTAGTAAGTTCACATTCAAGATCCTCTATTTGATTGCATTTTGAATTATCAAGGCCTTTTTCAGATTTCTTATCACTAGAGGTGCTACCCTTTTCAAAAACCATACATGCATCTTCCTTATCATTTTCTGAAGCATCCTCATACATACTAGCAACCAATTCATTATTTGTGCAATTATCCTCAAGGTGCCCAAAATTTCCACATCTAAAACATTTCATGACAATGAATTTATGTTTCGGTTCTTCCTCCTTTTCTGAAATGAACAACATCTCATTTTCATTATCACTAGAAGAACTTTCACTATCACTGCTAGAACACTTACTTGCTTTGTCCAGGTAGAGGCTCTTCTTGTTCTTGTGTGAATGCCTCTTTCCTTGATTGTTGTGCTCATCTTTGTTCTTTCTGTAATACCTGTGCTTTTCAGAATCCTTGCTCTTAACATCCTGTATATCTTCATCACTTTCATTCTTTGAAACAATATACAGTCAGTAGCATAATGACCAAACTTTCCACAGTTGAAACACCTTATGTTTTTCTTGCTTTTGTGTTTTCTAGAGAACTTGCCTTTCTTGCTGTAATATGCCTCTTCATCACTAGAAGACTCATCACTCTCTTGAATCTGTTTGCCCTTTGATTTCTTGGTAACTTTGAAAGCTGCCTCTTTCTTGACATCAACTTTCACTTGAGTTCTCAGCTCAAATGTTGCAAGAATACTATGGAGCTCATCCTTTTTCAATTTATCTAAATCTTTAGCTTCCTCAATAGCAGAAATATTTTCACTAAATCTATTAGGAAGGGATCTTAAAATCTTATCACACACATCATTTTCAGCAAGCTCAAGACCTAGGTCTTTCATGGAGTTAACAACCTCATCCATACGAAGCATGTAGTCACTAATATTTTCATCATCATTCATTTTGAGTTGTTCAAACATACCTTTAAAATGTCTCAATTTGGCCTTTCGAACATTTGCATCACCTGTATGAACCACCTGCAATTGTTTCCACATTTCACTAGCTGTCTTGCAGTGAATAACTTTGGTGAGATCTGCTTTCTATAAGCCTCTCAGGATTGCATTCATGGCTTTTGAATTGTTGTGAAGCATGAGCCTGTCTTCTTTGGTATAAGGACCATGTTCAGGAATAGTGTATTCGTCTTCAATCACTTCCCATACCTCATTACCAAGTGCCATTAGATAAACTCTCATTCTTGCACTCCACAGACCGAAATCTGATCCATCAAGAATAGGTGCTGCATTGCCACCTAAAAAATCCATTGTGTTCTTAACCAGTTCTTCCTTTCGGTTGTTAAACCTTTTCGAAGGAACCCGCTCTGATACCAATTGAAGAACACAAGCTTATACTGAGAGGGGGGGTGAACAGTATAAGACCACTTTTTCAATTTGCTTTAAAATAAACTTTCAAAATAGTATAATGCAGTGTATAGATAGCAGTAATAATAGCAAAAATCAAAGCAATGCACAACACACCATCCACAAAGCGACACAACAATTTACGTGGTTCACCCAATGTGGGCTACTCCACGGATAAAACTTTTATCTAAAAGTTATATCATAGTTCTTTGGGAAACCTTCCCAATTACAAAGTTTATGGGCACCAACCCAAAGGAGACACCTTCCCCTAGCTCTGCTCTTAGTGGTGATCCTCTAGAGGACCTCTACCTCCTCTGCCCTTAGCAAGTGGAACTCTATCCACAGAAGACACCTGTCTTCCCTGCTCTGGTTGGAGATCTCTGTCCTCAACTCTATCACTACAAAGCCGTTCCTCAAATTTGCACCAAACACAGTCCTTCGGTCTAGCACAAATCTGTCCTCTTCCTCTGTTCTTTTTTGTTACAGCCGCACTTGGTCGAAACCAACTTTTCACTGTCTACGCAAACACAGTAGCACTCGATCAACTTATGCACTTCTGCCAAAACACAGTAGCGCAGTCTTCGCACATTCAGTGCAAACACAGTAGCACAATCTTCGCACTCTCTGCTCAAACACTGTAGCATAGTTGTCACACACTCTATGCAAACATAGTAGCACAGTCATTGCACACTCTACGCAAACACAGCAGTCGATCAGACTTCCACTTATGCACCTCTACGATCGAACTTCTCCCCGCACTCTATCTACGCAAATCGCACTTCGAACGCACACTTGATCGATGCCAAACTCTTCAAGCAGCCCTCCTTTTATACACACAATCTCAAGATTAAAACCTTGGTCTTAGTCGGCTATTTACCCTTCAACCACGTCGGCTGCAAAACCCTACGCTGCGTCGGCCCAGATTTAACTCTGTCGGCTTCACTGCCTCCCTGTAGCTTCTGGCGTGAAACTTCAACATGTCGCGATATCGCGACACCTTTGCCTGTCGTACACCTTCTATTGCTTGCTGTCACGAAATCACGACACTTTTTGCCTTTGTCAGCCTTGACTTCGTCCTTGTCATGAAATCGTGACACATCTGACTTTTGCTGACGTCATCTGCAACTCTGTCGTGAAATCACGACCCTTTTT
Source organism: Wollemia nobilis (assembly GCA_028583015.1). Classification (NCBI taxonomy): domain Eukaryota; kingdom Viridiplantae; phylum Streptophyta; class Pinopsida; order Araucariales; family Araucariaceae; genus Wollemia; species Wollemia nobilis. The sequence goes on along the minus strand of JAQPPZ010001844.1, from coordinate 4,376,079 downwards.
CCTTCATGGCCTTCTTCTCTACTTTTGTCACGAAATCATGACACATCTACTTCTGCTGACGTCAACTGCAACTCTATCATGAAATCATGACCCTTCTTGCTTCTTCAACCTTTTCTCGGCTTGCACCAGCGAAAATGGAACATGTCACGAAATCGCGACGCTTTCGCTGCCTTAAGCTCTTTTCTGCCATATGCCCACGAAACTGGAACATGTCACGAAATCATGACGCTTTTGTCTACAAAGCCTTCCTCTCTACTTCTATCGTGAAATCATGACACTTCTCCTATAGAAGACCTGCTTCCAGTTTCTGTCGCGAAATCGTGACACTTTCTCCAACTGAACGCTGCCAACTCAACCTGTCGCGAAATCGTGACACTTTCTGCATTCGCAAGCTTTCTCTTCAACCTGTCATGAAATCGTGACACTTTCTGCAACTTACTACTGCCATCTCAACCTGTCATGAAATCGTGACACTTTCTGCATCCGTACAACTTCTTTGTAGCCTGTCACGAAATCATGACACTTTTTGTTTCAGACTCTTCCTTTTGCTGCATGTCATGAAATCGTGACAGTTCTTTCTTCAAGCTTTTTAGCATGTCACGAAATCATGACAGTCCTTACTTTGATTTTTGCAGCTTGTCACGAAGTCACAATAGTCCTCACTTTGTCTTCTACAGCATGTCGCGAAATCGTGACACTTTTCCTTTCGGACTCTCTCTCCTGCAACATGTCACGAAATCGTGACACTTTCTCGTCCGAACAACTTTCCTGGCAATGTGTCATGAAATCGTGACACTTTTCTTTCTCTGCCTTCCTGCACTTTTCGAGACGCGAAAATGCGACATGTCACGAAATCGTGACACTTTCCATTTTGCTCTGCTTCTCTGCCAACATGTCACGAAATCGCGATAGTTTTTCCAGCTACGTCTCTGTCTTCCAACATGTCGCGAAATCGCGATAGTTTTGCCAAAACTTTCTCTCTCCTCAAACATGTCGCGAAATCGTGACAGTTTTTCCAGCACTCTCTCTTTCCTCAAACATGTCGCGAAATCGTGATAATTTTTCCAACTGGGCTACTAAGGACTTCTTGGAAACTTACTGATCATGCTCTGGATAATCTTCAACAGAACAAATTCCTTGACAACAAATCAAATTACTTCAAGAACTTCTTTGACATCAATGACAACTACTATACTTGAGCAAAGGCAATGTACCCAAGGTACCCAAAATTGCCAACACTAAATGCAATGCTTAATTTTAAATCATACAAATGCATGTAAACAAGAGCTAACCTATATGCACTTCAAGTTTTGAATGAGCTAGACTAGAGAGATTTCAATTTCAAGGTAAAACAAGGAGGAATGCAATAAAATAATTTAGCCTAATGCAACTAAATGCTTTTTGTTTCTTTTCCTATGTGCTTGAAAGTGATCAAAAGGTTAAATTTTAGTCTAAGGTTCCTTAATTGATTAGTCTTTTAGTATTTTGTAAAGAAATAAGAATGTTTTGTGAAGAAATTGTAAGGTTTTGTAAACGATTAGGGTTTTCTAGTTAGAATTCCTTAATTTGCCAAAGTAAATATAATTTCTACTTGCAAAACAAAAAAAAATAGAATAAAAATGTAGAAGAAATGAAATTACAAATATAAGAAAGGGCCAAGTGGCTAGATTACCTCTTATAGAGTTTGTCTACCAAATTTGACCCTAAAAAGTGCCAAATTTGCCACTGATACCAAATTCACCACTAGGATGGAAAATTTGGTAAATCTACACAAAAACACTAAAAAATTAGATTTATCTAATTTGGGGAGTGTATCTGAGTGCAATGATGTTGAGCAAGGTGCAGCAACAGTATTGTCATTGTTGTCAACACAGTCAGATAGATCTATTGATGCAGTGGATAGGAAGTTCAAAAGCCTTTCAGATGCAGAAGATAGGAGTTCAAAGGTTACTCAGAGTATGTACAGTGATTTTCCAAGAAAACCGAAGTGGCCCATATGCAAAAGATCAAAGAAAAAGACAAGTAAGAAAAGTGTCGCGATATCGCGACATATACAACAGGCAAGAAAAACTATCACGATTTCGTGACATGTTGGAAGAGAGAGAAAAAGTAGGAAAAACTATCATGATTTCGCGACATGTTGGAAGAGAGAGAAAAAGCAGGATAAACTATCACGATTTCATGACATGTTGGAAGAGAAAAAGGCAAGTAGAAAAATTGTCACGATTTCGTGACATGTTGGAAGAGAAAAAGGCAAGTGGAAAAACTATCATGATTTCGCGACATGTTGGAAGAGAAAAAGGCAAGTGGAAAAACTATCATGATTTCATGACATGTTGGAAGAGAAAAAGGCAAGTGGAAAAACTATCACGATTTCATGACATGTTGGAAGAGAAAAGAGCAAGTGGAAAAACTATCACGATTTCATGACATGTTGGAAGAGAAAAAGGCAAGTAAGAAAAGTGTCACGATTTCATGACATGTTGGAAGAAAAAGAGAAAGCAGGAAGAAGTGTCACGATTTCGTGACAAAGTTCGAAGAAAGAGAACAAGTAAGAAAAGTGTCACGATTTCATGACATGTCGCATTTTCACGACTAAAATAGGAGAGAGAAAGTAAGTTTGAAAAGTGTCATGATTTTGCAACATGTCACATTTTCATGACAAAATAAAGAGAGGAAGTGTACGGAAGTAGAACTGTCACGATTTCATGACAAGAAGAAAGCAAGACTTTGAAAGCAAAAGTGTCATGATTTCATGACAATAGCAAAGAAATGAAGTACGAAAGCAGAAGTGTCACGATTTCATGACAAAAGCAGAGAAGAAGACTTTGAAGGCAGAAGTGTCACGATTTCATGACAAAAGCAGAAAGCAAGACTTTGGAAGCAGAAGTGTCATGATTTCATGACATGTCACATTTTTGTGACTCGAAAAGGACAGGAAGGTAGAGAAGCAAAAGTGTCACGATATCGTGACATGTCGCATTTTTGCGACTCAAGAAGGGTAGGCAGGCAGGATAACAAAAGTGTCGCGATATCGTGCAATGTCACATTTTCATGACAAAGGAATAGAGAAAGCGTACGGAGGTGAAAGTGTCACGATATCGCGACATGTTGTATTTTCACGGTCCGATGCAAAGAGAAAGAGCAAGGAGAAAAAGTGTCGCGATATCGCGACATGTAGCTTTTTCGTGGTCCGATACAAAGAGAAAGAGAGAGAAAGAAAAAGTGTCGCGATATCGCGACATGTTGTATTTTTGGGGGCCAAAGCAAGGAGAAAGAGAGAGAAAGCGAAAGTGTCACGATATCGTGACATGTTGTATTTTCGTGGTTGAGTTGAAGTCGATGAAGACCGATGACAACCGACTAAAATTAGGGTTTACAGTTGTCATGAAAGCCGACTAAGATTAGGGTTTACAATCGACTAAGATTAGGGTTTTCATCATAAGAATTCTGTTATAAAAGGAGGGCTGTTTGGAGAATTGAGGTGTAGTCGAAGTGTGCGAAATACGGTCATTGTGCGCAGAGAGCAAGTCATGTCGAATCATTCTAAGTGTGAAATTTTGCTAAGAAAGCAGAGTGCACAACAGGGAGAAGACGACTGTGAAGTTCGAGTGTAGCGAAGCAGAGTGTGCGAAGTGATTACGTAGAGAAAGCAGAGTGCATAGAGAAAGCAAAGGTGACCAGTCAGGGTCTAGCAAAAGCAAAGGTATCTTACTATCAATCTTCTAGTTTTAGAATTGAAGTCCAAGTTGGTGCTTGGCATCAGGGGTTGGTGCTCCTTTCTGTTGGTGCAGATAAATCAGGGGTTGGTGCTCCTTCCAGTGGGTGCTGGTAAATTGTTTGTAAAGTTGTTGCTTTGCAAAGGCTAGATTTGGATGGTAGTCCAAGCAGTCATTTTTGAGGAGTAGCCACTTTGGTGAACCTCGTTAAATCTTGTGTTGTGTGATGTTCTCTTGTGATACTTGCTTTATCTGGTTCTAAGGTTTCATTATTTCTATTTTAAGAGCTATGAATTTAAGTTTAAAGAGCTACACTGATTCACCCCCCCTCTCAGTGTCATTGTAAGACTAACAATTGGTATCAGAGCTAAGTTCTTGTACAAGCTTAACCAGCTAGGGTGATCTTGGAAGTAACACAATGGCAGGTGGTGAAGGTTTCTCATCAAACAAAGCACCATTGTTTGATGGATCTAATTACGCATTCTAGAGAATCAGGATGCAGACATATCTCTGTGCTTTGGGATACGACATCTGGGATTCAGTAGTTAGTGGATACACAATACCCATCACTTCTCCAAAAGAGGTTGACGAAAAGAAACTGTTTGAAAATAACTCAAAAGCAAAGAATGCTCTCATGTGCGGATTAGCAGACAATGAACTAGTAAATATCATGAGCTATAAAATGGCAAAAGAGATATGGGACAAACTAAGGAGTATTCATGAAGGAGACGATAAGATCAAGGAGGCCAAGTTACAGACACATCGAGCTCAGTTCGAAGTATTAAATATGAATGACGATGAAAACATTGAGGCATATATGCTGAGAGTTAATGGAATCATTAATGCGATCAGAGGACTCGGCGAGGATATCGAAGACTCTACTATCGTGAAAAAGGTATTAAGATCTCTTCCTCAAAGGTTTGATTCTAAAGTCTCAGTGATAGAAGAAGCTAAAAATCTAAATTATTTTAGTATAGATGAGATGTATGGTTCCTTGACTGCATATGAGATGAGGATAGGAAGATCTAAACCCAGAGACAGAGAAGCGGCTTTTAAAGCTCTTAAAGATAAAAATGCAAAACAAAAGTCCGAGGAAGAAGAGACATCAGATGAAATGGAAGCAAACTTTGTTAGAAAACTAAAAAGGGGAAAAGGAAAATACAGAGGAAAGCTACCGCTTAAATGTTTCAACTATGGAGGCGTTGGGCATTTTGCGACTAAATGTCCTCTTAATGAGAAGAACAAAAATGATGAAGGATCGCACCAAGAAAGAAGTGACTGGAAGAAGAAAATGAATTTCAGAAAAGGCAACTTCAAGAAGAAAAGTTTCATCTCCAGAAATGCCAGTTCATCAGAAGACAGCTCTGGTGAGGATTCTGAAGAGGAAACAGGTGAAGCTCTTTTCATGGCATTTGAAGAAGTAAAATCAGAAAAGGAAGGAGTGAACTCTAAAGTATGTGGTGAAAACCCTGAGGCTGAAGTAGATCTAGAAGGTGAGTTGATCTCTGCACTTGAAGAGTGGAAAATAGAGAGGAAAAAGAATAAGAAACTTTCAAAAAGGCTTGAGGATGCAAATGAAATCATATCCAGTTTGAAAGTACAGATAGAAGAATCCAAGAAAATCTCTGAAGATCTTGAAGTGCAAATAACCATGAAAATAGATTATTGCAGCAAGCTAGAAGAAGAGATTGTTGGTTTAAGAATGCAGCTAGAAGAGATGAATAAGAAAATCAGTTGTTATCACAAATGTGAAGTAAGTTCTATGAAGTTGGATAAGATCATAAATGACCAAAGGCCTGTAGGCATCAAATTTGGTCTGGGTTTCGTCGAAGGAGAATCATCAAATGGATCAAAGGCCAGAAATGTAGAATCCATAAAGAATGAAGATAAGAAACAGGTTGATCAAGGAAAAACATCTCATGCAAAAGAAAGCAATAATGCCAGGCACGAAAGGAGAATTGACAATGATGGATTCACCAATGTCACACATCAAAGAAGAAGAAGACCTATGGCTCCTACGGCAACATGGCAAAGACCATCACCCGGGTTCAATTATCCCTTTTCTGGTTTCTGTTTTAAATGCAATGGCTATGGACATAAAATCTCAGACTGCAAATATAATGTAAGACCAAGGAATTTCACCAGTAGAAATGCTTTCTCTCCTTTGATGAATTATACAGTAGAATGTTATAACTGTCATAATTTTGGGCACATTGCAAGAAACTGTAGAAGTACATTTGCATCAAATCAGTTTCAGGGAAGAAAATTTCAACCAAACAGGATGAGACAAAATAGAAAACTTCTCGAAAAACATGCACAAGCTATTGATAAGGGAAAGGCAAAACAAGAGCTCAAATCTACTATCAAAATGGAGTGGAAAGAAAAAGAGCGACTCAAAGAAGGAAAGGAATCCTTAATAGTACAAACAACATTTAAAGCACAGAATAAATATGTACCATGGATACTTGATAGTGGATGCTCCAGTCATATGACAGGTGACAAGCAAAAATTTGAGAAGTTACAAAAATATGAAGGTGGTTCAGTAAAGTTTGGAAATAATGATGGAGCTAAGATAGTTGGCAAAGGCTCAGTTAAAATTAGTGATGGAAAAATTAAGTCAGAAGAAGTCTTGTTTGTGGATGGGTTGAAACATAACTTGTTGAGCGTAAGTCAGATTTGTGATAAAGGTCATGAAGTAGTTTTTATGAAGCAGGGTTGTGAAGTCAGAAAAACAAATAGTGGAAAATTGATAGCAACTGGATCAAGGACATCTGGCAACCTATACACGCTCTCAGAGACTTCAAAAGGAGCTTGTTTTATTGGACAGGAAGAAGAAAATTGGTTGTGGCACAAGAGACTCGGTCATATCAGTTTTGATAATCTAGTAAAAATCACCTCAAAAAGGGCAGTGAGAGATATTCCCACCATCAACAAACCTGCAAACAACATTTGTGCTTCATGCCAAAAGGGGAAGCAAACTAGAGTCACATTCAAAACAAAAGAGTACTACACAAGCAAACCTTTGGAACTAATACACACTGATTTATGTGGACCCATGAGAACACAAAGCATAAATGGTGACAAATATTTTATGTTGTGCATTGATGACTATTCCCGAATGACATGGATATTTTTCTTGAAGCATAAATCGAAGCTTTTGATATGTTCAAGATTTTCAAAAACCAAGTTGAGAATGAAACAGGAAAGAGGATCAAATGTCTAAGATCATATAGAGGAGGAGAATTCATTTCAGAGGAGTTTATAGAGTACTATGAAAAATACGGTATTAAGAGACAGTTTTTAGCAGCCAGGACACCTCAGCAAAATGGAGTGGTAGAAAGAAAGAACAAGACAGTGCAGGAAATGGCACGGACTATGCTAGCTGAAAGCAGAGTAGCAGACAGATTTTGGAAAGAAGCAGTCCATACTACGGTGTATATCCAAAATAGGTACATGCTGAGAACACATGAAAGCAAAACTCCTTATGAGTTGTGGTTCGGTAAAAGGGCAACAACAAAATACCTCAAAGTTTTTGGCAACAAGTGCTACATCAAAAGAACTGAAGATAATCTTGGTAAGTTTGAAGATAGAGCGGATGAAGGTATTTTTGTCGGTTATTCATCAAAAAGCAAAGCTTACAAATGCTACAACAAGAGGCTAAAGAAAATTGTGGACAGTGCCGATGTTAAATTTGATGAAGGTAGAGAACGAGTAATGAGCTATGAAACGAACTACCCAATCTATGAAGAGGTTATTGAAGGAGATGAGGAAAACGAAATGGAAAAGATACAGAAAATTGACTCAGATGATTTAAGTTGTGATCTAGAAGTAGAAGAAAATAAGAAATTCAAAACAGGCAGTCGTGAGAAAAATCATCCTAGAGAGCAAATAATTGGAGACCCCAAAGTTGGTGTTCAAACAAGAAGAAGAGTAGTAAGTAACTACTCTCTATTATCCAGCATTGAGCCCAAAAATGTTGTTGACGCAAGCAAAGATGAAAGTTGGATGAAGGCAATAAATGAAGAATTAGATCAGATCGAGAAAAACAAAACTTGGGAGTTAGTACCTAGACCTGCAAATAAAAATATAATCGGGACTAAATGGATTTTTCGAAACAAATTGAATGAAGATGGACAGGTAGTCAGAAATAAAGCAAGATTGGTATGCAAGGGTTATGCACAAGTTGAAGGCATTGACTTTGAGGAAAATTTTGCACCAATAGCTAGACTAGAGGCAATTAGAATGTTTCTGGCTTTAGCAATCTACAAGAATTTCAAAGTTTATCAAATGGATGTGAAATCAGCGTTTTTGAATGGGAAACTTGAAGAAGAAGTTTATATTGAGCAACCAGATGGTTTCCAACTTGGTGATGATCCCAACTTGGTTTGCAAGTTGAAGAAAGCATTATATGGCTTAAAACAGGCACCCCGAGCATGGTATGCAAGGCTAGACAACTATCTCACTCAACAAAGGTTTAAGAAAGGTATGGTGGATAGTAATTTGTATGTCAAAACAGAAAATGGGCATCTTATTGTTCTTGTTGTATACGTAGATGATATCATATTTGGCAATAGCAAGGATGAGTCGTGTAAAGATTTAGCAAATAAGATGCAGAAAGAATTTGAAATGTCAATGATTGGTGAACTTTCGTATTTCCTCGGGTTGCAAGTTAATCAAAATAAGAAGGGCATATTTATTTCTCAAGTTAAATATGTGAAAGAGATGTTAAAAAAGTTCACAATGGAGGATTGTAAGCCAGTTAGCACACCCATGACGACAGGTTGCAAGTTGAGCAAGGATGACAAATCTCCAACTGTTGATCAAACCATGTACAGATCTATGATTGGAAGCTTATTGTACCTGACAACTACCAGACCAGATATTTTGTAGGCAGTATGCATGGTAGCACGATTTCAGGCTAATCCCAAGGAGACTCATGTGACAACAGTGAAAAGGATTCTTCGGTACCTCAAGGGTACTATGGAATATGGGTTATGGTATCCGAAAGGTAAAGACTTCACCCTTATTTCGTATTCAGATGCAGATTGGGCAGGATGTGTAGATGACAGAAAGAGTACCAGTGGAGGTGCATTCTATCTTGGAGACAGATTGGTCGCGTGGCACAGTAAGAAACAAGAATCAGTTTCTTTATCGACAACAGAGGCAGAATATATTGCAATGACAACATGTTGTACGCAGGTATTGTGGATGAAACAAACTCTGAAAGATCTTGGTATTAGTTTCAGTGAGCCAATATCAGTTAAGTGTGATAACACCAGTGCCATTAACATCTCCAAGAATCCGGTTATGCATTCATGCACAAAACACATTGCTATCAGGTATCACTTTTTGAAGGAGAAAGTTGCGAAAGGTGAGGTTAAGTTGGATTTTGTTCCAACTACAGAGCAAGTAGTAGATATCTTCACAAAACCATTGCCCAAGGAAGTTTTTGAGTACCTTCACAATAAATTGGGAGTGGTCACACTTCCCAAGAATTGACTAGCTACAGGGATCACATTCTCAGGGGGAGCATTTAAGTATTTGATTATCTTTGTGCTCATGTTCATGATTTTTGCTAAGTGTAATAAATTGTGTCTGAGAATGTTGTGCATGGACTCAGGGGGAGTCTGCAGTAGCCCTTTGGTATTATTGTCAAAGGGGGAGAAGAGTTACAGGAAATTGCACATGTGTTGCCAACAATTCCAAAGGGGGAGATTGTTGAGCAAGGTGCAAAACAAGTATTGTCATTGTTGTCAACACAGATCAGATAGATCTATTGATGCAGTGGATAGGAAGTTCAAAAGCCTTTCAGATGCAGAAGACAGGAGTTCAAAGGTTACTCAGAGTATGTACAATGATTTTCCAAGAAAACCGAAGTGGCCCATATGCAAAAGATCAAAGAAAAAGACAAGTAAGAAAAGTGTCACGATATCACGACATATATAGCAAGCAAGAAAAACTGTCACGATTTCACGACATGTTGGAAGAGAGAGAAAAATAAGAAAAACTATCATGATTTCGTGACATGTTGGAAGAGAGAGAAAAAGTAGGATAAACTGTCATGATTTCACGACATGCTGGAAGAGAAAAAGGCAAGTAGAAAAACTATCACGATTTCGTGACATGTTGGAAGAGAAAAAGGCAAGTGGAAAAACTGTCATGATTTCGTGACATGTTGGAAGAGAAAAAGGCAAGTGGAAAAATTGTCATGATTTCGTGACATGTTGGAAGAGAAAAAGGCAAGTGGAAAAACTATCGCGATTTCGTGACATGTTGGAAGAGAAAAGGCAAGTGGAAAAGTGTCACGATTTCGTGACATGTTGGAAGAGAAAAAGGCAAGTGGAAAAACTGTCACGATTTCGCGACATGTTGGAAGAAAAAGAGAAAGCAGGAAGAAGTGTCACGATTTCACGACAAAGTTCGAAGAAAGAGAACAAGTAAGAAAAGTGTCACGATTTCGCGACATGTCACATTTTCGTGACTAAAATAGGAGAGAGAAAGCAAGTTTGAAAAGTGTCACGATTTCGTGACATGTCACATTTTTGTGACAAAAGAAAGAGAGGAAGTGTATGGAAGCAAAACTATCATGATTTCATGACAAAAGTAGAAAGCAAGACTTCAGAAGCAAAAGTGTCATGATTTCATGACAAAAGCAAAGAAGTAAAGTATGAAAGCAGAAGTGTCATGATTTCACGACAAAAGTAGAGAAGAAGACTTTGAAGGCAGAAGTGTCACGATTTCACGACAAAAGCAGAAAGCAAGACTTCGAAAGCAGAAGTGTCACGATTTCGTGACATGTCACATTTTTGTGACTCGAAAAGGATAAGAAGGTAGAGAAGCAAAAGTGTCATGATATCGTGACATGTCACATTTTTGCGACTCAAGAAGGGCAGGCAGGCAGGATAACAAAAGTGTCGTGATATCATGCAATGTCGCATTTTCGTGACAAAGGAATAGAGAAAGCGTACGGAGGCGAAAGTGTCATGATATCGTGACATGTATTTTCGTGGTCCGATGCAAAGAGAAAGAGCAAGGAGAAAAAGTGTCACGATATCATGACATGTAGCTTTTTTGTGGTCCGATACAAAGAGAAAGAGAGAAAGAAAAAGTGTCATGATATCGTGACATGTTTTTTTGGGGGCCAAAGCAAGGAGAAAGAGAGAGAAAGTGAAAGTGTCATGATATCGACATGTATTTTCGTGGTTGAGTTGAAGCCGACGAAGACCGATGACAACCGACTAAAATTAGGGTTTATAGTTGTCATGAAAGCCGACTAAGATTAGGGTTTACAGCCGACTAAGATTAGGGTTTTCATCATAAGAATTTTGTTATAAAAGGAGGGTTGTTTGGAGAATTGAGGTGTTGTTGAAGTGTGCAAAATACGGTCACTGTGCGCAGAGAGCAAGTCGTGTCGAATCATTCTAAGTGTGAAATTTTGCTAAGAAAGTAGAGTGCACAATAGGGAGAAGATGACTATGAAGTTCGAGTGTAGCGAAGCAGAGTGTGCGAAGTGATTGCGTAGAGAAAGCAGAGTGCACAGAGAAAGCAAAGGTGACCAATCAGGGTCTAGCAAAAGCAAAGGTATCTTACTATCAATCTTCTAGTTTTAGAATTGAAGTCCAAGTTGGTGCTTGGCATCAGGGGTTGGTGCTCCTTTCTGTTGGTGCAGATAAATCGGGGTTGGTGCTCCTTCCAGTGGGTGTCTGGTAAATTGTTTGTAAAGTTGTTGCTTTGCAAAGGCTGGATTTGGATGGTAGTCCAAGCAGTCATTTTTGAGGAGTAGCCACTTTGGTGAACCTCGTTAAATCTTGTGTTGTGTGATGTTCTCTTGTGATACTTGCTTTATCCGGTTCTAAGGTTTCATTATTTATGTTTTAAGAGCTATGAATTTAAGTTTAAAGAGCTACACTGATTCACCCCCCCTCTCAGTGTCATTGTAAGACTAACAAGTGAGGTGGTAAACTATTTTCCCAAATGATCAAACCCCTTGTTTATGAAAAAATTGGGTTTGATTACCTCCTACGATGGAATTTTGCTTGTTGCCAAATTCACCACTAGGTCTACCACATTTACCACTAGAAAATTTGGTCTAAGTGGTGAATTTGGTTCTATGTATTCTGATTGCCAAATTTACCACTGATAGTTTAGCAAGGTGAATATGGTACTAAGATGGGCTTTTGAAGTTTTAGAGGTCAATTTTGATGGTTTTCGATTGAGTTTGAAGTTAAAAGTAAAGGGGAATGATCCTAGTATATTTTGCAAGGCCTGTGACTGATAAAATTAGAGAATTGATCTACAAAAATAAATAATTTAAGGACTAAAATTTTAAATGTATGTAAAGGGGATGAAATTGTAGAGTATGATTGAAATTTAGATTTTACAAGGGTGCAAGAGGGAAGGAAGAGTGTATAGTGTTGTTAGGAATAGTCTAAAACAACTAATCTAACTCCTAATTAGAGCAAATCAGTGTTTAATTGAAGAGATCAAGTGGAAATGCCAAGATATGCAATACTACTTACAACATATAAGCAATTGCAGTAATGAATGAATAACTAAAATTAGAATTTAAATTGAAAATGTAAGGGATTATAATATATGATATGATGATGAAGAGGATATAGAATATATAATTTAATATTTAGCAAAAAGCAAACTAGCATTTATAAAAGTAAATACAATGAAAAATGTAAGAATGATAATTAAAAACTAGCAAAAGCCCATAAAATGAAATAAAAAGAGAAAGGGAGCTTATACTAGAAGGAATATTTTGGGGCTGGACAAAGGGGATGTGAGATACAAGGCAATGACAACCTTGTATTCTTCACACCTTGCCTTGAGGAGAAGGGAGGAGAGAAAGACTTATGTATGCAATGTAAAATTACATGTAGTGCATGGAAGGAAATGGTAAGAAATTGAATAAAACTAGATTAAATGCTTGCAAATGAAAGAGATATTGAATTAAAGAAGCATGGAGATGAAATTAAATGATTAGTATACTTGAAATAAAAGTAAAACAATTTTGTAGGTGAAAAGAACAACATAGATACAAGATGCAAAAGATGTTAGGAAAGGCACCAAAAATCCTGCAAAATAGAGAGTTATGTGCAAAGTATGACGATGAAATGAATGCAAACTAGGATAAGCCTATAAAGAGATGTTAGAGGTGACCATAAAATACTTCAAATACTTGAAATTAGGACTGCAATAAATAATTTTAGGGCCTACAAAATAAAATGTGAGCTCAATATGATGATAAGTATGCAAAATGAATTGAAGCAAAGGCAAGTAAATGGAGTTAGTCAACTTGCAAAAGCTTAAAATTAGGAAGCTAAAATAATATGGATAGCAAGAAAATAAAGGAGAGAACTATGCTATATTTCACCTAGCTATGGCCTCTCCCTTGCATGAATATCTTGCCACCAAGCTCCCTTGCCTTGCCTAGTTGTCCTCCATAAATGCTTGCTAAATGACTCCTCAACACTTGAAATGCTTGAAGAGAGCTCTAAGAATGCTAGGAATGAGAATGCTAAGAAGAAAGAGAGAGCTTAGAAAATTTAGTAGAGATTTTCTACAATGAAACTTTATGGAGAATGCTTGCCCCATGGCCTCCTCAAATAGGATTTGAAGGAGGATTTAGAGGAAATGGATAAGAAGAATTCAAAATTGTTGCATATGATGTATTTTTAGAGCATGTGAAATTAATGGTAGAGGTTTAGGGGAGGTTAATCCATGCATCTAGTTCATGTGGAATATTCTGGCCGTTTTTACCAAATTTACCACTATCGACCAAATTTACCACTGGATCACTTGGTGATCTAGGTGGTGAATTTGGTAAGGAGTCCAAATATGATTTTGTGAGTTTGAAATTTGAAAATTTGACAAATTCATAATTAGAAAAATTCACCACTAGAAAAGTTGGTAGTGGAAATTTTGGTTAGAACTGATTTTGGTTGCTAGAGGTTGATTTTTGCACTTCACCAAATTCACCACTCATCTTACCAAATTTGCCACTAGTGAATTTGGTAAGGATGGTGAATTTGCTAAAGGTAAAACAATGATGTCTAGGATGATGGGGAGTGATCAAATTTGAGTTTGTGAAGTTTGCAACTAATTTTGGAAAGTTTTGAAGTGTTTGCGACTAGTCTTGAGAAATTGTGACTAGTGTGTCAAAAGGGCATCTACACTTTACCCCAGTTTTGATGTGATGTCTGAGATGTTGCATCAAAAGTTATGTTGTGATAATTAATCTTGATGCTATGATGGATTACTATTGTATTTCTTTGCTGATTTGAAGAGTTGGTTGTGATTTTGCTATTTTTTATTATTTTGTATACATGTGCCTCATTTTTCATGCCTTTCTATCAGGAGAAAATAATTTTATCTCATGTAAATTTTACCCCATGGAAAAGTCCCCTTTTTGATAACAATATGCCTAATGATAGGTTTTGGGATGAATTTTTAGGAATATGGGATGCTGAGTTGGTTAGCGATGATGAGTATATGGTTTCAAATGTAAAAGGAAAGGTGAAAGTGCCCTCATTTGTACTTTACTCTTTTTAGAAAGTTTGAGAGAGTGAGATAGAGTTGCTAGAGAGGATGCTCATATCCAAGGTTGGGTGCATCATGTGAACATGATTAGAGGGGTAGTCAATGTGTTAAAGGGCTAGTAAATGTGTTAAAGGGGTAGTCAATGTGGTACTAGGCCCTCATTTTGGGTCCCTTTTTTCAAGTTTTTTGTGAGTTGTGGCAAATTTGGTGCTAGTGGTGAATTTGGTACTAGTGCCAATGGTGAATTTGATCCTAGTGGTGAATTTAGCACTAATGAATTTGGCACCAATGGTGAATTTAAGATAGGATAGTGAATTTAATTTTGCACTTTTTAACCTTGATATGTGTAAATATAGACATATTTATACTTGCTAAAAATATATTTTTGAGGGCTATCCAATGGTAGTATTTTTGTGATATTTTATGAATATTTGATAGATATTCTAATTTGATCTTTTGGATGATTTTGGTAGGTGATGAAGACTTTTATGAGAAAAGAGCATCACCCTAAATTATTGTGGAGCATATTAGCGGGTGAGAAGAGTTGGAAGGATGTGGAAATTTTGGGGGTGATAGGGTTGTATCATTTTACCTATATGTGTAAGTTGAAGTTTGATCATTCCTTATTGACGGCCCTTGTAGAGAGGTGGTATCCATCCACCAATACTTTTAGGTTATAGATGACCAAGATGACAATTTTTCTAGAGGATGTATGGTGCATCCTCAAGGTGCTTTTTTGAGGTGTGTCTATTTTTTTGGGGATAAGTGTGAGAGCTATAAAGTTATAACTTTTAAGGAAATGTGACTTATCAAGGATGAAGTATGGATTGAGGACTAATGATGCCTATATAATAGGGCATATTGATCGATGAACTACATTCTTAACAATGGTGGTATTATGGTTTATTATGAGTGACACTAGTAGGATTTTTATGCCATGGGAATGGGGACCGATCATAGCAGGGCTAAGGGATGGTCATACTATCTATGCATGGGCCCCTGCCATCATAGTGATATTATACCATAATTTATACAAGGTGTTATACAGGTAGGGTCAGAGTCTGACATGTTGTACTTTGCTCCAGGTCTACACATGGGAGCATATAGCCATTTTCAAATCCATTGTAATGATTATGGGTGTTTATCCTGAGATTCCTATAGTTTACAGATGGAATATGTGAATTCGTCCTTCATATTTACCTCTAACTTGGGTGAGGCATCTTATTGATGATATTAGGGTGACACATGTTACATGGTGACCATATAGGGATAGGTATATGTGGTTTGAGGATCACAAGGAGCTAGCTAGAGTGAGGCAGATTCGATGGTTAGATGATGGGAACAAGGCTTATGAGTTGTATCAATTTAATCATATGACCCATCAGTTTGGAGAGGTACATGGAGTACTAGTAGTAGGAAAGATTTAGATACAACAAGTGCATCATGATACCTGGTGAGATCTTATGGATTTAGTTACCAAGGATGATCTAGCGGCATTGACTCTTGAACTAGATGATGTGGGAGTGGCAACAGGGTATAGTTATTGGTATGAGAGGTTTAGAACTCATCGACTAATATCAGGCTCACTATTGAAGGATCAAAGATAACTTTTCTATGATATGTTGAGTTCTCTAAGAGAAGCTAGGTGTTGTTATAGGAGAGAGGTATGGTAGAGGATGATGGATAGATGGGGGACCAGGGGATCAACTCCTTTAGATGTAGCTATATTGACTATGATTTCACTCTTGTATGCCCCAAGTGGTAGAGGGGGATCAATTTCATATGGATTAGGACAAAAATTTGGTGGGATAGGAGTAGAATTTGGTGGAGAAGTGGGGTCTAGTAGGATAGTAGAGGACGCTACGACGATAGAGTTGAGGGTTCTCTATCATAATTTAGAGGAAGTTAGGAGTTAGTTGGAAGCTTCTAAGGTTATGCAAGTGGAGGAGGCTACTAGTTCCAGCATTGATATGATTAAGATTCAATATGAGATGGACTATAGCACCCTAAAATTGGTGCAATAAAATTACAATAATTACATTCACCTTAGTAAATAATTTAAAATTCAAATTTAACCTCCCAAACCGCCCGTTAACCATCGGGTAATCCGTTTCCCCCTTTTCCATGCCAATTTTAGAGGTTGTTTTGACCATTTGATGATATCGTCGCCGATCAGACAATATCGCCCCAGATTTGATGATTTTTTCTGGACCAGGACGTCCAGATGATCTTGTCGCAAAACTAATTTTGCAAAGTTAGCTTATGTTCCAACGGGTCTCCAATCCGGGTAGAAGCATGTCTGTGCCATTAGGGACCCTCCCCCATTGGAGATCTCCCAAATTGGGATGATCTCCAACCTCCTAACTACTCCCCTAAGCCTATTTAATCCTAAGCTATTCCCTTAGCACCCCCCTGGCTGAAATTCTCTGCAATTTAACTCCATCTACGTTAAATCATCCCTATTTTGCATTTGCACTAGTCCCATACCAATTTTGTTGTAGGTACATCACTGTTTTTTAGCCGGATCTAGCACACATCGTCGTCGACGAACCTATTGAATTCGAGGCGATTTCGTATTGATGTGAGACGATCTCAACTGTAGCCCAGATTAAGGCAATCAGTGCCTGAAGTTTGCATTTCTAAAACATTTCTCTACTATTTTATTCTACAAATTAGATAATTTATTCAGTGTTTATGTTATTTTGCATTTGGAGTTCACCCATTTAGCTTAGATTGCATGCTAAGATCATGATTTGTCATTAGAATATCGTAATTTGCTTGAATTTCTTTTCATAACTATTATTCAATATTCATACATTCATTTGGTGTTGTTTCCCTCTGTTAGCATAGTAGTATTCGTTGTATTTTGTATTTGTTTTTTTGCTTGCAGGTCTCTGACGAACTTGTCTGATCTCAGATGAACCTGTCGAATTTCAGACGATCCTGACTGCTTCAAACATCAGAATCATCAGTAGACATCCGGATCTGGTATTCCTCATTTGCATTCTGTACATTATTTGTTTTATGTCTTTAAGTCTATTTTCTGTACTCATTGAATTTGCATTTTCATGTAGATTAATCTAGATTCATTTGGCCAAACCTAGGATATGAAAGCTTAAAGTTAAAAACGAACACATTAAAACACATTCCGAACCTAGGCATGGAAACTGCCCTTAAATGTTTCCTGGTGAACCCACCATCCATCGAAAAATCATCAAAATACACCTCCCTTTAGAGGCGGGACCTTTGCAAAGTCCTCTCAGTCCGAGGTACCGCGACATCCTTTTCCCATCCTCCTTCCGGGCATGGATCCAATAGCCTAAAGGTAAGGATACGAAAAATTTGGAGCGATACATGGACCAACTATAGGTAGATAGTGAGGAGACAATTTCTAATCTTAATTCAACTTTAGATCAATTTATGGAGGAGCAGGCCTTAAACTAGTTGATCATTGCTAGTCTTAGATCTGATTTGGAGCATATGACGAGGGAGAGAGATAAGACCAAGTCATGGGTTGGGAGAGGCTTATATAGTGTAGTGGTGGCCACGATTAAAAGACCACTAGAGTGATAGTTGGAGGCTTTTGGGGTGGCATTGGAGAGTTCTAGGGTAGCAATGGATACTATAAGATCGGATATCATAGAGAAGTTACAACATTCAATAGTTTAGCTTGAGAGGGAGTGAGGCAAGACTGTGCACTATTACTAGCTATATCATATAGATATCCTTGTAGATTAGCAAGTGCCATATCCTTTGGGATCATGGTCTAGGGCTCCTTCAGTGAGTGATACCTCTTGAAGGTCTACCAACTTTCAACCTTCTCCTCCACCAATGGGTGCTAGAGAGGCTAGATCCTCTTATTAGGTGGTCTTAGTGACATTCAGGAGTGAGTACCAATTTTGGGGCTATGGTACATCCTTCCATTATGAGTTGAGTGAATCATTATTCCTTTTTGTGATACACCTTCTCCATCAATATGTATAGTGCAAGGTATATATATATATATATATATATATATGATGATATTTTATTTTGGGACTTGATATGATGTCTTGATTCTTTTGTGTCTTGAATTGATGATGCATTTATGTGTTAATGTGTGATGTAGTTGACTAAGTAATTGTATTCTTGATTGAATTGCTCTAGTGATGGTTTTAGGATCAAATGTAGATGAGGGGAGATGCCCTGTTTGAGATATGTGTTGAGTATTTTGGATGATATATGACCATCCAAAAGTGTATATTATGAGCAATGGTCTTTAGACTAGATATAGGAGAATGCTCATAATATTTAGAGGTATATTTGTTTCCTTTTATGTGTTCCCATAGGTGGGAACATGATCTCATTATGTTTAAATGGTGGTATATGATGCCATATTCATGATAACATTTAATCCATAATGAGGTACTTGTAATATGTACAATGAAGTATATTGTATTTTAAAAATATTTTTCCTCTCATAAATGTTCAAGTGCCATTCTAATGAAACACTTGACTACGTAAATAAGGTGATTGATTTTCATCAGTTTCTAAGTGTCATTATCTATGAAACACTTAGTTGTGTAGATGAAATGATTTGATTTTCATTAATGTCTAATATTATCTATGAAATACTTAGCTGCATAAATAAAAATAGTTTGATTTTCATCAATGTCTAAGTGTCATTATCTATGAAACACTTAGTTGCATAGATGAAATAGTTTTATTTTCATCAATGTCTAAGTGCCATACTCTATGAAACACTTAGCTATGTAGATGAAATAGTTTAATTTTCATCAATGTCTAAGTATCATTATCTATGAAGCAGTTATCTACGTAGGTGAAAATTTTACTTCTTATCAATATTCAAGTGCCATTCTCTATGAAACACATGACAATATAGATAAGATTTAGGATTTTAACCAATGTTCAAGAACCATTCTCTATGAAACACTTGATTTCATAGGTGAAGATGTGATGCTTCTTATCAATGTTCAAGTACCATTCTATATGAAACACTTGAATGCATAGATAATATTTAGGATTTATTCTTACCAATGTTCAAATGTCATTCTTTATGAAACATTTGACTGTGTAGATAAGATATGGATCGATTCTTATCAAAGTTTAAGTGTCATACTTTATGAAACACTTAACTGTGTAGATGAAAGTTTTTATTTTACAAGCCTTTTTCAAATCTTCGAAATGAATTCGGGGAATGCTTTTGATGTTGATTGTAAAATGCTTTGCAATGATTGCAAAATATTTTGTAAATGCTTGTAAATTGATTGTATGCTTTTTTGGAAAGTTTTCCAAATGAAATGACCTTTTCAAATATTTTGCAAAGTAATGAAGTGCTTTTGATAATTGGCTTTACAATATTTGTAAACATTTTTCAAAGTGAAGAAAATAATCTTTTTAAATATGTTGCAAATTAATAGAATGATCTTTGCAAGAGTTTTAGAAAGTAATGAAATAGTATTTGTAAATGTTTTGCAAATTACTACAATGTTTTTTAAAAATGTTTCCATAGGATGCATGGTGATGTAATCAAGTTTGTAATTTTTTTGTAATGATGATCGTTATTTGCTAAATATGTTGATGTTTGTAATGCAATGATGCTAATATTTTTATAGGAAGGTTTTCAGAATAATTCTTTGTGTTGTTCTTTTGTTTTTTCTATTTGAAAGCAAAAGTCTTTAGACAAAGGAAGGACTTGACATTGTTGAATTTATTAGCACATGAGAGAGGGTAACAAGAGAATATAAGTTTGTT
Organism: Wollemia nobilis; assembly: GCA_028583015.1. Lineage (NCBI taxonomy): Eukaryota > Viridiplantae > Streptophyta > Pinopsida > Araucariales > Araucariaceae > Wollemia > Wollemia nobilis. Next base: position 4,356,058 of record JAQPPZ010001844.1, on the reverse strand, counting down.
TATATAATGCATATGCAAATAATTTACATGCATGTGAGGAATTGGACTTAATACTTGTTGCCACATCTAAAGTTTTGAAAGATTCAAGGATTTTGTTATTAAACATAATATTTTAGACTAAGGGTAACAATCCCATATAGAAAATCCAAGAGAAAAAGAATCCCTTCTCCTTTGCTTGGCATGTGTACAAAGGAATGTATATGTGCAGAACATGGAAAAAATAAATACCCTTATCTAGGAGGTCCATGCAATAGCATTACCCTAAGTCTAAAGGATCTTGTTTGTATGAATGAATAGATGACATCCATACTAGCTTATAGTCCATTAGGAGCACAGGGATCTAGTAATCGACTGCTTGATGTAGTTATAAATTATTAGTTAGTCATAAATGATTAGTCATAATCAACTGCTAATTACCAAATACCAATGTTCTCAAAGGACCCATCAGTTAGTCTGGTTGTTTTAGTTTTGAAGAAAATAAGAAATTTTATTTATCAAGATGGAGGAAGTTATCTATCTATTGAATAACATTTTGTAAAACCAGATAGAGAATATCTAGCATGCTTGATGAGTGATTATTTTGATATTAATGTATTTACATAATATGATTAGTTGGAAATAAAATTTTGTTGATCCAACGATTTAGTAATAAAATAGCTAGAGGAGAGAATATGATTCGTGAATATTTTATTATTGTAGAAGATCAAGTGGCTACAAGGACAACATAGATCCAATATCTAGTGAAGCATGCAAATAATTGTATGCTCACAAGGCATTGGATCCATGTAGCCTCATAGTTTGATAGACCTATTTGGACAATAGCTTGTGAGATATTTTGATTATTTTTATAGAATACCTATGAAATGAACTAGGAGGCTGTGAGGATAATATTGATCTAGTGTCTAGTAAGATATATAGATTATTGTATATCTATAAGGTATTGGATCAATAAAGTATTTCAACAACCTCATGGCCTATCAAATACAACAAGTGATATTTATAAAGTGTGATAACATGTTGATGCAATAAATCAAAGAGAAAGTAAATATAGTATTAATCCATTGCCTAATGATATTTGCAAAGAATTGCAAACCTATGAGTCATTGGATTAATGAAACCTTACAATTCTTGTAATTTATTATAAAGGTAGTGTGTGAGAATTTGATTTATGTTTTGATTGCATACTAAAATAGTATATCAAATAGGAAATACTACCCTTAATAATTTGTTCTTGTACAAGTCTAACAAGTAATTTCTAATACATAGGAGAATGGATGATTAAGGGTCTCCCAACCCACGTGACTTAGTGAGTGAGTAAGAATATGATGATATATCAAGTATGATTTTGTAAACTCAAATGATAGGTCAATTAGGGAAGATAACCCCATTCAACCACAAATAATTATGAATTCAATAGAGATTGGTTGAATGCTTTTCACCATCCCTAGATGGTTTATCAAATGAGTTGCATTTGAAGAATGTGATGAGTAGATGGCATGATACATTCAATAGATTTCTCTTAAAATTATCTTATATAATACATAGTTTTGCAATGGAGGTTGCAAAAGGTCATGGATGCATTGTAGAATAGAAAAAGGTGTCCTTGAGGAGTCTATTAAATAATCATGAATATTGATAAAAAAATACTCTTTTGTTGAAAGATGTTGTAGAAGTGTATTATTGATAATGTTGTAAAATATTTGTTGACAAATGATGTGACCATGTATGAAATGGAGGAAAGTAGGTTATGTGTGTTGCTTATTTTGGAGAGAAAGTAGAAGTATGATAGATGAGAATGAAGGAAGCATAATTGATTATCATTTTATTATTGGATGTCCCAAGGTTGGAATAGAAGAAAGGGATGAGGTTGGGTCATCAAATCCATGGATGATCATGTCATACATCACTTAACCCGAGAGAGGGAGAAGAAGAGAAGAAATATGATAGTAACAAAGCGGGATGTAGAAGAATAATTTTTGGACTAAGAGGGTATACTCAACATATGGTTAGCCTAGGTGGATGCAATATAGATGTATTTATAAGAATGATTGTTATTTGAATCATAGTAAACCCTCCTGAATCAATGGTACAATCAAGCAAGCCAAGCATGCAAGGGGTAAAGTTTATATGATGATATGATGATTCTTGACGTGTATTCAATCAAATGCCTCAATGTGTTTTATGAATAATATCATTTAAGATTAATCATGTTGATTGGTTATTTATGTTCTTGGTTTTCTAATATGGTTAGGTGGTAGGATCCTAATTTGAATTTGGTTGTGATGATAAAATGTCCTAACCAATTAGGTTCAAACTTTTCTTTTAGGTCAACATTAGTATTAATGTTCTTTTGATTTTCTTTAAGGACTAAATCTCCAACTTCAAAAGATATAGGATGCACCTTCTTGTTATAGGTACATAGAAGACTATTATGGTATGTTCTACTATGTTCTAGAGAATTTATGTGTTTTTATTATAAAAGTTCTAGTTGTTCTAAGAAATTTGAATGGTATTCATCTCTTATCAACAAATCTTTTAATAAGACTCTTAGAGAGGGTATTTCAAATTTGAAATGGAATACTACTTCAGTGCTATAAACTAAAGCATATGGTGTTTCCCTTGTGGGAGTATGTAAACTTATTTGATATGCCCATAAGGTAGGATAAAGTTGTAAGTGCTAATCTTGACCATTTTTATTGACTAGTTTCTTGAGGATTTTGATTAATGTTTTGTTGGAGGATTCTGCTTGTCCGTTTCCTTACGGACAGTAGGGTGTAGACCATTTTTGCTAAATATTATATTTGGTGCACATCTTGGAAATATATTTATTTTTAAAGGGGGTTCCATTATATGCAATTATGGTAGAAGGGATACCATATCGACTAATTATTTGGTTTAGTATAAACCTTGATACTTGGATTCAAATTATGGAAGATAGAGGTATTACCTTGACCCATTTAGTAAAATATTCTATAGCGGTGATGATGAACTTGTGTCCATATGATGATTGAGGGTTTATATTACCTATGATATCCATTTCCCAAGAGCAGAAAGGCTAAGGTGATAAGATAGGTTAAAGTTCTTGAGAAGGGATGTGAATAAGGTTGTCATGTCATTGACACTTATTACATTTCTTAACATAGTTATGGGTATATTTTTTCTATGGAGGATCAGTAATAGCCCATTATAAGGAGCTTATTAGCTATGGATAGTCCACTAAAATGGCCACTATATGATCCATCATGGTATTATTTTATGAGAGCTTGAGCTTCATCCACATTTATGCATCTGAGGAGTATGCCTTTAAAGGAGCATCGATATTGAATATCTCCAATGATGAAATATTTGTAAGCTTTTAGCCTAAATTATCTATGTTTTTTAGAGTTGAATCCTTCGGGGAATTTTTCTTCCTTGAGGAAATTGAATATATTTTGATACCAAGGATCTTGAGGTATAGTTGTTTTGATGTTACATATGTTGAGGGGTTGTAGGCATGATTTGAGTGTAGAAGACTTGTTAATCGATATTATGATAATAGAAGCTTCTTCATCTTCCAACTCTAGGGGTATGAGGGATGCGGTTATTGCCATAGCATTAGCATGGAAATTGCTAGAATATGATATGGCTTCTATAGTTATTTGGTCAAAGTGAGTTTTCAACATGTCTATAATGTCTTTTATGGATTTAGCTTCTTATGTTTGGTTTGATATTCTTATGTTTGGTTTGATAAGTTTCATTCACTTGGTTGATCACTGGTTGTGAGTCATTGTACACTATTATGTTCTTGATATTTAGTTTTGTTGTAGCCCTAAGACCTAGAATGAGTACCTCATATTCTATTGTATTATTGGTGAATGAGAAACAAATATTAAAGTATTTAGTGGGATGAGCTATTGTTGTGGGATGACTAGGATAATTTATGTCCTTGCACCTTTTGTACATCTAGCTTCATCAAAGTATAGAACCCAATTTTTGATCTCTTGGGTTTCTATTGATGAGACCATATCATTAGGGAAAGAGATATTTATAGGATGTTATAACTCTAAAGGAGCAATAACAAGCTGATCAACTATTAATTGCCCTTTTAGTGATTTTTGGTTTAAAAAATTTATGTTGAATTCATTGAGGGCTATGACATACTTTGCAGTTCTACCAGATAGGTAAGGTTTTGACATAAGGTAGTGTAACGGATCTACCCTAACTAATATGTAGATTTTCTGACTAAGCATATAATATATTAGTTTGAGAGATGAGAAGACAACTACTAGGAAAATATTCTCTAGTGATGTATAACAATTTTTGTAGCTCACTAGAGTTCTACTAATGTAGTAGATTGCCATTTCTTGGTGTTGTTCATCATATTGTGCTAAAAAGGCTCCTAGGGTGTGTTTAGTAGCAACTATGTATAGAAACAAAGGTTGAATTAAATTTGGTGGTATCAATATGAATGGTGTTAAAAGATAATTTTTTATGGTTTTGAAGCTTCTTGACATACTTCATCTAGTTTGAAATTAGCTCATTTATTCAATAATTTGGAGAAATATTGACACTTATTCGCAAGTTGCGATATGAAACTACAGATAGCTTACAATTTTCCTTGTAGACTTCATAATTCAATCAAGTTTTTAGGTGGTGGTATGTTTGTTATGGTTGTAATTTTAGAGGGATCAATTTCAATCCCATGATAAGATACGATGAACCCAAGTATTTTCCTTGATTTTACCCCAAAGATACATTTTAGGGATTTTATTCTAACTTTATAATCTTGTAGTATTTGGAAGATACATCTACGATCTCAAGTATGGTTTTTCCTTTCCTAAGATCATCCTATGATACCGTCCACATAGTCTTCTACTATTTTATGCATGAGGTCATAAAATATATATGCCATAGCCCTCTGATATATTGCTCCCACATTCTTAAGACCAAAAGGTATGACCTGATAGCAAAAGGTTCCCCATGGGGTAGTGAAAGCTATTTTGGATTGATCTTCCACTACAATATTAATATGATTATAGCCTAATAATCCATCCATTAAGGATAGCATTTTAGATCCTACCATGAAGTCGACTATCATATCTATGTTTGGTAAAGTGAAATCATATTTCAGACAAGCATTATTTATATCCTTAAAGTCAATGTAAATTTGAATGGATCCTTCCTTATTGGTGATGAGAACGATGTTGGATATACAATATGAATAATATATAGCCTTTATGAAGCTGATGTCTAATAGATTTTTTAGTTAATATTTTACTAAAAGAGCAATTTTTGGATGTATCTTTCTTAATTTTTGTTTGATGGGCTTGGCATCAGGATGTACTACTAGATGGTGGAATACTAATGAGGGATCAATACCTGGAATATCATTGTATCCCCAAGACATCAGATAATTCTCTTAGTATATTTATGTATTCTAGTTATTCTTCTTGGATTAGGACTTTCCCTAGTTTAATTAGGCAAGGATATTGTTTTGTTCTAATGTTGACCTCTATGGTATCTTTGATTAAGGCTTGTGATTCATCTTCAAAGTGAAGAGGGGCATATATAATCTCTAAATACTTTAGTTCTTATGGATCTATAGATGTTTGTTCCAAGTTGGGAGGTTGGGCTAAGTTTATATTGAAGATCTAATTGAGAGATTATTCTATATGGTAATTATCCAAAGACTCTTCAAGATTTTATTTGGTTGCTATTGATTCTAGATAAACTAATTCTAACATGTTGATGCTACCAAATCATATGGTTTTGTAGGGTGTTTGATTAAGGAGTAACCATAGTTCTTCTTTGTCCTCATCACCCTATTGGAAGCCATGTATTGACTTAGAATAATCATCTTTGACACCTTATTATAATATAGGAGAAGGTTCAATTTTATAGGGGATAAATATTATCCCACATCATGTTAGCCAAGTCTCAAATTCTAAGGGCTCTTTAATACCCAGTTCATAATGACCTAAGCCTTTACCTTGATAACCCATATTAACAAGCATTTTTTTAGCTATGGGAAATGAAGGTGACATGTAACATGTAGTGTAGGTTCATTCACTTAGCATGAAGTTACATCCTTGGATATTTTCATCGAAGGAAGTTCCATCGTGGATAAAAGTACAACATCATTGGATCTTAAGCCCTTTACTATTGGGAAGACCTATATCACAAGGAGATAGGAACATGCTTACCAGTTCCACGAATGGGTCTGTATTTCAACAAAAAAGGTTGAATTACTCATTGGAAAAGGATTGTTGACAAATATATTTTAATTTTATGAGATATTCCTCTAATATTTCTTTTCTTTGTTCATTTTTTATTGATTTCTTGACTTAGCTCATTGTATCGAAGGGCAAATATTGATCTCTTGTAAGTTGATAGAATTACACATGATAAAAGGTTTTGGATCTCTGAGAACATGGATAAAACTTCCTTGATATTCATATTTGAGACATTGATGTAAGATAGAGGGTATGACCCTCATAGCATGTATCCAAGGTATCCCAGGGAGCTTATTATACATTACGTCGCATGATATGACATAGAAAAGGGTGTTTAGAATACGAGGTCCTACTTTTATGGGTAACATGATGGTATCAATTACTTCCCATTCTTCATTATCGAAGGCTTTAATTTGAGGTTTGAATTTTATAAATTATTTTCAATTAAATCAAAATTTTATAAAAAAATTATGTTGCAAAAATTCAAGGATGATCTGTTGTCTACTAGGACTCTCTTGATATAGTTGTCACCTATTTGAGTTATGATGTAAAGGGAAGAATACCCCTATATGGTTTTGAGAGGAGTATCTTCCTTATAAAAAAGCTAAGATAGCATTCTTTATTCTAGTTAGCCCAACCATGTTGGTGATGTCATTTAGAGATATGTCTTGAGGGAATTCTTATTGATGATAATTTACTGCAGGAGACCGTCAATGGACTCCAAGGGTAAAATTGCAACATAATACATCATACAAAATACACCACTAAAAGAAATCTACAAATGCTTCCTTTCATTAAATTAATTCCCATCCCCCTTACAATAGAGTCTCCCACTTATTATACTCCCAAAAAGAAAAACCCTAGCCTACACTACCCCTTACTATTTTTAGTAACTTTCTATTTTTAGCAACTCACTTGCTATTTTTTGTAACCCTATAAAAAACTTGGATGGCATCCAAAATGGAATCATGCACCCATTATTCAATAATATCCACTACCCCAAGATAGCAACCCCACTCTAGTTCTACACTAATAGTTCTGATAAATTTTCAATTACAAAATTGAAAATTACATTAAAAGCTAATTTTGGGCTTCCTAGAGGCATTTTCACACGTGCAAACATATGGGCCACTTTCCTTAGGTTCTTCATGCAATTTTGCACGTTCTAAAAAAATAACGGGGCAAAAAAAAAACTAAGAGCAAAAGTTATGGCCCTGGTAAGGTGCATCATTCTCCTCTAGTTGAAAATGAACTCAACTCCTATAAGTTCTGCTGATGAAATAAGTTGAGCTTTTAAATGTCAAGCCTTCTTAGTTCCTCCTTGGAAATCCAAGTGTTAAGTTAAGCTTTTAAATTTCAAGCCTTCTTAGTTCCTCCTTGGAAATCCAAGTGTTATTGACCTAGGACAAACCTTCCCACTATACAAAGTATTTGCTATAGTTTTCATTGCGTGTGGTGATCACTTTTCTATCAGGGACCTATGCAATACATTCCTTATTCTTCTTATGGATTTGATCCTCCCAAGATATGGTGTTTTTCTCTTCAAAAACTACAATATCACCATGAAATTCATGTAAATAAGAGACATTAAAAACTAGTGAAATATCAAGGTCAACTAGAAATTCCACCTTATATGCATTATCATTCAATTTTTTTAGAATTCTACAAGGGCTAATTTTTTTCATTTTCAATTTATTATATGTCCCCTTAGGAAATCGCTCCTTTAAAAGGTGAACCATCACCATATCCCCAACCTAGAATACTTGGATGTGTCTGTACACATCAACGACCTTTTTGTACTTAGTATTACTATTCTATAACTTGTCTCTGACCTCTTCCTACAATTGTTGTATATGTTCATAAAATGCTTCTACATCATCACTAGAATGCTCACGGATTGGTAATTCAACCAAATCTAGAAAACCCTTGAGGTTCTAGCCATAAAAAAATTGAAATTGTGATTTACCTATCGAGCAGTTCACTAAGCTGTTATATGCAAATTTTTCTTGCAATAGGGCTAAATCCCATTGTCATGGCTTCTCACCAACTATGCACCTCAAAAGATTTCCCAAGCTCTAATTCAAAACCTTGGTTTATCCATCAATTTGTGGATGAGAAGAACTATTGAACTGTAGCTTTGTGTCCAGTTTCTTCCACAATGTCCACCAAAAATGACTCAAGAAATTAACATCTCGATCTGAAGTGATGGTCTTTGGAACTCCATGTAGTTTAAAACAAGCTTATACTAAGGGAGGTGAACAATATAATACTTTTTACTTTTATTTCCCAAACAATATTATGCAATATATCAATGGAAATATCAACAACAATAATCAAAGAAATGCACAAATCATCACACACAATAGAGACACCAATTTAACGTGGTTCACCCAATGTGGGCTACTCCATAGAGAAAATATTTCACTAATATTTTCTCAAAAAATCTCTTGGGAATCCTTTCTCTATTATAATATTTATGGACCTCTGTATAAAGGAGATACCAATCCCTTAATCAAGTTTGTGGATCTCTATCCACATGAGACACCAATCCCCTTATATAGTTTGTGGATCTCTATCCACAAGAGAGTTCCTTCTCCTCTACTCTGGATGGTGATCCTCTAGAATACTACTACCTCAATTGCACTATCTTGTGGATCTCTCTCCACTGAATACTCATGTCCTCGCTCAGAAGACCTCTATCCTCACTGCCCTAGCTAATGGACTCTATCCATTTGAGATTACTATCCTCTACTCTATCACCTCCAAAGCTTACTCTCATCTCTGTCTCAAATATGCACTAAACATAGTCCTTTAGTCTAGCACAAATTTTCTCAATATTTATCTCTAATCTGCACTAAACATAGTCCTTTGGTCTAACATAAATCTTCTCAATCTCTATCTCTAATCTACACTAAACATAGTCCTTCGTTCTAGCACAAATTTTCTTAGTATTTATCTCTGATCTAGTACAAATCTATCCTTAAATATACACCAAAATCTATACTCAAATCTATCATCAAGCCTTAACACAAAGCTTGATCTAGTCACAAATCAACTCTGCTAGATCTATCCCAAACCTTACCTCAAGGTTTGAACAAATCAATCAATCAATTCAACTCTTCAAGTCTTCTCAAAGACTTTCCTTAAACCTGTCCAACAAGTCCTATCAAGGACTTATCCAATATACTCTCAATATCTATCTTCAAATATGCATTGTAAGCTTCCCCAAAAACTCACACTAATCTATCCATAAGTCTTCTCCAAGACTTGCCTCAAATCTACTCAACAAGTTATTGCTCAATCTGCTCAAAAAGTCTTCACCAAGACTTACCTCAAATTTGCATTGTAATATTCCACAAAATATTACTCAACTCAGTCCTTAAGTCGACTCTAGGACTTTCTCAAATCATCTCACAAGATTTTACAAAATATTATTCAACTCAACTCAATCTATCACAAAAAACATCTTCAATCACATAAACAAGCTTCACGTAGAATCTTGTTTAATATTATAGAAACATATAGAGAATGGTTAGAGACTCAATATGCTTCACACTCACAAAAATGCTCAATCACTTTCAAACTCTTTTGTTTAACCACAAAAATATATAGAGAATGGTTAGAGACTCAATATGTTTCAAACTCAATCACTTTCAATATCTTTCTCAAATTAGTAATGAACAATTTGTTTCACAAAACTTGAACTATCACTCCAACACTTCCAATCAACTAAGCCCAATCAACTCCATTCAACCAATCACTCAATGAAAGCTTATTCAAAAATTCTTATCAAACAAACCTCACATAATAATGATAATCATGATCTTTCACAAACCCTAATTCAAGATAGTTCTCAACTTCACATAATAATGATACTCATGATATTTCACAAACCCTAAACAAGCATATGAAAGTTTACTTTAATATTTACAACAATGCTTATCAAACAAGGTTTATAGTATCAAATTTTATTCTAGAAAACCCACATCAATCAATATTGGATTTATCAAAACCAAACTCAACAATTATTCATAAAATAATCCTTTTCACTCCAACTTTTCATTCACAATATCCAACAATATTTCACTCACAAGGAAGATATGCCCATACCTTTTGTTTGATGAATTTTTGACCTCAAAAAATGTCTCAATCACAATCACTCTCTTTGCCAATCTCAAAGGTTAGATAGCAAAAAATTATCCTTAATATTTTCTTTCAAAAATATTTCACCAAGTCAAAATATCAAAAATCAACTATGCCTTATTTTTTCTTTCAAATCAATTTATATAATATGACTTTATTTCAACAAAAAAATCTAACATCCTTGGCAAACCTTATTACTCCTTTTATAAACTTTAACCACTTAAAAAAAAAACACAAAAATAAAAATTTGCATTCTCTTTTATCTCCCTTGTATACCTCATAAACCCTTTTAAATATGCAATTTCCAATTAATGAAACTTTAGGAAATTTAAAAATTAATTTCCACCTTTGCAATTTCTATATGCAATGTTTAAACCTTAGCAATGTGAGTGCATACCTTAATCAATCCACCAAAAATACCACAACGGATTTAGAACACGCAAACCCCTCCTTCCAAGCACCTTTGCACAACGTGCACCCACCAAGTAGGCTATGTGCCTCCACACAAAGGGAAAGGTACACACCTTCCCTTTGTCCCTCTCTTATGGTGTAGACCAAAACACCTTCTCCTCTTGCAAAATGAAGACCATGTGGATCGAACCCTTAACCTTACGCCTATAAATATATTAGTGCAGCCCCTGGCTACCAACCACGCTACATAGTACCTTGCAATGTAAAGTGGGCTCCCCACTTACTTGTTCTTAGGTCTGCCTCCTTAATATTTTTAAAACACACACGATTCTCCCTCTTTACCTTGGAGCACAATTTTCTATAGTATTTTTTGGATCGCATGGATTAAGTCTTGAAATAAAAACTTGCCCCTTTTATATGCAATGTGCCATGTGTTTAAAACATCAGGGATATTGAAATTTGAATTTGCATTAATTAAAACTTTGTGCCCTTATAACCCTAACATTAGGGTTATTTAAATTAAATCATAAACTAATTTATAAAAAAAAAATTATAATTTATTTATAATTAATTTAGGAACTCTTAGAGTTAATCAAATTAAGTTATAAATTAATTTATAATTAATTTAAATATTTAGGTCTTAACCTTAGATCTTTAATATTATAATAAAATATTATAATATTATTTTTCTTGGGCCTTTCTATTGCTCTTTAGACCTCATCTGACCACCTTGAATATTATAATAAGATATTTTATAATATTATTTCCCTTAGGCCTAGAAGCAATCTTTCTCTTGCACTTCTTACTAAAACTGATTCTTGACATCCTTCCTTTTGTTCTGGTTGCTAAAACTAACTCTTGACATCAATGACAATAAAACCTTCTCATATTTCCAACAATATTCCCCTTTGTCATTTATGGCTACTCATTTTCCTTTTATCATTTCCTTTACCTCTTTTTGTTCAGCTCCCCCTGAGAAATTGCTCCCCTAACTGAATGCTCTCCCCTTAACTCAATTATCTGTCCCTTTTTCATCAGTGGCAAAGGGCCACCTTTGGGGATTGGGGCTAAGAATGAAACTCTTAGCTTAGCCCCTCCCCCACATCCTCTTAAGGTGGTTAATTCTAGGGTGAGAGTATTTCTACTCCTAACATGCACTGATATTTACCTTTGTCCACTTTCTTCCTCAATTGATCCTTTTGATTCCTCTAAATATTCTTATTTCTGCTTGTCTCTAGAATTTTTGCTTTACACCACTTTTTTGTATGTCCATAATTATTGTACTTATAACATTTAATATTTTTATTCCTTAAAGTTGCAAATATCTTGGGGTTTCTGCCAGTGAAGCCATATATGTTCCTATCATGAACCCTGCAATTTATTGCCTTGTGCCCAACCTAATTACAAGAGTAGCAATACCCTTGAAAAAGCTTCATGTTTCTGAAATTTCCATATTCCTATCTTTCATGTGTCCTACACTGTGTAGCCTTGTGCCCAAACCTGTTATATAAGAAGCATCATCCATTGAAACAATCTTGTCTTGATCCCATTGGTCTCTTAGTATTTTCTACCCTATGATTCTTCCTGTTCCATATGTTCCTCATTTGTGCATTGTTCCTTTTCCTTGTTGAACTTTCTATTGTCCAACTCATTCTCAAAAGTCTCACTCTCTCTTACACTCTCTTGTTCTGAAGCTTCTTCTTCTTTGGAGCTTGATATTGACTCCTCTCCATGAATTCTTTGTACCTATTCAAAGCCAAGTCCTATCTTATTTGATGAAGATCTTTGTACCTTGATAATCTTATCCAAGTTCTTTGAGATTCTCCCAAACCTATGTATCTTATATTTAGACTTGTTTACTTCCTTCCTTAGTGAAGCTACCTCATGCTCTAACTTTTAACATTCTAAAACCTTTGCATCTAACCTCTCTTTAAATCTCCTTGTCTTAGCTATTGAGTTGGTTAGATCCTATATAATATTTTCTTTCTCTTCATCACATTCTTGAAATTTAAGCTTGAGTTTTGAGTTTTGCTTTATTACCTCTCTTAATGTATCAAGGGCATAAATAAGCTCACCCTCAAGATCAAATTCTCCTTTCTATGATTCTTCCTCCATTTTTTTTACCTTTGGGATCATCTTCATTCTGTAGTGACCCTGAGATGCATACACCACTCCTTTTACGCTACTTACAATGTATTAAAAACCCAAAATGAAATGGAATACAATGAAACACATATAACACAAAAATAATAAATATGGATCTCTTTATTCATATTGAAACCCGATTACATGTCGGTCCCTCTTAGGGATACCCATTTCGATACAATAAGGTTACAAATAGGCAAAGAGTACCTCTTCCACGAAGAGGTGGTGCACTTTCAAAAAGCTTCTCGGTTACACACACGGAAATGTATGAGGGCTTACAAATGCCTCCTTCTCTAGGCCTATTTCCTAGAGGGATCCCTTTTTCTCTCGTATGTTGCAGATTCCTTCTGATGAACCTGTGGCCCTGTAAGCAATGAAACAACACATGCTTAGATTTCCGAGAATACCTCCCTGAATGAGGTTGTTAGCAATGAATATAACAAATGAAACCAAGTGCAAATTAGACTAATGCTATGAATGTGAATGAATGAAATGATGCTATAGTAATGATATACTAAAACAATGAATCTAATGTCTAAAACTCTAAAATAAGCCTACAGGCCACTATCCAAGATAGTGGTTGCTAAAGTGACTCTCATCCTATTCACTCCAAAGCTATGGATCAAATCTTGTATCCGATGTTGAAATAATGGATGCTATGCTCTCCAATCCATCAGGGCTTCACCGTACACATGATCTCCAAAGAAACTCTCCAAGTCTCAAAATCTCTCCTCAATGACTTGTCTTAATAAATTATCTGGATAAAGATCTCTTAGATAAAATATGTCTCTCCTCTCTTCCAAGATCGATAGATTGCTTGGTACTCTTAGGCTTGTACCTTTTATAGTGTGAAACCCTAGGTCTATGTCCAAGCCCTAGGAATGAATTTCTCATGCGTAGTGAGAGTTAGCATGAGAATATTTTTGTCTTTTGTCTATGTTTGGAGGCTAGTTAATTAAATTCTAAATGTAAAATCAAGTCTCTTATGTGAACTGGTCATGAAAAGGAATGCAAAGTTACTCCCGCTCACCTTTATTGCATGCAGACTACCACTTTTGCTCGTGAGTAGGCCTATTTGTCAACAAAACTACTTTTATGGTTTAGTCATTATTGTCTATAGTGACTAAGATATGGATGTTATCATCTACAATGACTAAGGTCAGGCCACTCTAGTCTTGAGTGGCTAAGACTTGGGCACTCTAGTCTTGAGCAACTAGGCTTGGATGGCTTGAAAAGGCCCCAAATGAGTGGTGAGAACCACTATTGATGCTTGGAAAGTCCAATATTATGTCATCTGATATTATGAATGTATCTATGTGAGTAGGTCCCCTAAGCATGACATGTTTTAGGTGTCTAAAGATGCCCCTTTTTGTGACACGCTATGTGGAAAACATAATGCTGAGCAAAAACGTAGACTATGGTGATCAATGGTCTTATCAATGCTGAATGGCCCAATCATGCAAGATGGTGTGCATCCCTTGAATCATTGCCTCAACATTCGAAGGACTTAGCTTAGTGGCTTGGGCATGTTAAATTGCACTCATTCATTAAACTTAATCTGGTAGCTTCAGCTACTACAATAGTTTCGACCGATAGGAGAGCTACAATTGAATATGTCATGTCTGCTTATGTTCCTAGCAAACAAGGGAAATTTATGATTGTTGTATGCAATGATTCATAGTGTATCACTCCAAAATTTTTGCATCCTTACTTTCAGGCTATAGTATCCATGCCCAAAATGGGAATGCAAGAAGTATGGGACAATACCTCAGACTGAGAGGCCCTTTGAAGGTTGCACCTCTTGGGGGAGGGGTATAAGGGTGAATTTTTTATGGATGGTGGGTTCACCAGGAAACTTTGAGTGGCAGTTTCCACGCCTAGGTTGAGAATGGGTTTGATGTGTTCATTTTGTACTTTAATCATTCATAATCCTAGGTTTTCTAGAATGAATCTAAGCTATTCTATATGAAAATGTTGATTTATATGAATACATAAAGCAGTAATGAATCCTAAATGTAAAGATTATACAAAATGAGAAAGAATGCACCTGATTTCGGATGTCTGATGAAGATTTTGAAGCTTATAATAGTCCAGATCATCCCGAATATGATAGGATCATCTGCAATTGCATAGAATCATCCCAAATTACAGTTGATCATCTGAGATCAGACAAGATCATCATTGATTCGACGAATTCATCAGACGAATTCGTCAAAAATCTACAATCACAAAAATAGACACCAAAAAACAAAAATGCTACTTCTAGAATAATGCAAAATGATAGAAATGATAGTATAAATGCCTAACTGATAAATCTAGATATCAAATTAAAAGAAATGCATTGTTTTAATAACTTATTTTAACTCCTAAAAATGGCATGAAAAATAGGGAGAGTGGTTAACGAGCAGTTTCGGGGTTAAAATTCAAATTTTTATCTTTTTACTAAGGGTTTAACTATGCCAATTTTGGGGTGCTATATTTTTCTCCTTCTTTAGCAAATTTTCCAAATAAAATACATTAAATACAAGTTCTTCCCATTTTACTAGAAGGCCAAAATTTACTCAACTTTTTAGACGATGATTCTAGGTCGAATCGTACAATTTATTACTATGGTGCCCCCTCCGAGTTTTTACCCAAATCTAATATTTGAGGTAAAAGCGTAGAAAAACAAAATTAAAAAAAAAATGTTGTTGTTTTTTAATAAAATTAAGAAAAATAGGGTAAAACCCTAATTCATTTTTACTATTTTTAGAGCTCTACAGGCAAAATGGTAGAAACAACACACAGATCGACAGAGGTCCAGCATGGGTTGCAAGTAAGAATCTAAACCTAGTAAATTATGTTTGTAATTTGATTTGTATAAATTTTTTTAAAATTTTGACTTTTTGGGGCATCGTGGCCATTTTTAGGTCGTCGATGACGTCGGGATGAAATCATCCCAATTTCGTCAAAATTGTCCCTAGATCGCCGATTTTGTCTAGGGGCAAAATCGATGGAATAGGGGCGATCCCGTCCAACAAGGGGCAATCCCCAAGTTGTGAAATCAAAGACAATTTTTTCCTACCAAGGATGATTTGACCCAATTTAGGATGATATCATCCAATGGTGGATGATATCATCATTTTTTTTAGAATATTAAATTGATTTAATTGATTTTAATGATTATCTATTGATGATTTTTAGTGTTTGATTATTTATTTTGTAGAGGGGATTACTAAAAAGTTAGGAGTGGAAATACGGCAGACTCAGATATGGCATAGCCACTCTCAACTAGGTAGAGTGAGACCGACTGGTGGAGGTCATACTACAACATGTGGCAGAGATGCCACAAATATCGATAGACATGGGGCTATTGACAGCCCTAGCAGAGAGGTGGTATCCAGGGTCATCTTGTTTTTGATTATCGATAGGGGAGATGGCTCCCAATCTAGAGGATGTATGGATGATCTTGAGGATCCCCATACAATGGCAATGTAGCACCCTAAAATTGGTGCAGTCAAAATTATAATAATTACATTCACCTTAGTAAGTAATTTAAAAATCAAATTTAACCTCCCAAACCGCCTGTTAACCGTCGAGAAATCTGTTTCCCCCTTTTTCATGCCATTTTTAGAGGTTGTTTTGACCATTTGACAATATCATCACCGATCAAACGATATCACCCCAGATTTGATGATTTCGTCTGGACTAGGACGTCCAGACGATCTTGTCGCAAAACTAAATTTGCATAGTTGGAATCTGTTCCAACGGGTCTCCAATCTGGGCAGAAGCGTGTTTGCACCGTTGGGACACTCCCCCATTGGAGATCTCCAAAATTGGGATGATCTCCAACCTCCCAACAACTCCCCCTAAGCCTATTTAACTCCTAGGATTTTCCCTCCCCAACCCCTGGCTGAGACGATCTCGACTGCAATCCACATCGAGGCAATCAGTGCCTGGAGTTTGCTTTTCTCAACTTTGTCTCTGTTATTTTGTTTTAAAAATTAGATAATATATTCAGTTTTTATCCTATTTTGCATCTGGAGTTCACCCATTTAGCTTAGATTGCATGCTAAGTTTATGATCTACCATTTAAGTATAGTAATTTGCATTTCTTGAATAGTGTTCAGCATTCATATTATCATTTGGTGTAATTTGCCTCTGTTAGCATAGTGTTATTTCTTGCATTTTGCATCTATTTTCTATTTTGCAGGTTTCTGACGAATTCATCTGACGAATTCATCAGATATCAGACGATCTCGTCTGATTGCAGATGATTCTGTCAAATCTTAGATGATCGGGACTGCTTCAAAATTAGAATCTTCTTCAGACATCCGGATCAGGTATTCCCCGTTTTCCTCCTATAAATTCTCTATTTTCTGCTTTCAAATCTGTCTGCTGTATTCACGGAACTTGCATTTTCATATAGTTTAATTTAGTTTCATTCGTCCAAACCTAGGATGAATGTTTAAGGTTAAAACGAACTCATTAAACACATTCCAAAAACCTAGGCATGGAAACTGCCATCAAATGTTTCCTGGTGAACCCACCATCCGTCGAAAAATCATCAAAATACACCTCCCTTGAGAGGTGGGACCTTCGCAAAGTCCTCTCGTCCGAGGTACCGCATCATCCTTTTCCCATCCTCCTTCCGGGCACGGATCCTATAGCCTGAAGGTAGGGATGTGAAAAATTTGGAGCGATACATTTTGGTGAACCCGACGTGAATGCATCATAACCTTTTGAAAACAAAAACAAAAACAAAAAAATTAGAACAACTAAAACTTAGATGAATTTTAAAACATTTAAGGTTCAAACTCATGTTTAGATGGTAGCTCCTAAAAAGAGGTTAGCAGTTACTATAAACGTAGAAAATCAATTGGCAGTTATAGAAGTTAATTATGTCCTCAGTATCCCTGAAACGAGTAGAACTCAATCCTTGTGGAACGAAATTGATAGGAGACTTAGTCTCATTTCATTTAGGTCCACACAACTTAAACAGATTAAGAGGCTAGTCTTGGATAGAATCCTGGATCCTCATCAATTAGTTTTTTATCATGAACTTCAGAGAGCCTGCCATAGATGGTTAGCCTATAGGAGAGCTCTTGTATCTGCAAAATTTTTAACTTTCAAGGAAAATCTTGAAGACACAGTTATAGTGCGCCCCTTTCTAGTTCATATAGATTCCTTAGAAGCTGATCTTATAATTAGGAGAAGATGGAACAAAACTCCTAGAGCTATGTTATATTGTAAATATTGTCGTGAGAATTATTATTATCAACCAGCATCTGAGATAGATAATATCACCATAGCCCTTTTCATCAAATTCTTAAAAGAAAACTTTCAATTTGAAGAAGAACATTTCATGACCCCTGAACAACTCGAACCTATTAATGATATTCATAAATTGTTCTTAGAAGACTAGCTCATTTACTTTCAGTCTTGTTATTGCGTGCATTTATTGTTTCATTTGTTGTCTTTATTATATTGTTTCAAAGAAAAACTAAAAAAATCAAAAAAAAAAAAAAAAAACTTAGCAAAAACTTAAACATTTCAATTTCAAATATTGCATTAGGTATATAATAAATATATACCTTTTAATTTGTTGCATATATATATATATATATATATATATATATATATATATATATATATATATATATATATATATATATATATATATATATATATATATATATATATTTGCTGAAATCAAAACTTAGCACCATGCCTAAACTTAGGAATGGTAAAGAAACTCTAGGAGAAGGAGAAGATTGGTTACAAGATACAACTGAAAACCCAAATGTCCTTCTTGGAGATACAAATCCAGAAGGAGAAACTCTAGGTCAATCAGATGAAGACTTAGGGGAAGATAAAGAACAAGAATCAAATGTTAGAGAGGATGGATCCTCATCCCCTAGAATAGATCCAAATGGAAATATTGCCTTTGACAATGCAGAGCATTTCAAGAGATTTCTCAGGGAAAACATTGATGACCTTAATGTGGCCATTCGCCTTGATAAAGGGCAAATTAGTAAAACTCAAGCAACCATGGAATATATGTGCAATATGCAGACTAATCCCTTGTCTTTCATTGATCAAGAAAGTGACAAGGGTGGACCATCCAATGCGGATATGGTCACTATAGCCCAAAGCATGTCAAAAAAATAGGTCACCCAACCTCCTAAGGAACCTGTTATTCAACCTAAAATCACTCCCACAAAAAAGAAAATTCCCTTCACTACTTTATTCCGCCAAACTATTGAGCAAAATGCTTTAAATAAACAGAAACCTAAAACTAAGCCAAATACAAACTTTCAACAATCTGGAATACAACATAATACAAACTTCCTCCATAATACTTTTCCTACCAATAATTTACACAACAATAACATGGCATCTAATCTGCATGTTCCTCCATCATATGCCCATAACACTTATGTCAATGCCCTACCAAACCAATATGGGGGGCAAACTAGTAATCTGGAAGCCATGGTGAAACAATTGGCTTCACGTATGGACCGGATAGATCCCTACCGTCCCTCGTATAATTATCAAGAGATCTGTAGTCAACCTTTGGATCCCATAGTGGTAGCTCAACCATACCCTAAACATTTTCCCATGCCCGTCCTGCCTATATATAAAGGAACCAAAGATCCCATAGAGCATCTTCGCATGTTTAGGATAGCATGTCATGACATATCGCATGACGACTTGCTATTACTAAAAATGTTCCCCAAAAGTTTATGTGGAATGGCATTAGAGTGGTACTATCAATTGCCCACTCACTCCTTAAGAAACTTTGAAGAAACAACTGAATCATTTGTTCATCAATTTAGTGCATACATCGAGAGGCATGTAACTATTAAAGACCTATACAATTTAAACCAAGATAAAGACGAATGCTTTGTTGATTTCTTAGCTAGATGGAGACAATTGACAGGAAAAATGCACTTTGTGCTACCCTATAGGGAAATGTTAGACATTTTCATCAACAATTTACAAGAACAACTTTCTTATGAGCTATCAACTGCTACCCTAACTACCTTCGATCAAGCTATATATTTAGCTCGAAGAGTAGAAGATGCCCTCATTTGGAGAGGCCAACTTAGGAAGAAGGATTACGAGAAAACATCTAGAAATAAATATAAAAACAAATAGGTTGTCGGTGATGGAGTCACTGACAGCAGAAATGTTGCTAATATCAATGCAACAAAGACAACAGAAAAATTCATATTAAAACCTCCTGACAAGCCTCCTCAAGAATTCACTAGATTAAACCAACCCTTATCAACTATTTTACCTCAATTGCTCGAAAGAGGTTTAATCTAGCTGCCAGCTATCCGAGAGCCTGACCCAAGTATACCCGGATATAGAGCTGATTTGCACTGTGATTTCCATAGAGGACCTGGACATTCTACCAACACTTGTAAGAGGTTGAAACATAAAATACAAGATTTGATTAACAATAATGAAATGGAAGTGCAAGCCTTCCAACCTAAACAAAACCCTCCTAATAATACTCAAAAGACCATTCCCCAAAATCAAAATCAAAATGCCAATCAAACTCTAGACATATTTCAACACCCTTTACCAAGACATGGTAAAGAGGTGGCCAATCAAATCGAACATCATAATGTTCCCCCTCCTACCCGATATGTAGGAACCATTAGTGGATAATTACCTGTTCAAGATTATCAAATATTTGACACAACCTTATCCCTGGTTACAACCAGGCCCTTACATAATTTTCAAACTTCTGATTCTAGTGATATAGAGTCAGATAGTGAAAGTGAAGTAGACACTATTCAATCGAATAGTTCTAAAAATGAATCAGATCCTATTCAACCTATCACAGATGCTAATGTTCCAGAAGAACCATTTCCTATAAGATTCACTACTCGACCTTCTTCTAATATAGTCCTTCCTTATGAACAAGCCATAAATTCTCAACCGATACCGTTTCAACGTCGTCACTATAACATTGTAGGTACCATCGGAGTCGTCACCCGACAACAAACTCAAAATTCCCAACAAGAACCAAACCAGAACAATGGATCAGCTCCATTCGTTCTAAAAAATCCCAATAAAGGGAATCATACTTCTAATGCTCAACCTAAACCCCCTTACAGCATTAATGAGCAATTGTCTAATACCATGGCCAGAATTTCCCTTTTAGATTTATTAATATCCTCTCCCACCCATAGGGATGAGTTGATGCTTACACTGAACCAAATGATGGTACCTCAAAACATTCAACCTGAAGCTATGGCCAATACTATCATCACTCGAGAGATTGATTGTATTGACTTTTGGGATAAAGATATCCCACAACCCAGTTTACACAAGGATAATCCCTTGTATATTACTGCTTTAATTGGAGATGTGGCTGTCAAACGAGTCTTAATTGATAATGGCTCATCTCTAAACATTTGCACCTTTGACTTCTACCAATGATTTGGTTTTAGAAGTGACGAAATGAAGAAAACTGATATGATTATCAAAGCTTTTAATGACGAAACACAAGAAACGTGTGGAGTTATCACCCTCCCATTGCAAGTTGGTCCTAGAACCCTTGAGACAACTGTGTTTATTGTACATTGTCCAGCATCGTACAATATACTTTTGGGTCGCCCTTGGATCAACGCCATGCGAGCGGTCCCATTGACTTTACACCAATGTGTTAAGTTTGAGTTTAAAAATCAGTTAGTCACTATTCATGGTGACCCTAGACCTTTTGATATGTGTGCTTTGGCGTAACCCGTTGGAGTGCAATTTTGCCCTGCTCTGTCATCCACACATTCTAGTTCTTCTTTTTCATCTAAAACTATGAAACATAAACCCATAACTTCATCTATTTCCCCTTCATTAACTTCATCCTCCCATAAAGATCAACAACCCTCTAAACAAATTATTTTAGAACCTCAAAAAGATTTTAAAACTACAACCGATCCTTCAAGTTCTATTCCTATAATTTCGCAACCCACAGAAACAACTATCATATCTACCACATCTAAAGACATAGATAATAAGCCTTCTACATCTTATGCCCTTTCTGATGACCTCTTACTAGATTTATCTACAACCTTAATATAAAAAAAAATGAATGCTTTCATGCACGATTCAAACCTTTTAAATAAATTGCCGCCATCTCCTCATACTTTGGGCCTCCCACAACCTATGGGAAGTACTTACCAAGTCGGGAGTTGTGCCTTCATTTATAAAGGATATGACTGGGGAAGAATCCCTCGGAATATCAAAACTCACCATGAGGGGTACGCTCGATGCTATTTTACCAATGATTATATTAAAGCTAAACCCATGATGGTTAAAATGGGATATGAAGGGAAAGGCTTATGACCTTTCCAAAATGGCATGAAAGAACCTTTCGAGGTAGAACCATGGCCTGCCCGCTGTGGTGTGGGCCTATTTCCTAGTAAGGGTCGACCCTTTCCTTTTGAGGAGGATGATCACCTCATATCCTATCAAGATTATTTGGATATACATGTTGATTTGCCTCTTAATAATCAGTCGTTTTCATGCAACATGCTATCCATAGCCTACCCTGAAATGATTGCTGACCCCGATGAAGAGTTGGAAGGAGATGTCTTCCATGATGTCTCTATTGAAGAGATGTTGCACAATGGGTTTTATTTTGATGGTTCTATACCAATTATAGCTCATCTTGAGGCCACTGATCCTCAGAATGAATTATCTAAATTAACCTTACAAGAATTACAAGAGTTGGGCGTTTCACCCGCCCCACCTAGCTTTGAAAGAGATCTACACATGGAGGTAGAAAATGTCATTAAAATTAATATTGGAACTGAGGACAATCCTCACATAATCAATATTGGAGCAGAACTAAGTCAAGAAAAACAAGAACAATACATTGCATTCCTTAAAGAGTATGAAGATGTCTTCGCTTGGACATATGAAGATATGCCAGGTCTAGACCCTTCTGTAGTCATGCACCATCTAGTGGTCCATCCGGATGCTAAACCTGTTAAACAAAAACTTAGAAAAATGCATCCCAAAGTGGCTCTGCTAGTCAAATGGGAGTTAGAAAAACTCCTGAATGTTATCTTTATATAGGCTATTGATTATGCTGAATGGATCTCAAACGTAGTTCCAGTCACCAAGAAAGAAACTACCAAAGTTAGGGTTTGCACTGATTTTAGAGATATCAACGCTGCATGCCCTAAAGATGACTTTCCTCTTCCAAACATGGATCAAATTATTGACTTCACTGCCAAAAGTGGGATGATGTCCTTAATGGACGGATTCTCCGGCTATAATCAGATCAGGATAGCTCCTGAAGACTAGGCTAAAACAACCTTTATTACCCCCTGGGGTACCTTTTGCTGGAAAGTGATGCCATTTGGCTTAAAGAACGCAGGTGCAACTTATCAATGAGCTATGACTTACATTTTTCATGATATGATGCATGATATCCTACATGATTATGTAGATGATATTATAGCTCGCTCTCTTATTGAAGATCATCATTTAGATGATTTGCAAAAAAAAATTAATCGATTACGAGAATATCTCATTCGGTTAAATCCATCAAAATGCATATTTGGAGTCAAATCCGACAAATTATTAGGGGTTTTAGTTTCTTTACATGGTATTGAAATCGACCCCCTCAAAATTGTGGCTATCACTGATATGCCCGCACCTACTAATATATCTGAATTACGAAGCTTACAAGGTAAACTTCAAGCTATCCGTCGCTTCATTGATAAGTTGGCGAAAAAAACTGGTCCCTTTCTCAAACTTCTTAAGAAGGATGTCCCTTTCAATTGGGACACAGAATGTAGAGAAGCTTTTGAACTTCTCAAACAATACCTCCTTAATCCCCCGGTGCTTTCATCGCCTAAATCTGATCGCCCATTTCTTCTATATATTTCTGCTTCAGATTCTGCCTTAGGAGCTATGTTCGCTCAACTCGATGATGAAAAGTGAGAACGTGCTAATTATTATATTAGACGAACCTTCATCAGTTATGAAACCCGTTATACAGCATTAGAGAAACTATGTCTCGCAGTCGTGTTTGCTACGCAAAAATTATGACATTATATGCTTAGCCAAAAAATGTATGTCATTGCCAAATATGATCCCTTAAGGTATCTCATGAGTCGACCTTATTTATCGGGTTGCACAGCCAAGTGGGTTCTTGCTCTGAGTGAGTTTGATCTCACATTCATAGGACATAAGTCTGTTAAGGGTCAAATCATAGCAGATCAATTAGCTGTTGCACCCTTAGAGTCTACTCATCCCCTCATTATTGAGTTTCTTGATGAATGCCTTCAATTAGAGGTAGACCTTGTTGAACAATGGTCCTTATACTTTGATGGAGCCCGATGCATGAGTGGGGCTGGTGTGGGTATTATTTTAATATCTTCGCAAAAACATCTTATTCCTTTGTCCTTCAAACTGACCTTTTCTTGCACCAACAATACTGCTGAGTATGAAGCTCTAATCCTTGGATTACGAGCTGCTTTAGCGCTAAAAATTAAAAACTTTTTAGTTTTTGGGGATTCCCAACTGGTTATAAACCAAATTAATGAAGTTTATCAGACCAGAGATGATAAAATTCGCCCATATAAGGCCTATGTTTTACAACTAATGTCCTTGTTTGATCAAGTTACCTTGGAAGCCATTCCTCGAACTAGCAACCGTGCAGCCGATGCTATGGCCACCGCTGCATCTCTCTTGCCCTTGGAGTTAGACGACGAATATACCACTATCATTATTCGTTGACTCCAGGAGCCCACTTCAAATAAGTCATGCTTAGAGCCTTTGGATGTGTTTCTAATCAATGAAACTACTCTTGAACCTTGGTATACAGACATATTTGATTTTTTCCAAAATGGGACTTTCCCTGCTAATTCTAATAGAAACCAGCGTCGGTTATTACGTCGACGAGCAAGTCATTTTGTAATAATTGGCAATACTTTATATAGGAGATCTTTTGAAGGTATCCTATTAAGATGTTTAAATTTAGAAGAGTCTAAATCAGCCTTGAGTGAAGCCCACGATGGATCTTGTGGAGGACACTTTAGTGGTAGTGTCATTGCTAAAAAGCTCCTTCGGATAGGATACTTTTGGCCTACCATGGAAATGGATGCACATGAGTATGTGTGCCATTGCGACAAGTGTCAAAAACATGCTGACCTTGTCCATGCGCCTGCCCAAGAGCTACAGGCTATTTCGTCTCCTTGGCCCTTTTCTAAATGGGGCTTGGATATTATTGGCAAAATCAATCCCGTGTCTTCTGATGGACACAAGTTCATCATAACTGCCACTGAGTATTTCACGAAGTGGGTTGAAGCTATGCCTTTAGCTTCCTGCACTGGCACACAAATTTCTAAATTTATTTTTAATCAAATTATTTGCAGGTTCGGAATTCCTTCCAACCTCATCTCTGACAATGGAACTCCTTTCAAAAATAAAGATGTTAAAAGATTATGTCAAAAATATAAGATTCAACATCGCTGGTCCACCCCTTATTATCCTCAGGGTAATGGTCAAGCAGAAGCATCTAACGAAACTTTAATCAAAATTCTCAAAATATTGGTCAATAAAACTGGCCGTGACTGGCATATTCAATTATATCCAGCCTTGTGGGCTTATCGAACTAGTGTTCGAACCCCCACGGGCACTTCACCCTTTGTTTTGGTGTATGGTGCTGAAGCAGTTTTTCCATTTGAATTGGAAGTTCCTTCTTTGGCTTTGCTACTTCAAGATACCGAAGTAGGAGATGAATATCATGCTGGCAGACTCAGTCAGCTGGAACTCCTCGATGAAAAACTCATCAATGCTTTGGAGCATCTCCGTGCTTACCAAAACAAGCTTAAAAGATCATATGCCAAGAAAGTTCGTCATCGATCCTTTGAGATCGGTGACCTTGTTTTAAAAGAAAGTCAAAAAAATACAAATGCAACCAAAGAACTTAAAGGTAAATTTGAGCCCAACTGGCTCGGACCATACATCATTACTACTAAATTTGAATCAAGAGCATATAAATTATCTACCTTAGATGGTAAAGAACTTAAAAAAAACCCATGAATATTTTACATCTCAAACGTTACTATGCATAAATTTGGTCTTTTCATCCATGTATATATTTGTTCAAAATTACTATCTTGTATTTCTTTCCATTTATCCAAAAACATAAAAAACATTCACAAATCTCCAAAAAAAAAAAAAAATCTTCAAAAACTATCTATTGCATTTATTTAAAGCACTTGTTAAGTTCTTTTGCTCAAAAAAAAAAATCTAAATAAAAATCTAAAAACAGCTATATGCTTGACTCTTTCGAAACCAAAACAATATACAGAAGAAAGAGAGAGTCAACATTCTCAAAACTTCTCAAAAATGTTTATATATATTTTCTTACAATTATTGCAGTTATATGTTTCAACTTATTTTGGATAAATTAGCATTTATTTTGAATCCCTCACGTGCACACTCACAAAAAATAAATATCTTGATTTTATCTGGCATGATTACTAATCTCTCTTATATCAAAGTTCACAAAATTCAATTAAATAAAGTTTGAGAATAGAGAATTGATCTTGTTATTTACTTAAACCAAGCACATCTTTTCACAATAAAATGATTATATTTGTAATTTCCATTTTTTGCTACATAGTAGAAGTGATTTCTTGAGAGAAAAGTTTCCCCTGCTATCCTATCATGCACATGGTCTAGAATATTTGAGAATTGGCAAAAGGACAAGCTCACCCCTACCCAAAATAAAAATCCCTTGCTCTACAACTAATCCGAGCAAGTATCCCTAGCACAGAAAAAGAGAAGAAAAATTCAAGAAAAAAGAGAAAAGAAAAATGTTATTTCAGCAATGTTCCAAGTATTATCAAGCAAAAGAAATACAAAAAGAAAAATAAGCAAAGTTCAAAAGAAATCAAGAAAGCAATAAAATCCCTTTCCCTACCCTTTGAAAAGAAAAGAAGGGTTGATGAGCTTGAATCCCTGGAATTCTCAATTATTCGAAAATTGTGAGGTAAGCCCCATAACAGGTGGTTTGTGCCCAACCCGCTTGGCCTTGGGTAACTCCTAGCGTGGCGATATGTCTGTCACATTAGCGACCTTCTCTTGTACAGACCTATGTCTGCTTATGGATTAGCTAGCTCTTGATAATCCGATCTACATAGTGGTCTAATATGGTTATATGCATCTACATCATGGTTAATGAACACTTATTTGGTTTTTTTAAATCACTTGTATCATAGTATCTTGCTCAAATCTGGTAAATGAACAATGCAATTGCACACACATTTGTATTTGAGAGATTTTGTATATCATTTTGATAAATCAAGATCGGAAATGAATTCACATATGCACATAGGGATTCCTTATAAATCTAACTTTTGTCTTCAAAGTACTTTGAAATATTATTTTTGCAACTTGTTTGGGAATAAATCAAGTACAGTTGTTTACACAAAGACAACTATATCATAGAAAAATCAAAAATTTCTTTCAAAACATATCATGTATATTGTGTCGACTTTTGCGATGATGGTATAGTTCCACAACCAAAATTGGAATTGTATGCCTAGCGCAAGTCCTCATTTTCATATTTCCTGTTCATCAAACATCAATCATGCAATAAAAATAACCTTTTTTGGATTTTCGCGATGATGGTATAAGTCTATACCTACATATTCTATGCCTAGCGCAAACCATTGTACCAATTTTATTTTCCATTTATTCAAAAATCATGAAAACCATATGACTTCATTTTACACAAATTATGCTTTTCAAAAGCAAACCCATTTTTTTCACTATTTTTATGTCATTATGTCAACCTTCAACTTTGCAATGATGGTATAATTCCTAAGGAATTATTCACAAATTTTATCACACTTAGGAATTTATGCCTAGCAAAAATCATTTTTAACATTATTTCATGTACAAATATTTTTCATGAAAATCTGAAAACAAATCATTATCATCACCATCATTTTTCATCATTGCACCAAAGCCTTAAGACAGTCTCTTAAGCATTCTTTTACTTTTAACAATATTTCTATCCTGGGATTAGCTTGACGACCGAGTGAGCAGCGAATCCATGAAATGGTCTATAATAGCGACAATGTCCTTTGAAATTATTGTTAGAAGTCTCTTTTTATTTTTATTTTTATCACATTTCATTACAAACAACCAAATTGTTACATCAGATTATTTCATTTTAAATATTACAAGCATGACATTTCAATTATAATATATCCACCGACATAATCATCATAAACATCACATAAGACAAGTCATATGATCAAAAATAGCTCATCTATATATGTCACAAATATATGTACATCATCAAAACTGGATCGGTATGCCACAATCTGTACCTCGGCATACTCAATCCTCTATCAAACAAAAAAATATATATAATACAACATCAATGTGCAGCCCTCTAGCCTCGAGAGCCCCTCAAGCTCTCTGCCTCATCTCCTCCCCCCGCCCTGAGGTGGATGAGGTGGCCCCATCGCAGTCTGTGTAGTCCTAGTCCTCGACCGGGACGTGGTCCTCGATGACCCGATCCTGATCGGATCTACGATGTTAGCTGGCAAGGGTAGTCTATCTACCTCTGGCACCAACTAAAAGTACAGTGTTTGATAGAATGTCAACTGGGTGATAGACCGTGTCAACTCTCCAAAGCTTGCCCCTCTGCCCCGTGCCTTGAGGCATGCAATCTCATCCCGTAGCTGTGACACCTTAGCATGGTGTCGTGCAACCGCATCCTGTAGCATCTACACCTGAGCCTGCAGATGATCTCTCTCCACCCAGAGAGTAGCCATCTCGCTACTCTCTCCTGTGTCCACACCCTTGCCCTTATCGGATGATGGTGGCCTCTATGGAGATGGGGGTTTCTCCTCCCTCTTCTCCCACTTCCGTGGCCTCTCCTGTGCCTGTGGTCTCATCTTCTCTCTCCCGCCGTGACCCTGGGCCACCTCTATCGTTGCCTGGAATTGCCTCCCTATCCGACGCATGACCGCATGGATCAGACCCTGAGCCCTCGTCATCCGAGGAGGGCGGATGCCTGTGTACCAGGCATCATAGTCGTCGGCTACCCCTGCATCATCTCCATCCACTGGCTGGATGGGGGCATCATCCGCATCTTGACTCTAGAATCGCTGCATGTCTGGAGCCCCACTAACTATGGTGTTATTCTAGACAGTTCGGGAAAACTCATAATCCTTGAGAGATGGGATCCCCTGCTATAGACCAAACTACCTCAAAACTCGATCGTAGCAGTGGAGCTCCATCTCTCCTCTCTTCATCCGTAGCCAGCAGACTCGCCTAATGCGAGCCAACTCCTGTCCATCCTCGGCCCACCTTGGATGCCTTCTCCATGGTCTCCAGGTGATCTGGTCCGGGATCAACTCATCTAGCAGTCTTCGGGACATAGGCAGGTCGATCCGTCGCTATGCCCCTCTCTGAAGCCACCAGTAGAAGACTCGGGGCCTCTCCCCATCTACCCCTATCATTGGAAGCCCTATCGGCCTCCGCACCGCAATGTGCTCCCAACACCAAACCTATAGTAGCGATGTCATCACCAGACATCGGCCACCCTTGTACACGACCCCATACAGGATCCTGTACAACTGGCATAGAACAAAGCTGCCCCAGCAAAACCTATACCCATGGTCCTGCATATCGTAGATCATATCTGCAAGCATCCATGGTACCCTGCACCCACTCTGGTGGCACAGTAGAAGTCCACCAACCACTCCTGCTAGAACTCATGTGAGTCTGGATGCCCCAGGCATCTGGCGCAGTTCCTCGATGTTCACTCTGCCCTTCTCTAGGGTGAAGCTCGGGTCACTGCACAGCCGTCCCATAGCATGGCCCTGGTTTGCCGCAGGAGTGATCATCCATCCTTGTATGGGGATTCTCAGAATCCTCCATAGATCCTCCAGTGTGGGAGTCATCTCCCCTGTCGGTAGCCAAAAACAAGAAGACCCCAGATACCATCTCTCTGCTAGGGCTGTCAGTAGTGTTAGCGTACTGTTCTGTTAGCTTAGCTGTTCTACTTTGTTTGCATTATATTCTTTAGAAAACTGTTGCAACCATGTAATAGCTCCGATGTTCTATTCCTGGTTGTTACCGATGTATGTAAACAATGTTGTGTAATACAATTCTTGTTGCACAATTCTACATGGTATCAGAGCTGTTCGTAGTCGTGCAGTGGAGCCGACGGTGTTCGAAGGTTTCCAGTGTCCAGGTCGCTCGGGGGAAGGACACGCAGGGCCAAGAGAGAGCGGACATCTGTTTGCCCCCCAACCCGCGTCCAGGTCCGCGGATGACCCCCCTCGGCATGCTGCGTTGCGGGAGCCGGCACCACCCCTCCCAGTGCGACGGTCGGCAGCGCAGGCCCGCGACAGAGAGCGTGCGGACGTGGCTGTAATCCGTGACCTGTCACGCGTGCGACAGTCTCATAGTCCCGCGATAGACCACTCACGGACGTCACTCCGTAGTAGGCTCGCGACAGACCATGCGGTGATACGGATCTGTCGCACGTGCGACAGTCTGTCGCGCAGGCCCACGACAGACCGTGCGTGAATGTCGCTGCGCAGGCCCAGGAGTGACTGGCTGTCGCGCAGGCCTGGGCGACAGTGCGCAGAGCGCATGCAGGCCGGAGGCCCCCTCCCCCCCCCTCTTACGTGGGAAGCGGAGATTTGAATTTCCGCTCCCGCTGGGTATAAACCCCCCCCCATCATTTGCCCACTCTCCCCTCCCTCTGCCTTCCCGTTTTAAAAAAAAAAAAAAAAAAAAAAAAAAACCAGTGCGTGCAGACCCGGACGGCCGCAAGCCGTGATTGGGGAGCCTGCAGAGGGAAAATCAGCCGCGACCGGGCAAGTTTTGTTTTGTTGCGGAGACAGCCGTAGAGAGGAGCGCCGGGGAGCACAGTCACGGAGCAGGAGTTCGGAGGAGGAGCATTTGGGTGTCAAAAGAAGGAGGTTGACTGATCCTCTCGGATCAGCCCGCTGGCTCACGTGGTCGTGATCCATGCGAAAAGGCTCAGGGAGCCTGCAAGTCGGTGGTTCGAATCCCGTCGACTCCCCCCAAGGTATAATTTTTTTTTGTCAAAGTCATTTTTTAATTATTATTATTTTTAATTAAAATTTTTAATTTTAATTTTTTTTAATATAGTTTTAAACTTTAATAAATTAAAATTTATTTTTAATTTATTTTTTTTAAGTTTTAAAACTATATAAATTAAAATTATTTATTTTAATTTTAAAATTGATAATAATTATTAAAAATGCTTTGTTAAAGAAAGCTTTTTAAGGGGGGATATTTTTTTTTTCAAAAAATCAAAGGGGGATAGTGAGTAATTTTTCGAAAAATAGCAATTTGGCATTGTAAAAGGTGCATTTTCGGCTGTGACCGAAACCTTGTGGGTTATTCTTGTGGGCAATTTTTTTTGTTGTATGTTGCATATTTAATTTTTGCACTATAACATTAAAAATTAAAATCAAAACACTCCCTAAGTCCCCGGAATATAAAACCCATCTGTGCAATTTTATTGCACTCGCAAAGATTCGGTATTTGTGATACCTCTGGCCAGCACTTACAGGTAAAGCTGTCGTGATTTGGCTACTGTATCCACCGCCTAATATAGCTGCTATAACGACGTCTGAGCTTGTTCTCTATAAATCGTCGGGGAGGAATAAGTACGCAATTTTTGCATTTTTTACTCCATCCACTACCCTTTATCGCATTTGTGTTTAGGTGTAAATCCTGACAAAGTATTCTTCATAGTGTTTAGGGGAAGTTACGCCCCACACATGAGAAGAATCTTCTATGGTAGGTGCCATCAACAAGGCGATTCCCTTTCAGTACCGCTTATGTTCCATGTATCGTATGATCTCTAAATTTCACCTATAGTCTCCCTCACATAAGGGCGGGTGATTTTTGTTGATATTTCTAAATACCTATAGTTTCCCTCATGTAAGTGTGGGTATTTTGTATGGTATATTGGCCTAGCAAAAGGTATATCGAAAGGGGGACCAATTGGTGATATAAGTAACCTTCACTATGGCCGCTGTTGCAAAGTTGATGACTGATCCGCATCAGTTATTGAAAGGTCCAAATTATACACCATGGAAACATAAGATGAAGGCTATTCTCCAAATGGAATATTTGTGGGATATTGTTACTGGAGTAGCAACAATGCCTTCACCAATAGCAAGATCCATAGGTCCTTCAACAGATCAGATAGCTTTTGACAAGAAAGACAGTAGAGCAAAGGTGCTCATTTTGTTTGTTGTTTCAGATGAAGTGCAACCTCATATAGATGACAAAGCAAGTGGTAAAGAGGCATGGGATGCCCTTAGAACCATCTATGAGGGGAAGAATTAATCCACCATTCTTCATCTTCAACAACAACTTCATAACCTGAGTTTGAGACAGGGTGAAACAGTTGAACTCTTTTTGTGCAGAGTGTCTGAGTTGAAAGAGAAATTGAGTTCTCTAGGAGATACTGTGGATGAAAAGATTCTCATTTCACTTATGATGAGAGCTTTACCTTCTTCATTTGATATGTTGATAACCTCCATCCAGGTGTCTCAACGACAAATTACCTACATCGAGTTGGTCAATCTGCTTCAACAATAGGAGGCACGCAAACTTCACAAGGATGATTCTTCCAATACAGCCCTATACACCAACAGGCAGGGTTCTAGGAAGAAAGGTAATGGGCAAAAAGGAGGCAACTTTCAGAAAGGAGGAAATTCTCAATAGGATACGAAAGGAAAAGGCAAACAACCTCAACATAAGAAGAGGTGGTGCAAGATCTATGAGAAAGACAACCATGACACCAACAGTGTTGGCATAAGAACAAGCAAAAAGGCCAAAACAAACCACAAAATAAGAACAAGCAACCCCAGGTGAATGTTGTTGAAGAATCTGACTCAGATTCTAAATGGGCACACAAGGTGCTCATGACTACCACAGATTCCACTTAGAGGGATCCTATTTGGTATGTCGATTCTGGAGCTAGCAAACATATGACTGGCGACAAATCGTGGTTTGAATCATTTGAGGCCAAATAGGGCAAACCTGTCACCATTGCTGATGATAAAACCTACGAGGTTCGGGGAGAGGGTACAGTTTCGGCCACTCTTCCTGATGGCAAGTGTCAGATTGACAAGGTCCTCTATGTTCCGGGATTGGCCAACAATTTTTTGTCAGTGACACAAATCCTGGACAGAAATATGGTTGTCAACTTTCGTGTTGAGAATGGAAAGAAGTGTTGTACAATTACCAGGAAGGGTAAGCAGATTGCAACAGCTTCATATAAGCATGGCTTATTTGCACTAGATGCTATCTCTACTCCACATGTTGCCATGACTGTCTCTACCAAGGAGGCAACTTCCCTATGGCACAAGAGATATGGGCATCTAAGTTCTGGCTACTTACTTGAGCTCAGCAAGTATGAGATGGTAAAGGGTCTTCCTTCCCTTTCTGCCACATTGCCAGTGTGCTCTGACTGCTTGGCAGGAAAGCAGCATAGAGTACCATTTGAGAAGAGCTCTACAAGAGCACGAAAACCTCTAGAGCTAATTCACACCGATATATGTGGTCCTTTCACACCCAACAGTGTTGGAGGGAAGAGGTACTTTTAGTTATTTGTAGATGACTACTCACGAAAGATGTGGGTTTTCTTTCTCAAACTGAAATCTGAAGCTTTTGCATTCTTCCAGCAGTTCAAGAAATCCGTTGAGAAGGAGTCAGGGGCTTCTATCAAAACCCTCCACTCAGATCGAGGGGGAGAGTTTACCTCTAATGAATTTTTTGCATTCCTAGATAAGCATGGGATCAAGAGACAGTTAACAACTGCCTATACTCCTCAGCAAAATGGAGTTGCTGAGAGAAGGAACCGTTCTATAATGGAAATGGTTCATTGTATGCTCATAGGTGCAACTCTTGGGCAACAATATTGGGTAGAAGCTATTACCACTGTAGTGTATCTGTTGAATAGGGCACCCATAAAGGCCCTAAAAGGAATGACTCCACAGGAAGCATGGAGTGGTCAAAAACCCTCCATATCTCATCTACGTATTTTTGGATGTCAAGCTTTCATGCACATACCGAAAGAGAAAAGGAAGAAACTAGATGAGAAAACGCTGAGATGTATTTTTCTTGGATATTCTGAGCATTCTAAATGATATCGGTTGATAGATCCTTTGACCAAGAAAATTCATATCAGCAGAGATGTTGTCTTTGATGAAGCTTTCACATCACAGAGCACATCTAATGTACACCAAGATATTGTGGAACCTAAGGAAGAGGAGACTACTTCGTCAACACAGACAGGAGGTCCTTCTACATCTTCTTCACCATCACCGAAGAAGAATCCTAAATGGTGTACAAATACAATCAGAGATGCAAATTTATCCACTCCTACCAATTTGAATTTGGATAGACCTCGTACACGCAGTATGGCTCAAAAGGAGAAAGAAGCCAGAGAAACTGGTGAGGTTGATGATCTTTATCAATCTTTTGAGGAACTTTCTGTGACTCCAAGTAGAGAAGTTGAGGATATGGATATTGATGATGACAGGGCATTCATGTCTACCATAGATAGTCTTGAACCTGCATCACTGCAAGATGCTCTCAGTGAGCCTCAGTGGAAGGCCGCTATGGATACAGAGTATGAGTCTCTGATGAAAAATAAAACTTGGAAGCTTGTTGATCTGCAGCATGGAAATAAACCTATTGGCTACAAATGGGTATACAAATTCAAGTACAAGGTAGATGGAACAATTGATAAGCATAAGGCCCGACTTGTTGCAAAGGGCTATGCTCAAAAGGAAGGCATCGACTATGAGGAAACTTTTGCACCTACTGCTCGGATGACCACAATTCGGGTTATGTGTGCTATGGAAGCACAATATGGGTGGAAAGTTCACCAGATGGATGTCAAAAGTGCCTTTCTAAATGGTGATCTCCAAGAAGAAGTCTATATGACTCAGCCTAAAGGATTAGAAGTGGAAGGCCAACAGCAGAAAGTTTGCAAATTGGTCAAATCTTTGTATGGTCTAAAATAAGCTCCTCGAGCTTGGTATATAAAAATGGACAATCACCTTATGCAGCATGGATTTAAGAGATGTCCGTCAGATGCAAACCTCTATTTCAAGAAACAGGGTTCTGAGATAGTGTTGCTTGTACTCTATGTGGATGATCTCGCTCATTACAGGGAGTTCGAAACTATGATCTCTACTCGTCAAAAGAAACTTGTGCAAATCTTTTGAGATGACAGATCTCGGACTTCTCCATTACTTGTCTTGGTCCTGGAATTCAGCCGGAAGGAGCACTCCATCAAAGTGTCTCGTAAAAAGTATGCCAAGACATTGCTGGATAAATATCGCATGATTGATTGCAAGCCAATGGCAACTCCAATGGAGAATGGACTTCAGTTATCGTGATATGATGACTCACCTCAGGTAGATGGTACTCTCTATCGACAGTTGATTGGGAGTCTCATATATCTGACCAATACTAGGCCAGATCTTGTTTTTTCTGTCAAATATCTTTCAAGGTTCATGCAGGAGCCTAAGACTACTCATTGGAAAGCAGCAAAACGTGTTCTTCACTATGTCCGTGGTACTATAGAATATGGCCTAGAATACAAGAGGAACAACAAATTCTTCTTGCAAGGATACACGGACTCCGACTATGCCGGATCATTTGATGATCGCAAGTCAACTTCCGGATACATTTTTCATCCTGGGATCCGGTCCTGTCTCTTGGCACAGCAAGAAGCAACAGGTGGTTGCTATTTCATCAACAGAGGCAGAATATCGCGTCGCACGTGAAGCTGTGTGCAAAGTGATATGGTTACATCGCATTCTGACAAGTATGGGCCATCCATCAAAATCTCCAATACACTTGTTCTGCGACAATCAGGGTGTTCTGAACCTTGTCAAGAATCCAGTCCATCATGAAAAAACAAAGCACATTGACACACAATGTAATTTCATTCGAGATGAAGTTCCAAAGCACCGAATTCAGCTTCAAAGACATTCCCACCGATGCTCAAGTTGTAGACATTTTAACTAAGGCACTTGGACGTGTCAAATTTGAATTGTTTCGCAGCTCACTTTGTATTGCAAAATAATGTAAGGGGATGTTAGTAGTCTAGTATAGCTATTAGTTATTACATTACCCAAATAATGTAATAAAGGGGGATGTTAGCGTACTGTTCTATTTTGTTTGCATTATATTCTTTAGCATACTGTTACAACCATGTAACAGCTTCGGTGTTCTATTCCCGGCTGTTACCGATGTATTTAAACAATGCTGCGTAATACAATTCTTGTTGCACAATTCTATAAGTAGCCCCATATCTGTGGATATCTGTGGCATTTTTGCCACATGCTGCAAGCCGACCTGTGCCAGCAGATCCCGCTCTGCCTGTGTGAGCATGGCCAAGTCATCTCTCAATCCTCCATATTTCCATTCTCTACTATTTAGCACCTCTCTACAACATAAACAATAAACAACAAATAATCATTAATCAATAATTCAAATAATCAATAATGCAAGTTAAAAATTCAATTTTTTGCCATTGATGATATCGCCCACTATTGGATGATATCGTCCTAAATTTGAGCATAATCGTCTCTGATTTTGTAGTTCGAAATTGTCTCTAATTTGACGAAATCGTCTCCCTTTCGACGATTTCGCCCTCGGGTGAAATTGACGAAATTGAGACGATTTCATCGAAATCGAGACGATTTCGTCTCGACGACGTCGATGGCCCAAAAATGGCCGTGATGCTCAAAATTCATCTAAAAATCTACTTAAAAAGCATGTAAATTTAAATTAAATTAGTTCTAGATTAGTCTAGACCCTTACCCATAGACCGCGCCGGACCTCTGCTGATCTGTGCGTCGTCTCCACCATTTTCTGCTTCAGAGCTCTCAAAACAGTAAAAATGAACAGTAACAATGAATTAGGGTTTTACCCTATTTTTCTTAATTTTATTCAACAATATTTTTTTGCTTTTTCGTGTTTTTACCTCAAACGTTCGATTTGGGTAAAAACACGAAGGGGGCACCATAGTAAGCTGTCGTACGATTCGACCAAGAATCGTTGCCTAAAAATGGGTATAATTTTTTGCTTTCTCGTAGATCGAGAAGAACACATCTTTAACACATTTTCTTCAAAAAATTCACTAAATAGGGGGCAAAATGTAGCACCCTAAAATTGGCGCAGTCAAAATTATAATAATTACATTCACCTTAGTAAGTAATTTAAAAATCAAATTTAACCTCCCAAACCGCCCGTTAACCGTCGGGAAATCCGTTTCCCCCTTTTTCGTGCCATTTTTAGAGGTTTTTTTGACCGTTTGATGATATCGTCGCCGATCAGACGATATCGCTCCAGATTTGACGATTTTGTCTAGACTAGGACGTCCAGACAATCTTGTCGTAAAACTAAATTTGCATAGTTGGAATCTGTTCCAACGGGTCTCCAATCTAGGCAGAAGCATGTCTGTGCCGTTGGGACCCTCCCCCGTTGGAGATCTCCCAAATTGGGATGATCTCCAACCTCCCAAAAACTCCCCCTAAGCCTATTTAACTCCTAGGATTTTCCCTCCCCAACCCCTGGCTGAATTTATCTGCAAATTGAATCCTTCT
This sequence comes from Wollemia nobilis, assembly GCA_028583015.1. Classification (NCBI taxonomy): domain Eukaryota; kingdom Viridiplantae; phylum Streptophyta; class Pinopsida; order Araucariales; family Araucariaceae; genus Wollemia; species Wollemia nobilis. The sequence goes on along the minus strand of JAQPPZ010001844.1, from coordinate 4,318,488 downwards.
GCGCTAAAACATCATAATCTTATTTTTGCATTAGTCCCATAGCAATTTTGATGCAGGTATATCATTGATTTTCAATTGGAGCCAGCACCCATCGTCGTCGATGAACCTGTCCAGATCGGAGGCGATCCTGTCAAATTCAAGACGATTTCGTACTGATACGAGACGATCTCGACTGCAGTCCACATCGAGGCAATCAGTGCCTAGAGTTTGCTTTTCTCAACTTTGTCTCTGTTATTTTGTTTTGCAAATTAGATAATATATTCAGTTTTTATCCTATTTTGCATCTGGAGTTCACCCATTTAGCTTAGATTGCATGCTAAGTTTATGATCTGCCATTTAAGTACAGTAATTTGCATTTCTTGAATAGTGTTCAACATTCATATTATCATTTGGTGTAATTTGCCTCTGTTAGCATAGTGTTATTTCTTGCATTTTGCATCTATTTTCTGTTTTGCAGGTTTCTGATGAATTCGTCTGACGAATTCGTCAGATATCAGACGATCTCGTCTGATTGCAGACGATTCTGTCAAATCTCAGATGATCGGGACTGCTTCAAAATCAAAATCTTCTTCAGACATCCGGATCAGGTATTCCCCATTTTCCTCCTGTAAATTCTCTATTTTCTGCTTTCAAATCCGTCTGCTGTATTCATGGAACTTGCATTTTCATATAGTTTAATTTAGTTTCATTTGGCCAAACCTAGGATGAATGTTTAAGGTTAAAACAAACTCATTAAACACATTCCAAAAACCTAGGCGTGAAAAATGCCATCAAATGTTTCCTAGTGAACCCACCATCCATCGAAAAATCACCAAAATACACCTCCCTTGAGAGGCGGGACCTTCGCAAAGTCCTCTCATATGAGGTACCGCATAATATTTTTCCCATCCTCCTTTCGGGCGTGGATCCTATAGCCTGAAGGTAGGGATGCAAAAAATTTGGAGCCATACAGGCAGTTTATGACTCCTATGGCCAGTCAGGGCCATGCCATGGTGTGCCTATGCGGAGATCCTAGCTTCGCCCTAGATAAGGGTGGGGTGAACATCGAGACATTGCGATAGATGCCTGGGGCATATTGATTGACTCATGTTTTGGTAGGGGTAGTAGGTGTCCTACTGCTATGCCACCAGAGTGGATGCATATTGCCCTGGCTACTCTCAGATGTGGTCTATGATATGAGAGACCTCAGCTATAGATTTTCTTGGGGCATCTTTGTGCTATGCCGCTTGTATAGGATCTTGCACAGGGTTGTATACAAAGGAGGTCAATGTCTGGTTTTGACATCGCTACTATAGGTTTGGTATTGGGAGCACATTGCGATGTGAAGGCTGGTAGGGCTTCCACTGACAGGGGTTGACCAAGAGAGACCCTAGGTTTTCTATTGGTGGCTCTAGAGAGGGTCATAGTGGTGGATAGATCTATCGATGTCTCAGAGGTTGCTAGACGACCTCATCTCAGACTAGATCACCTGGAGTTCATGGAGAGAGCATCCAGGGTGGGGAGAGGATGGAAAGGATCTAGCTCACATCAGGTGAGTCTACTGACTGAGGATGGAGTGGGGAGAGGTAGAGCTCCACCTCTATGACTGAGTTTTGTGGCAGTTCGGTCTATAGTAGGCGATCCCTTCTCTCAAGGATTACGAGTACTCCTAGACTGTTCGAGATAGTACTACACAGAGTAAGGCTCCAAATATGCAACGATTTTGGAGTCAGGACACGAACGATGCCCCCATTCAGATAGTGGATGGGGATGATGTAGGGGTGGCATATGGGTATGATGCTTGGTACATAGGCATCCACCCTCCTTAGATGACGAGGGCACAAGGTCTGATGCACGTCATGGTGCGATAGATGGGGAGGCAGCTCCAGGATGCTATTAAGGTAGCGATGGGTCACGGGGGGAGGGAGCAGTGACGGGCTCCTTAGGAGAGATGCCAAAGAGTGCCATAGTCTTCAGAGAGACCACAATAGGTAGAGAGGAGAGAGGGACTCCCTTATCAGTAGAGGGATAGGCCATCATCACTCGATAAGGTCAAGGGTATTGAGGTGGGGGAGAGCAGTGATCTGGTAGCTCTCTGAGCTAAGAATGCCCGCATACGAGCTTAGGTGCAGACTCTACAGGATGAGGCTACATGACTCAGGGATTAGAGCAGAGAGGCGAACATGCAAGAGTTGGCATGGTCTATTTCTCAGACTGCATTCTATCAGGGAGTATACTTCTAATTGGTTCTAGAGGGCTAGAGGATACAACTATCAATCGATATTACAGAGCCAATCAATATGGGATCATCGAGGACATCCTCACGATCGATAGCGATGACTTGAGACATAGCATGGACCTATATGGGACCACCTCCTCCATGCCAGGGTGGTAGAGGAGATGAGACTAAGAGCTCGAGGGCTTCTCGAGACTATTTGCCATAGATTGGATTATATATTTTTGAGAGGATTGAGTATGCCATGGTATAGATTATGGCATACCAATCCAGTTGTGATATGATGTACAGATATTTTGATATATATATATATATGATTTTTTTTGTGATATGACTTGTCCATATGTTTGATGATGCTTCAATTTTAGAATTGTTGATTGATTATTCATGTAATTATGTCATTTGGAAATAGTATAATTTTATGTCATGCTGTAAAATTTAAATGAAATAATCTGATGTAAACAAATTGGTTGTTTTGTGGTGTGATTTGATGAAAAATAAAGAGACTTCTAACAATAATTTCAAAGGACATTGTCACTGTTATAGACCATTTCATGGAGTCACCGCTCGCTAGGTCGTCAAGCTAATCCCAGTATAGAAATATTGTTAAAAGTAAAAGAGTGCTTAAGAGACTGTCTTAAGACTTTGTGTTGTGATGATGAAAATGATGATGGTGATGATTTATTTTTAGATTTTCATTAAAATATTATGCATGAAATATTAAAAATATGATTTTTGCTAGGCATAAAATTCTTAAATGTGATAAAGTTTTGAACAATTCCTTAGGAATTATACCATGGTTGCAAAATGGAATGTTGACATAATGAAATGAAATAGAAAAAGTGTTCATTATTTTTAAAGCACAATTGTGTAACATAATGATATAAGCCATATGTTTTTATAAATAATAATGAATGGGAAATAAAATTAGAACAATGGTTTGTGCTAGGCATAGAATTATAGGTATAGACTTATACCATCATCGCAAAATCCAAAAAAGTAATTTTATTGCATAATTGATTTTTTATTTTGAGATAAACAAAAAATATATATAAACGTGACTTTATTGCTAGATTGTTGAATATGTTGTTGAAAGAAATTTTGGATTTTTTGAAAACAATGTATGTAATTGTTTTTATACGAAAAAAATGTTCTTAAATAAGAAGATGAAATTATTCCAAAAAGAGTTGCAGACATATTTTAAATTATCTCAAAGACAAAATGTAGATTTATAAGGAACCCTCATGTGCATATGTGAGTTCATTGCCAATCTTGATTTATCATAATGATACAAAATCTCTCAAATACAAATGTGTGTGCAATTTTTTTGTTCATTGATCAATTTTGAGCAAGATAATTTGATACAAGTAATTTGAATTAACCAAATGAATGTTCGTTGACCATGATTTTTATGCATGTAACCGTACTAGACTACTATGTAAGTCGGGTCATCAAGAGCTAATTGATCCATAAGTAGACATAGGTCTGTACAAAAGAAGGTCTCTAATATGACAGACATATCACCACGCTAGGGATTACCCAAGGTCAAGCGGGTTGGGCACAAACCACCTGTTATGGAGCTTACCTCACAGTTTTCGAATAATTGAAAATTCCAGGGATTCAAGCTCATTCACCCTTCTTTTTTTTTTTTTTCAAGGGGTAGGGAAAGGGATTTTATTGCTTTTGCTTTTCCTTTTTTTTTTTCTCTTCTTTCTCTTATTTTTTTTGTATTTTTGCTTGGAACTAAGATAATGTTGAAATATTGTTGCGATGGTACAAAATAATATTTTTCTTTTTCTCATTTTCTTTGACTTTCTTTTTTTCTTCCTATACTAGGGATACTTGCTCGGATTGGCTGTAGAGCAAGGGATTTTTATTCTGGGCAAGGGTGAGCTTGTCATTTTGTCAATTATCAATGATTCTAGACCATGTGCATGATAGGATAGCAGGGGACACTTTTTGCTCAAGAAACCACTTCTACTATGTAGCATCATATCAAATTTGGAATGAAATCATTTTAATGTGAAGAGATATACTTGGTTCAAGTAAATAACAAGATCAATTCTCTATGCTCAAAAATTTATTTAATTCAACTGTGGACTTTGATATAAGAGAGATTAATAATCATATCAAATAAAATCAAGATATTTATGCATGTGAGTGTGAAAGTGCGGGATTCCAAATAAATGCTAATTTATCAAAAATAACTGAAAATATAACTGCAATACTTCAAGAATTGACAAGTACAAAAATAAAAGATGTTTTTTTGAATATTTTGATGTTTTTATATTTTGATTTTTATTGATGAATTGAGAAGATACACAATGTGATTTGTTTTTGAAATTTTTATATGAATGACTAAAATGAAACAATATGCAAAATAACAATATATAAAATGATGAAATGACCAGATTTTATGCATAATAGCATTTAAGATGCATAATGTTCATAGGTTCTTTAAGATATTTACCATCTAAGGTACTCCCGATCCAAATTTAGGAGTGATGATATACGGCCCAAGCCAGTTAGGTTCAAATTTACCTTTAAGATCTTTAGTTGCATTAGTATTTTTTTTATTTTCTTTCAAGACAACGTTGTCGATATCGAAGGATCGATGATGAACTTTCTTGAGGTATGCTTGCTTGAGCTTGTTCTGGTAGGATCGAAGATATTCCAAAGCATTGATGTGCTTCTCATCTAGGAGTTCTAGTTGACTAAATCTGCCAACACGATATTCATCTCCTACTTCAGTATCTTGAAGTAGTAGAGCCAAAGAAGGAACTTCTAATTCAAAGGGAAAAACTGCTTCAGTGCCATAAACCAAAATAAAAGGTGAAGTGCCTATGGGGTTACGAACACTAGTTCGATAAGCCCATAAAGCAGGATATAGTTGAATGTGCCAATCTCGGCCAAATTTATTGACCAGTATTTTGAGGATTTTAATTAATGTTTTATTAGATGCTTCTGCTTGGCCATTACCTTGAGGATAATAGGGAGTGGACCAACGATGTTGAATTTTATATTTTTGACATAATTTTTTGACATATTTATTTTTTAAATAAGTTCCATTATCTGAGATGATATTTGTAGGAATTTCAAACCTACAAATAATTTGATTAAAAATAAATTTGGAAACTTGGGTTCCAGTGCAAGAAGCTAAGGGCATAGCTTCAACCCACTTCATGAAATACTCGATGGTGGTTATAATGAATTTGTGTCCATCAGATGACACAGGATTGATTTTTCCAATGATGTCTAATCCCCATTTTGAAAAGGGCCAAGGAGATGAAATAGCCTGTAGCTCTTGTGCAGGTGCATGGACAAGGTCAGCATGTTTCTGGCACTTGTCACAATGGCGCACATAATCATGTGCATCATTTTCCATGGTAGGCCAAAAATATCCTATCCTAAGGAGATTATTAGCAATGGCACTACCACTAAAGTGTCCCCCACAAGATCCATCATGGGCTTCACTCAAAGCTGATCTAGCTTCTTCTAGATTCAAACATCTCAGTAGGATACCTTCAAAATATCTCCTATATAATGTATTTCCAATTATGACGAAGCAACTTGCTCGTCTACGCAATAACCGATGTTGGTTTCTGTTAAAACCTTTAGGGAAGGTCCCATTTTGAATAAAATTGAAGATATCAGCATACCAAAGGTCAGGAGTAGTATCATTGATTAGAAACACATCCAAAGGTTCTAAGCATGATTTATTTGAAGTGGGTTCTTGGAGTCGACGAATAATGATGGTAGCATATTCGTCATCTAACTCCAAGGGTAAAAGGGATGTAGCTGTAGCCATAGCGTCAGCCGCATAATTGCTAGTTCGAGGAATAGCTTCCAAGGTAACTTGATCAAATAAAGATAATAATTGTAATACATATGCTTTATATGGATGCAATTTATCATCTTTGGTCTGATAAACATCATTAATTTGATTTATGACAAGTTGAGAATAATAAAAAACTAATAGATTTTTAATTTTTAGTGCCAAGGTAGCTCGTAATCCAAGGATTAGAGCCTCATACTCAATAGTGTTATTAGTACAAGCAAATGTTAATTTAAAGGACAGAGGGATAAGACATTTATGTGGAGATATTAAAATAATACCTGCACCAGCCCCACTCATGCATTGGGCTCCGTCAAAGTATAAGAACCATTTCTCTAAATGATCGACCTCTAGTTTAAGCAATTCATCAAGAAACTCAATGATGAGGGGATGGGTAGACTCTAAGGGTGCAGTAGCTAAGTGATATGCTATGATTTGACCCTTAACAAACTTGTCCTATAAATGTGAGTTCACACTTACTTAGGGCAAGAACCCACTTTGTTGTGCGACCAGATAAGTACGGTCGACTCATGAGATACCGTAAAGGATCGAATTTAGCAATAACATAGGTTTTCTAATTGAGCATATAATGGCATAATTTATGTGTAGAAAATACGACTGCTAGACATAACTTCTCTGATGTTGTGTAACAAGTTTCATAATTGATTAATGTTCTACTGATATAATAATTAGCACATTCTTTCTTCTCATCATCAACTTGAGCTAACATAACTCCTAAGGTAAGATTTGAAGCATAAATATACAAGATAAATTGGCGATCAGGTCTAGGTGGTGAAAGCACAGGTGGGTTAAGAAGATATTGTTTGAGGAGTTCAAATGCTTGCTGACATTCGTAGTCCTAATGGAAAAAGACATCCTTCTTAAGAATCTTAAGAAAGGGTCCGGTTTTATCCGCCAGCTTATCGATGAAGCGACGAATAGCTTGAAGCTTACCTTGTAAACTTTGTAATTTTGATATATTTGTGGGTGTGGGCATATTAGTGATAGCCGCAATATTGATAGGGTAAATTTTGATGCCACGTAAATAAACTATAACCCCCAATAATTTATCGGACTTAACTCCAAATATACATTTATCTAGATTCAATCGGATAAGATATTCCCTTAATTGATTAAATACTTTTCTCAAATCATCTAAATGGTCATCTTCTTTAGTAGAACGAGCTATAATGTCATCTACATAATCATGTAGTATATCATGCATCATATCATGAAAGATATAAGTCATGGCTCGTTGATAGGTTGCACCTGCATTCTTTAAACCGAATGGCATCACTTTCCAACAAAATGTTCCCCAAGGGGTAATAAAGGTTGTTTTAGCCTGATCTTCAGGAGCTATCTTGATCTGATTATAACCAAAAAATCCATCCATTAGGGATATCATTCCACTCCTAGCAGTAAAATCAATGATCTGATCCATATTGGGAAGAGGAAAATCATCTTTAGGGCATGCAACATTAATATCTCTAAAGTCTGTGCAAACCCTAACCTTAGTAGCTTCTTTCTTAGTTACTGGAACTACATTTGAGATCCATTCAGCATAATCAATGGCTTGTATAAAAATAACATTTAAGAGTTTTTGTAACTCCCTTTTTACTAGTAAGGCCACTTTAGGATGCATTTTTCTAAGTTTCTGTTTAACAGGTTTAGCATCCGGATGGACTACTAGGTGATGCATAACTACAGAAGGGTCTAATCCTGGCATATCTTCATATATCCAAGCAAATACATCCTCATATTCTTTAAGAAATGCAATGTATTTATCCTATTTTTCTTGACTCAATTATGATCCAATGTTTATTATGTGAGGATTACCCTTAGTTCCAATGTTAATTTTAATGACATTTTCTACTTCTATGTGTAGATTTTTCTCAAAATTAGGTGGGGCGGGTGAAACACCCAATTCTTGTAATTCTTCCAAGGTTAGTTTAGATAATTCATCTTGAGGAGTCGTGGCCTCAAGCTAGGCTATATTAGGTATAGAGCCATCAAAATAAAATTCATGATGTAATAATTCCTCAACGAAGACATCATGGAAGATATCTCCCTCCAACTCATCGTCGGATTCAACAATCATCTCAGGGTAGGCTATAGATAGCATATTACATGTAAATGGCTCATTCATTAAAAACAAAGCATCATGCTGATCTAAATAATCTTGGTAACATATGATATGGTCATCATCCTAAAATGGGAAGGGCTAACTTTTACTAGGAAATAGGCCCACACCACATCGGGCAAGCCATGGTTCTACCTCAAAGGGTTCTTTCATGCCATTTTGGAAAGGTTCCAAACCTTTCCCTTTATATCCCAATTTAAGCATTATATATTTGGCTTTAGTATACTCATTAGTAAAATAACATCGAGCATATCCATCATAGTGAGTCTTGATGTTTATGGGTATTCTACCCCAGTCATATCCCTTATAGATAAAAGCACAACTCCCGACTTGGTAAATACTTCCCATAGGCTATGGGAGACCCAAGGTACGAGGATATGGTGGCAAATTATTTAAAATAAGGGAATCTTACATGGCAGCATTCATTTTCTCTGATATAATATTTTCAGATAAATCGGGTAAGAGCTCGTCAGTAAGAGCATAAGAGGTAGAAGGAACATTTCCTACATATTTTGATGTGGAAACTATGCCTTTGGTAGATGTAGATGTTGTAGAGATGTCGATGGATGATTCTATACAAGTTATAGGAGTAGAGCAAGAAGCCTTGGTTGTGGGATTAGGATCTTTCTGAGGTCCTAATGTGGTTTGTTTAGAGGATGGCTGAGCTGCATGTAGAGGTGGAACTGATGGAGAAGAAGTAGATGGTGTTATGGGTGTGTGTTTCACACATTTATATGGATAATGAGAATTAGGATGTGTGGATGATAAAGCAGGGTAAAATTCAACACCAACAGGTTCTGCCAAAGCACACATATCAAAGGATCTAGGATCACCATGAATGGTAACCAACTGATTCTTAAATTTGAATTTAACACATTGATGTAAAGTTGAGGGAATGGCTCGCATTGCATTGATCCAAGGGTGACCCAAGAGTATATTGTACGATGCAGGGCAATGTACAATAAACACAACTATATCCAAGGTTCTCGGACCAACCTGCAATGGGATGGTAATAACTCCACATGTTTCTTGTGTTTCGTCATTGAAGGCTTTTATGATCATATCAGTTCTTTTCATTTCATCAGTTCTAAAACCAAATATTTGGTAGAATTCAAAAGTGCAGATGTTTCAAGATGAACTATTATCAATCAAGACTCGTTTAACTACTATATCTACAATTAAGGTAGTAATATATAAGGGGTTATCCTTATGTAAACTATGTTGAAGTATGTCTCTATCCTGGAAGTCAATACAATAAAATTCATGAGTTATTATAGTGTTAGCCATGGCTTCAGGTTGAATGTCTTGTGGTACCATCATCTGGCTTAATGTGAGCATTAACTCATCTCTATGTGTAGGAGAGGATCTTAAAAGGTCCAAAAGGGAAATTCTAGCTGTAATGTTTGATAGTTGCTCATTAATATTATAAGGAGGTTTAGGTTGCACATTAGGTGCCTGATTCCATTTATTAGGAACTTTCAAAACAAATGGAGTTGATCCATAATTTTGCATTTGATTATGTTGATAATTTTGAGCCTGTTGTCTAGTAACAGCTCCGATGGTACCCACAATATTATTCTGTAGATGATGAATGGGTCTTGGTATAGCATTTATGGCTTGCTCATTAGAAATTAATTGGTGATATGATGGTCGAGTAGTGACTCTTCTTGGAAATGGTTCTTCTGGGACCATATGACTTGTGATAGGGAGAATAGGATCCGATTCATTTTCAGAGCTATTCGATTGATTTGAGGTGATTTCCATATCACTCTCAGTCTCATATTTTGTATCACTAATATCAGGTGTCTAAATATTATGTAGAGGCATGGTTGTAACTACGGATAAAGTTGTGTCAAATATTTCCAAATCATGAACAGGTAAATGCCCACTAATAGTTCCAACATATCGGGTAGGAGGGGGAACATTATGATGTTCAATTTGATTAGCCACTTCCTTGCCATGTTTTGGTAAAGGATGTTGAAATATGTCCAATGAATGATTGGCATTCTAATTCTGGTTTTAAGGAGTGTTCTTTTGAGTATTATTAGGAGGATTTTTCTTAGGTTGAAATGCTTGCACCTCCATCTCATTGTTATCAATCAGGTCCTGTATTTTATGTTTTAATCTTTTACAAGAGTTGGTAGTGTGTCCAGGTCCTCTATGGAAGTCACAGTGTAAATCAGCTCTATATCCGGGTATAGTTGGATCAGGTTCCTGGATAGTTGGTAATTGAATCAAACCTTGTTCTAATAATTACGGGAGAATGGTTGATAAAGGTTGATTTAACCTAGTAAATTCTCAAGGAGGTTTATCGGGAGGTTTCAGTATAAACTTCTCCGTTGTCTTCACAGCATTAACAGTAGAAATATTTCTACTATTAGTGACTCCATCACTCACAACTTGTTTATTTTTATATTGATTTCTATATTTTTTCTCATCATATATTTTTTTAAGTTGTCCTCTCCTAATGAGAGCATCTTCCACTCTTCGGGCTAAGTCTATAGCCTGATCAAAGGTGGTCAAGGTAGCATTTGACAATTCATAAGATAGTTGGTCCTGTAAATTATTAATAAAGATGTCCAACATCTCCCTATAAGGCAATACAAAGTGCAATTTTCCTATCAATTGTCTCCACCTAGCTAGGAAATTGGCAAAACATTCATCTTTGTCTTGTTTTAAGTTGTACAAGTCTTTAATGGTCACATGCCTTTCGATGTAGGCACTAAATTGATGCACAAAAGACTCAACAATTTCTTCAAAGTTCCTCAAATAATTAGTGGGTAATTGATAATACCACTCTAATGCCATTCCTCCTAAACTTTTCAAGAACATTTTTAGCAATAATAAGTCATCATGTGATATATCATGACATGCTATCCTAAACATACGAAGATGCTCTATGGGATATTCAGTTCCTTTATATATGGGCAAAATAGGCATAGGAAAATGTTTAGGATACGGTTGTTCTACAACTATAGGATCTAGATTTTGACTACACATCTCTCAATAATTGTACGAGGGACGGTAGGGATCTATCTGATCCATGTGGGAAACTAACTGTTTCACCATGGTTTCAAGATTACTAGTTTGTCCACCATATTAGTTTGGTGGGACATAGGTATGGGATTTATGAGTGTATGATGGTGTGACATAAGGATTAGATGCTATATTGCTATTATGCAAAGCATTGGTAGGAAGAGTATTATGAAGAGGATTTGTAGTAGTATTATTTTGTATTCCATATTGTTGGTAATTGGTGTTTGGTTTTGTTTTGGGTTTTTGATGATTTGAGGTATATTGCTCAATGAATTGGCGAAATAGAGCAATAAATGAGGGTTTATTTTGTGTGGGAATGACCCTAGGCTTGCTAACATGCACTTTAGATGGTTGGGTAACCTATTGTTGCATGTTATGGATTATAGCTGCCATATCCAAATTGGATGGTCCAGCTTGATCACTCTCTTGTTCAATAAAGGACAAGGGATTAGTGTGTGTGTGAAATACGTCTTCTAGATTTTCTTGAGTGTCACTAATTCGATCCTTGCCCATATAGACTACTCTATTAAGCACACTAATATTAGTATTAAGGAACTTCCAAAAATTTTCCATGTTTTCAAAAGTAACAGCTCCTCCCGGAGACAATTTAGGGGATGAGGATCTTTCCTCTCTATTAGTTTCTTCTTGTTCATTTCCTACAAAAAGATCTTCTTCTTGCTTATCTAGGGTTCCTTCTTCCAGAATTTGATCTTCAGGAAGGACATCTGGGTTATTTAATGGTTTTCCTAACCAATATTCTTCTTCTTTAGTTTGTTTTCCATTCCTAAGTCTAGGCATTGTGCTTAAACTTATATTTCAGCAAATATATATATATATATATATATATATATATATATATATATATATATATATATATATATTGTGATAGGTTTGAGAGGTATATATTTTAATTATATACCTACTATAATACTTAAAAGGGAAATGTTTTGATTTTTTGTTTTGTTTTTATATTGTTTTTGTGTTTTATAATATTATTATAAAGATAACAAATAACATTCTAGTTGCAAGAAATAACAATAATAACATAAATGACTTAGTTTTCTATAAATAGTTTATGGATGTCATTGATAGGATCAAGTTCATCAGGAGTCATGAAATGCTCCTCTTCAAATTGGAAATGGTTTTTCAAAAATTTGACAAAGTGTGCTATAGTAATATGATCTGTCTCATATTCTGACCTATAGAAATAAAGTTCATGGCAATATTCTCGATATAACACAGCTCTAGGAACTCTATTCCATATTTTTCTATCCGTAAGAACAACTTCTTGATCCTCTATACGAGATAGAAACTTATGTACTACAACTGCATTCTCAAGGTATTCTTCAAAGGAGTACAATTCAGAAGACACAAGTGCTCTTTTATCTGCTAACCACCTATAGAAAGCTCTCTGAAGTTCATGATATAAGGTTACTTGATCAGGATCCAGGATTCTATCTAGGACAAACCTCTTGATTTACCTAAGTTCGGTTGATCTAGATGAAATAATATCCAATCTCCTATCAAGTTCGTCCCATAAAGGTTGGACTCTATTTGTTTGAGGTACTCTAAGCACAGAAGTAATCTCTATGGTCGTTAATTGATTTTCAACATTAATGGTGACAACTCATCTTTTATTATAATCTACCATCTAAATATGATATGCAACTTTAATTTTTTGTCTAATGATTCTAGATGTTTTTAATAATGCATTTATTTTTTAATTTTTTTTATTGTTATTATTTTTTTACTTTTGTTTGTTTTCAGAAGGCTTTTAGTTTCACGTCGGGTTCACCAAAATGTATCGCTCCAAATTTTTTGCATCCTTACCTTCAGGCTATAGGATCCGCACCCGAAAGGGGAATGCGAGAAGGATGGGACAATACCTCGGATTAAGAGGCCCTTTGAAGGTTGCGCCTCTTGGGGGAGGGGTATAAGGGTGAATTTTCGATGGATGGTGGGTTCACCAGGAAACTTTGAGTGGCAGTTTCCATGCCTAGGTTGAGAATGGGTTTGATGTGTTCATTTTGTACTTTAATAATTCATAATCCTAGGTTGGCCAAAATGAATCTAAGCTATTCTATATGAAAATTTTGATTTATATGAATACAAAAAGCAGGAATGAATCCTAAATATAAATATTATATGAAATGAGAAAGAATGCACCTGATTTCGAATGTTTGATGAAGATTCTGAAGCTTGTAATAGTCTAGATCGTCCTGAATATGACGGGATCATCTGCGATTGCACAAAATCATCCCAAATTATAGTCGATCATCTAAGATCAGACAAGATCATCGTCGATCTGATGAATTCGTCAAAAACCTGCAATCACAGAAATAGACACCAAAAAATGAAAATGCTACTATTAGAATAATGCAAAATGATAGAAATGATAGTATAAATGCCTAAATGATAAATATAGATAGCAAATTAAAGGAAATGCATTGTTTTAATAACTTATTTTAACTTTATCATGCATTTATGATGAATGGGGTGAACTCCAATATGTAGAATGAAAATAAATCAAACTAATGCATAGTAAAATAAAGAAGACAAATGAGGAATGAAAACTCAGGGCTTTGTTTTCCCCCAATCTAAACTGTAGTCGAGATCTCCTCCAATCATACGATATCATCGCTGATCTATGACAAGATCATTCAAAATCATCTGGAATCGCCTGTGATGATCCAAGCTTTCTCCAACTAAAGCACAGTGAAAACCTGCAATGAAAACTTAAAACTACGAGTGCAAACAATGGTGGATAGGACATCTTGACACAACAAAACTAAATGGTAGGGAAAAAATCAATCAGGGAATCATGGGATCAGCCAACAAGGGGGATAAACTGAGAAAATCTCAGTTTATATAGGATTAGGAGAAGGTTAGGAGGTTGGGGATCATCCCAATCTGGGTGATCCTCAGTGGAGGAATCTCCAATTGTGTAGACATGCTTCTGCCCAAGTTGGAGAGGCTGTTAAAATAGAAGCTAATTATGAAAATTTGATTTTGGGATGAAATCGTCTGGATGTTCTGTTCCATACAAATTCATCTGATCTGGGATGATTTCGTCTGATAGGCAACGATATCGTCCAACGGTCAAAACAACTCCTAAAAATGGCATAAAAATGATATTCACACAATGACACTGAGAGGGGGGGTGAATCAGTGTAGCTATTAATATTCAAATCTACAGCATTTAAAATTGAAGCAAAGAGAACTTGAAAACCAGAAAAGCAAATTGAACAAGAGAGCACACCACAACACACAATATACCGAGGTTCACCAATTTGGCTACTCCTCAAAAATGATCGCTTGGACTCCAATCCAAATCCAGTCTTTGCAAAATACCAATTTTACAAACACTTTACCAAGCATCTACTGGAAGGAGCACCAACCCCTTAATTTTTTGTCGCAACGAGATAGGAGCACCAACCCCTAGTACCAAGCACCAACTTGGACTGCAATTCGAGCAATTTAAAATGACATAAAAATGTCTTCACTTGTTTACACAACCCCTGATTGGTCTGCAATTAAACACACTCTGCACACACTCACGGCTCTGCTTATTTCTCTCTTGGCCCTCTTCTAACCCTCTTTTCACTGTAATTTCACTCTAATAGTAGCAACATAATTCTCTGCACGACTGTCCTTTTATAACCCCTTTTCCTCATCGAGACTCCTCGTCTTCTATCACTTTTCTAATCCTGCATGCAGTCGAATGACATACTCTAACTATTCGAATTCTTTTCTCTTCTCCATAAGCGACTGTTCGAATTCTTTTCTCTTCTCCATAAGCGGCTGTTCGAATCCTGCAAATACGGCTGTTCGAATGCTTTTACGATCCTGCATATATGGCTGTTCGAATGCATTTTCGATCCTCCATATGCGGCTGTTCGAATTCTACAAATACGGCTATTCGAATGCTTTTACGATCCTGCATATTCAGCTGTTCGAATTTTGCAAATACGACTGTTCGAATACATTTTTGATTCTCCATATGCGGCTGTTCGAATGCTTTTCCAATCATGCATATACAGCTGTTCCAATGCATTTCCAACACCTGTCACTGTGTAACTGCAGATCTGACTCCAGTTAATTCTTACGTAACTGGCTGCATGATTTTCCTTTATGCTTTTTTGACACCTGTCACTGTGCATGCTCCTTCGACTTTTACCCGCCAAACTGTTACCTGTCATGAAATCGTGACATTTCTGCCCATTTGACTTTTTTTGGACTGTTGACCATGAAAACCTGACCTGTCGTGATATCGTGACGTTTTCCGCCTCCTCGACCTTATCTTGGCATGCACTCGCAAAAATAGAACATGTCACAAAATCGTGACACATTCGCTACCTCTCACTCTTTTCTGCCTCTTGCCCATGAAAATGGGACATGTCACGAAATCATGACACTTTTCGCTTTCCTGCACTTTCCTTCACTTGCACTCGCGAAAATGGAACATGTCATGAAATCATGACACTTTTTGCTGCCATACACTTTTCTCTGCAAGCCTCAGCGAAATCGAAACATGTCACGAAATCGTGACACTTTTTGCTGCCGTACACTTTTCTCCGCAAGCCTCAGCGAAATCGAAACATGTCACGAAATCATGACGCTTTTCTGCCTTAGCACTGTTCTTTGCTATTCGCCCATGAAAATGCAACATGTCACGAAATCACAACATCTTTCGTATCCGTACATTTCTCGCTTCATGCACTAGCGAAATCAAGACATGTAGCGAAATCGCTACAACTTTTTCCCTTAGAACTTTCTCTTTCCTTCGGCCTCCGAAAATCCTACATGTAACGAAATTGCTACACCTTTGTTGCCTTGCATTTTGACTTGTAGCAAAATCGCTACACCTTTGTTGCCTTGCATTTTGACTTGTAGCGAAATCGCTACACCTTTGTTGCCTTGCATTTTGACTTGTAGCGAAATCGCTACACCTTCTTGACTTAGCGCTTTTTCTTTGCTTCTGCCAGCGAAACTCCAACATGTAGCGAAATCGCTACACTTTTTCACCTTGTTGCTTCCACTCCGATCCTGTCACGAAATCGTGACACTTTTCATTGCCTGCACCTTTACCCAAAACATGTCGCGAAATCGCGACAGTTTCTCCAGATTTTTCTCTCTCCTTCGATATGTCACGAAATCGTGACACTTTTGGCTATGCCTTCTCTCTCCTCCTTTTTGTCGTGAAATCATGACATTTTTGGCTGCACTTTCTCTCTCCTCCTTTTTGTCATGAAATCGTGACATTTTTGGCTATGCTTTCTCTCTCCTCCTTTTTGTCACGAAATCATGACATTTTTGACTGCGCTTTCTCTCTCCTCCTTTTTGTCACGAAATCGTGACATTTTTGGCTGTGCTTTCTCTCTCCTCCTTTTTGTCATGAAATCATGACATTTTCGGCTGTGCTTTCTCTCTCCTCCTTTTTGTCACGAAATCGTGACATTTTCGGCTGCGCTTTCTCTCTCCTCCTTTTTGTCACGAAATCGCGATAGAAAACATGTCGCGATATCGCGACAGTTTTCTTACTTGTCTTTTTCTGCAAATTTCTGAATCTGGGTCACTTCTGTTTTCCTGGAAATTCATTGTACTTGATCTGACTGACTTCTGAATTCTTGTCCATTGCTTCAACTGCATCAATTTCTATCTGTGTTGACAACAATGACAATACTTTTGCTGCACCTTGCTCAACAATCTCCCCCTTTGGAATTGTTGGCAACACTTATGCACTCTCCCGTAATTCTTCTCCCCCTTTGACAATAATACCAAAGGGTCATTGCGGACTCCCCTGAGTCTATGCACACCACTCTCAGACAAATGTTGTTATAGTTAGCAAAAATCATAAATATAAGCAAAACTATAAGTATAGGCATAAATGCACCCCCTGAGAATGTGATCCCAAATGATAGTCAGTTCTTGGGAATTGTGACCACTCCCAACTTATTTCGAAGGTACTCAAAAACTTCCTTGGGCAATGGTTTTGTGAATATATCAGCTACTCGCTCTGTAGTTGGAACAAAGTCCAATTTGACCTCTCCTTCAAGAACTTTATCCTTCAAGAAATGATATCGGATCGCAATATGTTTGGTTCTAGAATGCATAACCGGATTCTTGGATATGTTGATAGCACTAGTGTTATCACATTTTATTGATATTGGCTCTTTGAAGTGAATACCAAGATCTTTCAACGTTTGTCTCATCCATAATATCTGTGTACAACATGTTGTTGCTGCAATGTATTCTGCCTCTACTGTGGATAGAGAGACTGATTCTTGTTTCTTGTTGTGCCATGCTACCACCCTGTCTCCAAGATAAAATGCTCCTCCACCGGTACTCTTTCTGTCATCAATACATCCTGCCCAATCTGCATCGAATATGCAATCAAAGTGAAGTCTTTACCTTTTGGGTACCACAACCCATAATCCATAGTACCCTTGAGGTACCTGAAGATCCTCTTTACAACTGTCACATGAGTTTCTTTGGGACTAGCCTAAAATCTTGCAACCATGCATACTGCCTGTAATATATCTGGTCTAGTGGCTGTTAAATACAACAGGCTTCCAATCATAGACCTGTACATTGTTTGATCTACATCTGGAGATTTATCATCCTTGCTCAACTTGCGCACTCGTTGTCATGGGAGTGCTAACAGGTTTACTATCTTCCATTGTGAACTTTTTCAGCATTTCTTTTACATATTTAACTTGAGAAATAAAAATGCCCTTTTCATTTTGATTGACCTGCAGTCCTAGGAAATAAGAAAGTTCACCAATCATAGACATCTCAAATTCTTTCTTCATTTTAGTTGATATGTCTTTGCAATATTCATCCATGCTCACGCCAAATATTATATCATCTACATAAACAACAAGAACAATAAGATGGCCCTTCTCTGTTTTGACATATAAATTGTTGTCCACCAAACCTTTCTTGAACCCTTGTTTAATTAGATAGTTATCTAGCCTTGCATACCATGCTCTGGGTGCCTGTTTCAAACCATATAATGCTTTCTTTAACCTGCAAACAAAATCTGGATTGTCACCAAGTTGAAAGCCATCTGGTTGTTCAATGTAAACCTCTTCTTCCAGTTTTCCATTCAGAAATGCTGATTTTACATCCATTTGATATACTTTGAAGTTTTTATGGACTGCTAAAGCCAGAAACATTCTGATTGCCTCTAGTCTGGCTACCGGTGCAAAGGTTTCCTCAAAATCAATGCCTTCAACCTGAGCATAGCCTTTACAGACCAATCTTGCCTTATTTCTGACAACCTGTCCATCTTCATTTAATTTATTTCAAAAAATCCATTTAGTGCCAATTATGTTTTTATTTGTTGGCCGAGGTACTAATTCCCAGGTTTTGTTTTTCTCAATCTGATCTAGTTCTTCATTAATTGCCTTCATCCAACTTTCATCTGTGCTTGCTTCGGCAACATTTTTAGGTTCAATGCTAGATAACAGAGAATAGTTTCGCACTACCACTCTTCTTGTCTGAATACCATCAGTGGGGTCCCCAATAATCTGTTCATTGGGATGATTTTTCTGCCAGCTTCCTGTTTTAAATTTCTTGTTTTCTTCTTCCTCTGAGTCAGTTTTTAAAACATCTGGATCAATTTTCTGATTCTCTTCTATTTCCTTTTCATCATCTCCTTCAATGACTTCTTCATAAATAGGGTATTTTTCTTGATAAGAAATTTCTTGCTCTCTACCTTCATCAACTTTAACATCAGCACTCTCAACAATTTTCTTTAGCCTCTTGTTGTAACATGTGTAGGCTTTGCTTTTTGTTGAGTAACCAAGAAAAATACCTTCATCAGCTCTATCTTCAAATTTATCGAGATTATCTTCAGTCCGTTTGATGTAGCACTTGCTGCCAAATACTTTGAAATATCTTGCAGTTGCCTTTCTGCCGAACCACAGCTCATACGATGTTTTGCTTTCATGCGGTCTTAGCATGCACCTATTTTGAATGTAAACTGCAGTATGGACTACCTCTTTCCAAAATCTGTCAGCTATTTTGTTCTCAGCCAGCATTGTCCGTGCCATTTCCTGCACTGTCCTGTTCTTCCTTTCTACAACACCATTCTGCTGAGGTGTCCTTGCTGCTGAAAACTGTCTTCTTATCCCATATTTTTGATAGTATTCTACAAATTCTTCTAAAATAAACTCTCCCCCTCTGTCTGATCTTAGGCATTTAATCCTCTTTCCAGTTTTGATTTTCAACCTATTTTTTAAAAATCTTAAACATCTCAAAGGCATCCGATTTAATCTTTAAAAATAATACCCATGTCATCCTGGAGTAGTCATCTATGAACAACATAAAGTATTTGTCACCATTTATGCTTTGAGTTCTCATGGGTCCACACAAATCAGTATGAATTATCTCCAACGGTTTGCTGGTGAAGTATTCCTTTGATTTAAATGTGGATCTGGTTTGCTTTCCTTTTTGACATGAAGCACGGATGCTATTTAACTGGTTTGCCAATGGTTGGTATATCTCTTACCGCTCTTTTTGAACTTATTTTTGCCAGATTGTCAAAACTAATATGACCGAGCCTCTTGTGCCATAGCCAATTTTCATCTTCCTGTCCAATCAAGCATGTTCCTTCTACAGTTTTTGAGAGAGTATATAGATTACCGAAGTCCTTGATCCAGTAGCTATCAGCTTCCCACTATGTGCTTTTCTCACTTCACAGCCCTCCTTCTTAAAAATGACTTCATGACCTCGGTCACAGATTTGACTTACACTCAGAAAGTTGTGCTTTAGACCAATCACAAACAAGACTTCTTTTGATTTTATCTTTCCATCACTGATCTTGACTGATCCTTTTCCAACTATCTTTGCTCCATCATTATTTCCAAATTTCACAGAACCACCTTCATAATTCCGTAACTTCTCAAATTTTTGCTTGTCACCTGTCATGTGACTGGAGCATCCACTGTCAAGTATCCAAGGTGCAGATTTGTTCTGTGCTTTAAAGGCAGTCTGAACAATCAAAGATTCCTTTTCTTTCCATTCTGGTTTGATAGCAGATTTGGCTACTTGTTTTGCCTGTGCCCTTTCATTAGCATGTGCCTGTTTTTCAAGAAATTTCTTGTTTTGGTTCAACCCATTTGGTTTAGATTTTCTACCCTAATAATTCTTTGATGCAAAAGTGCTTCTACAGTTTCTTGCAATATGTCCAAAATTATGACAATTATAACATTCAACTGCATAATTCATTAAAGGAGAAAAAATATTTCTACTGGTGAAATTCCTTTGAGGTACATTATGACTGCAATCTGAAATCTTATGGCCATAAGCATTGCATTTAAAACAATAACCAGAAAAGGAATGATTAAACCTGGGTGCAGGTCTTTGCCAGTTTGAAGTAGGAGCCATGAATCTTCTCCTTCTTGAATGTGTGACTTTTGTGAATCCATCTTTGTCAGTACTCTTCTTGAGTCTGGCATTATTGCTTTCTTTGGCATGATTTGTTTTTTCTTGATCAACCCTGATCTTTTCTTCTTTCTTTATGGGTTCTACATTTAAGGCCTTTGAACCCTTTGATGATTCTCCTTCATCGAAGCCTAAACCAAATTTGATGTCGAAAGGCCTTTGGTTATTTAACATTTTATCCAGCTTTATAGTACTTTCTTCAAACTTATGAAAATAGCTCAATTTCCTATTCATCTCCTCTAGCTGCATCCTTAACTTAACAATGTCTTCTTCTAGCTTGCTGCATTCAACTGTCTTTACAGTTAATTGTTCATCAAGAACTTCAGACATTTTCTTGAATTCCTCTATCTGTATTTTCAGATTGTTTATTATGTCAGTGGCATCCTCTAGTTTCTTTGAAAATTTTTTATTCTTTTTCCTTTCTGCACTCAACTCTTCAAGTGCAGCAACCAATTCTCCTTCCAGATACACTTCAGCCTCATCCTTAAAGTTTTCATCACCTTCCTGATTTTCCTCTGTTCTTTCTTCTTCAAGTGCCATGAACAGAGCTTCACCTATTTCTTCTTCAGAATCCTCACCTGAGCTTTCTTCAGAAGTGCTGACATTCTTGGATATGAAGCTTTTCTTCTTGAAGTTGTTCTTTCTAAAATTTTGTTTCTTCTTCCAGTCACCTTTTTCTTGGTGTGACCCTTCACCATTTTTGGTTTTCTCATGCATTGGACATTTGGCTGCAAAATGACCGACTCCTCCACAATTGAAGCACTTAAAAGGTAGCTTTCCTCTATATTTTCCTTTTCCCTTTGTGAGTTTTCGAACAAAATTAGCTTCTGTTTCATCCAGTGTCTCTTCATCCTCAGATTCATGTTCAGCTTTTATATTCTTGTGTGCTTTAAAAGTAGCTTCTCTGTCTATAGACTTAGTTTGTCCTATTCTCATTTCGTATGCAGTCAAGGAACCATGCATCTCATCCATGCTAAAATTGTTTAGATCTTTCGCCTCTTCTATTGCAAAAACTTTGGAGTTAAATCTTTTGTGAAGTGTTTTGAGAACCTTTTTCATGACAACTACATCATCAATTTCTTCATCGAGTCCTCTGATTGCATTAATGATTCCATTGACTCTCAACATATAAGCCTCTATGTTCTCATCTTCATTCATTTGTAGTGCTTCGAACTGTGCTCGATGAGTTTGCAGCTTGGCTTCCTTGATCTTGTTGTCTCCTTCATGGATGCTCTTCAGTTTATCCCACATGTCTTTTGTCGATTTATAGCTCATGACTCTTATCAGTTCACTGTCTACAAGCCCACACATTATGGCATTCTTTGCTTTGGAGTTGTTCTCAAATTTTTTCTTCTCAGCAGTATCTATTGGAGGAGTAGTGGGTGTTGTGTATCCACTATCTACAGAATCCCAAATGTCGTATCCCAATGCACTCAGATATGTCTGCATCCTGAGTTTCCAGAAAGTGTAATTAGTTCCATCGAACAAGGGAGCTTTGTTGGATGAGAATCCTTCACCGCCTGCCATTGTGTTTCTTCCAAGATCACCTTAGCTGATTAAGCTTGTTCAAGAAACCTTGCTCTGATACCAATTGATATTCACACAATGACACTGAGAGGGGGGGGTGAATCAGTGTAGCTATTAATATTCAAATCTACAACATTTAAAATTGAAGCAAAGAGAACTTGAAAACCAGAAAAGCAAATTGAACAAGAGAGCACACCACAACACACAATATACCGAGGTTCACCAATTTGGCTACTCCTCAAAAATGACTGCTTGGACTCCAATCCAAATCTAGTCTTTGCAAAATACCAATTTTACAAACACTTTACCAGCATCTACTGGAAGGAGCACCAACCCCTTAATTTTCTGCTGCAACAGATAGGAGCACCAACCCCTAGTACCAAGCACCAACTTGGACTGCAATTCTAAGCAATTTAAAATGACATAAAAATGTCTTCACTGTTTACACAACCCTGACTGGTCTGCAATTAAACACACTCTGCACACACTCACGGCTCTGCTTATTTCTCTCTTGGCCCTCTTCTAACCCTCTTTTCACTGTAATTTCACTCTAACAGCAGCAACATAATTCTCTGCATGACTGTCCTTTTATAACCCCTTTTCCTCATCGAGACTCCTCGTCTTCTATCACTTTTCTAATCCTGCATGCAGTCGAATGACATACTCTAACTGTTTGAATTATTTTCTCTTCTCCATAAGTGGTTGTTCGAATTCTTTTCTCTTCTCCATAAGCGGCTGTTCGAATCCTGCAAATACGACTGTTCGAATGCTTTTACGATCCTGCATATACGGCTGTTCGAATGCATTTTCGATCCTCCATATGTGGCTATTCGAATTCTGCAAATACGACTGTTCGAATGCTTTTACGATCCTGCATATTCGGTTGTTCAAATTCTACAAATACGGCTGTTCGAATACATTTTCGATTCTCCATATGCGGCTGTTCGAATGCTTTTCCAATCATGCATATACAGCTGTTCCAATGCATTTCCAACACCTGTCACTATGTAACTACAGATCTGACTCCAGTTAATTCTTACGTAACTGGCTGCATGATTTTCCTTTATGCTTTTTTGACACCTGTCACCGTGCATGCTCCTTCGGCTTTTACCCGCCAAACTGTTACCTGTCACGAAATCGCGACATTTTTGCCCATTTGACTTTTTCTGGACTGTTGACCGTGAAAACCTGACCTGTCGCGATATCGTGACGTTTTCCGCCTCCTCGACCTTATCTTGGCATGCACCCGTGAAAATAGAACATGTCACAAAATCGTGACACATTCATAGCCTCTCGCTCTTTTCTGCCTCTTGCCCGTGAAAATGGGACATGTCACGAAATCGTGACACTTTTCGCTTTCCTACACTCTCCTTCACTTGCACCCGTAAAAATGGAACACGTCATGAAATCGTGACACTTTTTGCTTCCATACACTTTTCTCTGCAAGCCTCAACGAAATCGAAACATGTCATGAAATCGTGACACTTTTTGCTGTCATACACTTTTCTCCACAAGCCTCAGCAAAATTGGAACATGTCACGAAATCGTGACACTTTTTGCTGCCGTACACTTTTCTTCGCAAGCCTCAATGAAATCGGAACATGTCACAAAATCGTGATGCTTTTCTGCCTTAGTGCTGTTCTTTTCTATTTTCTCATGAAAATGCAACATGTCATGAAATCGTGACATCTTTCACATCCGTACATTTCTCGCTTCATGCACTAGCGAAATCAAGACATATAGCGAAATCGCTACAACTTTTTCCCTTAGAACTTTCTCTTTCCTTCAGCCTCTGAAAATCCTACATGTAGTGAAATCGCTATAACTTTGTTGCCTTGCATTTTGACTTGTAGCAAAATCGCTACACCTTTGTTGCCTTGCATTTTGACTTGTAGCGAAATCGCTACACCTTTGTTGCCTTGCATTTTGACTTGTAGCGAAATCGCTACACCTTCTTGACTTAGCGCTTTTTCTTTGCTTCTGCCAGTGAAACTCCGACATGTAGCGAAATCGCTACACTTTTTCGCCTTGTTGCTTCCACTCCGATCCTGTCGTGAAATCGCGACACTTTTCATTGCCTGCACCTTTACCCGAAACATGTCGCGAAATCGCGACAGTTTCTCCATCTTTTTCTCTCTCCTCCGATATGTCACGAAATCGCGACACTTTTGGCTGCGCCTTCTCTCTCCTCCTTTTTGTCATGAAATCATGACATTTTTGGCTGCGCTTTCTCTCTCCTTTTTGTCGCAAAATCATGACATTTTTGGCTATGCTTTCTCTCTCCTCCTTTTTGTCGCGAAATCATGACATTTTCTGACTGCACTTTCTCTCTCCTCATTTTTGTCGCGAAATCATGACATTTTCGGCTATGCTTTCTCTCTCCTCATTTTTGTCGCGAAATCGTGACATTTTTGGCTGCGCTTTCTCTCTCCTCCTTTTTGTCATGAAATCGTGACATTTTTGGCTGTGCTTTCTCTCTCCTCCTTTTTGTCACGAAATCGCGACAGAAAACATGTCGCGATATCGCGATAGTTTTCTTACTTGTCTTTTTCTGCAAATTTCTGAATCTGGGTCACTTCTGTTTTCTTGGAAATTCACTGTACTTGATCTGACTGACTTCTGAATTCTTGTCCATTGCTTCAACTGCATCAATTTCTGTCTGTGTTGACAACAATGACAATACTTTTGTTGTACCTTGCTCAACAAAAAAATGGGGAGAGCGGTTAACGAGTGGTTTTGAGGTTAAAATTTAAATTTTTATCTTTTTACTAACGGTTTAACTATGCCAATTTTAGGGTGCTACACATAGGATGAACATGATTTTGTTATGACCGAGTGATATTTTGTTGATTTTATTATGATTATGTTGAAGTTTTGAACTACTTCCTCACACAATGGATTGGTGAAGAAATGACAATGAATGAAGTGACAAGTTGCTTGACCAATATGACTAATTTGGTTCCTTTCTAGCATTTGTTGCTTTTAATGGGCAATCCCACATCCAAGTGTGATTCCAATTGTTTATGATAATCATCCATCCTTATCTCAAGGAGCGGTCCAGCTATCAATAGCATTTTTAGGGAGTTAATATGATTGATTCTATTTATGTTCATATTGTATCACTTTGGCTTAATTTTTTTGGTATCATAGGGGAATTAGGATGATCCTTTCACACCCATGGAGTAGTCCGACCATCTTGATATTCTTCAAGATTGAAGGATGGCACATCGTAATTCCAAAATGAAATGTTTTTTCCCCAAGTGGCCTTATGGTAGCCTACTCATCTCATTGAAGTGCATGGAGTGCGAATCACTACAATCGTTGAGTGGATAGATTAAGTATTTGGGTACAAGGCCTGCTTGAGATTATGCTTTTATGTGATTTTTTTGTTATTTTGGTCATCAAGATGATTTTAATTCATCAAAATGCATTTATTTAATGTTTTTCCTATCCCCCATGGAAGTATTTTTCTTATTTTTATTTGTGGAGTAGGCTATTGTTAGGTCTAGTGGCCTCCGAATCTCTACTTGTGGTCATTGTCGCCTTGAGTGGCCATGAAGTTTGGGCTACTGACACTAGTAGCAGCCAAGGCATAATTTGAAAATATAAAAAATATGTTTTTAGGGTTTTGACCTATCATTTTCAGTTTTTATCAATTCACTTTTCAGAGCTTTGGTGGGACAATGACAATTGCAATTTCTAAAGTTACCTACGTCGAGGACATGGTTGCACAGGGTGAGGCATCAGCTGTTGGAGGAGTTGGAGCTTCTCGGGTATTCTTTCAAACCATCCCCTCTTTTCTGCTCTTGGGTAAAATTGAACCTCATAATTAAATGGTAAATTAACCCCACTAAAACTGTTGGTAATGAATGAAATATATAGTTAGGCTTAGTTTAGGTTTTTAAATGGTGGGTTGATCCCCATTTTTGTTTTTTTTTTTATTTTTTTGAATTTTATGGCCTAGGGTTCATGAGTTTGTCATGTCACATTTTAGTCACTGTCATTTAGAGTGGTGGAAATTTTATTGTTGTCACTCAAAGTGGCTAATTTTGAACCCCAACGGTCAAAAATTTGATAGTTGGGCTTTGGCCGCTGCTGCCTCCAGTAGCCAGATCCTGGCCGCTATAGGTGACAGTGGCTAATCCCCTTAGCCAAATTTGCATAATTTTTGCTTTTTATTAGATTTTTGAGATAGTTTAATAATTATTTTTTGGAATTTTGAACTACTCTTTAGTCTATGTTGCATACGTAGGTGCATTTATTCCCCTTTATTTGCTCATATTTAGGAGAGTGTCAGATTTTTTTATTTTTTATTAGAATTTATGCCTTAAATGCACTATAGTTATGTTTCATATTTCTTTTTCTTTCCTTATATATTTACTACTTGGGCTCAAGACCCAAGTCTCATGAATGACCTTCTACCTCCTTTGTATGACATGGATGGGAGGTGGCTTAAGGCTCATGAGCTCCAGTATTTTACCAGACTACCTCACATTATGTTGGACCAAGCTTACCTTACAGCTTTGGCCCATCGTTAGGACCCTCAGACTAATACTTTCCACCTCCTGACCAGTGATATGACCATTATGCCAGAGGATGTGTATAGGATATTCTGAATCCCTTTTGATGGAGTGGCCATTGTTTTTTTGACCACTAATGATCAGGTGGTCATATTCACTATTGTATTCAAAAGGTATTCTAAGGATGCTCTCAAGGACACTAGGGCTGGGGGAGTGTTTATCAACCGCTAGTACTAGGAGCATGTTTTCACAGTGAGGCATGTGGTGTTGTCGATGGTCATCAACAATTTCCTTATCCAAGATTGCTCAGGCTTGAGGTTCCCTTGGAACCTCCTTATGATGGTTCAGGACCTGATGGATAGCAAGGAGCCTATCATATATGTGTGGGATAGGTCTCTATTGGCTCAGTGTTACGATGAGTTGTACCACATCTACTAGAGGGGTCATGTAAGCATCATCTACAGTTGGTTTTTGCAGCTCTAGGGATGGGAGTACATTAGGGTATATCACCCTAAGGGGCTTCTTTTTAATATCATAGATGTGTATAGGCAAATGCAATGCTATGGTGCTAGATGGGTTAGAGAGCGAGGTGCGCAAGAGACACACTTTTGCAAGGGAATTGAATCATTATGCTAATAATTTTACTGGACTCCATGTTGGAGATGTCATATGGCGCCTATATGATGAGTGTCCTTATTGATATGACCCTACCAGCTTTATTGCTAGGACATGACACGAGCGATGGTTCATTTACCACAAGGTTAACATCCAAGAGTACTTCTTCTACTCTTGGGTTCTTCATCAGTATGGGTTGTAGTAGGATGTACCATTAGTACCATTTTTGTATAGGTTCATCAGAGTAGAGAGAGACCTCTCTCCTCGATAGGTTACAGAGCTGGCTGATGAGGAGGATGCCCCAGTTATTGATCCTAGAGTGGTTGGTGGAGTTACAAATGCATTTGCATAGTGGTGGGGTGACCTGATGTGGCATGGTGAGCATAGTCTGGGCTAAGAGGATTATGGTAGAGAATGGGGCAAATCCATCAAGGCATAAGGTTCATGCTAGAACTACAGTGTGGGGCCAGCAGGAAGAGCAGGTGATAGTGGAGGAGCAGGAGGCTCCTAAGGAGGCAGAGGAGGTGATGGAGCATAAGGATAGAGATTATCCTCTCAAGGTACAACTATATGATGTGGAGACCAAGCTCCAATTAGCCAAGATATAGGTACAATAGCACAACACCATCATAGCTCAGAGGGATACTACTATAGCGTAGCTGTCAAATTAGGTACAAAATTTGTAGACCACTCTAGGAGGAGCTATTTGGATGTAGGTTGTTTTTGCTCCTCCTACTACCAAGGGTCCTTCGAGAGCAGCTCTTGAGAGTGAGATCAATCATATATAGGGTTTTTTGGATGAGAGTGATGTCCAGATTGCTGAGGATGCAACCTAGATTATCACTCTCTTGAGGTAGATCAGGAGGCTAGGAGCCATCCCTAGGTAGAGAGGGGCTACAGGTGGGTCATAGGTTAGCAGGAGTTCTACCGTAGGGTAGTCTTTCATCCGACCTAGTCATGGGACCTAGACTCGTACTGAGAGACTAGCAGGGTCTAGCTCGCACCATTCTCTTAAAGATCCATCCACAAGGGACAGTGTTGTAGGCCCAGTATTTGATTGATGGTTCACTTGGTTTTTATTTATTTTTGAGGTTGGTTGACATATATGACTATAGACCACGGGTGTTTTTGTATATCCATGGAATTGAAACACATACTTTTATGATATCATTTCATTATGACTCATTACGTGTATCATTTATTGCTCATGTTTTTATTGTTATTTTTTTTTTATGATGTGATGTGATGATGGCATTATGATGATTTGATATATATGTTAGATGATATATGATATTGTAGATGCTTATATGGATGTGTAAATGGTTATATGATCTTATGATATGATGTGATGTATTTTGATGATGAATGATGAATTCATGATTGTATGCAAATGGATATTGCCTATATGTTTTATGATGTGCTCTATGATGCGATGATGGATGATTAATGACTTGTGTTTGTGGATGTGATATTATTGTTAAATGCATGTCTAATTTTTCTTTAATTGTATGCATCTAATTTATGTGATGGGATGGTATAAATGAACTTGTATGCTCTAATCACTTAAAACATAAGGAATGCATATGAAATTGACAATCTTAATGGGTGATACCATAAAAAGTAAAAAAAAATTATAAATTTAAATAATCACTCTTATTATAATAATTGATTATGTATTCATATATGAGATGTAATGGTGTGTAATGTATTTTCTTGATAAGTTTCTATAAATTAAAATATATAGAGTAGTCAGTGGTCATCTATATACTATTTCTAATATATATGCGGTATCTGTCCTACTATGTTGACACCCCCTAATTTATAGAATCTTATAAATAAAGTGATGGTGTGAATGATGATATTATTTGTTGCTATGTAAGAATTTTTTGGGGCTTTCTAGAGATTCAAACACTCTAGTTACCCTATCAACAATTGTCTACTAACCACTCTAGACTTTTGAAAAGTAAGGCTTTTACCATGGACCTGGATATTCATGATCTCTATGTGTGCAAGTGATTGTATATTTTGAGATAGAACTCAAGCATTTCCTCCGATGTTAGGTGGGATTCTTTCAGCCCATTGCTAAGATCAGGGATTCTCAAGTGTTCGTCTCATCCTAAGTTGGACTTAGTTGGACTATACCACTAGGCAATATTGGGTTATCTAAGCTAGCTCATCCACATTCAAACATTGGTCTACACAAATGCATGAAGCAATTGTGGTAGACATATCATCATGCGTAAGGATATCTCCTTTCAGTTTTGTACAATGCTGAGAATTCCAGGGATTCAAGCTTTATTCCCTTATTTTCTTCCTTTTGGCTTTGGATATTTGCTCATATGTAGTGATGAAAATCATTGTTTATTTTTTATTGATTTTTCTTTGAGCGAGGATTCTTGTAGTGATGATAATCACTGTTTATTTTTCTCATATGTAGTGATGAAAATCACTGTTTATTTTTGATTGATTTTTCTTTGAGCGAGGTTTCTTGGAATTTTTGATTTGTGTATCAGATCATTGCTTTGAAATCTGGACTGTATGCTTGGATTTTTGAATTTGTACTTTGCTTTGGGTTTTTGCTTATTTTGATTTAAGAAAGGGATTTGGATAGGGCAAAGCTTGTCCTTTTGCCAATTCTCAGCACCTTTAAATCGGTTGCATAGGGGGATAAGCAAGGAAGATCCTTTTCGCTTAAGGTAACCTAGACCGCTTTGCAACTTTCATATTTTCCTTGTACCAACTAGGATTTTAGTGTTTCAATTAGTGACGGGATCTTGAATATCCAAGGCATTATCATGGCTAGACCGTACCTTCTACTAATCAAATTTGTTTTCCACAAAAGTTGATAAGATCACTAGTTGTGGTTGATTAACCAAAAAACCTTAGTATATTATGTATAGCAACAAATAATGGTTGTGTTGAAAAACATAATTACACACATGTGTTGATGGAGGTATGGATTTGAATGATTTGTGTGATGAAATTTGGTATCACTTTTAAGGCTCTCATGACATATGCAATTGTAATGGATGTAAAAATGCAATGCAATTATGTGGATGCAAGATATGAGATGCAATTGTTTTTGTATTTTTTATTTTTATGTTGTTTTTGTATTTTTGTTTAATTTGACCAAAGGGCTTATTGTGCCTTTGGGGCTTTTTTATTTTTGACCAAGTGGCATGAATTACCCTTGGAGCATTTTTTATTGGAGTTGACCAAGCGGTTTGAATACCCTTGGAGCATTTTGATTGATTGGAGTTGACCAAGTGGTTTGAATACCCTTGGAGCATTTTGAATTGATTTTGACCAAGCGGCTTTGAATACCCTTGGAGCATTTTGATTTGATTTTGAATTTTTATGTTTTTATGATTTGTTTGTGTTTTTGACCTATTTGATTTTTTTTGTATTTTTGACATATTTGAATGTTTTTGTATTTTTGACATATTTGAATGTTTTTGTGTTTTTGACATATTTGAATTTTTTTGTATTTTTGACATATTTGAATGTTTTTGTTTTTTATGTGTAGAATGCCTTTAAGTGAATGATATTGAGAGGTTCAGGCTCCTCAACACCATCTAATGATATAAGGTGATATGCTCCAGGCCCAACCCTCTATGAAATCATGTATGGGCCTATCCAGTTTACCGTGAACTTGTCTCGTAGATGTGGCAATAGATTTGAATTCTACTGGTTTTCTTTGAGCACTAGATCTCCAACCTTGAATTCCCTTAGGTGGACTTTACTATTGTAAGCTCATGCAAGGCGATCTTGGTAAATGCAAAGATGCTCTAAAGCATTGACTTGACATTCATCAAGAAGCATCAACTGATCAAGGCGACCTTGCCATGCAACATCATCATCTATGAAGTCCTTTAATGCTATGCGTAGAGTTGGAATTTCCAACTCTAGTGGCATGATGGCCTCAATGACATACACTAGTGAAAATGATGTTGCCCCAGTGGGCGTCCGTACACTAGTCTTGTATGCCCATAGTGCAAGAGGTAACTGCATGTGCCAATCCTTGTGATTGTCTTGCAC
Organism: Wollemia nobilis; assembly: GCA_028583015.1. Taxonomy (NCBI): domain Eukaryota; kingdom Viridiplantae; phylum Streptophyta; class Pinopsida; order Araucariales; family Araucariaceae; genus Wollemia; species Wollemia nobilis. The sequence continues at coordinate 4,287,112 of JAQPPZ010001844.1, read as the reverse complement.
CATCTTCCTCAAGATAGAGACTATTGTCTTGTTTGAGGCTTCTACTTTTCCGTTTGCTTGTGGATAATAAGGCATTGAAAAACTATGCTGAATATGGTATTTTTTCATTAAAGCATGCACATTTTTGTTCTTGAAAGATGGCCCATTATCCGATATTATCTTAGAAGGGACCCCAAAATGACTTATGATATTGTGGAGTATAAACTCCGCAATCCTTGGTCCAATTGTTGATGTTAAGGGGATCGCTTCCACCCATTTAGTGAAGTATTCTGTGGCCATTATGATGAATGTGTGTCAGCTTGAGGATGGGGGTGAGATTTTCCCAATCAAGTCTAGTCCCCACTGTGAGAATGGCCATGCTGCTTGGATGGGTTGCAAGGCTTGCGATGGTAAGTGTGTTAGATTTACATGATGTTGGAACTTAATGCATTTCTTGACATACTTGCAGTAGTCCTTTTCCATGGTGGGCCAATAGTAACCCATTATCAAGATGTGCTTAATGATGGCCATGCCACTGAAATGCCCTCCACATGTGCCATCATGAGCTTGCAAAATTGCCCAAGATGCTTCTTGGGGCTCAAGACAATGGAGTAATACTCCATCATATCCTCGTTTGTAGAGGATTTCTCCTAGCAAGATGTATCTTGTTGCTTTCTATTTGAAAGTTCACCTTTCAGTATGCGACAAACCTTGAGGTACTATTCCAAGTTTTAGGAAGTCCCACAGTTGGGAAAGCCAATCTTGATAAGCCATGACTTTTATAGAAAATATGGATTGCTTTTCCTGTATTCTCAAGATGGTGAACATGGATTGAGGAAAAACTCTATGGTGTATGGTTGCACCACACTCCATAGGTCCTTGGGAGATCAAAGACCCCCAAGGTGCCTTTTGCAAGAAATCTCTGGCTATGAAGGACCAATCTTGATTTGGTTCAATGTTGATCATGTTGACTAGTTCTTGATTGTCAAAAGCTTCACGACGTATTGTTGAGTGCAAAAGCACTTTCACATGAATGGTTGTAAAATTAGCAGATGGATTCTGAGGGATTAAGGATCCCAAAGAGGCCATGGTGTCTACAAATCTATTTGACGTACGAGGGATTGCCTCGATGTCATACCATTCTAGTCGGGCTAGGTAGGTGTCAACAAGTTCCTTGTAAGTCTTCAGGAGTGGGCACCTACATTGAAATAGTCCTTTGACCTGGTTTACTATGAGCAAGGAGTCACCAAAGATATTCAATATTTTAATGCCCATTGCTATGGTTGTTTGGAGTCCCAGGATCAATGCCTCATATTCTGTGTTGTTGTTTGTGCAAGGGAAGTCTAGTTTGAATGATGTGTGATAAAGATAATCCCTGCTCCATCCCCTTGTTCACACTTTGAACCATCGAAGAATAATGACATGTCTCTTTCTTTCTTAGGTTCTTCGAGTTCTAGTGGATCTGATAATGCAAAGACCACATCATCAAGAAATTCTATGGTGAGAGGCTTGTTATCCTAAAGAGGTGCCTCTGCTAATTGATCTGCTATGACTTGTCCCTTGATGGAATTTTGGCTTACGAACTCTAGATCAAATTCTATCAATAGCATGATCCACTTTGTGGTACGTGTATTGTGATATGTCTTGCTCATCATGTACTACAAAGGATTTTGTTTTGATATGACATAGGTCGTATGGCTCAACATGTAGTGTCACAACTTTTGAGTTGCAAAGACCACTGCTAAACACAATTTTTTGACATATGCATATCCTAGCTCATAACTCACCAAGGTGCGACTAATGTAATATATGGCTTGCTCTTTGTCTTGTGCATTATTTTGGGCTAACATGGTGCCCAATGCGAAATCAGTAGTCGATATATATAGTAAAAATGGTATGTCTGGCCTTGGTGGAGCCAATACTAGCGGTGTGGCCAGATAAGTTTTGATCTCTGCAAAGGCTTGATGGCATTCTTCGTCCCAATGAAAGGGGACCTCCTTATGTAGCAACCGATTCATAGGTCAAAATTTGTTTGATAATTGCATGATGAATATTTTGATGGATGCTATCTTGCCTTGTAGGCTCCTCAACTCCCTAATGTTGGTAGGGGCGACCATTTCCAATATAGCCTTTACCTTTGTAGGATCTACTTCGATGCCTCTCTTGGATACGATGAATCCCAAAAGCTTGCCAGAAGTTATGCCAAATACACACTTCTTAGGATTCAATCGGACATTGTGTTCTATGAGGTGATCAAAGACTTGTCTAAGGACTTTGGCATGCTCTTGCCGCAATAGGGACTTGGCCAGTAAGTCATCCATGTAATCCTCTAAGATCTTATGCATATAGTCATGGAATATGTATGTCATGGCCCGCTGATATGTGGCACCAAAATTTTTGAGACCAAATGGCATCACTTTGTAACATAATGTTCCCCATGGAGTAATGAAAGCAGTTTTATGTTGATCTTCGGGCTTAATCTGGATCTGGTTGTATCCAAAAAAACCATCCATTAGGGAGAGCATCTCATGACCTACGGTTGCATCTACAAGAGCATCTATGTTTGGAAACGGGAATGAATCCTTTGGTGTTTCCCTATTTAAATCTCTGAAGTTTATGCAGATATGGACTCTTCCGTCGGGTTTCTCCATGGGTACCATGTTCGACACCCACTCAGGGTAGTCTATAGGAACTATGAATACTGCATCCAGTAGTTTTTGCAATTCTTTCTTCATCATCAAAGTGACGGTGGGATGCATTTTCCTCAGCTTTTGCTTGATTGGCTTCTTCATGGGATCCAATGAAAGGTTGTGAATGACTAACTTTGGATCTATCCCTGGCATGTATTTGTAAGTCCAAGAAAAAATATTTGGCCTCTCTTTGAGGAGAGGAATTAGGATGGCTTGTTCCTCTGGAGATAGACTTTCTCCGAACTTGAATTTTCTTGGTTGGGTAGGATCATCACTGATGTCCACCTCGAAAGTCACTTCTATAGCCATATGTGACCCATCCTCTAGTTGATGAGGCATGGGTATCAAATGAATGTCATCGGCGAGATTTATAGGACCTACTGACTCAGGTTCCAAACCAACATGGAAGACGTCATACGCACAACCTGATGCAAAATGGAATGGTTGTAACATCTCTTCATTGGGGAAGAGGTCTTCAGGATCTATGGGTGAATTAGCATGATCCCAATCAATAGCCTCTATATCAAGATGCAATGATTTGGTAGGATATGTTGGATTATGAAGTGGAGTGGTCAAATCAATGGAGATCATGTTGATGGATGGGATGAAATCTCCAGGACCACATGGGTGCAATATTATCTCAGGGGTTTCCCTTCCATACTTATGATGAGGCTCTAGAGGAATGGGAATTTTTGGATCTGGCCCATGAGCAGGGTGGATAATAGGATCATTGGGCTCTAATCACTCTCTGAATGTAGGTGGAGGGGGATTGACCATCTGGTGAATGGTAGCTAGGTCAATAGGTCTCCCCAAAAATCATAGATGAGGGTCTATAGCATGGAGTGCCACCTCTCTCTCTACTAGCTCATTGACTTGTCATAAGTGGTGAGGTCCAAGATAAGCCATCTCGGTCTCATCCTCAAAGTCATCATCACTTATCCAAAAATCATTAGCATTGGTATGCGACCCTAAGACAAGGGGCTCATGTCTTGGACCCTAAAGTATGCCATCTCCATTTCATCTTCATATTCTTCATCACTTATGAAGAATCCATTTGCATTTGTCTCTTGCCCCAAAGTCAGGGGTTGATGGCTCAGGCCTAAGTAGGCTCTTTCTATCGAGTCTTCTGATTCATAGTCACTTTCATCTGATGTATACCCACTCTCATTATGGATGGACCATGTGAATATTTGTAAATAGCGAGGCCCTTGGTAGGCTAAGCCAAGTTGTGCCTCATCATCACTTGCTTCATATCCATTTTCCTCATCCCATGAGTTGTATCCTATTGGGGTGGAATCAACTGAGATGTTTGGATGATAAATTTCTGGTGGTGGTACGTTCACCATGGCCACTTGTCTATTGCTCAAATTTCCTATTCTTAGGGGGTGATAAGGAATGAAATCAATGTCTTCTCCTAACCCTAAGCTTAATCTATCCAATGCTACTACAAGAGAGTCATCTCAACCTCCAATATAATAGCCTAAGCCAAACCTATCAGAGGGAAGCTGATATTGTGGCTCGTATGGCCGCCTACACCCTTGCTCATATATACCAAGGCCATAGCCATGCCAATGGCAATGCTCAAAGTAGCTTAGAGAAAACTTGGGATTAGAGAGGTAACAAACATTGACCATGAATAATTCATCACTATCCTCTTCTATGTCTGAAGACTTATGGGCACAGTCCAGGTCGACATAGACAAAATTGGTTTGGTTGGGAGGGATTCCAAGTGGAACCACTATTCCCACTGGCGGCCTCAAGTCCTTAGGTCTTCCCATGTTTTGTGTAGACTCAATGATAGGCATAAAGGTAATGTTCTACACAAGGTACTCCCCTATGCCTATGCTTGCCAAGTGTATTGATGCATGCGACGTGGATGACCCTATGGATGATACTGGCGAAGTGGGGTGGTAATCACTATCTTCATATTGATCTTGAAGATCTTCTTCTTCCATAGGACTTGGCATTTTAGCAATGGCTATAGTTGGCACTTCCTTGGGCCTTTCTTATTTGACTAAGGGTACATTTAGCTTTTGATTGTCTTTTGGTTTTGATGTGGATGGTACTTTAGAAGCATTGACTATTTTGAGTGCACCAGGAGGTGTTGATGTGCATGGGTATTTTCTTACCCTTTTGTCTTTGTTATCCATTTGTGTGGTTGGATATGAAGGCACTACGTATAGGTGGGTAGAAGGAATTACAAATTCTCCTAGAATATCCACCTGATGGACGTATTTAAAAGGCTCTTCATCGGCCAGAACCACATAGACTTTGTTTTCGTGCACATACTTGACACACTAGTGCAAGATCGAAGGAACACACTTCATGGCCCTTATCCAAGGATGCCCTAGGAGGATGTTGTACTGCATAGCTCCTTCCAAGACATGACACATCATAGGGATGGTCTTGTACCCCACCTTGATGGGTAGGACTATCATTCCCATAGTATTGCATAAAGCATCATTAAAATCTCTCAATGTGTAAGCTCCTGGAATGATATTGGACTTGGGGATCTTGAGGTGCTCTATTGCTGTTGTTGTAATGATGTTTATTGATGAACCTGTATTGACCAAGACCCTCTTGAAAGGTAAGTCATTGATTGTCTACCATAATATTTAGCGAAGGGTTTGGTAAGGCAGTAGGTACTGTCTTAATCTCATAATCATAGAATCAAATTACAGGTTCTTGGCATTCTTGTACTTGTCCCACAAAGTGAGTGAATGCATTCGCATCTTGTGGTTGGAGCTCAATTGTCCTTAAAATTTCCATTAGAGTCTCCCTATGCTTTGGGGACTGTTGTATGAGCTCATAGATGGATAGCTTAGCCGGAGTCATCTGTAGGTTTTGCTCCAATCTACTCTGGATAGTTACCACAGGTCATGTTGGTGGACCTAGAAGGTTGTCTTGCCTCTACCTAGGTGCATCTGGGACATTCATGGGAGTTGTAGGAGGTTGCGGTTGACCATACCTCCTAGTCCTTGTTGCTATGTTAACAATCTCAACCATCCCAATGCATCCATGGGTAGGTATATCAGCTCGAACCTGATTGAATTGGGCCCCTTGCTCTCTAGGGGCCTCATGATTGGGCAACGAGTTTCTATATATGCCCATGTCTCTGTTATCGGGAGCCAGTGGGTTGTCAACTTTGAGTTCTCCCACCTCAATCATGTTTTGCACTTGATGCTTAAAACCAATGCAAGCCTCAATGTCATGCCCCGATATCCTATGATAAGGGTAAAATTGATCTTCCCTATATCCTTTTGGCTTAGGATGGTTGGGATCTATAAGAGGTATATCAAGAAATCTGATCCTCTTGGCCTCGCTCAGCTGATTAAATATTGATTGCATTGATTCTGTCAGAGGCATGAAATAGCGAGGTGGATTGCATTCTTTGTTTCACCCCTGATTGTTCCTTTGGTCGTAATTGGCTGGCGAGGGATGTGCTTGATAGTTCTAGGGTTGTTGTGCACCCCCATCCTTGGGTGTAGCCAATACGACTTGATTGACTGGAGCAGGGTTGCCCTACTTTTGTTTGTACTTGTCATTCTTACCATTCTTGTTCCACTCCTTTTTGTTTCAAATTTTAATGGTTCCCTCATCTAATTTTATGTCTTCGATGAGTTTGGCTTGTGCCAAAGCTTCCTCAAATGAAGGATACTACTGAAGTTGTAGCAAGAGGGAGATGTGTTTAGAACAAATTTTGGTGAACATGCGAATGATCTCTTCTGTGGGAACAGAGAATGATAATTTTGCCATGACTTTTCTCCATCTATTCCCATAATCCATTACTGGCTCATCATCATACTATTTCAAGTTGGCCAGGTCTGAAAGGTTCACCTTCTTCTTAGCACCAAAGGAGAAATGCTTTAAGAATGCATTTACTAGTTGTTCAAAGTTGGTTATGCTATGCTTAGGTAGTTGGTTGAACCATTGAGTGGCAGCACCTAAAAATGTCATTATGAATGTTCTTAGCATGAGAGCATCATTGTCTTCAAGATGAAAATATGCATTGATAAAATTGGTGACGTGCTCTTGTGCATCCTCTTCACCCTTAAATTTTTCTAACCTAGGCATATCAAAGTGCTTAGGATATGGAGGGCTAGGGATTGATGGGCACAATGGTTGGTTGTGTATTTTGCTCAATGTTGGTGAGTTCCCAGCTGCCTCTTGTTTCTCAAAGGCTTTCATATTTTTAGCAAGCTCTTGAAATACCTTTGATGCACATATTTCCTCCTCTTGTAGGCCTACTCATAGTGGCAATGGAGGTAACTCTCTATCCATTTGATTTGTTCCATTTTCCTCCCTCCTATGAGGGGACTCAAGATTGTGATCCTGGTTTGTTATGTTTGCTCTTTCCCCACTAGTTGGATTTCGTTCATGATTTGGTGGGTGATTTCATTGTGGGCTATCTTGTCTAGTGCACCTCTCCTTAGGCGAGTCAATGCATCTAGTTATTTGGTGGTCACCAACATTTATCTATAAATTGCTAAGAGCTAGCCACTCAGCTTACTCTCTTAAGCGCTGCTCATGTTGGTGCAAGAGTCTTTCTCTTTGTTTATCCTGTTCGAGAGCCTCCACTAGCTCTCGCTCCTTATGTAATGCATTTTCTAACCACCTCACATGGTCAATTTTCACTGTCATAGAAGACTCATGTTTATCTGACTCTGTTCTTATTGTCTTGACTCGCAGATTCCTCAAGGAGGTTTCTACTGTACCTGTACTCTTGCTAGCTAATGTGACTTGTTCAATGTACTATTGAGTATCCCTATGATCAGACTCCACGCGTCTACTATAGGGTCGCTCTGAGGTACCCCCAAACTGAGAGATGTGTTTAGAAGTCACAGTTCATGAGCTTCTAGATGTAGAGTTCTTAGTAGCTATAGTTCTTTGAGTTGGTCATGTAGGAAACCGATCCAACCCATCTAGCTATCTTGTTTTCCATGGCTGGTCCCATGGGGTGCCATTCACTCCTATGAGGTCATAGTCTACGAGAATATTTCCTTTTGTGTGAAGGGTTTCTTCTATCTGATTCCCATGACTAGATGTAGCTCTAGTTTCCTGCCCTTCAATGGGTAGACCTGTTTCATATGTTTCTTGTGAATCTTGAGGTGTTGCAATTCTTGCTTGCCTTCTTGATGAAGAGGGATTTGTGGTGACATGTTTTCTCCATGTGGATGGATATGTAGCAATATCATCATCCCTATGTGAAGAATGAGTTTTAGAACCTTATTTATGTCCATGTGAGGAGGAAGCCCTTGAAGCTTCCTCATGTCTTTGAGATGTTTCTGTGTGTTTAGAGGAGGCCCTTGAGGTCTCCTCATGTCTCCTTGATGAGGATGGTTGTGAAGCTTCTTTTTGTCTATGTGACTTTGTTCCATGATGTGGTTCCCTACTTGGGGTTTCTTGAGGAGATCCCCCAAGGGTTGAGTTATCACCCCTTAGGCTCGTGGAGCTACGTCTCATGGTCTTATGGGTAGGTCATTCAATGTTACTATGACTCCGCCTATGGGTATGAGTTGCTTCAGTCTCTCCCTCGATATCAAACCGAGGGTGTTTACTTCTTGTTTTGACCATGTTGTCTATGAATTGATCTTTTGAGTTGCAATTTAGGAATAGCCACACAATACCAAACAAATGTTTATCTTGATTATCGATTTAAGTGTGCCCTAAACTGTTTGGTGTGTTTTGATGTGTTGTTATTTCGATTTCTTGCTCTTGTTCTTGGATTAAGAATGAGAAGACTCATCCATAGTGACAATCAAGTACACTCATGCCAAATATGATTTTCTCAAAAGAAGCTAGGGTACACTGTTGAAGACCAAGTGGGGGGTTCGCCTAGCTCTTCCACTCTGAACCAATGATTGTTCCAATAATGGGAGATAGTTTGAGCACAAGTAACTTAGTATCACTATAAGTAAGTTTCTCAATCCATTTCTAGGAAGCTCTAGGGGGAAAACCAGTGGAAGGAGATGAATTCCAACGTCACTGGACTGAATTGAAGGTTGGTGATGAAATCCAACTCCCCAATGTTTAAATGAGATGTGTGTGTGTGGTGTTCATTTTAAGCTTGCATAACATAAAGTGCATCATATAGCAAAAATGAGTCTTTCCTATATGCCTAAGTGCAAAAATACATTTCAATATTCAGAAAGATGCATGAACTACTATGATTTGTATGAGCACACTTTATTTCATGCAACTATGGCCTCTAGTAGGGCCTCAAAGCAAGCAAACAACATACAATGTCTAGCACATTGGATTCTAGGGTGAAATTTTTAGGCATAAGCCATTGTTCCTAGCAACGCCTAGTGGAAATTTAAAAGAAGATCTAAGATATGTGAAATGCTTAATTATTTCTCCTTTTATTATTTCAATTTCCAAACATAAATGTGCTTTAAGTTCTCTATTTTAGACACACAGAAGTAAATAGAAAGTTGTAGAATATTAGAGAGGTTGTACCAACCTCTAATCCAGCTCAAAGAACCTTGTTTCTGTCCTCTACTGCTCTCTAGTTCTGGCCATTGTTGACCAGAGTGGATGATTTCTGGCCATTGTAGCTTAGAGCGGCTAGAACTGCACACAAAACTAAGTTAGTATTCTAGAAGAAAATGAAAAATTAGTGGAGGTCCCACTTTGATCGCCATTTATAGTGACCTCGAGATGAACGCATTGCTCTTCTTATGCTACTTGCAATGTATTAAAAACCCAAAATGAAATGGAAGACAACAAAAAGCATATAACACATAAATAACAAATATGGATATGTTTATTCATATTGAAACCCAGTTACATGTTGTTCCCTCTTAGGGATACCCATTTCTATACAATAAGGTTACAAATAGGAAAAGAGTACCTATTCCACAAAGAGATGGTGCACTTTCAAAAATCTTCCTGGTTCTGCACATAGAAATGTATCAAGGCTTATAGATGCCTCCTCCAAGCCTGTTTCCTAGAGGGATCCCTTTTGCTCTCTTATGTTGTAGATGTCTGAGAATACCTCCTTAGATGAGGTTGTAAGCAATGAAAAAACAACACATGCTTAGATGTCTAAGAATACCTCCCTAGATGAGGTTGTTAGCAATGAATATAACAAATGAAACCAAGTGCAAATTGGACTAATGCTATGAATGCAAATGAATTTAATGATGTTATGCTAATGATATACTAAAACAATGAATCTAATGTCTAAAACTCTAAACTAAGCCTGTGGGCCACTGTCCAAGATAGCGGTCACTAAAGTAACTCTCATCCTCTTCGCTTCAAAGCTATGGATGAAAGCTTGTATCCTATGTTAAAATAATGGGTGCTATGCTCTCCAATCTATCAAGGATTCATCGTACATGAGATCTCCAAGGGAACTCTCCAAGTATCTAAATCTCTTCTCAATGACCTATCCTGATAAATTATCTGGATAAAGATATCTTAGATAAAATATGTCTCTCCTCTCTTACAAGATAGATAGATTTCTTGGTACTCTTAGGCTTGTAAATTTTATAGTGTGAAACCCTAGGTCTATGTCCAAGCCCTAGGAATGATTTTCTCATGCGTAGTGAGAGTTAGCATGAGAATATTTTTGTCTTTTTTCTATGTTTGGAGACCAGTTAATTAAATTCTAAATGCAAAATCAAGTCTCCTATGTGAATTGATCATGAAAAGGAATGCAAAGTTACTCTTGCTCACCTTTATTGCATGCATACTACCACTTCCACTCATTATTAGGCATGTTTGTTAGTAAAACAAATTTCATGGTTTAGCCACTATCATCTATAATGACAAATATATGGCTATTATCATCTACAGCGACTAAGTTCTGGTTGCTCTAGGCTTGAGCGGCTAAGATCTGGTCACTCTATGCTTGAGTGACTAGGCTTGGATGCCTTGAAAATGCCCCAAATGAGTGGTGAGAACCACTGTGATGCTTGGAAAGTCTAATATTATGTCATCTGATCTTATGAATGTTTCTATGTGAGTAGGTTCCCTAAGCATGACACATTTTAGGTGTCTACACATTCATTTCTGATTTATATTCAATAAGATCACACCCTTCTTCTATTGCCAAAATTAAACTTTCTTTTGGTCCTTCAAGTGTATCTTTATATTCATCATCAATGAAATTGAATCCGTTCCTTGTACAACTATATTCAAGATGACCAAAGTTACCAAATATAAAACACTTGAGAATGATTGGTAACCTATTTCTAACCACTTATTTTTCTTCTTCTAGAAATAGAACGTCATCTTCATCATTATTTGAGGAAATTTCATCACTATAACTTGAACTCTTACTTGCCTTATCTGCATAAAACCTTTTCCTCTACCTTTGGAAAAAAATCTTTCCTTGCTTGTTGTGTCCATCCCTGCTTTTCTTTTGGTACCTGTATTTTTCTATTTTCCTATTCTTATGATCCTATTTTTCTTCGTCATTGCTATTTATAGCATTTGGATAATAAGTTGCATAGTGACCATATTTACCATAATTAAAACATCTAACTGATTTTGTACCTTTATACTTTTTTGAGTCCTTATTCCTTCTGCCATAATTTGCTTCTTTATCATTGGATAACTCATTTCTTGAATTTGAATTCTTACCCTTTGTCTTCTTAGTAAATTTGGAGGTTGCTTCTTTTTGGGTAATAGGTTCCTCTTTTATTCTCATCTCAAAAGTTGTGACAATTCCATGTAATTCATCCCTTGTCAAAAGTTCAATATCTTTTAACTCTTCTATAGCTAAAATATTTTTCACTATATCTTGTTGTGGTTGATCCACAACACACCCCAAAATTGGGGACCCACATTTTTGCAGGTTTTTAGAGAAGATCTCAGTGGCCCAGAAGCTAAAAATGAAGAAAAAAGAAAAAATGCATAAGTGTAGAAAGCTGTCGTGAAATCGCGACATGTCACGAAATCGTGACATGTCACAAAATCGTGACATGTCGCGAAATCGCGACACATTGCGCCATCGCGATCGAAACCGAAAAACCGTAGCAAAATTGTGACATGTCAAAAAATCATGGTCAATGCGGTCAACGACAGCAGGTGGGCAGAACGGTCGTGAAATCGTGACGTGTTTGGTTTTTGCGGCTCGAAAGCAGGCAAAGGGCACAAATTGGAAAGATGTCACGATATCGCGACGTGTTTTGCCGAAGCGTACGGAACCAAGAAGACGTAGCGAAATCACGATAGAAATAGAGATGATCCGAAGGAGAAAATGGTCACGATTTCATGATGTGTTTCAGAAAATTGTACGGACGATGAGAATGGTCACGATTTCGTGACGTGTTTCGACAAGGTGGCCTGAAGGAGAAAATGGTCACGATTTCGTGATGTGTTTCAGAAAAGTGGCCCGATGGAGAAAATGGTCATGATTTCATGACGTGAAGCTGTCGAAGGCGTCCAGATGGGGAAAGCATCGTGATATCGCGACATGTCACGATTTCATGACATGTCACATTTTTGTGGCCAGGAAGGTGAATAGGCTGCATGTAATTTTGTCATGATTTGCACAGGAAGATGTTACAAAAGGCACAAAAAATGCAGGACACATGGCGTACAGGTGTCGGGGTTGCAAAAACGTTACATGCAATGGAAGATTTCTCACGTTTAGGCATCGAGCATGAATTAAAAGTAAGGAAAAGGCAGGAATTTGAAAGGTCACATGCAAGAAGGTGAAACGAAGTGACACAGGGAAATCGAAGAGCCGCGCTAGACAAGATAAATCCAGAAGCGCATATTGAAGAGAGGGTGGGAAATTGCTAATTGCAATGTTGTAGAGACAAGGGCTTTTTTGCCATTTTGGGCCTGCACTCGGGCAATTTCCTTCATTTGTTCTAGAATATTCATGCCTGGAACATTCTGTAAATGTAATTGAAATATCATTTAATACAGAAATACAAAGAGTTGGCATCTCATTGATGAGAAAGAAGGAGTCATTTTTTTGCATGCATGATTTAATGTTATATCATTCATTTCAGATTTCTAAGGCTTTTAGGTGAAGTTTAATGCAAGTGCTCTTGGTTGCTTCATGCGAATGCCTGAATCTAGAATTACAGTAGAAACCCTAGAAACCCGCACCTAGCTTATTTGGATTGTGCAAATTTGCAAGTTCATTAGGTTAGGTTGCATGCAAAAAACCTCATCATATTTGGTTTCATCGAATTGATGATAGCTCTCTGGATGTAGTTTAGTTTCATTTTCATTTGCTTTCTTTATTTTTCAAACCCTTAATTTAGTTTCTGCATTTTAATTACTGTGATTCAAGCAAATAACTGAAAATCCATCGAAATCCAGGATCAAGATATATTATTTATTCCCTTTGAGTCCACTACAACTTCAAATTAAAATAAACTATAGTGCCCCTTGTTAACATCCACTTGCAAACCCTAAGGTGTTCCCAGCATTTACATTGAACAACATCATTGGTGTTAAAGAACCAACATAACAGGAACCTTGGAGAAATTAATTTCTTTGCAAGCAGAGGATTTTAGGACTCAGATCCTACCGAAGAGTGTGCTTTCACAATTGGGTGAAAATACCACTCAACAGATTGGCGCTAGAAGGAGGGCCAAATTGGTTTATTTTATTTTTATTTTCATACCTGAATAATATGTTTTCGATCTAATTTTGAAATCGTTTAATAAATCTCACAGACGGCTAAACTGCAACATTCTGTTTTTTGTTTCTGTTGCAGGTTTTCTTCGAAATAGCCGAGGATTTCATCAGGCAGGCTGGACCCATCGCGTCGTATTGTGACCAGGTCCAAAACAACCGGAGAAACCATTTTTCATGACCTCACTGGCACTCCCAAGAATAAAACCAAGCAAGTCGTAAGTTCACCAGTCATAAAAGACCTATTTTCTCCAGGAACATCAAGTGGACCTACACCAGTAATATCCATTGCCCCTAGTGTGCCTATAGTCAGTAATATTTCTACTACTATTGTAGGTTTGTATTCATCAATTCTGAGTCAAATGGCTCAAGCTCCAGCAGCTCCTTGGTATGGAGCTAACAATACTCCTTTGAACATTGCTAGGGATATCCATGAAATCCCCAAGAACATTGAAATATTTCTGCCTAAATACAAACCAGATGGCCCAAGAATAGCAGAAGAACACATCCAAGCCTATAGGTATGTTTTAATTAGGCTACAATTTCAATATGAATATGTGGCCTGCAGACTTTTCCCCATGAGCTTAGATCCAATAGCATATGAATGGTATATATGCTTGCCAACTGGTTCAATCACTTCTTGGACACAAATGGAAAATGCCTTTGTTAATCAATTTAGATCACCTTTAGATCCTGCAACTATTTACAATCAGTTTATTACATGCAAGAGGGGTCAAGGGGAACCAATCAAAAATTTCAAAAATGCTATAACAGAGCAATTAGGCACTTCGCTATTGATCCCGCAGTGGCTTTATAGATATATTTTGAGGCCTTGGACCCCATGACAACCATGTTTGCAAGATGCAATCCTCAGGTCACCATGCTGGCTTTGGCCTATAATGAAGCCATGACCATCGAGCAGCAAATGACACCACAGGGCTACGGGTTTCCCCAGATGCCTATGATGGGACAGTATGCTCCATATGGTCAAGCTCCCCAGGAAAATCAGCTCATGGCACCACAAATGCCAAGCATGAACACCTTCCATTATTAGTAGCCGTATCCACCAGCACCCGCGTATGCACCCATTCCAATCCAACCAATCATAGCCATTCCACCTGTCCTTGCATTTTTGCAGAACAGTCAACCAACTATGCAAGGAACTAATCAAGCCAATCCTCAGGCCATAGTTCCCTTTCCAAATCCAACCCCGATTCAAAGTGTCAATCCATACAGGAATCAAATTCCTTAGAACCCGACCCTAGTGTTGAATCAAGACCCCATTAATTATGCGAATCCAACGGGGGTTAACAATAATATGATTCCATCGAAGGATGTTTATTTGGAAGTTGAAGAGCTCAAGAAATTAGTGCATAAACTGAGCAACGATAGAGTTCAACAGCAGAAGTATGAGTCCCATGCCCCTCACCCAAATCAAAATTTTAACAATAGAGGGAGGCACTGGAACACCAAGCCACACAATGGGGGAGTTCCTGCTCCCATTTCTAATCAATTAGATGCTTTTGCAGGACCTAGCCAATCCAATTCTCTTTTGAATATTTCAGATTTGGCATGGGAAATGGGGTGTAGGTTGCATAACACAAAAGAACACAATGAGAGGAATTGTCCTGAGATTTCTAGATACACTCATTGTCTTCAGGCACAAGTTGATGATTTGGAACTGGTATCAAATGAGAATCCATCACAACATCAAGATGATAATATTATGGTGATGGAAACTATATATCATCAAGAATGTGAGAGTGAGGAAGAAGAAGACGAAATTCTGGAACAGGAGGTGCAAGCTTTTTGAGATTTCAGAAAGGGTAATCATGGATACCATTTGAGAAGTAAGTCTAAAGCCCCTAAAACCTCATCGACACCTCCAAACAATTCTATTCTTCCTCCAGACACTAAGGAAAATAATAACCCTCCCCCTCCACTCAAAAGAGAAATGTCTAATGACATGCAGAAGATAGTAAAATTTGAAAAGCCAAACTATGACATAGTGGAGGATCTAAAGAAGTCCAAATCTAGCCTTTCATTCCTAGATGCAGCTAGATTGCCTGGCCAAAAGGAGGCGTTGATAAGAGCTTTGAACTCACCTAATCCAATGTGGAAGGAAAAAAGAGTTGAATCCCATCTTATTTTGCGAAAGGAGAGAAGGGATGTCCTGCCATTCTTACTAACTCTAAGAATTGTAGGTAAGAATTTGCATAACTTTTTGGTGGACACAGGTGCCACGAGCAACCTCATGCCCACAAAAATATGTAAAATGCTAGGTCTGCAGCCTATTTCATACAAATGTATAGTCCTCCAACTAGACAGATCAGAGGTAAACGTGGTAGGGACCTTATATGATGTCAAGATTCAATTGAATTATGAACCCAGGGTCCAGCAGGTTGTAGACATTTTGGTGGTTAATATCCCAAGTAGGTATGGAATGTTACTTGCAAGGGATTGGATGAAAACTCTGAATGGCTATTTTTCAACAGACTGCTCGCATATGTGGCTACCACGATAGGGAATTGAAAACCAAATAAGAGTGTAAAATGAACCTAGGCTTAAAGAGATTATAATAGATTTTAACAAGCCGAATGAAGTTCAGTTTTCTGAGCCAGAAATAGGAGTCTATGCACTTGATGTTGAGGAAGCTGCTGAAGAGCCTAAAGAGGAGGTGTGTCATGGTGGCTCTTCCGAGGAAAATGATTACACATGGTTTCTCGAGGTTCGATGGATCAAAATCTAGACAGGGAGTAGGAGCTGGAGTCGAGCTCACTGGTCCAGGAGGTAAACCATTGTTAGCTGCTTATAGACTGCAATTTCCTTGCACAAATAATGTGGCAGAATATAAAGCATTGATCTTTGCTTTACGTCTAGCATTGAGCAAGCATGTTAAATTCTTGAAGGTCTTGGGAGATTTTGAGTTGGTAGTCAAGCAAATCAAAGGATAGTACACATGTCGTGACAGGAGAATAAGCATTTATAGAACTAGGGTTATGGACCTCATGGAGGAATTCAATGCATTCAACATAGCCCTTATTTCTAGGAAAGGAAATTGAATAGCAGACTCTCTTGCAGTCACCGCGGGCATGTTAAACCCGATGGATATAAAAATATGTAAAAAAATTTCCATTGAACTGGTTCCTTGTCCATCAATACCCGATAATGTAAAGAATTTCCAGGTTTTTGAAAGCGATAGGCACATTTTCAAGTTTGTCACGAACTCGAGTATTTTTGAAAATCAGGTGATTGATGAGGAGCAAAGGTGGCAGGATGAAACAGAAGATGAAATTGAAACTACGTATCAATCCAACAAAATTCCTAAAGACGTGGTTTCATTGGAAAAGATGTTCGACATGGGAGGCAAGACCAAGAAAAGAAAAACAGTCCCACTCCCCAAAGAGGCATGTGATTCAATTAATATAGGGAGTGTAGACAATCCAAAGGAGGTGTACATAGCAAAGGCATGTACAGATGAAGAAAGGAACAATATAATGCAGGAATTGAAGCATTATATAGATTGTATTGCTTGGAACTACAATGAGCTGAAGACATACAACCAAAACATTATCACACATACCATCCCTTTGAAGCCAGACTCCAAGCCTTTTAGGCAAAGACAACGAGTTGTTAACCCGCTATTGGAGCCGTTGATCGAAAAAGAGGTTAAAAGATTATTGGAAGCGAAAATCATTTTTCCTGTTAGGCACTCAACCTGGGTGGATAACCTCGTTCCAGTGAGAAAAAAGAGTGGAGAGATTAGGCTGTGCATAGATTTTCGAAATCTTAATAAAGCCTCTCAAAAAGATAATTATCTACTACCATCAATCGATGAAATTCTACAAATGGTAAATGGATCTGAAATGATGTCCTTTCTCAATGGATATTTTGGGTACAACCAAATTCTTATACATCCAGATGACAGGATGAAAACAGCCTTCACTACCAAGTGGGGGACATTTGCATATAAGAGAATGTCGTTCGGACTGTTAAATTTTGGTGCAACTTTTCAACATGCCATGGATTACGCATTCAAAGGGCTCATAGGCAAATGCATCATCGTGTATGTGGATGATATCCTAGTTTTCTCAAAAAAGAGAGAGGACCATGTCAAATATTTAAAGAAAGTGCTTCAAAGATGCAGAGAACATGGAATTTCCTTAAATCCCAAAAAGTGCATTTTCGGAGTGACAGAAGGAAAATTGCTGGGTCACATCATTTCAAAAGAGGGCATATCCATTGACCCAAAAAGGATACAAGATATCCAAAACCTACCTCTCTCGAGCAGTAAAAAAGAGTTGAGAACTTTCTTTGGGTAGGTTAATTTTGTGAGGAAGTTTATCTCTAGCTTTGCTGAGATAGCCAAACCTCTGAACAAGATGCTCAAGAAATATGTGGATGTAAAATGGAACGAGGAAAGTAGAGTGTCTTTCCAGAACATCAAAGATGCAATTTCCAGAGCCTCAGTCCTTATAAGTCTAGACTACTCCAAGCCTTTCTATATTTATGCTTTTGCATCAGAACACTCCTTTGCGAGTGTCTTAACCCAAAAAGGCAAGGATAGTGCCAAAAAACCCATAGCGTTTTTAAGTGCCCCTCTGAAAGATGCTCAATTAAGGTATTCAATCCTTGATAAGAAAATGTACGCACTTTTTAAAACGATGAAAAAATTTAGGCATTACATTGTACACAGCAGAGTTATTGCCATCATGCCCGACTTTGCTGTCAAGACCATGTTTTTACAAAATGAACTAGGTGAGAAGAGAGGAAAATGAATTTCCACCATCCAAGAATTTGATCTCAAAATCCAACCTATGAAACTAGTTCAAGGATAGGGACTGGCGAAGGCGATCATAGAAAATAATCCGCAAATAACAGGCCAATGCTCGAATACAGAATACATGGCTAAGGATGACTGGTATGTTGATATTGTGCAATTTTTATTGACTAGTAAGTGTCCTTCTAATCTGAATTCAACATAGAGAAGAACTTTAAGGATTAATTCTGTCAACTATCTGATAAAGTCTTGTGTGCTTTATAGGAAGAATCATGAAGGTATCTACCTGAGGTGCTTGAACAAAGAGGAAGCTGCCAGGGTGTTGCAAGAATTTCATGGGAAACATGGAACTGGTCATGGTGCAGCCAATGCTACAGTACATCAAATCCTGAGAGCAGGATACTACTGGCCACATATTTTCAAAGATGCACATGCCCATGTACGATCTTGTCATATATATCAAGTGGCTGCAAATAGAGAAAGAAATGGAGCCATGCCGTTGCAACCTGTAGTTGAAATGAGACCATTTGCACAGTGGGGACTAGATTTCATCGAGGTTATTAACCCAAATTCTTCTGATTCTCATAAATTCATTTTGACAGCTACAGACTACTATACAAGGTGTATAGAAGCGATTCCTACTAAACATGCCACCACGGATGTTGTGATTAAATTCCTTAAGGATCAAATTATAACAAGATTTGGAATGCCCGATTCTATTGTCAGTGAAAATGGTAAAGCTTTTATTTCTACACAATTTTTAGATTGGGCATATGATAACAAAGTGAGCTTAAAATTTGCATCCAATTATTATCCTTAAGGAGATGGGTTGGCCGAGTCTTCAAATAAGAATTTGTTGAATACTATTAAGAAGTTGCTGGAAAAGAACCCTCGAGACTGGCATAGCCAATTAAAGTTTGCCCTTTGGGCAGATAGGACCAGAGTGAAAGATTCCATATGGAATACTCCTATCATTTGGTCTATGGGCAAGACCTGATATTTCCAGCAAATTTGAAGTTGCAGACCTTACATTTCATACAAGAATACTTGGGGACAGATGATCAAGTTGAAGCCAGGTCAAGTCATTTGCTGCACCTTGATGAAAAGAGAGAAGAGGCCATGAACCACATGAATAAACACCAAGAAGTTATCAAGAGATGGTTTGATAGAAGGGCCAAAGTTAAATCATTCAAAATTTTAGTTTTGGTATTACTATGGGACAAAAGACATGAGGAAAAAGGAAATCATCAAAAGTTTGATTGTCTTTGGTTAGGCCCATATAAGATTTCAGAGATTCTTGGGAAGAATACCTTCAGGCTAAAAACCTTATAAGGGAGGGATTTCATGCTACCGGTTAATGGGCAGATTTTAAAGCATTATTTTAGCCCTTAGGTTGTGAGATTTTGATTTTTCTCTTACGGTTTTGGTGGGGATTTTCAAATTTTGTTTTTATTGTTTAGGATTGTTAGTCTAGCTAGGATTTTGGTTGTGGATTTGATTTCAATTGACATGTTTTGTTAATTTTAAGGTAAAAAAAAAAAAAATAATAATAATAATAATAAATTGAGATGTCAACTTATGCTTAAGGTTAGGAGAGTATGAAATATTGGGATTGTCTTGTAAAAGCTCCACAAGTAACACAAAAAATTTAATTGTATCGTTTGAAAAATTGTGATGCATGAAAAAGTCAGTTTTGCATGACAAATAATTTCATTTGCAATTCAAGAAATAATGCATTCATGTTCCATCTCACTTTACATACATTTCATCTTAGTGGCATATGCATCTTAGGTGCAAATCATTAAAGTATGTCAAATCCTCTTAGGGTTGTGTTATAACATAAATGTAAGTAAATCCTAAGGTTGGAAACTGAGTCTTGAGATATCTAGAACCAAGCACGTCTCATACATTAAAAAGGATCTTGAGAAAAATGATCAAAACCTAACTTGGAGGAAAAGGTTGGGTGAAATAAGTTTTTCATGTCTATCCTATTATGCAACATGATCCTTAAAACGGTGGTTTTGACCACTTCCATAGATCTTAAATCCTAAAATCAGAGTAGTAAGGATAGGGTTAAATCTTCATCGAACTTAGGTTGAGGATCCAATTCCCCAAAGCTTTGATTTTACCCACATGAAGTAGTAAGGATAGGGCATAAATTCTCATCTCGCTTATGTTGAGAATCTGATTCCCCAAAGCTCTTATGTCTCATTTCACAATAAATCTAAAGTTTGGATTGGAAGGATCGTACTATTTGTCCTCTGCAAAGGATGGGTAGTCATCCCCAAGGTCTAAATGACAAAATTAATATTTTCCATTTACATTTAAAGTTTGGGTTGTAAGGATCGTACTACATGTCCCTAACCAGGATGGGTAGTCATCCCCAAGGTCCAAGAAGTAAAAAATTAATGTCTCCTATCTCATATTTATTTTGGATTGGAAGGATCGTACTATTTGTCCTCTGCAAGGGATGGGTAGTCATCCCCAAGGTCCAAAGAAATGAAGATAAGTTTTGGATTGTGGGGTTAGATATGCCCATGCATGGCAACATGTCTTGTATAAAAACAAGACCATTGATTGTCCAGAGGGTTAGAATAGCATGACCATTTATTCCATAATTGGTTTAATTATTTTTCTCAAAGTGAGGTAATGAATTCTAAATCAGAATAGTAAGGATAGGGTTAAACTCTCATCTCGGTTGGTTGGGAGTCTGATTCCCAAAAATTCTGATTTCACATTCACTTGCACATGGGTTCAAGATAGAAGGGACTCATAACCAACTTTGGGATGTAATAAAGCAATTCATTAGTTGATCTTAAGAGGGTTTGACAATCTTGAATGTTTGCACATAATACTAGAAGAAAGACTATGCCTTGCATAAAAGCAAAATCTCATAGCATATTCATTAGGATACACAAATAATTCACAATCTTGCATATGCATTCATGCAAAACTGACAATGGAATGTTGATCAATTTCAAATGATAGGGAAATAAATTCATTACACACACTGAGCTAATACTTGAGGATTCTAATGATTCATGTACTTTTGATCCTTGGGCATATGTTTGTATTGCTTATGTGCTAACACATGTTTTTGAATTTGTGATATGTTTCATATTGGGTTCTCACTAAAATTCTCAAGAGCATTTGACAGCAGAGTCGCCATTTGTTGTGGTTGATCCACAACACACCCCAAAATTGGTGACCCACCTTTTTTCAGGTTTTCAGAGAAGATCTCAGTGGCCCACAAGCTAAAAATGAAGAAAAAAGAAAAAATGCATAAGTGTAGAAAGGTGTCGCGAAATCGTGACACATTGCGCAGTCATGACCGAAACCGAAAAACCGTAACAAAATCACGACGTGTCGAAAAATCGTGGTCAATGCGGTCAATGGCAGCAGGTGGGCAGAACGGTCGCAAAATTGTGACGTGTTTGGTTTTCGTGGCTCGAAAGTAGGTAGAGGGCACAAATTGGAAAGATGTCGCGATATCGCGACGTGTTTTGCTAAAGCATACGAAACCAAGAAGACAGCGAAATCACGATAGAAAATAGAGATGGTCCGAAGGAGAAAATGGTCGTGATTTCATGACGTGTTTCGGCAAAGTGGCCCGATGGAGAAAATGGTCACGATTTCAGGATGTGAAGCTGTCGAAGGCATCCGGACGGGGAAAGCGTCATGATATCATGACATGTCATGATTTCGTGACATGTCACGTTTTCACGGCCAAGAAGGTGAATAGGCTGCATGTAATTTTGTCATGATTTGCACAAGAAGACGTTACAGAAGGCACAAAAAATGTAGGACACATGGCATACAGGTGTCGGAGTTGCAGAAACGTTACATGCAATGGAAGATTTCACACATTTAGGCATCAAGCATGAATTAAAAGTAAGGAAAAGGCAAGAATTTGAAAGGTTACATGCAGGAAGGTGAAATGAAGCGACACAGGGAAATCGAAGAGCCGCGCTAGATAGGATAAATCCAGAAGCGTAGATTGAAGAGAGGGTGGGAAATTGTTGATTGCAGTGTTGCAGAGACAAGGGCTTTTTTGCCATTCTGGGCCTGCACTCGGGCAATTTCTTTCATTTGTTTTGGAATATTCATGCCTAGAACATTCTGTAAATGTAATTGACATATCATTTAATACAAAAATATAGAGAGTTGGCATCTCATTGATGATAAAGAAGGAGTCATTTTTTGCATGCATGATTTAATGTTATATCATTCATTTTATATTTCTAAGGCTTTTAGGTGAAGTTTAATGCAAGTGCTCTTGGTTGCTTCATGCGAATGCATAAATATAGAATTACAGTAGAAACCCTAGAAACCCGCACCTAGCTTATTTGGATTATGCAAATTTGCAGGTTCATTAGGTTAGGTTGCATGCAAAAAACCTCATCATCTTTGGTTTCATCGAATTGATGATAGCTCTCTGGATGTAGTTTAGTTTCATTTTCATTTGCTTTATTTATTTTTCAAACCCTTAATTTAGTTTCTGCATTTTAATTACTGTGATTCAAGCAAATAACTAAAAATCCATCAAAATCCAGGATCAAGATATATTTATTTATTCCCTTTGAGTCCACTGTAGCTTCAAATTAAAATAAACTATAGTGCCCCTTGTTAACATCCACTTGCAAACCCTAAGGTGTTCCCAGAATTTACATTGAACAACATCATTGGTGTTAAAGAACCAACATAACAGGAACCTTGGAGAAATTAATTTCTTTGCAAGCAGAGGATTTTAGGACTCAGATCCTACCGGAGAGTGTGCTTTCACAATTGGGTGAAAATACCACTCAACAATACCTTTTTGGGAGTGACCTTAAAATATTATCACAAACATCTATTTATTCAACCTTAAGTCCAAGTCCTTGCATGGAGTTAACAACCTCATCCACATGAAGTAGATATGCAGTAATGTTTTCCTCATCCTTCATCTTTAGGTCTTCAAATGTTCTCTTGTAATTTTTTAATTTTTCCCTTTTGACATTTTTATCTCCTTCATATATGCATTGCAACTTATCCCAAATTTCCTTTGCTGATGTGCAATGAATAACCTTTATAAACTTTATTTCATGTAAGCCTCTTAAAATTCCATTCATTGCCTTTGAATTACTCAATTGTAGAAGCTTACCTTATTTGTCTGTAGGTGGAGATTTTTGTGGTATGTATCCATTCTTAAATGCTTAACATAGTTCATTTCCAAATACCATTAGATGAAACTTCATCCTTGTACTCAAAAGTGCATAATTGTTCCCATAAAACAATGGTGTTGAATTCCCTAAAGATCCATTTTGAGAATCCATCCATGTTCTTGTGAGATTTTCCTTCAAGATTTTAAACTCTTTCAAGGTAAACCACTCTAATACCAATTGAAGAACATAATATTATACTGAGAGGAGGGTGAATAGTATAAGACCACTTTTTACTTTTCTTTCCCAAACAATATTATGCAATATATCAATGGTAATATCAATAGTAGTAATCAAAGCAATGCACAAATAACCACACATAATAGAGACATAAATTTAATGTGGTTCACCCAATGTGGGCTACTCCATGGAGAAAATATTTCACTAATATTTTCTCAACAAATATCTTGGGAATCCTTTATCTATTACAATGGTTATCGACCTATGTCCAAAGGAGACACCAATCCCCTAATCAAGTTCATGGATCTCTATCCACAAGAGAGACCAATCCCCTTATCTTATTTGTGTATCTATATCCATAGGATAACTTCTTATCCTCTACTCTAGATGGTGATCCTCTAGAGGACTAATACCTCCACTACACTAGCTTGTGGATCTCTCTCTATTGAAGACTCCTACCATCATTTAGAATACTTCTATCCTCACTACCTTGGATAATGGATCTCTATCCATTGCAAACTACTATCCTCTACTCTATCACCTCCAAAGCTTACTCTCAAGTCTATCTCAAATATGCACTAAACACAGTCCTTTGATCTAGGACAAATCTGCTCAATCTCTATATTTGATTTGCACTAAACACAATCATTTGGTGTAGCATTAAACTGCTCAATATATGTCTCTGATCTACACTAAACATAGTCCTTCAGTCTAGCATAGTTTTTCTCAATCTCTATCTCTAATATGGAATAAACCTATCCTCAAATTTACACCAAACTCTGTACTCAAATCTATCCTCAAGACTTAACACAAAGCTTGATCCAATCACAAATCAACTCTACTAGATCTATCCCAAAAATTACCTCAATATTTGAACAAATAAATCAATCAACTCAGCTCTTTAAGTCTTCTCAAAGACTTACCTTAAACCTATCCAAAAACTCCTCTCAAGGACTTATCCAATTTTCTCTCAATATTTGTCTTCAAATATGCATTGTAAGCTTCCACAAAAGCTCATACTAATCTGTCCACAAGTCTTCTCTAAGACTTTCTCAAATATGTTCAACAAGTTCTCACTAGAACTTGCTCAATATGCTCAACAAGTCTTCACCAAGGCTTACCTCAAATCTGCATTGTAAGATTCCACAAAAACTTACTCAACTCAGTCCTTAAGTCCACTCTAGGACTTACTCAAATCATCTCATAAGATTTTACAAAATATTATTCACAAATTGATCTATCATAGAAAAATTCTTCAATCACACAAACAAGATTCACACAAAATCTTGTTTAATATTGCAAAAATATATAGAGAATGGTTAGAGACTCAATATGGTTCACACTCACAACAATGCTCAATCACTTTTAAACTCTTTTTTAAAATAATAGAAACATATCGAGAATAGTTAGAGACTCAATATGTTTCACACTCAATCACTTTCAAACTCTACAAAAACATATAGAGAATGGTTAGATACTCAATATGTTTAAAATCAATCACTTTCAATCTCTTTCTTAAATTAGTAATGAACAATTTGTTTCACAGAACTTGCACTATCACTCCAACACTTCCAATCAACTAAGCCCAATCAACTCCATTCAACCAATCACTCAATGAAAGCTTAGTCAAAAATACTTATCAAACAAACCTCACATAACAATGATACTCATGATCTTTCACAAATCCTAGTTCAAGATAGTTCTCAACTTCATATAATAATGATACTCATGATATTTCACAAACCATAAACAAGCATATGAAAAGTTACTTTAATATTTCCAACAATGCTTATCAAACAAGGTTTCTAGTATCAAATTTTATTCTAGAAAGCCCACAATAATCAACATTGGATCTCTCAAAATTAAACTCAACAATGCTTTATCAAACAATCCTTTTTACTCCAACATAGCATTCACAACATCCAACAATATTTCGCTCACAAGGAATATATACCCATATATTTTGTTTGATGAATTTTTGACCTCAAAACCTTTCTCAATCACAATCGCTCTCTTTTCCAATCTCAAAGGTTAGATAGAAAAAATCTATCCTTAATATTTTCTTTCAAAAATATTTCACCAAGTCAAAACATCAAAAATAAACTATGCATGATTTCTCATTTCAAATAAATTTTTATAATATTACTTTATTTCAACAAAAACATCTAACACCCTTGGCACACCTTATTACTCATTTTATAAAATTTAACCACTTAAAAATCAAACACAATAATAAAACTTTGCATATCCTTTTATCTCCCTTGTATAACTCATAAACCCTTTTAAATATGCAATTTCCAATTAATAAAACTTTAGGAAATTAAAAAATTAATTTCCACCTTCGTAATTTTTGGATGCAATGTTTAAACCTTAGAAATGTGAGTGCATACCTTATTCAATCCACCAAAAAGGCCTCAATGTATTTCTAACAGGAAAACCCCTCCTTCCAAGCGCCTTTGCACAACGCATGCCCACCAAGTGGGCTACATGCCTCCATGCAAAGGGAAAGGTACGTGCCTTCCTTTTCTCCCTCTCCGATGGTGTAAAAAAAAACACCTTCTCCTATTGCAAAATGAATACCGCATGGATTGAACCCTTAACATTACACCTAAAAACATCTTAGCATAGCCCTTGGCTACCAACCATGCTACCCAGTGCCTTGCGATGTAAAGTGGGCTCCCCACTTACTTGTTCCTAGGTCTGCCTCCTTAATGTTTTTAAAACACACGTGATTCTCCCTCTTTACCTTGGCACACGATTTTCTATAGCATTCGATGGATCGCATGGATAAAGTATTGAAATAAAAAATTACCCCTTTTATATGCAATGTGCCATGTGCTTAAAATATCGATGATATTGAGATTAAAATTAATTCAAAAATTGTGCCCTTATAACCCTAACCTTAGGGTTATTTAAATTAAATCATAAACTAATTTATAATTAAATTATTATAATTAATTTATAATTAATTTAATAACTCTTAGAGTTAATCAAATTAATTTATAAATTAATTTATAATGAAATTATTATAATTAATTTAAATATTTAGGTCTTAACCTTCGACCTTTAATATTATAATAAAATATTATAATATTATTTTTCTTGGGCCTTCCTATTGCTATTTAGACCTCATATGACCACCTTGAATATTATAGAGATATTATAATATTATTTCCCTTAGGCCTAGATGCAACCTTTATCTTGCACTGCTTGCTAAAATTGATTCTTGACATCCTTCCTTTTGTCCTGCTCACTGAAACTGACTCTTGACATCAATGAAAACAAAACCTGCTCATATTTCCAACAACAATCTCACCACTTCATAAAAAAAGCACTGCAATATTGGTTGCATCATTGGTTTTATGAAAAGCAAGAAAATGAGTCATCTTAGAAAACCTATCTACTACAACTAAAATGGAATCTTTAACTTTCTAAGGATGGGGTAGCCCTAGCACAAAATCCATGCTTAGGTCAGTCCATGATCCTAGGGGAACTGGTAAGTGCGTATCCAACCCTGTATTTTGTACATGACCTTTAGCCACCTGGAACACTCTACATCTGGACATAAATCAAATTACATCTCTCTTCAACCTTGACCAATAGTAATTTTCCTCCATAAGAGAAACTATTTTATCTATGCCAAAGTGTCATGCCAAACTGCCACTATGTAGCTCATGGATGATATTATCCCACATGGAACCAACAGGTATGCACAACTATTTCCACTTATAACATACTCAACAAATATTTGACCAACCTCATCCACAACTGGAGTTTTGTACTATTGTACAATGCTTCCAAAATCTACATCATATTCATACAAATCCTTAACCCCTTCAAAACCTACCATTGCATTCTCAATGGTGGTTACCAATAGTACTCTCCTTCTCAATGCATCAACAACCTTATTTTGCTTACTGGACTTGTGCTTCAACACAAATGAGTATTCTTGCAAAAAGGAAACCCACTTGGCATGTCTACTATTTAATTTCTTCTAATAATTGGCATACCTTAAGGCTTCATGGTTAGTGTACAACACAAAATCCTTAGATAACAAATAATATCACCAATACTGTAGTGCCTGCACAATTGCATAAAATTCTACATCATAAGTGGAGTATTTCTTCCTTACCTCATTCAAAGTTTTGCTAAAAAATGCTATTGGCCACCCCTCTTGGCTCAACATTGTGCAAATCCCCACATGTGAAGCATCATATTCAACTTTAAATATTTTTCTAAAGTTGGGTAATACCAGCACATGTGCTTCTAAAACCTTCTTCTTCAAGAGTTCAAAACTTTGAGTTGCTACTTTTGTCCATACAAAGTTTTTTTCTTCGTACACTTTGTTATGGGTGCAAGAATGATGCTAAATTTTCTAATGAACTTCCTCTAAAAAGTTTCCAAACCATGGAAAAATCTCACCTATGTTACATTCCTTGGAATAGGCAATTCAATAAGTTCCCTCATATTTTCCTCATCCATATTCAGGCCATCCTTGGAAATTACAAAACCCAAAAACACTAGACTTTCTTGAATAAATCTACACTTATTAAAATTAGCATACAATTTCTCTTTCCGTAATAACTCTAACACCAACCTCACATGGTGCAAGTGTTCTTATTCACTTTTACTAAAAATCAAGATATCATCAAAATTGACAATCATAAACTTACCAATGTATTCCTGCAACACTCGATTAATCAACTACATAAAGGTATTGGGTGTATTTGATAACCTGAATGACATCACCATCCACTCGTACAACCCATATTAAGTTTTGAAATCAGTCTTCCACTCATCCCTCTCTAATCTTGACCTAATAATAACCACTTCGTAGATCAATTTTTGTTGAAGTAGCTAGCCCCTACTAAGATGTCCATCATATTATCCACTCTAGGTATTGGGAATATGTACTTGATAGTAATTTTATTTATGGACCTGCTATCTACACACGACTACCATGATTCATCCTTATTTAGAGTCAATAGAGTGGAAGTTGCACAAGGACTCATGCTCTCCCTTACTAATACTTTCCATATCAATTATATCACTTGCTTATTCAATTCTACATTCTGGGTTGGGATCAACTGATAGGCTACCTGGTTTGGAAGAACTGACCCAAGAATTAGATCAATGTGATGCTGAATATCCCTCTTTAGTGGCAACCAATCAGGTAAATCATATAGTATGACATCAACATACTCCTTCAACAACCTGGATTCTACTGATGGTATAGAAGCCTCCTCTACTTCTATCTTCTTCATTGTCAATACATAGCACCAACCAGATTCTTGTGCCTCTATGATAAACTCCTTCATAGTCAAAAAACTCTCACTTTACCCTTCTTCCTAAAGAGGCAACAATACTACCTTGGCACCATCATTCCAAAAGGTGTATGTATTTCAACCCCCATCATGGACGGTCTTCCTATCATACTGCCAAGGCCTCCCCAATAGTATATGATAGACATTCATAGAAATCACATCACACAAAAATTCATCTTTATAAGTATTCCCAATTGAGAATTTTACTAAACATCTCTTATCAATAATCACCTAATTTCCTTTCTTGATCCATGAAATACGATAGGGATGTGGGTGCTTCTCACATTTTAGATTCATTTTATTTACCATTATATTAGAGACCATATTCTCACAACTACCACCATAAATGATTACTTTGCATACCTTTCCTCTCGATGTGTATCTTGTGTAGAAGATATTTTTTGCAACCAGGACTCACCACCCTCATTTGATTGTATTTTTATCTTCTTTCGAGCAATCAATATTCTCTTTATTATGATATTCTTACCATGTGTACAACAAATTCTATCTTAGTTTCATCCTCTTCCTAAAACAGGTTGACTCTAGCCTATCCTCCTTGATTTTTCTCTTTAGTATCATAGTGGGTGCACTCAAATTCTCTATGACCTTCCTCACCACATCTAAAATATGTATATGGCTTCCATGATCCATTCCTAGTTCAACCTCCCCCATTACCTTGACCTCCTCTATTCCCTCTTCCCATTTTGTAGGTACCATGACCTTACTTTGTCTCTTCCTATTTCTCTATATTTGAAGATTTTCCCTTTGATGAGCTAGATCCCCCACGCCCTCGATTTGGATAAGATATCAATACCTTCTTCCCTCTTCTATAATTACTCCTCTTATGCTTTTCTTTGGCCTTCAAGGCCATCTGATATGCATCTTATATAGTAAGGGTACTATGTATACTCAACTCATCTTTATTAGCATAAATTAGGCTATTTACATACATTTCAACCCTTTGATCTTTGGTCTCATTATGCTACACACAAATATATAGCTTGTAGAACTCATTGGTGTAGTCCTTGATGCTTTGGTCCTTCTATCGGAGGTTCTAAAATATATGAAATAAAGTTTGGGAATAGTCTACAAGCACAAAATTTTCTTGCAACTTCTTCTTCATCTTATTCCAAGCCTTGATATTTGATTTTCCTTTCCTCTATCATTCCATCTATAGATGATCCCACCAAATTAAAACATGCCCTTTCAACTTTGTGCAGGCAAGTTTCACCTTCTTTTCCTTAGCCAAATTACTCCATTTAAAATACTTCTCCATACTATTTACCCAATCGATTAGCTCCTATGGTTTTAACCCACCAGCATAATCAAAAACCTTGATCTTGATTCCATCTCGGCTTCCTTTAAGTCCTTCCAAGGCTTGGATCAGCCTGATTTCAAAAAAAATTGGTTCTTCTATGTGATCCTCGGATCCACCTTCCTTAGTCATGATCTCATTATTAGACCTTAGATCTGGGTCCACATTAGTGCAGGCCTCCACCATGTAGTTAATCACACCAGTTAGTAGTGCTATTTTTACATGTAAATACTCCATTTTTTTATTCATTTGGTCATATATCCATCACCCTCTCCCTCTTCTATTCATCTTATTTCCACTAGCGAGATCTCACCTGCTCTGATACCAATTGATGAAAATTCATTGCAGGAGACCGTCAATGGACTCCAAGGTTAAAATTTTAAGATAAGACATCATATAAAATACACCAGTAAAAGAAAATTGTAAAATTTTCCTTTAATTAACTAAATTCCCATCCCCCTTACAATAGAGTCTCCCACTTCTTATACTCCCAAAAAGAAAAACCCTAGACTACGCTACCCCCTTACTATTTTTAGTAACCTTATATTTTTAGCAACTCATTTGCTATTTTTAGCAACCCTAAAAAAACTTGGATGGCATCCAAAATATAATCATGCACTTTTTATTCAATAATATCTGCTACCCCAAGATAACAACCCCACTCTAGTTCTACACTAATAGTTATGATAACTTTTTAGTTACAAAAATTGAAAATTACATGACAAGCTAATTTTGGGTCTCCTAGAGGCATTTTCACATACATAAATATATGTGCCACTTTCCTTAGGTTCTCCATGCAATTTTGCATGTTCTGAAAAAATAACGGGGTAAAACAAACACTCAGAGCAAAAGTTATGGCCTTGGCAAGGTGCATCACTTGTTCACTAAAAATTTCAAAAATATTTCCCTATGAGCACGCGATGTTTTTAACAGTTCTAGGAGGGAGATACTTGAGGGTATCTCATCCAATTATTGAAAGAGATCAAATGTATGTAAGTTATTTTGAGGTGTAATCACCAAAGATGAGTTATTAGGAATATTAATTTTTTCCTTTGGAATAACCAATGGAGGTTGATCCTATTATTGATTCTTTGCTTGTTATCTAGTTATGGTGTAGGAGGATCTTGGTAAACGAATAGTACCTACAAAATTAGCTGATTTTTGATCGCACATTGGTAGGGAATCTTGAAATATTCCCATGATTTTTTTAGGTTTTTGAGGTTTATTAATCGATTTTTCCTTCCTCAATGAGGTCTTGGATAATGTTCTTTAGAGTTCTACACTTGTTGGTAGTATGTCCTTTTGTTTGATGAAATTCACAATGTTTGTCTTCTCTATACCAAAAGGGTGCTTCTTTTGATAAGTCCCAAGGTCTAATAGGTGGGATTTCTATTAGTTTAGATTCGAGGAACATTTTTAGCATGGTTGCTTTACTTTGTCCCATATTGGTATATTGCCTTTGAGGTTTATCCTCCTTTTGGATAACCAACTTTTGAGGAGCATTTTGAGTAGTGTTTATGTTGTTGTTTTGTTGATAATCGATTACACCGTCTCCTACAACATGTTTTTTTTGTATTGCCCTTTGTTAGAGGAATTTTCGTCTTCTTTCTTGTTATAGTTGAGTTGTCCTCACCTTATGAGGATGACTTCTACTCTTTTAGCCATGTCGATGGCTTCTTTGAAAGAGGTTAAGTTTGCCATTTCCAAAGTATACAACAATTTTTCACGAAGGTTTCATATGAATATATGGAAGAGTTTCTTAGGATTGTAAATGTATTGAAGTTTTCCTACTAGACCTCTCCATTTGGCCAAGAAGTCTAAAAATTTATCATTCTTGGCTTGTTTAAGTTGATAAAGGTCATCTATGGTAACCTTATCTTCTATGTAGACCAAAAATTGTTTAACAAAATATTCCATAAGTTCTTTGAACTTCTTTATTGAATGACAAGGTATTTGAAAATACCATTCTAAAGATAAACTACTAAGGCTATTAAGGAATAATCTAAGGAGTAGTTTATCATCATAGTTTATGTCACTAGAAGATATTTGAAATAGCCTTAGATGGTTGATGGGGTCTTGCTTTTCATTGTATATTTGAAACTTGGGGGTTTCAAAATTATTTGGAAAGGGGTGATTAAGAATTTTAGGATCCAAAGGTTTCATTATAGAACTCTTAAAAAGAGTATTTTAGTTTAGAAGTACCTTGAAGGGAGGCAATTTGACTCTCAAGTTCTTTGAACTTGGCATCTGTCTTCTCTAAGTCTAAAATCTTGGTATTGATATATTGAATATCATTTTATGGTGGATTCACTGGTAAAGTTATTAGTGGTTGCATTTGTGGTTGAGTGAAATTTTGCATCATGAAAGCTATTGTTCATGAGAGATGAAGAATTTTGACTTGACATTATGACAGGAGGGACTTTCCATATCATGAGTAAAAAATGATTTGTAGTTTTGATTATCTTATTAGTTTAGAATGGGTTCCCTATAGCAGATATCCCCATAGATGTGGTTGGAGGTGTCATTGAACAAGTAGGTTGAGCCATAGCCACATTGAGACTTGCCAAGTTATTTCAAGTTTCATTTATTTGAGTAGTGATTGATTGTTCATTAGAGTATCAAATATTTTTGTGCATTGTGGCAGATTTTTCTTTCACTTTTTTTCTAATTTCATCTTGAAGAACATCTAAGATGATATCCTTGTTTATTTTGATGTATTATTTGACATGATATAAAGTTTGAAAAGAAGCTTGTTCAATAATTGTTCTCTAGGTCCTTGTTGTGACCAAGGGTTTAACTCTCATTCATGAGAGGATTCCTCATTAGAAGTAGCAAGTATACCCTTATTTTGGGTATTGTAAGGATTTTGAGACATGGATTGAAGACTTAGCTTTGAAATTGGTTTAATTAAGTAGAGTTTTGTTTCCAAATTACTTATAACAAAGAAGAGAATATTTTTGATATCCTTATGTCACCTAGATAAGAAACCCTCCTTATGACTCCCACTAATCCACCATGATAAACTTGCCAAAGAATATTTCTCCGCTAATGTTCATACTTAGGTTGACTCAAGGGCTTGTTATCCTTCCCCCATTAGGATTAGAAATTGGTTATATTATTGTTATCTTAATTTAATATGATGTAAAATAAGCAAGCAAATTAGATGATCTTATTTAAGTTTAAAATTTTTTTATCTTAGTTAAGGCAAAAGGAGTTTTCATGTCAAGTTCACCAATTTATGTAGACAATGGAAAAACCTTGTGTTCTTTTCCCTTTAAGCCTAATTAATATCAAGTGTGCATAGGAAAGATTCATTAGAATCTCTACTTCCCCACTTGAGGGTATATTTAGCAAGGAGACCTTGAGGATATGAATATACTCAACACAACTAGATTCCTACACAATGTGTTTTCCTATGGTTGTGTGTAAGTTGATGTAATGCTTGTGTTGTCAATATTTTAGGAGTTTAATTGAAACAAAACACCTAAAGTTTTTTTATATTTATTTATCTAACTCTTTATCAAGCCTTAATGGTTATTTAAACCTAAATCATCAAGGATCATCTAAATGAAATGTTTAATTTTAAATCACACAAATACATGCAAACAAGATCTAACCTATATGCACTTCAAGTTTTGAATGAGCTAGACTAGAGATATTTTGATTTCAAGGTAAAACAAGGAGGAATGCAATAAAAAAATCTAGCCTAATGCAACTAAATATTTTTTGTTTCTTTGCCTATGTGCTTGAAAGTGATCAAAATGTTAAATTTCAGTCTAAGGTTCCTTAATTGATTAGTATTTTAGTGTTTTGTAAAGAAATCAAAACATTTTGTGAAGAAATTGTAAGTTTTTGTAAATGATTAGGGTTTTCTAAATATAATTCCTTAATTTGCCAAAGTAAAATATATTTCTACTTACAAAATAGCAAAAAATAGAAATAGAACATAGAATAAATGAAATTATAGAGCTAAGGAAGGGCCAAGTGGGTGGATTACCTCTTTTGGAGTTTGTCTGCCAAATTCACCATTAAAAAGTGTCAAATTTACCACTACTACCAAATTCACCACTGGGGTAATGAATTTGGAAAATATACACAATAACATTAAAAAAAATTATATTTGTTTGATTTGGGGGGTTTGACTGAGTGTAATGAGGTGGTAAACTATCTTCCCTAGCTGATCAGACCCCTTGTTTATGAAAAAATTGGGTTTGCTTACCTCCTGGGGTGTAATTTGGATTATTGCCAAAATTCACCACTAGGTCTACCAAATTTTACCACTAGCAAATTTAGTTTGAGTGGTGAATTTGGTTCTATGTATTCTAACTGCCCAATTCACAACTAATAGTTCATGATGATGAATTTGGTCCCAAGATAGGTTTTTGAATTTTTAGAGGTCGGTTTTGGTGGATTTTGACTGATTTTGAAGCTAAAACTAAAGGAGAAGGATCCTAGTATATTTTTCAAGACTTGTAACTGATAAAATCAAAGAATTGATCTATAAAAATAGAGAACTTAAGGACTGAAATTTTAAATGCATTTAAAGGCATGAAAGTACAAAGTATGACTAAAATTTAGTTTTTATAGGGGTGCAATAGGGAAGGAAGAGTGTGTAGTGCTATTAGTAATAGTCTAAAATAACTAATATAGCCCCTAATTAGAGAAAATTAGTGTTTAATTAAAGATATCAAGTGGAAATTCCAAGATATGCAATATTGCTTACAACATACAAGCAATTACAATAATGAATGAATGATTGAAATTAGAGTCTAAATTGAAAATTTAAGGGAGTATAATGTATGCTATGATGATGAAGAGGATATAGAATAGCTAATTTAACCTTTAGAAAAAATAAAACTAGAATTTATAAAGGAAATTCAATGAAAATATAAAAACTAGAAAAAGCCCATAAAATGAAAGAAAAATGGAAAGGGAGCTTATACTGGAAGGAAGATTTTGGGGCTGGGAAAAGGGGATGTGAGATACAAGGCAATGAAAGCCTTGTATTATTCACACCTTGCCTTGAGGAGAAGGGATTTGAGAAAGACTTATGTATGCCATGTAAAATTATATGTACTTCATGGAAGGAAATGGTAAGAAATTGAATAAAACTAGATTAAATGCTTTTAAATGAAAGAGATACTGAATTAAATAAGTATGGATATGAAATTAAATTATTAGTATAGTTGAAGTGAAAGTAAAATAATTTTGTAGGTGAAAATAACAATAAAAATTCAAGATGCAAAAGATTTTAAAAAATGCACCAAAAACCTTGTAAAACAGAGAGTTATGTGCAAAGTATGATGATGAAATGAATGCAAACTAGGATAAGTATGCAAAGATATATTAGAGGTTATCATAAGATGTTGTAAATACTTGAAATTATGCCTGAAAGAAATAATTTTAGGTCCTACAAAACAAAAGGTGAGCTCAATATTATGATAAGTATGCAAAATAAATTGAAGTAAAGGTAAATAAATGGAGTCAGTCAACTTGTAAGAGATTAAAATTAGGAATACAAAATAATATGGATAGAAATAAAATAAATGAGAGAGATAATACTATATTTCACCTAGCTATGGCCTCTCCCTTGCATGAAGATCTTACCACCAAGCTCCCTTGCCTTGCCTAGTTGCCCTCCACAAATGCTTGCTAAATGACTCCTCAACACTTGAAATGCTTGAAGAAAGCTCTAAGAATTCTAATAATTAGAATGTTAAGAAGAAAGAGAGAGCTTAGAAACTTTGGCAAATCTTTGCTATAGTGATACTTGATGGAGAATGCTTGCCCCGTGGCCTCCTTAAATAGATAAGAACAGTTTAAAATTACTGCATCTAATGCATTTTTGGAGCATGTGAAATCAATGGAAGAGGTTTAGGGGAGTTTAATACATGCCTCTCTAGTTCATGTGGAATTTTTTTGTTGTTTTTGCCAAATTTGCCACTATCGACCAAATTCACCATTGGAAAATTTGGTGACTTGGGTGGAAAATTTGGTAAGGAGCCCAAAGCTGATTTTATGAGTTTGAAATTTGAAAACTTGCCAAATTCACCATTAGCCAAATTTTCCACTGGCAAATATGGTAGTGGCAAATTTTGTTAGAACTAATTTTGGGTGCCAAAGGTTAATTTTTGCACTTCGTTAAATTCACCACTCAACTTGCCAAATTCACAACTAGTGAATTTGAATAGGGTGGAAAATTTGGTAAAGGTAAAAAAAATATGCCTAGGATGATGGGGAATGATCAAATTTGTGTTTTGTGAAGTTTACAATTGATTTTAGGAATTTTTGAAGCATTTTCAACCAGTCTTGAGAAATTACGACTGATGTGTCAAAATTGGGTGTCTATAGGGCATAAAGGCATCTAACATAATGCATCCAAATAAAAGTATGCTTGGTATTCTAATGTAGTATTAGATTGTAAACAATATGGATGGTTCTCTAATTGTCACATAAAGAGTGACTAGACAAGTCTAAGGAATGACCACTTGCTCTAGAATCATGAGCATCAATCAATAGTTCTTAGCTTCCTCATTGGAAGTAAAATATTTAACTTCTATGGAAGACTAAGATATAGCATAGTATCATATAAACCACCATGGAATAATACTAAAACCCAAATAAAATAAAAAGCATATGTTGGAGCACCACTCAAACCATCGATCCATTTTACATTTCAAAATCTTATAAAAATCAAAGGTGAACCAACTACATAATGCATACCCATATGATTAGTACTACCAATATATTTAAATATCTAGTTGTTTGTGGTTTACCAACTCTATCAAATTTTCTACATGTAAGACCAATAATGTTAGAATCCATAATATTTTTCATAAACAAGTAGAAGCAATCCATCTACTCAAATATTATATAGAAAATATTAAAGGATAAAAGAGAGAATACTAGACACAAATATTTAAGGGCATCCATAAACACCAAAATAATCATTTTATTATCCATAGATAATAATGAAAATAGTTCAATAAGGAAAATAAGTAATGGTATGGAGGTATTTATAGCAATACAAAATCCTAATTACATTATAAAGTTTAGCCTAAGCCCATATAACAAGATGGATTTATGTTTACATGTCATAAAATGATTTAATCATATCAAGGTTAACCATAGCCCATATGTCTTACCTAAATATTACCATAACTCATAGGTCTTAGCTAAATAATAGATCTAGAAATTATCTAGTCAAAGGTTCCCATTGGATCATAGGTAATGGGAGATATATAGATTTCTAGAATGACTCATGGATCTTAGACTATCCCCTATTGTAAGATCTCAACCTTGCATTGATTGAAAGCCTTACCAGGATATTTGGCTAGATTAAGGTGGTTGATTGTGTTGGGGATAGAAGATTTTGGAAACAAATTCCTTCTTCTAGTCTTAATAGAGAAGATTTATCTACTTGGAATTCTATTCAAATTCTTCTTAGATTGCAGGTTTTGAAGTCCCAAGAGGTGGAGGATCATGTCATATGGAAGAGGGAGAGTAGTGGGACCTTCTTGATCAAATCAACATATTCTCTTCTTGATGACCACACTCCACTTTGGCTCCCCTTGTAAGGTCTGGTTTAAGCACCTGACTATAAAGGTGAATATTTTCTACTCATTGGCTATTTAGAATAAATGCCTCAAAATAGAAAAATGGCATAAAAGAGGGATGATCCTTCTTAACAGGTGCTATATTTATGGGTCTATAGAGGAAACAAACACCCATTTGTTCACTCAATGTTAATTTTCATCTGTTGTCTTGAAGCCCATTATCCACTCCTTGGGAGTTCAATATGTTTTTCCCTTTCCTATTCTAGATGCTTGCTCATAGTTGTTTTCTTCTTTAAATTCCCAATATCTTTCTTGGATTTGGATTTTTTTTCTCCCTCACACCTTTTGGGGCATCTAGTGGGAACAAAATCAAATGGCCTTTAGGAACTCCAAAAGGGACCTGAATGTAGTTTATTTAAAAATAATTAGGAGCACGATGGAGAATATTATCTCTTATTTTATAGACTTGGAGGTAGGTAGGTGTGATGAAGAGAAGCTAGAGCTCCTTCTTGGATTTCCTACTAAGCTAGGACCTATGGATTCTTTGCATTCAAAACAAATATTCTTTGAAATGGTTCTTGCCCCCTCTAAGGTGGGTTAATATTAATTTTGATAGGGCCTCGAATGGGAACCCTAGCACCATTAGAGATTATGGATTTATTCAAAATGTAAGAGGTGAGCTTCTTGGAGCTTATGCAAAAAATATTTTAATTCAAAATTCTCTCTTTGTGAAAGCTAGAGCTTTACTTTAGGGGCTCCTTCTTATTAAGGCTATGGGCTTCCAAAAAGCATCAATGGAAGGTGATTCATTGAACATTATTAACCTTCTCAAATCATTATCTCCACCAAGCATATATTCAAAGAAGATAAATTA